>JAUNZM010000338.1:2400000-3000000 GCA_033459285.1 Clamator glandarius | reverse complement strand
CATCACATGACGTGACATGATGTGATATTAAGTGACGTTGCGTGACAGGACGTGATGTTATGTGACGTGACGTTACATGATGTGACCTGACATGACGTTACGTGACGTGATGTGATGCAACGTGACATGACATGACGTGATGTTACATGACATTACGTCACGTGACATGACGTGACGTTACGTGGCATTATGACACGTTACGTTACATGACATGACGTGACCTTACGTGAAGTTACTTTACTATCCGTGACGTGACGTGATATTACGTGACGTTAACTTACATGACATGACATTACATGATGTGACGTGATGTTACGTGTCGTGACATTACATTACATGACGTTCCGTGACATGACATGATATTACGTGACGGGACATAACGTGACATTATGTGACTTGACGTGAAGTTACGTTACGTGACGTTACGTGACATGATGTTACATGACGCAACGTGACGTGACTTTACGTTACATGATGTGACGCTACATGACGTGACACTACATGACGTGACGTGAAGTTACGTGACGTTACATGACATGATGTAATGTGATGTTACGTGATGTTATGTGGCTTGATGTGACATTACGTGATGTTACGTGACGTTACACGCTGTGACGTGACGTTACGTTACATGACGTGACGTAACATTATGTGAATGACGTGATGCGACGTGACATGACGTGTTACATGACGAGACTTGACGTGATGTGACATGACATTACATGACGTTATGTGACGTTACGTGTCCTTACGTGATGTTACATGACATGACGTTACATTACATGACGTGATGTTACATGACATGATGTCACGTTACGTGATGTGACGTGACATGATGTTACGTGACATGACGTGACGTTACATGAAGTTATGTTACTATACGTGATGTGACGTTACGTGACATTTTGTTACATGACAAGACGTGACTTGACGTTACGTGACGGTATGTGACATTACATGACGTGCTATTACGTGACATTACGTGACGTGAAGTTGTTATGCTACATGACGTTACGTGATGTGATGTTACGTGACGTTCTGTGACATTACATGACGTGATGTTACATGACGTGACGTTACGTGACGTTATGTGATGTGACATGACGTTACACGACATTACGTGACGTGACATTACGTGACATTATGTGACGTGAAGGTATGTTACGTTACGTGATGTTACGTGATGTGATGCAATGCTACGTGACGTTATGTGACATGACGTGATGTTACGTGACGTTGCACCACATGACGTGACGTGACATTATGTGATGTTGCATGACCTTATGTTATGTGACGTGATGTTACATGTCGTTACGTGACATTACGTGATATGACGCGGCGTGACATGTCATGACATGACGTTACATGACATGATGTTACATGACATTACGTGACGTTACATTACATGACATGACAAGGTGCGACGTGACATTATGTGACGTTACATGATGTTACGTGACGTGATGTTATGTGACTTTACGTGACGTGACATTACGTGACGTTGCGTTACATGATGTGACGTTACATGATGTTACGTGACGTGACGTGAAGTTACGTTACGTTGCGTGACGTGATGTTACGTGACGTGATGTTATGTGATGTTATGTGAAGTTACGTTACGTGATGTGACGTTACATGACGTGACGTTACGTGAAGTTACATTATGTTACGTGATGTGACTACACACGACCTGACATTACGTGACGTGACGATACGTTACATGACGTGACATGACATTACGTGACAGGACGTGACGTTACGTTGAGGATGTTGAGGCTCTGGAGCGAGTGTAGAGAAGAGCAACGAAGCTGGTGAAGGGGCTGGAGAAGAAGAGGAGCGGCTGAGAGAGCTGAGGGGGTTCAGCCTGGAGAAGAGGAGGCTGAGGGGAGACCTCATTGCTCTCTGCAACTCCCTGAGAGGAGGTTGTGGAGAGGAGGGAGCTGGGCTCTTCTCCCAAGGGACAGGGGACAGGGCGAGAGGGAACTTGCTGAGGGTGCACTCAATCTCGCTGTCAATACCATTGATGAAGACATCAAATACCACTCGTCCCAGGACCGAATCCACTCAAACTGAAGAGTTTCAGTCTCTCGTACACAGGTGGATCTGGCTCTGTGAAGAACGAACGCCCCAGTTCTAACGCGCAGATGGCGTTAAAAAGTAACTAAGGTACCAACTGCTTCTCTATTTGTCGTCCTTCTACGTACCCTGTCACAAAGATCGTTAGAGAAGACCTTGATCGTGGTGGATTCAGCGGAACGAGTGGTTAATTCTGATCCAGGAGTAAACCCTTACTCCGCATCGACGGGAGCAGGGTGGTGGTTCAAGCCGGCTGTTCGCCTGGGACTACGTTAAACCCCACCGCCCTCCGTAAAAAGCGACCTGCTTATCCTGATATAAAGCACTCGCCTGAAGGAGCCATCTGGAGCCGCTCGCTTTAATTAAACTTAATTAAAGCCAGGTATTATCCCCACTGCTCATTTCAGCACGGGCGCGATATCGCTGACGTTCAAGCAGGTTGTGAGATGGTTACTCCACGCATCTCGCTCTGGAGGAAGTTCTCCTTCTTGACCCAGTGCTGGTTTGTACGTGTGGAGCGTTAACGGCTCCTCAAACAGATGCCAACACGTTCAATTTTGAAACGAAGAGATGGCCTGCAACGCTCTGGGAGACGTTTAACCGGATTTAGGTCTTTACTTTTTGGAGGATAGAAGAGGAAACAGATGTTAAGAGTCATCGAATCCCTAGGTTGGAAAAGACCTTTGAGATTATCAAGTCCAACCACACCTGTCCAATACTAAACCAGATCCATAAACACTTTGTACACCCATCTCGTAAACACCTCCAGGGATGGAGGCTCAATCGCCTCTCTGGGCAGCCTCTACCAGTGCTCATGAACTCTTCCAGTGCAGAAGTTTTCCCTGATGTACAGAATCATCGAACCCCTAGGTTGGAAAAGACCTTTGAGATCATCGAGTTCAACCACACCTGCCCACTGCTAAATCACATCCCTAAGGACCGAAATCGCTTCTCTGGTTCTGACTCCTAGGAAACCATCAGCTCACTTCACAGTAAGAAACGACTTGACCAAGCAGTTCACAGAATCACAGAATCGTTTGGGTTAGAAGGGACCTTATGGATAATCCAGTTCCAACCCCCTGTCATAGGCAGGGACACCTCCACTGGATCAGGCTGCTCAAGGTGCCATCCAACCTGGCCTCGAACACCTAGGTAAGGAAAAAATTCTTCACGGAGAGGGTGGTTAGACTTGGAACGGGCTGCCCAGGGAGGTGGTTGAGTCACCGTCCCTGGAGGTGTTTAAGGTGAGGGTGGATGAGGTGCTTAGGGGCATGATTTAGGGATTGGTGGGAATGGTTGGACTCGACGATCCGGTGGGTCTCTTCCAACCTGGTTATTCTGTGATTCCTCCAGGCAGCCTGTTCAAGGGCTTCACCACCCTCATCGTGAAGAATTTCTTCCTAATGTCTAATCTAAATCTTCCCCCTTCCAATTTAAAGCCATTCCCCTTTGTCCCATCACTCCAGGCCCTTGAAGAAAGTCCTTCCCTAGCTTTTCTTCAGGCATTGGAAGGCCACTCGAAGGCCTCCCCGCAGCCTTCTCTTCTCCAGGCTCAAAACCCCAACTCTCTCAGCCTGGCCTCCTAGCAGAGGTTCTCCAACGACCTCCTCTAGACCCCTTCCAACAGCTCCATCTCCTTCTTGTGCTGGGGATTCCAGACCTGGGGTCTCACGAGAGCAGAGCAGACAGGGAGAAGGGGCCGAAGGTTATTTGGCTTCAGTTGTGTTGAAATGTACGTTAGTATTTAAGCCAACGAGCTTCCAGAGGTCAGTTTAAAACCAAGAGGTGTTACCTCAAGAGTGTGACACGATTCCACGCTGACCTCTTTGCAAAATCCCATCCTTAATTGACGATTTGTGTTTGACGAAGTGAGAATATCCGCGACTTCTTTACATCTTACATTATTTTTTTTGTGACGCGGCAACTCAGAAAACGTATTCTACGCCAGTTTAGAAACAACCTCTCCTTCTTCAAAAGCCTCTCCCACCCCAAAACTCCCTCTCCCTGCATGCACAGGACAAGATGCATCTGCAAAAACGGGCAGACAATTTTTTGAACACGTTTCCTAATGAAATACTTTTATAAACATGGTCCAGAGTTCCGTTTTCTAAGCTGTGCTCTAAGCAGGGTGTTTAAATAAAATCCCCAAAGCAACGAACCGTTAAATACTCAACTGAAAAACAAGTCCCACACGTGCCTAAAGAAGAAATATTTAACCGTCTTAAATGAAAAGTACCTGAAAAACGTCACAAAGAACTGTACCAGGTCCATAAAGTTGCTGTGCTGGGAGAACGCAATCTGCAAAAGAAAAGCAAATGCTTTCTATTAGTTAGTGAAGAGGAAATTCAGACTTTAACGAGTTGTTGAGGGCATCAAAAAATCACAACGAGCTACATCTTTCCTCAAGCCCATTCGGATTCGTGAACATCGGTATGAAAAAGAAAAAAAACCTGGAATATTCGGAGGAAAAAGAAAAGAAATGATAACTTCAGGTTATCTGGCAATCGCACGTGCGAAGAAAATGAATTTAAACAAGGAACATCTCCCTCTCCCGGCGATGTCCAAGGGAGAGTCTTCAGCGAACCTTGGAGAAAGCACCAGCTCAAAGAGTTAAGAGCCCAGAAGTTTCATAGACCTAAAATCAGAGCATCTTTAATCCCTGAAGACCCAGCGAGTACATTTAACAGTTTGAAACGCAGGCTCCCGATCCAATAATCCTAAAAAAACCACAAACCAAACCCCTCCTTCCATAAGCAACTTACACCGAGAGCAGCAAAAAGGCACGAAATACAGAAGATAATGGCCACTGTAAAACCAGCTGTGGCATTCATCTTAACTCCCCTTCCCCGCGATCCCCTCGCTCGCTGCGGAGAAAAGGGAAAACCAGGCGCAAATTTTGGACAAGAAACAGAGGGAAGAAGCGAGCAGGAAACTGGGAGGTGGTTAGAGGCAAAAGGGAAGATTAGGGAGCCTGGTTAAAAATAACAAAGCAGAGGGGAGGGAAGCCAAGAGCAAGGCGACTGCTGCAGATTTAGGAATCAGGAGTTCTTTCCAGGTACCTCCTATTTCCTCCGCCTATCATCCTCGGCCCCACAACTGCCTATTAACTCTTTCCTGAAGCAACTGGATTCATTGCAAAACTAAACCTGAAATCTCCGCTTTCAAATGCGTTCCGGGGATATTAAATACACTTAAGGCATCGTTAGTGGGGTGCTATTCCCTTTAATAAGCTCCGTCACGGCATCGTTAGGATAATTTAACAAATCGCTCCTTGCGGTCAAAGGCCACAAATGATGACAACATGAAAAATGAGTTTTTGCTTGGATTGTAGCATCACAGAACGGGTTGGGTTGGAAGAGACCTTGAAGATCATCCAGTTCCACCTCCTGCCATGGGCAGGGACACCTCCTACTGCATCAGGTTGCTCCAAGCCCCATCCAACCTGGCCTTGGACACCTCCAGGGACGGGGCAGCCAGGATTACTCTGTTGCTCCAGAACACCTTCTACTATCATATTCGCTTTAAACATCATTATAATATGCTAGAGAAACAGAACAAATTAATTCTCTAATTGAATATATGGCAACGCGCTCAGGCTGAAAGCTCCTCCTCATTGCTGAACTTGCTTCGCTTGAAAGGAAACTCGAAACCTGCAGACCAGATGCTTGTGACCTCAATCTTACTGCCTAGAAAAGACAAGAAAACACATAGTTTCTTGCTGATTTTTGCCTTATAAAGTGCTTCTCAATATCCTTACGATGAGGAAAAGACGTGAGCATGATTCCGCTTTTTATTTTAAAACTCAGTGCGTGGTAACCGCGATGGTTTTATATTCACGCAACTATTCCGGCCGTTCT
The DNA here is from genome assembly GCA_033459285.1 of Clamator glandarius. Classification (NCBI taxonomy): domain Eukaryota; kingdom Metazoa; phylum Chordata; class Aves; order Cuculiformes; family Cuculidae; genus Clamator; species Clamator glandarius. Next base: position 2,994,067 of record JAUNZM010000338.1, on the reverse strand, counting down.
TTAAGGCCAAGAATTTTCCTACTAAGATATCACATCATGGAACAGTTTGGGTTGGAAGGAACCTTAAAGCCCATCCAGTTCCACCCCCTGCCATGGGCAGGGACACCTCCCACTGGACCAGGTTGCTCCAAGCCCCATCCAACCTGGCCTGGAACCCCTCCAGGGATGGAGCAGCCACCACTGCTCTGGACACCTGTGCCCACAACCCCCATAGGAAAACATTTCTTCCAAAGATCTCATCTAAATCTTCCCCTCTTGCAGCTTAAAGCTTCATTAAAGCAGAGAAGGAAAATGTGGATTTGTTTGAGACAGAAGCATTACAAATGCTTTACCCATGGTGGTTCTTTCCTCTACTTGTCGGAGCTCTTCTCTTGCAAAGACCCAACCAAGGATCTGTTTCTCATACATGGATTGGAAAGAAGAGCCTAGGCTGGGTTCTGCAATTTATTTCTCACAAGCTGAAAACACTTCATGCTGTTAAACCTGACCGATCTGTGTCACAGACAATTTAGTATCATAATTGTTAATGGTTTGCTTACTTAGAACTTAATTTCCCCTAATATAATCTGTTCTTAGGACTTAATTAATTCAGTTACATAGAAAGTTTAGTTAGAAATGGCTGTTAAAAGTAGATTGTTCATTCTGGATGTAGAAGAAATACGGCACTAATTTCCTAGCAGTATAGATTTTTAATTAAGTTTAAATGACAGTAGAAGATTCATTTAACCATTCCCAAAAAACTCATTTTGTACCAAACGAGTAAGCAGTGTAATGGTAGGAGAAGAGCATGTATCTCGCGCTGGGGACTGGGAGAGCCTCCTCTGCCAAGTCAAATGGCCTTTTTCATAGAATCACAGAATCCCTAGGTTCGGAGAAGAACTTTGAGATGGAATCCAACCATCCTTGGTCACTACTAAATCATATCCACAAGCACCTCATCTACTCAGCTTTTAAACTCCTCCAAGGATGGGGACTCCACCACCTCCCCGGGCAGCCTCTGCCAGGGACTGAGAAACCTTTCCACGAAGAAATTTTTCCTGATGTCCGATCTGAACCTCCCCTGGTGCAACTTAAGGCCATTTCTTCTCGTATTCTGTCACTTGGAAGAAGAGACCAACACCCACCTCGCTAGAACCTCCTTCCAAGCAGTTGTAGCCAGTGATGAGGTCTCCCCTCAGTGTCCTCTTCTCCAGGCTAAACAACCCCAGGTCCCTCAGCCACCTCCTAACCCTTGTTCTCCAGCCCCTTCCTCAGCTCCGTTCCCTTCTCTGGACTCTCTCCAGCCCCTCATTGTCCTTCTTGGAGTGAGGAGCCCAAAACTGAGCCCTAGATTTGAGGTGCAGCCTCACCAGAGCTGAGTCCAGGGGCACGATCCCATCCCTGCTCCTGCTGGCCACGCTGTGTCTGATCCGGGCCAAGATGCCATTGGCTTTCCTGGCTGCCTAACAGATTTCTTTTACTTACTGTGTGTAATAACGACCTGTTATTTTCATGACAGACGTGTCCTTTGAAGACCACAGAATCACATAACGGTTTGGGTTGGAAGGGACCTTAAAGATCATCCAGTTCCACCTCCCCTGCCAAGAGCAGGGACACCTCCCACTGGATCAGGTTGCTCCAAGCCTCATCCAACCCGGCCTTGAGCACCTCCAGGGATGGAGCAGCCACAGCGTCCCTGGGCAACCTGGGCCAGTGTCTCCTCACCCTCAAAGGAGAACATTTCTTCCTAAGATCTCATCTCCATCTCCCCTCTTGCAGCTTAAAACCCTTCCCTCGATCCTATCCCTGCCCTCCCTGATCAAGAGCCCCTCCCTAGATTCCCTCTACGCTGTTCTATACGTCGTTTATACATCTTGTTAGGAGCAACGTGGTAAATAATTATGATGAAAACAGATCAGAGAATTAATTAAATTAATTCCAGGGAAAAGCTTGTGTTTATCTGATCCAAAAAGGCACCTGAAAAAGCTTACCAACTATCATCCTTTTTCTGACGGCGCAGCATTTCAAGTATCAAAAACAACTGGCTGCTTTCCAGTGAATAAAAATAGCCACTATAAGGCCTGATAAAAAGTATAATTAAGAGCTTTGCTTTCTTTATCATTTGATTAGCATAAAATATTAAGCTAAGGCCAAACTTTGGCTGCCTTGATCGAGCCAACAACATCTGAAGAGCACGATCGCGTGGAAACGGGTACACGTGTATTTCAAAGGAATTAATGGCCAAGTACTTGGCCACAAAATATCTTGCGTAAAGGAAAAGCAATTAGAGCCCAATTAACGTTTCCGTAACAGTTGGTATTTTCCAACTCAAACTGCTTCTGGAAGTTAAATGACAGGCTGTGACTGATATAAATGTTGACAAAGAAATTGGGGTGATTACCCACCAGGAACTGGTTTGCATTCATCCCTGAGTTTGTGCTCTAAGAGGAAACTTGAGAATAATTTCTGCAGAACCATTTTGGACTCAAATGAATCCAGCTGATGCTCAGTCAGCTTCTTATTGTGAAACCAGTTCACAATACGGCAAGAGTAACAGTATCTAAAGTTCATAGAATCATAGAAAGGTTTGGGTTGGAAGGGACCTTATAGCTCACCTAGTTCAATCTCCTGCCACGGGCAGGGACACCTCCCACTGGATCAGGCTGCTCCAAGCCCCATCCAACTTGGCCTTGGACACCTCCAGGGATGGGGCAGCCACAGCTTCTCTGGGCAACGTGGACCAGCGCCTCACCAGTATAAAATTCCCTCCTAAGATCTCATCCCAAATACCCCATTTTCAGCTTGAAACCATTCCCTCTCATCCTATCCTTGTGCTCCGTGATCAAGAGACCCTCCTCAGCTTTCCTGCAGCTCTTTTCAGTCCTGGAAGCTGCTTTAAGTTCTCCCCGGAGCCTTCTCTTCTCCAGGCTGAACAACCCAACCCTCTCAACCTGGCCTCATATGGGAGCTGATCCAGCCTTTAGATCATCTTTGTGGTCTTCTCTGGACTCGCTCCAACATATCCACGTTGCTCCTGTGCTGAGGACTCTAGGACTGAATCCTGGAACACCAGGTGAGAGGGATGGGGCGAATCTTGCTGCAAACCCAAATATTTATCAGAGAATTGTCTGGTTGGAGATGGTTGAGATCATCAAGTCCAACTGGACCTGTCCACTAATAAATCATATCTGCCAGCCCTTCATCTACCCGGCTTTTAAACCCCTCCAGGGATGGGGACTTCGCCACCTCCCTGGGCAGCCTCTGCCAGGGCCTGAGAACCCTTTCAGTGAACAAATTTTCCCTGATGTCCAATCTGAACCTGCCCTGGTGCAACTTGAGGCCATTTGCTTTTGTCCTATCGCTTGTTACTGGGTAGAAGAGGCCAACACCCACCTCGCTAGAACCTCCTTCCAAGCAGTTGTAGACAGTGATGAGGTCTCCCCTCAGCCTCCTTTTCTCCAGGCTAAACAATCCCAGGTCCCTAAGCCACCTCTCTATCCTTGTTCTCCAGCCCCTTCCCCAGCTCCGTTCCCTTCTCTGGATGTGCCCCTACCTTCCTATCATATATTATGTAATTCCTATTATTGATACTATTAGCGATCCTAATTTGAAGTTGTGACCTGAAGAACTGCCAAAGAATATCTTATGGCATTTTCCTAACAGGATTTGGAGGATTTTAGGTATCTAAATGCTTGAGAATCGTAGAATCATAGAATTACTAGGTTGGAAAAGACCCATTGGATCATCGAGTCCAACCATTCCTATCAAATACTAACCCATGTCCCTCAGCACCTCATCCACCCGTCCCTTAAACACCTCCAGGGAAGGCGACTCAACCACCTCACTGGGAAGCCTGTTAGAAGACAAGAACAAGCACAGAAACCATTGTTTCTACAACTTTTCTTTCCCTTTTTTCACAATTCAGAATTATTTACATGCCGTATTTTTGCCTTCGTCCACTAAAATGATCCAATTCACATTGGCGCTGCCTTTCTTTTCAACCCTACTTCATATTGGGGGTGAGAAAAAGTGAAATTGGAAGAGGTATTTTGAGCAGGACAGACGCCTAGAATAGAATCATGAAGGAGAGAAAAAGAAAAGCCTAATTAATTTATGAAATGGAGGACAGACGGCAGCTAAGGCGCAGCGGGAAGACGGCTACTGGAGTTTGGTGCTTGCTGTGAATTCGGAAGATATCAAAAGGGTCCCTACTGCTACATCCATTAGCTTCACCTAGCAGGTGGGAGAACGCTCCAGCTCTTGTGGTTTCAAAGTCTACGAGACCTCAGAGCACTGAAAAACGTGGAAATGCTGAGTTTTCAGCCATGTCTGCTTTTTTTTTTAGTTAAATATAACCCCAGTTAAGGAACAAAAAGCAGCACGTAAGGCTGAAAGGCAGGAGCTCCAAGGATTTCCAGAGAAACAGTCAGCAGACAAACAAGCTGTAGATGACATTTATCATGGAATCATAGAATCACCAGGTTGGAAGGGACCCGCCGGATTATCAAGTCCAACCATTCCCATCAATCACTAACCCATGTCCCTCAGCACTTTGTCCACCCGTCCCTTAAACCCCTCCAGAGGTGAATCAACCCCCTCCCTGGGCAGCCTCTGCCAGGGAACAATCACCCTTTCTGTGAAAATTTTTTCCTAATATCCAGCTTGAACCTCCCCTGGTGGAGCTTGAGGCCATTCCCTCTCGCCCTGTCCCCTGTCCCTTGGGAGAAGAGCCCAGCTCCCTCCTCTCCACAACCTCCTCTCAGGGAGTTGTAGAGAGCAATGAGGTCTCCCCTCAGCCTCCTCTTCTCCAGGCTGAACACCCCCAGCTCTCTCAGCCGCTCCTCTTCTTCTCCAGCCCCTTCCCCAGCTTTGTTGCTCTTTTCTGGACTCGCTCCAGAGCCTCAACATCCTTCTTGTGGTGAGGGGCCCAGAACTGACCCCAGGATTCGAGGAGCCGTCTCCCCAGGGCCGAGTCCGGAGGGACAGCATAGAAGTAAAGCAACTGCAAGCAACCAGCACGTCATCACCCTGGGCCTCACCCAGGAGAAATAAACTGCCTAATACAGACTTCACGTCAATTGAAAATTAATTCTGCCTTTTTTTTTATGTATTATGCTTTCCAGCCTCCTCTTCTCCAGGCTAAACACCCCCAGCTCTCTCAGCCGCTCCTCATCAGGCCTGTTCTCCAGCCCCTTCACCAGCTTTGTTGCTCTTCTCTGCACTCGCTCCAGAGCCTCAACATCCTTCTTGTGGTGAGGGGCCCAGAACTGAACACAGGACTCGAGGTGCGGTCTCACCAGTGCCGAGTACAGGGGGAGAAGAACCTCCCTGGCCCTGCTGGTCACGCCGTTTCTGATCCAAGCCAAGATGCCACTGGCCTCCTTGGCCACCTGGGCCACTGCTGGCTCATGTTCAGTCGCTGTCAACCAACACCCCCAGGTCTTTCGCCTCCGGGGACAGAGGCACAGATCAGACACCTAGATAAGGAACAGAGAGGTACACGCCTCCCATTCCCTTACACTCCACAGAACCCACATCTGTGATTCGGTTTGTCAAGGCAGGTGTCTATTACAAATAACCTGAACAAATCCAGATCTACTAAGTCTCAATCTATAGAACGGTTTGGGTCGGAAGGGACCTTAAAGCTCACCTAGTTCAATCTCCTGCCATGGGCAGGGACACCTCCCACTGGATCAGGTTGCTCCAAGCCCCATCCAACCTGACCTTGAACACCTCCAGGGAGGGGCAGCCACAACTTCTTGGGGCAACTTGTGCCAGTACCTCACAATCTCACAGGAAAACATTTCGTCCCAATATCTCATCTAAGTCTGTCCCTTTGAAGCCTAAAACCGTTCCCTTTGTCCTGTCCCTGCACTCCATGATAAAGAGCCCCTCCCCAACCTTCCTGCACGTCCCTTTTAAGTATTGAAAGGCTACTCTAAGGTCTCACCACAGCTTTCTCTTCTCCAGAATGAACAACCCCAACTCTCTTGGCACCTATGGGAGGTGCTCCAGTCCTTGAATCATCTTCGCAGTCTCCTCTGGACTCACTCTAACAGATCGATATCCTTCCTGTGCTGAGGACTCCACAACTGAATGCAGGGTCCAGGTGAGTTCCAGCTGAGTAGTGGACAAGCATCCATAGCCGAAAGCAGCTGATCTGATAGCTAAAAATCCAGGAGAGGTGGATCCCAGATTAGCAGAGAAGTCCCATACATAAGAAGCATACGGAGGTGTTGGAATGGGTCCAGAGCACGGCTACAAAACGATCAGAGGGCTGGAGCACCTCCCATACGAGGACAGGCTGAAAGACTTGGGCTTGTTCAGCCTGGAGAAGAGAAGGCTCCAAGGAGACTCTATACCAACCTTCCAGTACCTGAAGGGGGCTACGAGAAAGCTGGGGAGGGACTGTTTACAAAGGCTTGGAGCGATGGGACTGGGAGCAGATTTAGACTAGACATGAGGAGGAATTTCTTCACCATGAGGGTGGTGAGACCCTTGCCCAGATTGCCCAGGGAAGCTGTGGCTGCTCCATCCTTGGACGTTGTTCAAGGCCAGGTTGGATGGGGCTTGGAGCAACCTGATCCAGTGGGAGGTGTCCCTGCCCATGGCAGAGGGGTTGGAACTGGATGGTCTTTAAGGTCCCTTCCAACCCACCCCGTTCTATGATTGATCCGGACTGATCTGCTCCTCCTCACATTAAAAGATTTATTATTCACCGAAAGGCTGAAAAACCCATTTGCATCCAAGCGCCTTCAGCCTGCTGCGTCGTATTTTGTAGAAGCCAAACTTCTGGCCGACTCGGTGCAGCCGATGAGGTTCACGCGCTCGCATTTACATGCTACTACAAGGAAAAAGAAAATCTCCCCTAAAATTTGATTTTCACACCTGCTCCTCCCAGCCACGCCGCTCCCAATGAAAGAGATAAATGACTTATTCCTCACTCGCCGCAAGACTAACGAAGCCGTTGAGCTTTATGGCACGAAGACTCGATATCGTGCGAATATAAAAACTAGTTCGCTTCAGAACTTAAACCGGGATGGAAATCGATTTATATTCCGATACTGCGCAGCTTTACTGCAGCAGTCACAAATTGTCACTTTTCAGCTAATTGGCTGCAGTCAGCAGTTGGCTCAGAAATGCCAATTACAGGCGCTTTGTCCCCCCATACGAGCTCTCCGATCGCTCTGCTGAGCAAACACGGGCAGAGCCGCCTCTAAATTTAAACCGGTGCTTAAGATTTAGCCCCCGATTCCTCCGCATCAGAAAAATTACCGCACAAATCTGACAAATGGGAAGTATTTGTTCAATAAACAGCCAGGTGTTGGGTAGTGATGCTCATCTAAATTTAATGTACACCAGCAAACAGCGTTCCGGGAAGTCCCATAATTGGAAGAGCAATCTCAGCGCAGACCCCGCACGCTCACTCCTTCCAGTAACGCGCTACCAAATGCCACAAGAAACCTGAGGTAGAGCCATAAAATCTCAGCACTTCTAAATGTCACAGATTCGTGGAATGGTTTGGGTTGGAAGGGACCTTAAAGCCCATCCAGATCCAGCCCCTCTGCCATGGGCAGGGACACCTCCCACTGGATCAGGTTGCTCCAAGCCCCATCCAACCTGGCCTTGAACGTCTCCAGGGACACCTCCACGACTTCTCTGGGCAACCTGGGCCAGGACCTCCATCCACTCACAGAAAAACATATCTTCCTAAGATCTAACCTAATTCTCACCCACCTCACCACAGCCTCCTTTCAGGCAGTTGTAGACAGCAGTAAGGTCACCCCTCGGCCTCCTCTTCTTCAGACCAAACAATCCCAGGTCCCTGAGCCGCTCCCCATAACCCGTGTGCTCCGGCCCCTTCCCCAACTCTCTTCCCTTTCTCTGGACGCGCTCTAGTATCTCCATGTCTTTCTTCTAGTGAAGGGCCCAAAGCTGGATTCGAGCAGGATTTGAGATGTGGCCTCACCCATGGCAAGTAGAAAGGGACAATCCCTTCTCTACTCCTGTTGGCCACACCATTGCTGATGAAAGCCAGGATGCTGATGGCCTCCTTGGCCATCTGGACAACTGCTGGCTCATGTTCAGATGCTGCTGAGCAGCACCCCCAGGTCCTTTTTCATCAGGAATATCACATTTAAGTGAGGAGGCAGCATTCAGTGGGATGAGCAGATCCAGCAGCTGATGACTAAGAACTAAATCTCAGTACAGTGGATTTCCATGGGAAGAGGACCTCTCAGGTCTATGAGGAGCGGCTGAGAGAGCTGGGGGTGTTTAGCTTGGAGAAGAGGAGGCTGAGGGGAGACCTCATTGCTCTCTCCAACTCCCTGAAAGGAGGTTGTGGAGAGGAGGGAGCTGGGCTCTTCTCCCAAGGGACAGGGGACAGGATGAGAGGGAATGGCCTCAAGTTCCACCAGGGGAGGGTCAGGCTGAACATTAGGAAAAAAATTTTCACAGAAAGTGTCATTGGTCCCTGTCAGAGGCTGCCCAGGGAGGTGGTTGATTCACCTTCCCTGGAGGGGTTTAAGGGATGGGTGGACGAGGCACTGAGGGACATGAGTTAGTGATTGATAGGAATGGTTGGACTCGATGATTCACCAAGTTGGAAGAGACCAACCGGATCATCGAGTCCAACCATTCCCACCAACCTCCAAACCATGCCCCTCAGTACCTCATCCACCCGCACCTTAAACACCTCCAGGGAAGGCGAGTCTATGATTCTATGATTCCAATTCCCCCAAGGTCCTGGTACGAACCCTTCCCAAGGCAGAGAGCGCAACACACAAATAATTTTGCCTCATTCGGGTTCCTGCAAACAACTCAACTGGTTGTCCGGTTGTTCAACTTGTTGAATCCTGGTGTATTTTTACATAACAACTTGCTCTAAGCTTGAAGTTAAAAATAGCGAATTCCGTGATAACCACAATTAAGTTCAGGCTAATTACTATCATCAACTGGAGACGGAGGCTAACATTAATCACTTCCAGCAGTTAACAGCACCACAGACTTCAGTGAGAAAAAAACCCCAGTGATTGGTACTGGAAGAGGCTGCCCAAGGAGGTGGTGGAGTCCTCATACCTGGAGGGATTTAAAAGACAGGTAGATGAGGTGCTCAGGAATCTGGTTTAGTACTGGACAGGTATGGTTGGACTCAATAACCTCCACAAACCTTTCCAACCCAATGATTCTATGAAAAGAAACTCCTTATAACTATTTTAAGGGTTTGGAAACAGAACAGAACGGTTAAGATTCTCCCAACCTTGTATACTGCTGGTAGACAAAAGTCTTCACCTCACGTTGGCTTCTCAAAATCAAGGTATTGGTACAGTGTCCACCTCTGAATGCATGCTTTATGATTGGAATTCAATAGGAAAAAGATAAAAAACCAAGAAATAAAGTATAGAAAGGAGATATTGCCACATTGCTTCTGCCTCCAAACAATTCGCTTCCAAAGTCCTTTTTGTCCACAAAGGGTTTTATTTTTGCTCATAAAGTCTTGCCCACACCTAACCTAGAAGACTGACCTACAGGTTTGGTAGACGCCACCTGAAAAGGGGTTCTTGGAACAATCCTTTATGGTGCCTGGTTTAATTCCACAACCTCTAAGCAAAAGCACCTTCACAAACCCAGCAGAAAAAACTTCACGGCATTTCATAAAATCATAAAATCACAGAATGCTTTGGGTTGGAAGGGACATTAAAGACCATCCAGTTCCAACCCCCCTGCCATTTCTACTTTAAATGTTTAACTAGAGGAAGAAAAGCCTCCTTGCTAAAGGTCTTGCTTATTAAAAGAAAGGCAGGTAAGGAATTTACGACTTCAAGAGGAATTCAGATGAGAACAATGCAATAAAATCCATCATTTAATAAAACAAATGCCCATTTTCCACTGCTCGGTTTAAAAGCAACACGTTCAAAAATAAGAGACTTCTTGGAAACCTGTACAAAGTACAAGCCCTTACACTGGACCTCAGAAATGTTTATGCTGCAGAGCTGTTTGGAGTTCTCTGGAACTCGCAGCAGGGCTACGGCATCGATGAGCTAGCGGGAACACGGTGGGATGAGGAGGTGGGTACCACGAGCTGAGCACCCGAGACAAAGCCCCAGCAGCAATGCTCAGCTGCTCACAAAGGTGTTTGCTCTCGTCATGGGAAGGAGAAAAGAGTTGACGAGCTGCAGCAGAGAATGACAGAGGAGAGTGCGGGGAGACCTCCTCGCAGTTTAACGTTTCCTCACAAGAGGAGGCGCAAGCGTTGAGCTCTTCTCTGTGGTGACCAGTGACATGACCTGAGGGAATGCCAGGAAGATGGGCCAGGGGAGGGTTAGGTGGGACATGAAGGTTCTTCAACCAGAGGGTGGTGGAACACTGGAACAGCTTCCCAGGGAAGCACTCACGACACCAAGCCTGACAACATTCCAGAAGCATTTGGAAAACACCCTCAGACACACGGTGTGAACGTTGGGGTTGTCCTGTGTAGGGACAGGAGTTGGACTCAATAATCCCTGTGGGTCCCTTCCAACTCACGTCATTCTGTGATTCTGGTTAGAAAGTGAGCTTTCTTGCCACTGGCTTTTAAGAGACTTATGCTGACACATTCCTTATTTTAAATTGATTTGGATAAGATGCAGTGGTAATGATTATTCTGGAGATCAAACAGTTTTGGGGGACATGGTTTAGTGTTTGATAGGAATGGTCAGACTCGATGATCCAATGGGTCTTTTCCAACCTGGTGATTCTATGATTCTATGAACTACGCCGAAATAAATTATTTAAAATAAAGATGCCAAAGCTGGAACCCAAAAGTGAGCCACTCGCATTGAAATATTTCACTCCTCCCAGCTACTAGTCCATAAGGACCTGCCCCCATACTGAATGCTGTTGTGGGGATGCGTTTGTGAAGGATCTTGTTCCTTGGCTCTGTGATGAGCAGAATCCTGACACCATTTAGGTGCAGGAGAAGTTCCGTTTGTCAGCTTTGCAAGTACTTATGGAGAGCTCTGACAATGAAACAATCAAAAAGTTAAACCCAGCTGGAGGCCAGCGACAAGTGGGGTTCCCCAGGGCTCAGTGCCGGGTCCAGTCCTGTTTAATGTCTTTATCAACGACCTGGATGAAGGCATCGAGTGCTCCCTTAGCAAGTTTGCAGATGACACCAAGCTGGGTGGAAGTGTGGATCTGCTGGAGGGTCGGGAGGCTCCAAAGGGATCTGAACAGGCTGGACTGCTGGGCTGAGACCAACGGGATGAGGTTTAACGAGGCCGAATGCCGGGTCCTGCACTTGGGGCACAACAACCCTAAGCAGAGGTACAAACTAGGAGAAACCTGGCTGGAAAGCTGCCAGGAGGAGCTTGGTTGACAGCGACTGAACATGAGCCAGCAGTGGCCCAGGTGGCCAAAAAGGCCAATGGCATCTTGGCTTGGATCAGGAACGGCGTGACCAGCAGGTCCAGGGAGGTTATTCTCCCTCTGTACTCGGCACTGGTGAGACCGCACCTCGAATCCTGTGTTCAGTTCTGGGCCCCTCACCACAAGAAGGATGTTGAGGCTCTGGAGCGAGTCCAGAGAAGAGCAACAAAGCTGGGGAAGGGGCTGGAGAACAGGCCTTATGAGGAGCGGCTGAGAGAGCTGGGGGGGTTCAGCCTGGAGAAGAGGAGGCTGAGGGGAGACCTCATTGCTCTCTACAACTACCTGAAGGGAGGTTGTGGAGAGGGGGGAGCTGGGCTCTTCTCCCAAGTGACAGGGGACAGGACGAGAGGGAATGGCCTCAAGCTCCGCCAGGGGAGGTTTAGGCTTGAGATTAGGAAAAAGTTCTTCACGGAGAGGGTGGTTAGGCATTGGAACGGTCTGCCAAGGGAGGTGGTTGAGTCACCGTCCCTGGAGGTGTTTAAGGTGAGGGTAGGTGAGGTGATTAGGGGCATGATTTAGGGATTGGTGGGAATGGTTGGACTCGACGATCCGGTGGGTCTCTTCCAACCTGGTTATTCTGTGATTCTGTGAAAACTTAGGAACATAACAGACCAAACACTCTGAAAGACCAGCAAAAAGCTGATCTTAATTGTCTACAACCACATGGATGACAAAAGCTTAAAGGGAATAAAAGTTGTTTTTCCTAAGGATCTTGCAATCATAGAATGGTTTGGGTTGGAAGGGACGTTAAAGCCCATCCAGTTCCAACTGTCTGACGTGGGCAGGGACACCTCCCACTAGATCAGGCTGCTCCAAGCCCCATCCAACCTGGCCCTGAACACCTCCAGGGATGCGGCAGCCACGGCTTCCCTGGACAACCCGGGCCAGGGCCACCCCACCCTCACTGTGAAGAATTTCTTCCCAATGTCTAATCTAAATCTTCCCTCTTCCAATTTAAAGCCATTCACTGTCATCTTGTCACTCCAGTCCCTTGTAAAAAGTCCCTCTCAGCTTTCCTGGAGTCCTATCAGGTACTGGAAGCTATTCTAGTGTCTCTGCGGAGCCTTCTCTTCTCCAGGCTGAACAACCTCAGCTCTCCCAGCCTGTCCTCAGAGCAGAGGTGCTCTGGACCCACCCCAAGTGCTCCATCTCCTTTTTCCGTTGAGGATTCCAGAAACGGACACTGGACTCCAGATGAGGTCTCACAAAAGTGGAGCAGAAGAGCAGAATCCTCTCCCTCACCCTGCTGGCCACGCTGCTTTTGATGGAACCCAGGACATGGTTGACTTTCTCGCTGGCTCATGTAGAGCTTCCCATCCACCAGCAACCTGTGCTTGGCCACCCTCACAGGAAAACATTTCTTCCTAACGTCTAATATAAATCTATATAAGAGGGAATCAAGAATAGAAAGAAAAGTAAAGCAGCTAAATACGTATCAGCAATACTTTTTAGGCTGGGAAATAGCTGACAGATGGAAACGGGCAAAACCTTCTGTCTTGTATCATCTCTGACCAGACAAAACACTGGGAATGTTTGCAAGCCAGAGCTCGGTGGCACAGTGGTATTAGTGGAGAAAAAGCTCTGTTTATCCTCAAGGAAGCTGTGGTTTCTAAGGATGGGATGAGATTTAAAATGTTCATCAATCTGCATCACAACAGGTTTGCGATACACCAGCCGCAGAAAAATATTCTAAGGATTTTACATCCTTAGTAAAATAAAGAAGCAAAATAAGTTTATATATTAATATATCATATAGATACGAACGATATGTATAGTTCAAAGTAAAATACGTACTTATTCATATAAATAACCAAATAAAAACACTTTTTACTATTTACATTTTTTACATCATCATATGATGCTGAAGCCACACGCTGTTTCAAACCTGCTGTCACATTAACATATGAAGTGACAGCGATAAAACCCGAGCCCTACTCACCGTGACCAAACTGCCTAATTGCAGAGAGAAATAAAGAAGAAAGAAGCATCAAAGATACATAGAATATACAGGCAAAGGTTGCCCAGGGAAGTTGTGGCTGCCTCATCCCTGGAGGAGTTCAAGGTCACGTTGGATGGGGCTTGGAGCGGCCTGGTCCAGCGGGAGGTGTCCCTGCCCATGGCAGGGGGGTTGAAATTATATGACCTTTAAGGTCCTTTCCAACCCAAACCATTCTATGACTCTCTGAATAAGTAAAAGTTCACCTCATTTTAGGATTTTTTAAGTGACGCGCCAGCATTGTTATGAAATAATCTGCTGGGAATATTAACCATGGAACAATTTGGGTTGGAAGGGACCTTAAAGATCACCCAGTTCCAACCCCCTGCCCTGGGCAGGGACACCTTCTACTAGATCAGGCTGCTCAAAGTCCCATCCAATCTGTCCTCCTTATCTGTGGTTCTCTCAACATAATCTTAAGCTGTAGAACCAGCAGCCTGTTCTGTGTTTCCACCAAAACCCCAAAGCAAAATAGCCGGTCCCGTTACACAGAATCACAGAATAACCAGGTTGGAAGAGACCCACTGGATCGTCGAGTCCAACCATTCCCACCAATCCCTAAATCATGCCCCTAAGCACCTCATCCACCCTCACTTTAAACACCTCCAGGGACGGCGACTCAACCACCTCCCTGGAAATAAGGAAACTTTCTGTGAGCTCATGTGAGGGCTGATCAAAGAGGATCAGTAACAGCTTTGAACAAGCTATGAACTCAGAAATCACAGGCTGGGCTGTTGTACTCAAGGGTTTCTTTGTTGAGAGCCTTGGCCAAGACTTTGTGTTAAAAAAAACCCAGTGTGAAAAAAAAAAAAAATCACACTGTTGGGTAGGGAAAAACAAACGACGTATATATAAGAGCTTTTATTAGCATTAAAAGTGAACAGGTAGTTACTATATATTGTTAAATGTTTCTAGAAATTGTAAAATGGAACCAATGACATCCTGGCCTGGACAGACACAGCGTGGCCAGCAGGAGCAGGGAAGGGATTGTGACCCTGGACTCAACCCTAGTGAGGTCTCACCTCAATCCTGGGTTCAGTTTCAGGCCCCTCACCCCAAGAAGGACATTGAGGGGCTGGAGCACATGCAGAGAAGAGAAAGGAGCTGGGGAAGGGGCTGGAGAACAAGGGTGATGAGGAACGGCTGAGGGAGCTGGGGTTCTTTAGTCTGGAGAAAAGGAGAGTGAAGGGAGACCTCATCCCTGTCTACAACTGCCTGAAAGGAGGTTGGAGGGAGGTGGGTGTTGGTCTCTTCTCTCAAGTGACAGGTGACAGGACAAGTGGGAATGGCCTCCAGTTGCACCAGGGGAGGTTCAGATTGGACATCAGGAAAAATTCCTTCACCAAAAGGATTCCGAGGCCCTGGCAGAGGCTGCCCGGGGAGGTGGTGGAGTCCCCAGCCCTGAAGGAATTTCAAAGCCAGGTAAATGAGGTTGCTCAGGTTTAGTGGTGGACAGGTATGGTTGGACTCAACCTCAAAGGTCTTCTCCAACCAAACAACTCAATGATTCTATGATGAAATCTAATAGTAGCATTAAAAATGGACAGGCAGTTTTGCTCTATTCATAGAATCATAGAATCAGCAGGTTGGGAAAGACCCACCGGATCATCCAGTCTAACCATTCCCATCTGCCACTAACCCATGTCCCTCAGCGCCTCATCCATCCATCTTTTAAACCCCTCCCGGGTTGGTGACTCAACCCCCTCCCTGGGCAGCCTGTTCCACTGCCCAATGACCCTTTCTGTGAATTTTTTATTCCTAATGTCCAGCCTGAAAGGCTTTCTAGAACATGTATAATGGAACCGTTTTCTCGTGACAAACACCCCAGTAAAAAACAGAACTGACAAACCATAGAATCATAATAATGAGTAATAAATAAACCTGTCGTGATTTATTCTAATCCCCACAGTCAAAATATTCACATCTTTTAAAGATACTTTGGGTCCAGGCATAGGAACCAGGATGCTGCTGGTCTTGCATGGAAAGGAGATTGTCTTAAGAAATAACCATGCACAAAGCTCACAGTTAAGGAAAAACAGAAAAGGAAAATGGAAAAAAGAAACCGATTTAGGGAAAAAAAAAAATCCAATAACTCCCGGAGCTGTCTTTGAAAGCAATTCTTGCCCCAGGGCTGTGGTAGCTCTCCACTGCCCTGAGCCCAGCTCCCCGCGCTGCCAGCACTGCTGGAACAGGACCTGCCAACACGCTGAAGCCCTTCCTAATACAAAGTCAGGAAACGAAGTGAGCAAAAAAAGAAGTTTTAGCAGCATTCCAAGTTTCTTTTTAAGAAAAGCAGCCCCGTTGATCCATCTGAGAGCTGTTCTCGGAGCGCTGGAGGCTGTGTCTGTTTGCTAAACAAGCCAGAGGCTTTTGGGTTGTGTCACCCCGTGCTGGTACGGGGTCTATTTCCCCCCTGTGGTTTAGTCAGGATCTATCTGCTGTTGCAGTCGAGTGTGCCGGCTTATATTTTATCGGCAGCGCTCTTTTCTCCTCTCCATTAAGTCTCCTTACTACTCTGTGACTCTTTAAATCAGCTTTCGGAGAAGGAAATATATCTGATTCTTTTGGTAGCTGTAAAAGCGTCCCAGCAACGGCCCAGGCTGCTTGTTTTCTGCGATGTAGCTCAAGTTGAAGCTTCCATCGGCCAAACTGTCTTTTCAAGAGCTATTCATAGAATCATAGAATCACCAGGTTGGAAAAGACCCACCGGATCATGGAGTCCAACCATTCCCATCAAACACTTAACCATGTCCCTCAGCATCTCGTCCACCCGTCCCTCAAACCCCTCCAGGGAAGGTGACTCAACCCCCTCCCTGGGCAGCCTCTGCCAGGGACCAACGACACTTTCCATGAAAATATTTTTCCTGATGTCCAGCCTAAACCTCCCCTGGTGGAGCTTGAGGCCATTCCCTCTCGTCCTGTCCCCTGTCCCTTGGGAGAAGAGCCCAGCTCCCTCCTCTCCACAACCTCCTCTCAGGGAGTTGTAGAGAGCAATGAGGTCTCCCCTCAGCCTCCTCTTCTCCAGGCTGAACACCCCCAGCTCTCTCAGCTGCTCCTCTTGTTCTCCAGCCCCTTCACCAGCTTCATTGCTCTTCTCTGCACTCGCTCCAGAGCCTCAACATCCTTCTTGTGGTGAGGGGCCCAGAACTGACCCCAGGATTCGAGGAGCCGTCTCCCCAGTGCCGAGTCCGGAGGGACAGCATAGAAGTAAAGCAACTGCAAGCAACCAGCACGTCATCACCCTGGGCCTCACCCAGGAGAAATAAACTGCCTAATACAGACTTCACGTCAATTGAAAATTAATTCTGCCTTTTTTTTTATGTATTATGCTTTCCAGCTGGGCATCTTAAAAGGGAAAAATAAAGAGTGGCTTCCTTACAAGTGGGACAACCCATACATATCTTACTCTCCCACCCCAACCTCCCCGCATCTTAAGAAAACCTTCAGGTATTATTAAATCTATGTCTCTCTGTCCTCCTATAACTTTTCCTATTTATGTAGCTCAAGTTTTGGATCAGCTACACAAGCAGATTTCAATGCTGTACGAGGATACCGCAACGAGCCTCGCAAAGATACACGAGTTACTGCAGTTTATGGAGTCACAGAACAGAACCACAGAATCGTTAAGGTTGGAAAAGACTTCTACGATCATCCAATCAACTGTCAGTCCAACACAGTCGTGTCTACAGAACCACGTCCTTAAGTGCCACATCTGCATGTTCTTTGAACACCATCAGGGATGGGGATATTAGGGATATTTTCCCTAATATCCAAGCTAATCCTCCCCTGGTGCAACTTGAGGCCATTTCCTCTCATCCCATCACCTGTCGCTTGGGAGAAGAAACCAACACCCACCTCGCTACAACCTCCTTGTAGCCAGTGATGAGGTCTCTCCTCAGCCTTCTTTTCTCCAGGCTAAACAATCCACGTTCCCTCAGCCACCTCTCACAACCCTCGTTCTCCAGTCCCTTCCCCAGCTCTGTTCTCCTCTATGGACGTGCTCCAGCCCCTCGATGTCCTTCTTGGAGTGAAGAATCCAAATATGAGCCCAGGATTCGAGGTGAGACCTCACCAATGCCAAGTTCAGGGACACAATCACTTCCCCGGTCCTGCTGGCCACACCGTTTTTATTCATCTCAGATACAGCTTAAGCTGTAGATGTAAAACCCAAACACTTGAGCAGTTGGGTAAAAGGATCAAAATCCACGCAACAACAGAGCCCCTGGGGAAAAGTCATCCTGAGCCGTTTTCAAGGATGCCAAAGCCACCACCTCCAGTAAAAACTCCTGGAGCTGCCACACGTCCCATATGGGTTAACTGCCTTGGAGAGAAAGCCTAGTTTCTACAGATTTAAGAAGCTGCTAACGAAAATACTACTTAATACAAAAAGGAAGAACTTCTAACAGGAGAAAAATGCCACGAGTCGGTGCCAAAAATAAGAGAGCAGAAGCAGATAAAAAGGAAGCAGCTGTTTCATGGTTTAAAGTATCATTTAACTGTTCTGTTTCAAATCTTTCCGTCCCCAGCAGAAGATGTCAAGTTTGCCTGTTCTGAAAAATCAGCATGTAATTGCATGTCTCCAAAAAGTAATTACATCCAACAGCAAATTTCATCAGATTAACAAATTGATTTATGTCTCATTGTTGGGTTTAAAGCAAACCTCTCACCTCAACGAAAGAGACGCAGCGAAAGAGGCTCCAAAGCACCTGCAGTTATAGCTAAACAGAGGCAAGGGACTTCATGAGCAAACAGAATCATAGAATCACCAGGTTGGAAGGGACCCACTGGATCATCAAGTCCAACCATTCCTTTCAAACACTAACCCATGTCCCTCAGCACCTCGTCCACCCGTCCCTTAAACCCCTCCAGGGAAGGGGACTCAACACCCTCCCTGGGCAGCCTCTGCCAGGGACCAATGACCCTTTCCGTGAAAAATGTTTTCCTAATGTCCAGCCTGAACCTTCCCTGGCGGAGCTTGAGGCCATTCCCTCTCGTCCTGTCCCCTGTCACTTGGGAGAAGAGCCCAGCTCCCTCCTCTCTACAACCTCCCTTCAGGTAGTTGTAGAGAGCAGTGAGGTCTCCCCTCAGCCTCCTCTTCTCCAGGCTAAACACCCCCAGCTCTCTCAGCCGCTCCTCATAAGGCCTGTTCTCCAGCCCCTTCACCAGCTTTGCTGCTCTTCCCTGGACTCGCTCCAGAGCCTCAACATCCTTCTTGTGGTGAGGGGCCCAGAACTGAACACAGGACTCGAGGTGCGGTCTCACCAGTGCCAAGTAGAGAGGGAGAAGAACCTCCCTGGACCTGCTGGCCACGCCGTTTCTGATCCAAGCCAAGATGCCATTGGCCTTCTTGGCCATCTGGGCCACTGCTGGCTCATGTTCAGTCGCTGTCAACCAACACCCCCAGGTCCTTCTCCTCCTGGCAGCTTTCTAGACAGACTTCTCCTAGTCTGTAGCACAGACTTTGGCATTCCAAGGCTTTCAGAAGTAAATGGAAAAAGAACATTTTTGGCACAGAAGGGACCAGAGAGCTAAGGATGATTTTATCTCCACACCTCTGTCTATCCCTAATTCAAGGTACATGAGGCACGCTGAGGACCTGGCAGGAGAGCGACCGAGATCACCATCCTCAGTGCGGTTTCAAGCCCACATAATTATTCGATCAAAGCAATCAGTACCTGTCTACACGTATTTTATTCTCTTTGGCAAACAACAAAGACGTTTTTTCTTCCCCTTCACCCTTACTGAGAGCTTTCATCCCATCAGCCTGTGGCTTTTGATCACAAAACGACACTAATTTAGAGGAAAGTTGGAAACCTCCACGGGCCACGTCCAGTCCTCAGGGATATATACACCCCATATCAAATGCCTAATGTTTCCTCCAGAGATGAACCAGGGGATTAGAGTCAGTTACAGACTCTGCTTTTCAACCACGGTACCGTTTCCTCACTCTTATCTTATTACGTGCATTATCAAAGCCTTTTATTTCAGCTGTAAACCTCAAAGAAGTAACCTCAGTGAGCACCACAGCTGGTAATATTCATGTCACCATAAAGAGGTCAAAAGCCAAAAAGAAAAGGAAGGTGGAAGTGTGGGATCACTTATTCCTCCAGCTTTCTTTTTAAGGGGAGCGGTGCTGGCTTCCTCATGCGGTAGGAGCTAAGGGGATCCCAAAGAAAGAAGAAATAGGGAAGAAATTATTCACGATGCGTGTGGGGAGGCCCTGGCCAAGGTTGCCTAGAGAAGTTGTGGCTGCCCCATCCCTGGAGGTGTTCAAGGCCAGGTTGGATGGGACTTTGAGCAACCTGATCCAGTGGGAGGTGTCCCTGCCCAGGGCATGGGGTGGGACTGGATGGGCTTTGAGGTGTCTTCCAACCCAAACCATTCTATGATTCCACGCTTTACTACAGCCAAGGAAAGCTTTAGAATCATAGAATGGTTTGGGATGGAAGGGACCTCAAGGATCATCCAGTTCCAACCCCCCTGCCATGGGCAGGGACACCTCCCACTGGATCAGGCTGCTCAAATCCTCATCCAACCTGGCCTTGAACACCTCCAGTGATGGGGCAGCCAAGACTTCTCTGAGCAACCTGGGCCAGGGCCTCCCCACCCTCCCAGGAAAACATTTCTTCCTAAGATTTCACCTCAATCTCCCCTCCTTCAGCTTAAAACCGTTCCCCCTCATCCCATTCCTGTCCTCCCTGATCAAGAGCCCCTCGCCAGCTTTCCTGGAGGCAAAGTGTCATCCACCACCCAGCTCCGCAAGAAAACAAATGCTTCCCGAACCACACCATGTACTGAATGGCAAGTAAAATTAAAGCTTAATTGAAACTGATATTAAAATTCCCACTAATGGAGACCACCTGTTTTATGGGTTAAATCGCCAATAAAAATAGCAGGATGGAGACAGAATATCAGAAAGGGAAATTTAATCCAAAACTGCTTTAATGAAGGAGATTTCCTTTGAAAAATGAGAGCTTGGGACAGTTTTGGTATTGCTGGACACAAGAACCATGACCCGTTAAAATAATGACGATAAAGATCAGAGCAAGAGCTTTGTCTGTCGACTGCGGAGGCTTTTAAGGAAGGTAATTCCTGGCACTTTATAAAACATTGGCTAATATGTCCCACTTAAATAGCCACGTTCTGCATAAGGGAAGTATCAGCCAGAGAGCAATTCCTCAGAAGAATCTCAAGACGAGTTTATAATTCATTTCTGCTCTGAAATACAGCCGACACCAGCATCTCCACAGGAACCTGGCTGACGGACTAAGAGAGGAAACATCCAGGGGCTTAAGACAATGACACATTTAGAAGGTTACGGGCAGCTCTGCAAAGCCAAATGGAGATGAAGGGAAGGAATCTGCTTTCTTACATCCCTACGTATGGTTTTACCAAATGCTTATGACCCAGCAGGAGCTGTTTTACAGGCTAAAGGAGTGAAAATAACACAATCCTAGAGCAAACACTTTGGATGCAAAGAGAAGCGGAGCAGAAATCTTTCCATGCATGGGAATAAACCGAGCTTAGGCTGTTCCCTTAGACTGACAACTGTGGAAACTAAAAAAAGGTAATAAAACTATAAATTAGTTGTTATAGGTCTAATATACAAAGCACCTGAATCCAAGAAAGTATCATTTATGAGACCCCATCTGAAGTCCTGTGTCCAGTTCAAGAATCCCCAACACAAGAAGGTGATGGAACTGTTGAAACGGGTCCAGAAGAGGCTACAGAGATGATCCAAGGGCTGGAGAACCTCTGCTATGAGGCCTGGCTGAGAGAGTTGGGGTTGTTCAGCCTGAAGAAAACACCAGGGAGACCTTAGAGGGGCCTTCCAGTGCCTGAAGGGGCTCCAGGAAAGCTGGGGAGGGACTTTCTACAAGGGCCTGGAGTGACAGGATGAGGAGGAATGGCTTTAAATTGGAAGGGCAAAGATTTAGATTAGATAGGAAGAAATTCTTCATGATGAAGGTGGGGAGGTCCTGGCCCAGGTTGCCCAGGGAAGTGGTGGCTGCCCCATCCCTGGAGGGGTTCAAGGCCAGGTTGGATGGGGCTTGGAGCAGCCTGATCCAGTGGGAGGTGTCCCTGCCCTTGGCACGGAGTTGGAACTGGATGGGCCTTGAGGTCCCTTCCTCTCCAAACCACGATTCTATGATTCTATGACTGAATTAAAGTATCCACAGTGCATCAGCTTTCTGCACAGAAAGTAATAAAACTTCAGAAGAGACGCACTTGTCCTGAAAGAAACCAGCTAAAGGACCCCAGTGGAAAGCTTCAACAGCCCATGCTCCTTTTGGAGAAACTAAAGAACACAGACAGTAATTTTCGCTAAATACAGCCTATAGGAAACCAGAGTGGAAAGCAGCAATTTCATCAGACTGAAAATTTCTCGCCTTGTATCAAATGCTTCCAGGCCTCAAATACTCGCACCTCACATTCTGCGTTCAGTTTTGGGTCCCTCACTCCAAGAAGGACATTGAGGGGCTGGAGTGTTTCCAGAGAAGGGAACGGAGCTGGGGAAGGGGCTGGAGAACAAAAGCATGAGAGACAGCTGAGAAACCTGGGGTTGCTTAGTCTGGAGTAAAGGAGGCTGAGGGGAGACCTCATTGCTGCCTACACGTGCCTGAAAGGAGGTTGGAGCGACATCGGGGTTGGTCTCTTCAAGAGCAACAAGCGATAGGATGAGAGTGGGTGGAAGTGTCGATCTGCTGGAGGGTCGGGAGGCTCCAAAGGGACCTGAACAGACTGGACTGCTGGGCTGAGACCAACGGCAGGAGGTTTAACAAGGCCAAATGCCGGGTCCTGCCCTTGGGGCACAACAACCCTAAGCAGCTACAGACTAGGAGAAGCCTGGCTGGAAACTGCCAGGAGGAGAAGGACCTGGGGGTGTTGGTTGACAGCGACTGAACATGAGCCAGTGGTGGCCCAGGTGGCCAAGAAGGCTGATGGCATCTTGGCTTGGATCAGACACGGCGTGACCAGCAGGTCCAGGGAGGTTCTTCTCCCTCTGTACTCGGCACTGGTGAGACTGCACCTCGAGTCCTGTGTTCAGTTCTGGGCCCCTCACCACAAGAAGGATGTTGAGGCTCTGGAGCGAGTCCAGAGAAGAGCAACGAAGCTGGGGAAGGGGCTGGAGAACAAATCTTATGAGGAGCGGCTAAGAGAGCTGGGGGTGTTCAGCCTGGAGAAGAGGAGGCTGAGGGGAGACCTCATTGCTCTCTACAACTACCTGAAGGGAGGTTGTGGAGAGGGGGGAGCTGGGCTCTTCTCCCAAGTGACAGGGGACAGGACGAGAGGGAATGGCCTCAAGCTCCACCAGGGGAGATTTAGGCTTGAGATTAGGAAAAAGTTCTTCACAGAGAGGGTGGTTAGGCATTGGAACGGTCTGCCCAGGGAGGTGGTTGAGTCACCGTCCCTGGAGGTGTTTAAGGTGAGGGTGGATGAGGTACTTAGGAGCATGATTTAGGGATTGGTGGGAATGGTTGGACTCGACGATCCAGTGGGTCTCTTCCAACCTGGTTATTATGTGATTCTGTGATTATTCTGTGAGAGGATGTGGCCTCAAGTTGCACCAGGACAGGTTCAGATTGGTCATCAGGAAACATTTCTTCACCGAGACGGTTCTCAGCCTGGCAGAGGCTGCCCAGGGAGGTGGTGGAGTCTCCATCCTCAGAGGGATTTCAAAGCTGGGTAGATGAGGTCCTCAGGGATCTGGTTTAGTAGTGCACAGGTATGGTTGGACTCCAGGAGGATCTCAAAGGTCTTTTCCAACCAAGCAATTCTACGATTCTATAATTCAAACAGCATATGTTGCAGAGCTCCACCAAGAATCACAAGCAGTGATGCTACGTGGTCACAGTGGCACTTTTGCAAAGCCCAACGTGCTGTTGAATTGCCAAGCAAACAACACACAGAGAGATTTTGCAAATGGTATATTTTGTATGCAAAGAGCTGCCAAATCCATTCCCCCTCTTTGTTCCTTGAAGCATTTGGCTCATAATTAACGTTTAAGCTCATTCAAATTAAAATACTTCAACCAACGCGAGGGAAAGAGAAGAGGCAATTGCCAGTTAATGATACAATTACAAACTGTGTTTTTTTCCTTAATCAGCTCCCAAGCGCCTTACAGACACTTGGAAAGCAGAGATCAATGCAAAAGGCTTCGTAGCAAGGACCCTGAATCCAGAAAGAAATAAAGCTAAAATCAAACGGGACGGAATGGTAATGAAAACAATAGTTTGGGTTTGAAACAAGACAAGAACACGAGTTTCTATTTAGTGAGTGGTGGGAAACACATCAGCAGTGAGTTGTAATGGAGCAGAACGCTCCTGAAAGCAGAAAGCCACTGAAAATGGGATGAAATTCTCTCTAATTCTCACCCCTCTGGATTCAGGAGAGGGACTCCCTCACTGGAATCTACGCCGGGTAAATCCCCGCTAGTTTAAACATTGTTAGGAACTGCTGCTGTGCACACAAGTATCAGAGAGAGCTTCAAATTCTCACTGTGACCTACTTGTCAGCTCCAGAACTGAAGTTTTACCTCCGAGCGAGCTGAGTTTTGTCTGGACTGAGACCCAGGAGACGTCGTCGTCTGCACTGAATTTCCTTGCTTCTCATTGCAATATTTTATAGTGGCTTATTTGGATTTTTATAGCTCTTTCCTAATCTGAATTATATTTTGACGGAATAACAAAGTAAATTTAGAATATAAGATTAAGAAGGGGGAAAAATCATACTGTACGTACACAACTAAAGAAAAACAAGCCTGTCAACAGCCACTAATATCCTCTAACTACCTTTAAATCACCATCCCTTAAGGGACAATGGAAGATAAAGAATATTTTGGTCAGTGATTTCAAAGCAAAAGAGAGAAAGGTGAGCAGCTGGGGTTTGACCAGCACTTCTGAAGTCACCGTGGCCGTGCCAGACAAAGTCTGGTAGCAGAGAGGAGCCGCAAAGCAGAGAGAATGGAAAGATCCAGAGGTTTGCAACAAGACCTTACCTGGGTTTTCAAGAAAGCCTGGCAAGCTAAGGTTTGAAGTGAACTCCGCGACGTGGCTCTCATACTCAGAACCCCTAAGGAGGCGTTAGGAAGCAGATTGCTGTATTCTGAAAGCTTTCTGCATTTCGTGGCGTTAGTTCTTTTACGAAATAATCATTTCGAGTCATTAAAGGCGGCAGGGAAAGACATCCTAAACCAATATACTTAAAAAAAAAAAAAAAACCTGAACTGAAATGGTTTCAAAGAGAGGTGGAGCAAGAAGGGAAAAGAAGCCAAAAGGCAGCATTGGCAGGGACACAGCTATCTGTAACACAAAAGAGCGTTTATACTCTCCACGTCCAGATTTAACAGGCAAGAAGAGATGGAAAAGGAGACAGATTTCAGTCAAGGGCTTCAGAATAAAGTTTCTAATGCTTAAGGACCGAAATAATGTGGATTCCACGTTAATTGCTTTCCAGTAAAGGCTCATTTCTGAAGTTCTCTATGCAAGTTACTGAATATACATAAGTGATTCTGTTTAGAAAAATCTACTGTATCCACACTGAAAAGAAGCCAGGAGCGGAGGTACAGTGACTGCTCATTACAGACTCATAGTATACTTCAGGTTGGAAGGGACCTTAAAAATCACCTAGTTCCAAGCCCTCTGCCATGGGCAGGGACATCCCAGTAGATCAGGCTGCCCAAGGCCCATCCAACCTGGCCTTGAGCACCTGCAGGGATGGGGCAGCCACCGCTTCCCTTGGTAACCTCTGCCAGGGCCTCACATCTCTCAAGGTGAAGAAATTCTTCACAATGTCTAGTCTAAATCTGCCCCTCTCCAGTTTATACCCATTCTGCCTTGTTCTATCACCACAAGCCTTTATGAACAGTCCCTCTCCAGCTTTCTTGGAGGCTCCTTTCAGATACGGGAAGGTTGCTGTAAGATCTTCTTGGAGCCTTCTCTTCTCCAGGCTGAACAACCCCAACTCTCTCAACCTGTCGTCATACGGGAGGTGCTCCAGCCCTCTGATCATCTTCACGGCCTCCTCTGAGCCTCTTGCAACAGCTCCATCTCCTTCTTATGTTAAGGATTCCAGAACTGGACACAACGACGAGGTCTCACAAGAGAGGAATAGAGGGGCAGAATCCCTCCCCTGCCGGCCCTGCTGGCCACGCTGCTCTGGATGCAGCCCAGGACACAGTTGGCTTTCTGGGCTGCGAGCACACACTGCTGGCTGATGTCGAGCTTCTAATCGACCAGCACCCCCAAGTCCTTCTTATTATGATAGTCAAAGAGAGAAAAAAACCCCAAACCACCAGCTGCTCAGCACAAGAAAGGACTAAACCCAGGTGGAAGGTGCTAAGCGCCACACAGAGCATAACAGAACCAGGGTAGGATGGTTTGGGTTGGATGGGACCTTAAAGATCATCCAGTTCCAACTCCCCTGCCATGGCAGGAAGGCGTGATCATAGAATCGTGGAACGGTTTGGGTTGGCTCATCCAGTTCCAACCCCTGCCGTGGGCAGGGACATTTCCCACTGGATCAGGCTGCCCAAGGCCCATCCAACCTGGCCTCGAACACCTCCAGGGATGGAGCAGCCGTGACTTCTCTGAGGAACCTGTGCCAGGGCCCCCTGACCTTCACAGGAAAACACTTCTCCCTGATATCTCATCTCAATCCCGTGACGGGAAAATGTTTGTGAATCCACTCAAAATGTTCAGAATTGCCATCTGATTCACCGAACGGTGAACCGAAAGGTGGAAAGAATTCATCTCCTTTAAATTGA
The DNA here is from genome assembly GCA_033459285.1 of Clamator glandarius. Taxonomy (NCBI): domain Eukaryota; kingdom Metazoa; phylum Chordata; class Aves; order Cuculiformes; family Cuculidae; genus Clamator; species Clamator glandarius. The sequence continues at coordinate 2,967,920 of JAUNZM010000338.1, read as the reverse complement.
TCGCAGCTTCCTGCGGAGCTGCCAAAATGGGGCAATGGGGACAAACCAAGACACAAAGGGGTCCCTCTGAACATCGGGAAACACATTTTACTGCGAGGGTGACCAAGCACTGGCACAGGTTGCCCAGAAAGGTTGTGGAATTTTCATCCTTGGAGATATTCATAAGCTGCCTGGACATGGCCCTTGCAACTGGCTCTAGGTGGCTCTAGGTTGGACCTGATGACCTCCAGAGGTCCCTTCCAGTCTCAATCACTCCCAAGACCGTGCTGTTTGTCAAATTAAGGAATGCAAAATGCAGACTTAAGTCTCCAGCAGATGCTGAAGGACATATAAGAAAACTGGTTTTATCTCACGCTCAGACGAGTGTTTCTGGATGTGGTATCACTGACGGTCCTCTTCACAAGAAGAGTCGCCCAATCAATATGAGCTGATGCTATTTTAGACTTTGTTTTGGCAAGTTACAAGGACATTAAGAAGAGCTGGTGATATAAAATTACTTTGGACTGAGTGCACACAAGCGCATTCACATTAAATTAAGGATAAAACGAGCTGAGTGTTGTAAGGGAACCAAAGTTCATTCCTTTCATCTATGAGATATTAAATAAGAAAGCAAAATCAAGTGGACTAAGGAGATACGGAACGGGAAAGCAACCATCTAAGAATTTCTCTCAGGTCAGAGATACAAAGCTATTTGAAAGCTGCATCCTCAGAGCTAACCTCAAAAAGGACGCTAGGAACAACTAAAGAGTCTGTGCATGATGGAGAGGAAAGGATAATTTAGTGATGCCTTAGGAGCCAGCAAGTAGTACAGTAACAACTACCAGATGTCAAGCTGCGCTAGACCTCAGCAAGCGATAAACAATAGATCAAGAGATGTTTTCAGCCACACAAGAAAGGAGACCAGAACAGGCAAGGGAAGAGGGAGTGCTGTATAGAGCAGCAAGAGGGAGTGAGCTGGGTTTGTTCAGCCTGGAGAAAAGAAAGCTCCGGGGAGACCTTAGAGCAGCTTCCAGGACTTCAAGGGCTCCAGGAAAGCTGGGGAGGGGCTCTTGATCAGGGAATGCAGGGACAGGGTGAGAGGGAACGGTTTTAAGCTGAGACATCATCAGCTGGAAACCAGGGATGAGGAAGAACAGGGAAGATTGGTTCATATTAAAATGAGTAAGGACTATTAATTGCCACAGCCATAAGAATGAGCAGAGGAAATTATCACCATAAAAGGACCTAGAAAGGTCCATAAAGAACCTTCTGCTATATAGGGTAATGGTGAGGGCTGGTCTCCATGACCTCGTGCATGGCTGACAAAACTATACAAGTGAGATCACAGAATCATGGAACGGTCTGGGTTGGAAGGGACCTTAAAGATCATCCAATTCCATAGGCAGAGACACCTTCTACTGAGCCAGGCTGCTCAAAGCCCCATCCAACCTGGCACTGAACACCTCCAGGGATGGAGCAGCCATGACTGTGAGTGTGGGATTCATGTTAGGTGGCAGGAAGGCATGATCATAGAATCACGGAATGGTTTGGGTTGGATCATCCAGTTCGAACCCTCCTGCCATGTGCAGGGACACCTCCCACTGTATCAGGCTGCTCCAAGCCTCATCCAACCTGGCCTTGAACACCTCCAGGGATGGAGCAGCTACGACTTCTCTGGACAATCTGTGCCAGGGCGTCCCCACCCTCACAGGAAAACATTTCTTCCTAAGATCTCATCTCAATCTCCCCTCTTCCAACTTAAAACCATTACTCGTTGTCCTATCCCGCCACTCCTTGATAAGGAGCCCCTTCCCAGCTTCCCGGTAGGTGCTTGAGGTAGACGACGGCTGCTAGAAGGTGCCCCCAGAGCCTTCTCTTCTCTAGATCAATATAACCCAGAGGAAAAACAAATGAGGTATCTGAACTGGAGTAACCTGTTTCACAGGGCAAGACGATGAGGGTTTGTTAAGCTTAAGCCAACAAGCAAACACTAGAGGCTGAAGGAGGATATAACTTGTCCAAATTGATCCAGGCAAAGCAGGAGACCCGGCTGCCAAACAGGAAGGCAGAGGGGACGTTTAAGATCAGTGACAACACTGGAATAGGAAAAGCCAGCAGAGATTGACTGTTAGAACAGGCAGGGTGGAGACTGGAGTAAACACAGAAGATTTTAAGGGACAAGAGGCAGCACTGTTCCTAAACGTGTACGAAGTCCTAACTCACCGTTCCGCAGCAAGAAAGAGCAAATAAATAAATCAGGGTAAGGCAAAGTCCTGCACGGAGCATGGAAAGGAGGCCTAAAGCAAACAAATAACCTGTACGTTCAAATATGGATCTTTTTTCTCACTCCCATGCTTACCAATTTGATAAAAGAGAAGCTTGAAGATTTAAATAAATCATTACAGAAGTGCCCTCCCTTGTACCTTGAAGGACATCCCTTTCTTTCCTGAAAGCAGCATTTCTCTTATCATGGAATGGTTTGAGTTGGAAGAGACCTCAAAGCCCATCCAGTTCCAACCCCCTCCCGTGGGCAGGGACACCTCCCACTGGACCAGGTTCCTCAAAGCCCCATCCAACCTGGCCTTGAACACCTCTAGGGATGAACCATCCATGACTTCCCTGGACAACCTGGCCCAGAGCCTCCTCATCCTCTTAAAAGAAAACCACAAGGTTTAGTGCGCGCTGCTTGAGTGTTCAATGACATAAAATTTTTACCTTGCTGCTCTCGCAATCTCTTCTGTATCCAAACATTAGGACTTGACAATCAACTAAGGCTTATGCATTTGTAAACTGAGAGCTCTCTCACCTGCTCCTCATAAACTTGTTCTCCAGCCCCTTCACCAGCTTCGTTGCTCTTCTCTGGACTCGCTCCAGAGCCTCAACATCCTTCTTGTGGGGAGGGGCCCAGAACTGAACACAGGATTCGAGGAGCGGTCTCACCAGTGCCGAGTACAGGGGGAGAAGAACCTCCCTGGACCTGCTGGTCACACTGTTTCTGATCCAAGCCAAGATGCTGTTGGCCTTCTTGGCCACCTGGGCCACTGCCAGATCACATTTAGTCACTGTCAACCAACACCCCCAGGTCCTTCTCCTCCAGGCAGCAGGAGAAGTACTTCTGTCCTTCAGAGGGCTCTCTCATCACTGAGCGCACTGCAGGCTGATAACTGACTTGGCCCAGAGCAAGAAGGTGGCCAAGGTTCCTCTGAATTAAGAGCTGCTGCAACAGTTGCCATCTCTGTGACTGCAGTCCGTGATGTCTGAGTGTTTTCATCATCTACCAAGCTTCATCCACTGCTTCTTCAACACCAGCCTTATCATCACAGTCAGTCTGACACCTGAAGCAACAGGTGTGTTAACTGAACAAAGAGAAATAACGAGCTTCAACATATACTTCAGGTACCACCAGCCTCGGACAGCACAGGAGACACAGGGGTGTCCCTTGAGCTCCACCTTTTGAGAAGCAGATGCTAAGAAGAGACTCTAAGAACACTTCCCCCTTTTCCAATTCCAGATTTGGTTTTGACTATACGAACCTTTCTTTTCATCAACATCAATACCTACACCTCGTAAGAACAATAAACGAGCATCCCACTCTATTTCCCAGCACATTTTTAGATCCACTGGGCTGAGGCAATATCAGAAGACGCCACATGGTTTTCCTTTTAATCAAGACCTTCAAACCCTTTGTCTGCTGCAGGATCACACTGAGAGCTGGTTCAGCATGGCCAACACAAAGCACGTGAAGTGCCACGTTGCTCGAAAGAAAAAAACAAAGCATTTTAAACAATTCCACACACGTTGACAGCTCCTACCTGTATTTTGATGGGCCAGGTGAAATTGCTGACGTAAACGAAGAAAGTGATGTTTGGGTTGTTACGGAAATCAAATTTCTCATTGGAGAAGCTGTCCTTGTATTCTTTTATGTTGGTTCTGGAAACAACTGGAATTTCCTCCCCAGCCTGGGTGCCAGCTGGTTTTGGATGTTAAAAAGTAGCAAGAAAAGATGTTTCAATGCACATTTTCAGCGGCAAACAAAAAGGGTGAAGCATGCTGAATTTTAAAGTTACCAGATCAACTACTTATCTCAAGGCTACGGTTTTAAGCCGCACTGAATTAATAAAATCACAGCATGCAAATATTGCATTACTATCAACATTTCACCTTCGATGAAGGGTCGGATTGGATGAACTTTAAGTTTCTTTCCAACCCAGACCATCCTACGGTTCTGTGAAAACCATACATCTTCTTAATATTTTACTACTGCCCTCAAGTCCGAACACTTAAAGCTGTTACAGAACAAATCCATAGATTAAAAAGAAGCTTCCCCGATTTAATTTCCGTTGCTTAAAAATGAGGAATTGAAAGAAGCCACCAAGAAACTCAGATCATGCTCATTTTACCTGTAAAACTTGTGGACCAAGTGATGTTGAGGTTGAAGTTTTTAGAGGCGTTGATAAACATGTCCAGGTCTCGGTTTTGCTTGGGGGAAGAAAAAAGGAAATGTAGTTTTAGGATAACAATTTTACCGCACTGTTTGCTGGTAAATCTTAACCGAAAGAAAATCTTGCAATTTGTTATTTAAACGAAGCAAATATATCAAGCTATTTGCATTTTCTGAGAGTAGTTTTCTCCTCCTCAAGGAAAGCACAATTAAGAACGTGCATAGAATAAAACGGGAAGAATAGAGACGCGAGGCATTGGGTGAACTAGAAGCAAAACCAGAGCTCCTCAGCAGTTATTCAAACAACCACGAAGAATCAGCTCTGGTTTCTGTTGACATTTTACCCTGAAGACGTGAATGGCCAAGTCAAGGGCTGGTTGCTTTGTGGAGGTGGAAAACCACACCACGTGAAGAAACTACACGTGGAGACTCGCCGAATTCTACTATTCATCGCCTCCACGGACAAAAGATGACAAACACATTCCTAAAGGAAGAAGTTTAAAGGGAAAGTGGAAAACGTACCTCTTCGGGTGTTGCTACAAAGTTGATGGCTGTGTAATAGCGATCATCCTCTTGAGATAGGCTGAAGGTGAACTGGTAGTCGATGAGAAGGGTATCTGTAAGGAAAGCAAAGAGAAAGTCATCCCATGGCTTGGAAGAAAACAAACGTCTGCAAAGCAGGGCGTGATGTCTTGCCTGGAGAGGAGAAGGCTACGAGGGGATCTTATAGCGACCTTCCAGTACCTGAAAGGAGCTTCCAAGAAAGCTGGGGAGGGACTGTTCACAAAGGCTTCTGTGATAGGACAAGGGGGAACGGGTATAAACTGGAGAGGGGCAGATTTAGACTAGACATGAGGAAGAATTTCTTCACCGTGAGAGTCGGGGGACACTGGAACAGGTTACCAAGGGAAGTTGTGGCTGCCCCATCCCTGGAGGTGCTCAAGGCCAGGTTGGATGGACCTTAGGCGGCCTGATCCAGTGGGAGGTGTCCCAGCCCATGGCAGAGGGGATGGACCTGGATGATCTTTAAGGTCCCTTCCAACCCAAACTATTCTACGATTCTATGTCACAGAATGTTTTGTATCCCAAGAACGCAACTAGAAGGCACCGTGCTGCTGCGAATGACTCCCACCTATGTATGATGCCACGGAAAGGGACAAAAAGCTCTTTTTTAAGTTGAAGGGAAAATGATTCTGCTTACATTTTCCAGGCAACACCCTCCAGGATTAACCTAAATGTCTGTTTACACGTATAAATTGTAAAACACATGCCAGGACATTCATGTTTTCTGCAATACCTCCACATGCTAAGTCAATACTAAGAAAACAAACTAGACTGCGTGATCCCCACTTGGGAGGGAACTGCAAGAAAGCTGGGGAGGGGCTTTTTACAAGAACATGGAGTGACAGGATGAGAGGGAATGGCTTTAGACTGGAAGGGGGAAGATTTAGATGAGATACTAGGAAGAAATTATCGCAGCAAGGGTGGTGAGACCCTGGCCCGGCTTGACCAGTGAAGTCGTGGCTGCCTCATCCCTAGAGGTGTTCAAGGCCAGGCTGGATGGGGCTCGGAGCAACCTGATCCAGTGAGAGATGTCCCAGCCCATTGCAGGGGTGGAACTGGATGGGCTTTGAGGTCCCTTACAACCTAAACCATTCCATGATTCTATGATTTTCTCAAATGTCACAGGAATCCAACCGTTCATTTCAGCGGAAACGTGGCCATTCTGAAACCTCAACCATTTTAACGTGGAACAGAGCTTAGAGAAACAGTATTTTGCACTAAGAAAATTTCTAAAGACACGTTCTGGTTTTGACTTAGGAGGTGTGTATTTTAGAGGATTCTCCAGCACTGGATCTCACAAAGTCAGCTGAGAAACATTCAGAAGTTTGTACGTAAAGATCCAATGAGAGCCTATCAAGAAGAGAGTTTTGCTTCTCTTTAAACAATACCTTTAAAACTATTTTTTCAGTCCTTCCCTTGTATTTCAATACGTAATCCTCTGTATCTTAAACAGACACTGAGGCAACTAAAACTACTTTTAAATAAGGTATTTTAAACTTCAAACGCATTTTTTATCTCCAAACAAAATCCCAAGAGTACTCACAGTAGCACGTTCCTTTAAGTGGATTTCCCTGATACCGATTTTCGACTTCACATCTAAAAAGAAGACATAGTTTTTAATAAATTGATTTTTTTTTTCAGTTCTACTTATTCCTAGCCACTAAAACTCAGAAAATGCCACTTGTGCCGATAACGCTACACAACTGAAAATAAAAGCTGCGTGGCTGAGCTACACTGGGCTGCTTAAGAAATGCCACGATCCCTGCAAATCAAGCTGGTATGAGGTAAAAATGAATATTAAATTCTATATACTAGGTTTTGAATCCACTCGGAATGTCTTTATTAGCTCTTCACAATGCACGAAGCTGGATTACTACTCTTAGAAACTGAAGTTCCATTTATATTTACAGCTATTCCAGGATCTCATCCTATAAACGTTTACTTACGCGAGCACCACTAAAAATAAATCTGGCAATGAAATTATTCGGAATGAAATTATTTCCACTAACATTACTCTAAAAGCATTTCTGTTAGGTTACAGAGAAACCACCAGCAAATTGGTTGCTCTGAAACTGCTCTATTAAAACGCTTGAATGTCAAAGTCTTATTTCAGCTGGATTTACGCTCCCCTAGAACAGCAGCAGAGCGCACAGACAGGAAAAATCTACTAATTAAAAGAAAATATCGTGAGATAAAGCATAGTTTGGGGGGGTTAAAGGTGTTATTTTTTCCACCCTGTCCCTTCTGTGTGACATTCCCAGTTGAAATCTTCTTCCAGATCTTCAGGAAACCAATTTCTTGGTGTTATCCTCGCAGGGGGAGCACGGCCGGCTGCACCGGCAATGAAGGTAAGTCAAGCGGCAGCGGGAAAAGACAATCAGAGACATCAGAAACACGAGCATAAAAGAACGGAGGGGTTCCACGCCAGTGCGTGAACGGCCTTTGGATTTCAAATAACAAAGTGAAATGAACTCACAGCTGACACTCATCTCCTTTTATCCCCTTGGTGGTGCAGAAGCACTTCCCCGTGTTGGTGTTGCAGACAGACGCGTGGCCGTTGCACTTGCAAGCTGCGGAACAGAGAGGAGGGGGGAAAAACAACGTTAACCGAAGCAAGAGAAACAGATTTCATAGCAATTAAGTCCTCGTGTTGCTAAACGGAGATACATCAACAATGAAAGTGCATTTGAAACCCCACTTGGTGCTCTTGGGCTTCTTTGTGATCCAGAAGGCAGCCAAAAATAGAACAAAATGCAGCGAGCGCAGGCTCCAGGACTGATGTTTGGTACGAAATCATGATCAGACAGTGCTTTTTAGTCTCAAAAATCTATTTAACTTCCTCTCGTGTTGTTCAGACAGCGCAAGGGATATCCTAGCTGGTAGGAAAAAGACAATATTTGGAGTAGTTTGGGGCTTGCTAACACTTTTCACTCCAACACAAAACTCTGGAGAGAAGATTATGTTCTGCAAAAAAAGCAAAGCTCGTGGTGCTTCTAGGGCTTTTGAGAAAATAAAGAGGCCTTTGAGAAAATAGTGTTATTTTAGAATCATAGAATCATTAGGTTGGAAAAGACCTTTAAGGTCATCAAGTCCAACTGTCCCTGTCCACTATTATGCACAAGCATCCACCTTTTGAACTGCTCCAGGGATGGGGACTCCACCACCTCCCCGGGCAGCCTCTGCCAGAGCTTGAGAACCCTTTCCATGAAGAAATTTTTCTCAATGTCTAATCTAAACTTAAGGCCATTCCCTCTCATCCTGTCCCCTGTCACTTGGGAGAAGAGCTCCAAAATCTCCCTCTAGGTAGTTGTAGAAAGCAACGAGGTCTCTCCTCATCCTCCTCTTCTCCAGGCTAAATAACCCCAGCTCTCTCAGCTGCTCCTCATAAGATTTGTTCTCCAGCCCCCTCATCAGCTTCGTTGCTCTTCTCTGGACTCGCTCCAGAGCCTCAACATCCTTCTTGTGGTGAGGGGCCCAGAACTGAACACAGGACTCGAGGTGCGGTCTCACCAGTGCCGAGTACAGGGGGAGAAGAACCTCCCTGGACCTGCTGGTCACACCGTTCCTGATACAAGCCAGGATGCCATTGGCCTTTTTGGCCACCTGGGCCACTACTGGCTCATGTTCAGTTGGTTGTCAACCAACACCCCCAGGTCCTTCTCCTCCTGGCAGCTTTCCAGCCAGGTTTCTCCTAGTTTGTACCTCTGCTTAGGGTTGTTGTGCCCCAAGTGCAGGACCCGGCATTTGGCCGTGTTAAACCTCATCCCATTGGTCTCAGCCCAGCAGTCCAGCCCGTTCAGGTCCCTTTGGAGCCTCCTGACCCTCCAGCAGATCGACACTTTCTCCCAGCTTGGTGTCATCTGCAAACTTGCTAAGGGAATCAGCGCCTGCTCCTCCTCTTTCCCTTGTGAGGAAGCAGTAAAGTGCGATGAGTTCTCTCCTTGGTCTCCTCTTCTCCAGGCTGAACAGAGCAAGTGGCATCAGATGCTCCTCATACGGCTTCCCCTCTAAACCCTTCACCAACTTTGTGGTCTCCACTGGACACTCTCCAGTAGCCTTGTATCTTTTTTACAGCCCAAAACTGCACCCAGTTCTCAAGGTGGAGCTGCACCAGTGCAGAGCAGAGTGGGACAATCCCCTCCGTTGACCATCGGGCATGCAAAAAAAGCAGAAATCCAAACCAACAATCCCAACACAAGCAATTACCTCTGACATAATGTTCCTTATAACTAGAAGAACGGATAAAATAGTTTTCCCTGCAAGACGAGTGCCTTTTAGAAGCTCGTAGACTCATCCAATGGCTGTGGTTAGAAGGGACCTAGAATCACTAAGGTTGGAAGGGACATAGAAATATTAAGGTTGGGAAAGACCTCTAAGATCAACAAGTCCAAACATCAAGACTTTGAAGATCCCCCAGTTCCAACCCCCAGGCCATGGGCAGAGACGCCTTCCACTAGATTACGTTGCTCGAAGTCCCATCTAACCTGGCTTTGATCACCTCCGGGGAGGTGTTTGCATTAAGAAGATGCGTGCCACTCAATGTACCAGCAGATTCTTGGACATGAAGTCCCCAATCTGAATATCCTTGCCAGCCTTGGACCTTATTTCATTGATCCTTCTGACGTCTTTGTTATATTGGCAACTAACGAAGCTATACAGTATCAGGGATGCTTAATTGTGCTTATCAGATGTGGATGAGTGGTTTCCTAGCAGCAACATGGAACTAAATATGAAGAAGTATCAGGGCGTATTGTGGGAACAAGTAGAGTAAATGAAGATTTGACAAAATAATTGCATTCCATGATGCAAACATGCTTCTCATTAATGGCACTTCCGGAACAATCTATTAATGCTCTACAAATGCCTTGCACTGCTTTCCTTGTGCTTCCCAAAAGGTTAGTGAAGTGAAATTCAATCAATATTCAACACTAACACAGGTAAAAATGAAGAGAAATGTCAAAATTTATGTTGTTTAGATGCAGCTCACAGTACTCTGAGCGCTGACGTTGATGTTTCCTCACTGTGCTCTCTACAAACATGCTTATGGAGAAGAGTGAGCACTCAAATTTCTCCATTAAAAAGAAGAGTCTGTTCATTTATCCATTTGCCTATAAGCCCCACAACTGGAGATGACAGAATCATAGAATGGGTTCGGTTGGAAGGGACCTTAAAGCCCATCCAGCTCAAACTCCCCTACCACGGTCAGAGACATCTCCCACTGGATCAAGTTGCTCAAAGCACCATCCAACCTGGTCTTCAACGTCTCCAGGGGGGGGACACCCACAACTTCTCCAGGCAATCTGTTCCAGGGCCTCATCACTCTCATAGTCAATAATGTCTTCATAATGTCTAATCTAAATCTTCCTCCTTCCAATTTAAAGCCATTCCCCTTCATTCTATCACTCTAGGCCCGTGGAGAAGGTCCATGGGGCTGCTCTCAATCACGTCTTCTCCCAGCCTGGATTAAAATAGCGTATTGCCCCAATCCAGGTGAAGGACCTTGCCCTTGTCCTTATCGAACCTCACAAGGCTCACACAGGCCCACTTCTCCAGCTTGTCCAGGTCTCTCTGAATGACATCCCATTCTTCTGGTGTGACAACCTCACTGCTCAGCGAATGGACTGGAACACACGCCGAGAGAAATTTCCTCGTGGCTTTTCAAACAGCTGTGAAATTTGGAAACAAATTATTGACAAAATGTACTGAATGCCCTTGCTGAAGTCTAAACATTTATGGTTCCCTCTGGAGTCTGACGCTACAGCAGAAATCAAATATTATTGGAAATGGCTTTTTTCACACTGTGAAGTGTGGTAATAGTCTGATGAAGAACCACCTTACAGCAAGTCTCCTTCCACCTTCTTCACAAACCCTTGGCCACAGACTCATTCAGCGATGGTCACAGGGATTCCTGCTCCTACTCCTACATCTGTGAAGATCCAGCTTCCCAACAGCAGCCGCATCATAGAATCATGGAATGATTTGTGTTGGAAGGGACCTTAAATCCCATCCAGTTCCAACCCCGCTGCCATGGTCAGAGACATCTCCCACTGGATCAGGCTGCTCAAGGCTCCATCCAAACTATCCTTGAACACTTCACCCACCTCCCTAACCCTATTTTTCCACGCCAAACCATTCTCCCTGGCCACCGTGCAACCCAGGGGGGAGCAGGGAGGACCACGGCACCAGCATCATCGTGGGCCACCCGCAAGGGCTCCACGGAGGCGTTCAGCAGCGCTGCCGCAGCGGCAATCTGATTGCAGGCATAGCAGCGCTTTCTGTTCTCTTGCAAATAACTTTCTTATCTACCGCTACCATATTTCCATGGGAAACTTTAATCAGAAAATTCAAAACCTCCTGAATGCGGAGAAAGCACCTTGCAGCTATTTTTACATTTGATGTGCTGCATTTCCTGCCCTTCCTGATTAACACTTCTCTACGTCGGACACCTTCTAAAAGCAACCGCTGAGGACTGATTTACCTACCATTTAGTTATTATCTGCCCAACACCAATGTCTAAGGTGAGATGCAAACAATTCTTCCCTCGAAATAACTGTAGTTTGTCAAAATTCTTTCAACACGGGCGAAAGAGCAACGTTCACCTGCCCTGGTGGCACAGAGCAGCAGGAAAAGGCATCTTATTCCATCCCCTCTTTTTAATCCTTCCCGGCTTTTGAAGCCCATGGCTGCCAATTCCAGCTGGGTGCAGTCTTACCCGTTTGAAACTGTCCCAACAGCATCAATCAGACTCCTGATAGCTCAGCAGAACGGAAAATACTGCTTGGCCAGGGAATTTATGGCTGCCCCATCCCTGGAGGTGTTCAAGGCCAGGTTGGATGGGGCTTTGAGTAGCCTGGTCCTGTGGGAGGTGTCCCTGCCCATGGCAAGGGGGACTGGAACTGGGTGATCTTTACGGTCCCTTCCAACCCAAACCATTCTACAACTCTATGACACCCCACAGCAACACGTTCTCCAACACTGAATGTTTGCGATTTTGAGGCTAATTATCTGCGCATGGAAGTAGGACTCGCACTAGGCACTAAGTGTGCAAACACGTAGATGCTTGTTTATCAGGATGGAGAGCACCAAAAACCGTCTCCAAAATGAATGCGACCATGGGCTCCTAAAATCAAGAGGCACACAACAGAGCACGTAAATCCTGGAATCGCAGAATCATGGAATGGTTTGGATCAGAAGGGATCTTAAAGATGATGCAGTTTCAACCCCGCTGCCACAGGCAGGGACACCTCCCACTGGACCAGGCTGCTCAAAGCTCCATCCAACCTGGCCTTCAACACCTCCAGGGATGGGGCAGGTATAACCTCTCTGGGCAACCTGGGCCAGGGCCTCCTCACAGGAGAATACTTCTTTCTAGTATCTCACCTCAATCTCCCCTCTTTCAGCTTAAAACCGTTTTCCCTCATCCTGTCCCTGTTCTCCCTGATAACAAGCCCCTCCCCAGCTTTCCTGGAGCCCCAAAATAAATGCACATAGAAGAGTGGAATCAACACATCATTAAGGGGAAAGGAAGGAGGGTCCATGGCTTCGAGGAAGGAAAAAGCAGGAGTTGGCTTTGCTGCTCATCAGCAGATCCTCATCTGAAGAAATCCCCTCTGGAAACCTTCCCAGTGAGCAGAAATGACTAATGGCCAGCAGTCACTCCGGCTGCAGCAGACAGGATGATGCCTTCTCGCTTCCCCTCTTCCCATCCACCTCTGCCTTTCTGCTCGGCTTCCTGACTCCCTCATTCTTTCGCCTTCACAGTACATAGCGTTAAATCCCAGCAAATTAAAAACCCGCACTTGAGAGCAAAGCACTTTTGACATGAGCTACTGGTTTCATCAGATAACGAAACAAATGCTGTTCCACAGTCTCAACACATCTTCTTTTTCAGGCATCTGGACAACTTTACGTCTATCGTTATCTCAACAACAAACTATTTTTAGCCAATCCCCATGCAAAAGAGCCCAACAGAACTCATTCTCAGTTTCCACATGTACAGAAAAGAAACACATATCGAAAGGCACGTTGCGATCTGAAGATCAAACCTGAACGCTCAGAGTAGAATGAGGTATTTTCTTGGGCCAACTCAGCCTCAATTTATTCATTCCTGCGCTTCAAATTATCTTCACGCAAAATGAGTTTACGAATATCAGCAGGATTTAATCTCGCAGATAATACTTTGAAATAAAGCGTAAGAGATGCAACTTTCTTTTCCTCTGGGCTCGTGCCATTGTGCTGCCTGCTCCAACTTCATATCCCAGCTACTGCGACACCTTTTTCTCTAAGCGAGGCAGCCTTGCCCCCATCTGAGATCTTTTAGTCCCCTTCCTTTTAGTTTGTCCACGGGGAGGTTCTTCTTCACAGCCTCAAGCTTCACCTACCTGCTCTTGCTTTAGGACATGGGACATTCATGCTTCAGCTACTGACTCTCATCTCCATCCAAAAGGTCGATGCTACTTCCAATAAACGCACTGAATGAACTTTCATGTATTTCCTACGGGATTGTCTCCACATTTGGAAGGAGCGACTCAGAGTCGTCCATGTTTCCTCACTATCATAGAATGGTCTGGGTTGGAAGGAACATTAAAGTCTATCCAGTTCCAACCCCTTAAAGTCTACCCAGCTCCAGTTGCTCCAAGCCCCATCCAACCTAGCCTTGAACATCCAGGGACGGGGCAGCCACGACTCCCCTGGGCAACCTGGGCCAGAGCCTCATGACCTTCACAGGAAAACATTTCTTCCTAAGATCTCATCTCAATCTCCCTTCTTTCAGCTTAAAATCGTCCCCCCTCATCCTATCCCTGCACTCTCTGATCAGGAGCTCCTCCCCAGCTTTCCCGTAGGCTTTTTCAGTACTGGAAGCTGCTCTAAGGTCTCCCTGGAGCCTTCTCTTCTCCAGACTGAACAACCCCAACTCTCAGCCTGTCCTCATAGCAGAGATGCTCCAGCCCTCGGACCATCTCTGTGGCGTCCTCTGGAATCACTCTAACAGACCCACATCGTTCATGTGCTGAGGACTCACGAACCGAACGCAGGGCCCCAGGTGAGGTCTCAAGAGAGCAGAGTAGAGAGCAGAATTCCCTTCCTTGCCCTGGTGGTCCCACTGCTTTGGCTGCAGCCCAGGACATGGTTGGCTTTCTGGGCTGCAAGCTGCACACTGCTGGCTCAAGTTGAGCTCCTCATCCACCAGCACCCCCAAGCCATTCTCTTCAGGGCTGCTCTCAGTCCATTCTCCACCCAGCCTATAATTGTTCTTGGCCAGGTGTGGGACCTTGCAGTCGACCTTGTTGAACTTCATGAAGTTTGCACAGTCCCACCCATAAAGTCTGTCAAGGTCCCTCTGGACTATGGTCAAATGGCCCATCTATCAAATCCATGTCTCTCCAATTTAGAGACAAAAATGTCTTAATAATCACCTCTCCTAACCTATCACAGCAAGATTCTGGGTTAACAATGATCCTTCAAGAAAGGTTTTTTCCTGCAATTTGTTGACTGGATCTTGCACAACCAGAAATGTTCTTCCTGCTAAAGAGTCCCAAAGCACTTTACTAATTTAAAATGCAGTTTTAGGAGGGATCAGTTAATTCTCAACTGCTATCCAGCCAACTCCTGCTTGAAATACGGCGAGCATTTTAGGAAGTAGCCAATCATAACAATTAATGGACAAGGCTTTAACCAAATGTAACAGAAGGCGGAAATTTAGATAAGCAGAAATTTGTTCAAGACATCGGAATTAACACTGTTTCCTTTCAAAACAGGACCACGAAACAGTAAAAAAACCCCATTTTTCACTGTGGTCATTTGAAGTTTACAAAGGACGGTAAAAACCATCATCTTCGCCTCATGCAACGAAAATCAAAGAATTTCATCGAACAGTTTCTGGATCTTTGATTTGAAAAAACAAGGATTGTGCCTTGCTTGCAGGAAAGAAGAAAATGCATTCTCAGGATATAATTTCAGCAGAGGAACGAATAAAGAGAGGAAGACATCAAAGAGTTCGGCGCAGGAAGACTGAAGGCATCACTTACGCTGGCACGTCCCTCCGTTAGTAGGATCACCGTAGTAGCCCGAGATACAAGTCTCGCAGTGTTTGCCAGTTGTCAGGTTTTCACACTTCTCGCAGATGCTTTCGTTGACACATTTACTGTGCCCGTTGCACTGGCAGGCTGAGAGAAACAGAAAAGGATGAGTATTTGTGCTCAAACGTAGCCACCTGTATATATCCTCAGAAGTCTGCGTTCTGCAGAGCCCGAATGGAACCCTTTCATGCTCCTTCCAGGAGGGCTCTTGCAGTCTTGCTTGTTGTGGTTTGAGCTGAAGTAGAATCAGTTCCCTGAGTTCAGCTCAGTCCTGTCTAAGCAACCTCAACCATTCCTGGCCACGACTAAACCACATCCCTGAGCATCTCATCTACCCGGCTTTTAAACCCCAGCAGGGATGAGGACTCCACCACCTCCCTGGGCAGCCTCTGCCAGAGCCTGAGAACCCTTTCCATGGAGACATTTTTCCCGATGTCCAATCTGAACCTGCCCTGGGGCAACTTGAGGCCATTCCCTCTCATCCTGCAACTTGGGAGAAGAGACAAATATCCACCTCACTCCAGCCACCCCCCAGGCACTTGTAGACAGTGAGAAGGTCTCCCCTCAGCCTCACTTTCTCCAGGCTGAACAGCCCCAGGTCCCTCAGCCACCTCTCATAACCCTCGTCCTCCAGCCCCTTCCCCAGCTCCGTTCCCTTCTCTGGACGCGCTCCAGCCCCTCAATGTCCTTCTTGGAGTGAGGGACCCAAAACTGAACCCAGGATTCAACACGCGGCCAAACCACAGCCGAGTCCAGGGGTACAATCGCACACTTATTTCTGCTGGCCACACTGTTTCTGATCCAAGCCAAGATGCCACTGGCCTTCTGGGCTGGCTCACGTTCAGCCGCTGTCAACCAGCACCTCCAGGCCCTTCTCCTCCAGGCAGCTTTCCAGCCACTCGTCCCCAAGCCTGGAGCGCCACATGGTGTTGTTTTTGTCCAAGAGCAGCAGAGCTCTGCAGCTCACCTGTAGATACCTGCACAACTCCTTCCATCTCAAAATGCTTTATTTCCTTGTTTTTTCTTCCAAGCTCTTTTCCTCCCTCCATTACCAGCAGGGAACACAGACATCACTTCAGTCTTTAAAAGCTGCTCCCTTCGCATTTCACTGTTGCTACTGCTGAAACGCTTGAACATTTAAACGTCGCTCGCTTACCTGGACACTGAATAAAGGACCAGTTGTAGCTGTTCTCCACAGGACACATGCTGACATTGAGGACGGGTTCCAAGCTGTGTTTCCCTGTTGGGGATGGAGTTGGCATCTTGACTGGACCTCGATAGGAGCCTTCGAGGCATTTCCCTTTGCCGGTGTTGCTCGGGTCGGTGCACCAGCCACAGCCGGGCTGCTCCAAACAGTGAGCACACGTGTAGTAGCCCGAACAGTTTTCAGCTATAAAAAAAAAAGCACCATAAGTCTTTTACGTTTTGCTGTAAAAAAAATCCTCCAACCATTTCTTATAAATACATTAGAAATTCCCACCGTGGGCTACATGTAGAAAATACTTCAGAATAAACAACTTGGGTAAAGCCTAATTTGGATCTGATAATCATAGAATCATAGGATGGTTTGGGTTGAAAGGGACCTTAAAGCCCATCCAGTTCCAACCCCTCTGCCATGGGCAGGGACACCTCCCGCTGGACCAGGCTGCTCCAAGCCCCATCCAACCCGGCCTTGAGCACCTCCAGCAGCTATAACTTCCCTGGGCAACCTGTTCCAGGGCCTCCCCACCCTCATCATGAAGAATTTCTTCGTAATGTCTCATCTAAATCTTCCCCCTTCCAATTTAAAGCCATTCTCCCCTGTCCTATCACTCCAGGCCCTTGGAGAAAGTCCCTCTCCAGCTTTCCTGGAGCCTCTTCCAGTACTGAAAACTGCTTCAAGGTCTCCCTTGGAGCCTTCCCTCCTCCAGGCTGAACAACCTCAACTCTCTCAGCATGTCAGACTATTAATAACCTAATATTAAATTAAATGGCTCCATGTATGAATAAAAGAGAGACTGAAGAGATACAAAAATAAGTTAAGTACATCAAATTACATAACTAATTCGTAACTAATTACGCAATTAATTCAATGGGTAAAAATTCAAATAATGAAACATCACTAAAAAAAAAAAGTGAAGAATTCATGTTCTCACTTGAAAACCTTTGCCATCTGGCACTTAGATTAATTGATTAATTACACTAAACAAAGTGTAACAACATTAATTCTGTTTAATGCTTTATATGACGCACGATGGAGCGACACACGTGAAGCTCCTGGGGTCAGGTGCTTCTTCTTGGAGAAAATCCCCCTTGTTGGTGTGACCCACACGGGGAGTTTGGTAACTTTGAGGGGAGACCTTATAGCTTTCTACAACTCCCTGAAAGGAGGTTGTGGAGAGGAGGGAGCTGGGCTCTTCTCCCAAGTGACAGGGGACAGGACGAGAGGGAATGGCCTCAAGCTCCACCAGGGGAGGTTCAGGCTGAACATCAGGAAAAAGTATTTCACAGAAAGGGTCATTGGTCCCTGGCAGAGGCTGCCCAGGGAGGGGGTTGATTCACATTCCCTGGAGGGGTTTAGGGGACGGGTGGACGAGGTGCTGAGGGAGATGGGTTAGTGTTTGATGGGAATGGTTGGACTCGATGATCCAGGGGGTCTTTTCCAACCTGGTGATTCTATGACTCGACGATTCTATGACTTCTACCAGCAAGACAAAGACAAGACTCCAGCCCACTTGCCAAGAGACAGAAGCAATGACTCACGTGGACAACTGCTCATGGTGTACCACTCCATGCACTGGCCGTAGGGAAAGGAGGCCACGTAGGCGTTGGAGTCCACGCACTGTTTCATGTTGCTGCACCACATGCATTCGGAGCTGCCGCTGGTGCACTCCCCGCACATGGTCCGCAGGGCGCAGGGCGTGCGGCACTGCTTGGCGCTGTGGTTTGCTGCGGGGAGCAAGACAAGAGTCACCTTTCTTCCTGAAGGAAACCGCTAATGAGCTCCGAGAGAAAGAAACGAGATAAAAAGCCTATTATTCAGGCTGAGAAATAGTTCAACATTGCCACCTTGCACCACTTCGTTTGTGGTGTTGGTGGATGAAGCTGGAGATACTTTCTACCACGGCAAATGGAAGAAATGCAGTAAGCACTGTAAAATCATTTCTCTTATCACGTAGCCTTCTTGAGTGACAATGCTTTTTAAAGCACCTACCTTAAATATAATTTAAATAGTGTTAGGAAATGTGGTCTGTGTCTCTCGGTGGGTCTGTTGATGTGTCCCTTAAATATTGTTCCAACCCAAGTGTTGGGCAGAAACCCCACATTCTACGTAAGCACATCAGGATGAGTTTTAAGTTATTTGATCACATACCTACATATACATAAAGGTTGGGGCAACCCCTGATTTCAGTACAGGCTGGGGATGATGTGGTTGAGAGCAGCTCTGAGGAGAAGGAGTTGGGGTGCTGGGGGATGAGAAGATCAACATGAGCTGGCAACGTGCACTCACAGCCCAGAAAGCAACCGTGTCCCGGCTTTCAACACAAGCAGTGCGGCCAGCAGGGTGAGGGAGGGGAGTCTGCCCCTCTGCTCCTCTCTTGGGATACCTCATCTGGAGTCCTGTGTCCAGTTCTGGACTTCTCAACATAAGGAGGAGATGGAACTGTTGGAATGGGTCCAGAGGAGGCTACAAAGATGATGCGAAGGCTGGAGCAACTGCCACCTGAGGACAGGCTGAAGGAGTTGGGGTGGTTCAGCCTCAGGGAAAGCTCCAAGGAGAACTTATAGCAACCTTCCAGTACCTGAAAGGGACTACAAGGAAGCTGGGGAGGGACTCTTCATAAAGGCTTGTGGTGATAGGATGAGGCGGAATGATTATAAACTGGAGAGGGGCAGATTTAGACTAGACATTAGGAAGAATTTCCTCACTATGAGAGTGGTGAGACACTGGAACAGGTTGTCTAGGGAAGCTGTGGCTGCCCCATACCTCGAGGTGTTCAAGGCCAGGTTGGATGGGCCTTGGGCAGCCTGATCTACTGCCTGGAGAAGAGGAGGCTGAGGGGAGACCTTATTACTCTCTACAACTACCTGAAGGGAGGTTGTGGAGAGGAGGGTGCTGGCCTCTTCTCCCAAGTGACAGGGGACAGGACGAGAGGGAATGGCCTCAAGCTCCGCCAGGGGAGATTTAGGCTTGAGATTAGGAAAAAGTTCTTCACGGAGAGGGTGGTTAGACATTGGAACGGTCTGCCCAGGGAGGTGGTTGAGTCGCCGTCCCTGGAGGTGTTTAAGGTGAGGGTGGATGAGGTCCTTAGGAGCATGATTTAGGGATTGGTGGGAATGGTTGGACTCGACGATCCAGTGGGTCTCTTCCAACCTGGTCATTCTGTGATTCTGTGATACTGGGATGTCCCTGCCCATGGCAGGGGGGTTGAACTGGGGGAGCTTTAAGGTCCTTTCCAACCCAAACTATTCTACAATTCTATATATTGGAATTAGATGATCTTTAAGGTCCCTTCCAACTCAAACCATTCTATATATTCCACATATAAAATGAGTACTGAACGCAGAACTAACTCAGGAGCTTCTCGGTGTGAGCCAATGCTTTATCTTGTTTCAAGCAACTACTCTCAAACCGTGAAAAAACAAGTTAAGAGCCTAAACCAATGCTGCAAGTTAAAATAAACACAATTTTGAGGTCAGTTTCCATGTTCATGACCTGCATCCTGCACTTCCGCAAAGAATGACTGGAAGTGGTGTCACTTGCTGAGAAACGTTACTTTGAGAGGCCCTAATAGGTATTCACAAACAATCAGCTCTAAGGAATGGTTAATAGATCAAACTATTTTAAAAGATACGCAGTTCCAACAAAGCTAGAGGACTTTTCCCAAAAGCAAATAGCTTCTTTTTCAAAGTTCTCCTATCTCCACAGTGTCTTTACCCAATTAATTTCAAACTTTGATAAAATCCTCCTCTGGCTACGGAGAAAGGGGAGCTCAACTGGAAAGGAGCTTTTATTTTTTATTAACCAGGAGATTGCTCCATACCATAATTAACCTAAATGTCACGCACAGGTATGCAATTTAGTGGAAAATAATTAAAGTATAACATACTTCCAAGTATTTTACATTTAATAGAGTAAATGTAGAGCAGTTTCTTAAAATCTGCAATTCCTGTATGAAATAACTACCAATGAGACTTTTCCAGACCATTTTTCTTCGGCAATGTGTTGCGGTTGGTGTAATTGAAGATAGGAGTAGTAATTACCTGAGCACGGCGTAAATGGTATGGAATAAGGGGTGGAATGTTGTGGTTTGAACTAAAGTAGAGGCAGCTTTCTGATTTCAGCTCAGTCTCATCTAAGGAACCTCACTTTCTGAAAGTTAACTACAGGTTTTTCAGGTGGGCTTTGTCTCTAGCAGCGATCACACGGGGCACTGGGATGCAGAAAGGTCGAGGCTTCTCCTTATTCCTACAGAAAACAAGGTCATCCTCGAGCTGGTGGAGCCCTGAGACAAAGAGGTGAGAAAGGTGGCACCTGCCAGAGGGTCGGACAGGACAGGTGACCCCAAACTGACCAACAGAGGGTTCCATCCCACAGACGATAGTGACGTCCAGCGAGGACCTCATCTATCTGGTTGCCCCTGATCCTAGATCCATGCCTTCCTGGATCCAGTCCCTAAGCCCAGCTCCTCTCTAACCTCGGACCCTTTCCCTCATGTCTGCTCTGCAGCATCTGTGGTGACACGGAATCATCAAAGGCTGTGGGGCCCGATTTCATACATTTGCATATATTTTACTACTTTCCTATTATTTTCTTCTTCATCACCATCGTTGTTGTCGTTGTTGTTCTTGTTCTTATACTATTATTATTTATTTAATTAAAACTGCAATTTTAGTTTCCAACCCACGAGGCTTTTCCACTCATTTTGCTCTCCCAAGAGATGGAGGGAGGAAGGGAATCTGAAGCCCAGCTGCTCAGTTTCTCCTGCCAAAATTGGCTGGGCAGAGGCTAAACCGTGACACAAATTCACGATGCGGATAGTTTTAATTGTAACGAATGGGTTTCTCTTTACTGTCTAGGAAATCTAAATACCTGTTGGTCAATGACAAAATGACTCGAGTTGAAAGGGACCCACAAGGATCGCTGAGTTCAACTTCTGCTCCTACATAGGACAACCCCAACGTTTACATCGTGTGTCTGAGGGCGTCAATCCACTCCCCAGGATTCACCCAAGTCGGATACCGTTACCTGGCCTTTCGCAGATGCTGCCGTTGACTTCGTTGATACACGTCGCTGCCTTCAGTCCCTGGTTGGAAGGCTCAGCTAGATACCCACAAAACCCAGCGTCGCTCGGTTCGTCGGGAAGCCACTGGACGAGGGTGTTGGTGAAGGGAGACATGTCTTCCCAGCACCAATAAGACACGTTGATCTTCCTCAGTCCAACCCATGGAGTCACCGGTTTGGGCTAGAAAGAAAGGGAAGCGGTTTAATACTCAGTTTTATGACCTTCAGTATTAAAAGCAAATATACATCACCATATAATGTTCAGGTTTTGCCAGGTTAGATGCTAATAAGGGAAATATTTCTCGGTGCTATCAGAACGAAATGTCACACAGAGGGAGGAATCCTTCAGGAAACACCAATTATTACTGTATTTTTCAAGCTATATTTCTAGTTACGGAAACCAGGAGGGGAACAAGTGCAACATTCACACTGGCTGACCGTGAAATTAACTGAGTTACTTCTTGTGACTCCTACAAATGACTCAACACAGGAAAGAAGGGCCTGGAGCTACAACTTGACCCAAGATTTTCCCAACATCAGGAAAAACTTCTTCACCAAAAGGGTTCTCAGGCCCTAGCAGGGGCTGTCCAGGGAGGTGGTGGAGTCACCAGCCCTGGAGGGGCTTAAAGACAGGTGGATGAGGTGCTCGGAGATCTAGTTTAGTAGTGGACAGGTATGGCTGGACTCAATGATCTCAAAGGTGAGGCTGCACCTCGAATCCTGGGTTCAGTCTTGGGCCCTGCACTCCAAGAAGGACACGGAGGGGCTGGAGCTCGTCCAGAGAAGAGAAAGGAGCTGGGGAAGGGGCTGGAGAACAAGGGTTATGAGAGGTAGCTAAGGGACCTGGGGTTGTTTATCCTGGAGAAGAGAAGGCTGACTGGAGACCTTCTCACTGTCTACAGCTGAAAGGAGGTTGCAGCGAGGTGGCTGTTGGTCACTTCTTCTAAGTCACAGATGACAGGATGAGAGGAGATGGACTCAAGTTGCACCAGGGGAGGTTCAGGTCAGAGATCAGTAAAAATTTCTTCATGGGAGGGTTCTCAAGCACTGGCAGAGGCTGCTGAGGGAGGCGGTGTAGTCCCCCCCCGAGAGGTGCTTAACAGATGGGTAGATGAGATGCTCAGGGATCTGGTTTAACAGTGGACTGTTAGTTGGACTTGACGACCTTCAAGTTTGTCTCTAACCAAGACATTCTATGATTCTATGATTCAAAGATGTTATGGTACTGTTCACGTCTTCTCTCCATCTGGGGGTGCTGGTTGACAACCGACTGAACATGAGCCAGCAGTGGCCCAGGTGGCCAAAAAGGCCAAAGGCATCTTGGCTTGGATCAGAAACAGCGTGACCAGCAGGTCCAGGGAGGTTCTTCTCCCCCTGTACTCGTCACTGGTGAGACCGCACCTCGAGTCCTGTGTTCAGTTCTGGGCCCCTCACCACAAGAAGGATGTTGAGGCTCTGGAGCGAGTCCAGAGAAGGGCAACAAAGCTGGTGAAGGGGCTGGAGAACAAATCTTATGAGGAGCGGCTGAGAGAGCTGGGGTTGTTCAGCCTGGAGAAGAGGAGGCTGAGGAGAGACCTTATTACTCTCTACAACTACCTGAAGGGAGGTTGTGGAGAGGAGGGAGCTGGGCTCTTCTCCCAAGTGACAGGGGACAGGACAAGAGGGAATGGCCTCAAGCTCCGCCAGGGGAGGTTTAGGCTTGAGATTAGGAAGAAATTCTTCACGGTGGTTAGGCATTGGAACGGTCTGCCCAGGGAGGTGGTTGAGTCGCCGTCCCTGGAGGTGTTTAAGGTGAGGGTAGACGAGGTGCTTAGAAGCATGATTTAGGGATTGGTGGGAATGGTTGGACTCAACAATGCAGTGGGTCTCTTCCAACCTGGTTATTCTGTGATTCTGTGATGCGCTTTGGTGGCAAAGCTACCCTCAGAAAGCCTTCCCTGCTGTATAAAACCATCACCTACTTCACCTTCTTAAACATTAGAGCTGTAACTCGCAACAGCACCAGGGTTACATGCCACTAAATATCAACACCAACACCCTCCCATGCTATTTAGACTAAATATAAGGAGGAAATTCTTCACGCTGAGGGTGGGGAGGCCCTGCCCCAGGTTGCCCAGAGAAGTGGTGGCTGCCCCATCCCTGGAGGGGTTCAAGGCCAGGTTGGATGGGGATTGGAACAACCTGATCCAGTGGGAGGTGTCTCTGCCCATGGCAGGGGGTTGGAACTGGATGGGCTTGAGGCCCCTTCTCATTCCACCAGACTTTCTGAATTTACCAGAAATTAAGTTTTATAGCAAATCTGGCACGATGAAACAACATTATTTACTCCAGTTCAGCACTAGAAGATCGCAGATATGGGGTGAAAACGGACTCCAAGCATTTGGACTGGGTGAATTTGAGGCTTATTTGAACAGCTTCATCTAGTGGGGGTTGGAAGTAGATGACCTTGAAAGTCCCTTCCAGCCCAAACCATTCTATGATTCTTTGATTCTATAACAAAACACCTTTGCACAGCTAATTAAAAACAGAGTGACTGCGAAGCGCAGCCTCCTGGGCACAGCAGGAGCAGCTGCTGATCGGCAAGAACTCCAAGGACCAACCAGAGGTTGGCTTTTTAGCGAAGGCATTTTCCCACATTACAAGCTCTCAATATCAAACTAAATAGGCTAATAGTCACTTTAGATTTCCAAGAAATAATAACTCTAAATTAATGTGTTTTTTCTCCCCCATGGAAGGGTTCAAGAAGTATTGGGGAAAGGTTGATACGGTTAGGCATTGGAACGGTCTGCCAAGGGAGGTGGTTGAGTCACCGTCCCTGGAGGTGTTTAATGTGAGGGTGGATGAGGTGCTTAGGAGCTTGATTTAGGGATTGGTGGGAATGGTTGGACACGACGATCCAGTGGGTCTCTTCCAACCTGGTCATTCTGTGTGATTCTGTGTGTGTGTGTGATACACACCTTCAGATTTTACACTCCATTTAAGCACCAGCATATCCAGAAACACCTAGAGGTGTGCTTTTACAACACCTCAGGCTTGTCGTCCTCAATTTATACAACATCTAACAAGCAATCTCATCTGAACTGGCTCCAGGAAAGCTGGGGAGGGGCTCTTGTTCAGGGAGTGTGGGGATAAGACACGAGGGAATAGTTTTAACCTAGAAGAAGGGAGATTTAGATGAGATCTTAGGAAGAAATGTTTTTCTTTGAAGGTGGGGAGGCCTTGGCCCAGGTTGCCCAGAGAAGCCCTGGCTGCCCCATCCCTGGAGGGGTTCAAGGCCAGGTTGGATGGGGCTTGGAGCAACATGATCCAGTGGGAGGTGTCCCAGCCAACGGCAGAGGGGTGGAACTGGACGGGCTTTAAGGTCCTTTCCAATCCAAACCACTCCACGAGTCTATGATTATAAAACCACATAACCGTTGAAACGCCACTTGAAGATTACAAAGGGCATGAACACAGGGAATGTTCTCATTTCCACTGAAGTACGTTCTCCTCTGAAATGGAGCAATCTGACTTCTTCCACCTTCGTTCTTCCTCTCCAGAATCGCTCCTGACTGCCAGCCCTGCCCGGAGTGGCCTCCGGGACCCAGGTGGAGTTACCCTCCAGTGCCGTCAAGCCACAAGCTCACAGCCCAGACCAGGATTTCAGCAAAGCTGCCCAGCGTTGCTCTTGGCTTGGCCTGCAGCACCACCTACGCCTCCTGCTCTGAACACCTCCATGCTGCTGCCAGGGACTAGGGAAAAGGTATTTATTTTCTTGATGCATGAAGAGGGACAGATTCCAATTCCCTTCTCACCGTCTCCGACACAAAAGCACCTGCCACTAAATCAAACATAAATAACTCCAACCAAGCCAAGCAGCTCTGCGGAGTAAGAAGCCAATATTTTAAACAGTCGCTTTTCCGAGCAGAATAAATAACTTCAAATGCCTTGCATTAAACACCTCCGGTGCCCCAAAGGGACCTTTATTTATAAAATATTGTGTACAAGTCACGAGAGGGCTCCTGCTGCGGTCACGTATCCCACAAGAGAAACACGCAGGCGACTGCATTATCGCAAGCGATACCTTTGAGGTAAACCGTGTATGTTTATATTTATCTTCCCCATTTACATTCTCTACAATTGTACTTCAAAAGCACCCACAGGGTATGTTGAATTTCAAAAGGAAAATCAGTCCTTTTCAGTTAAGAGGCACGTCTGTTCCTTACAGAGCACACAAAGCCTCAGCAAGGACTGTCGGAGCTTAATTACTCAGGGGACATAAAAGAGAAGCACTCACCGAAGCCTGCATCTTCTGCAGCTCCTTTAGAACAAATTCTACCTTCTTCTGGGTCGTGAGGGACGCTAGCAAAGCACCGTTGGATCTGCAGAACAGCTTGGCGTGATCGTAGGTCTCCTTGGCGTTTGTGATTTTCAAGCAGGAGTTGCCAACCAAGTGCCAGTTTGTTCCGCAGATGTTTTCTAGGGGAAATAAAGAAAGGAAACGCAGAGAAGAGAGTGACCTCCAGCAGAATTCAAAGGAGGGAAGGAGCCTCTCCACCACATTAAAACATTAGGAGGCGGCGATGAGACCTCATCGCTCTCTACAGCTCCCTGAATGGAGGTTGTAGTGAGGTGGGTGTTCGGTGTCTTCTCCTGAGTAACGTGATAGGACAAGAGGGAATGGCTGGAGCACCTCTGCTCTAGGGTCAGGCTGAGGGAGTTGGGGTTGTTCAGCTTGGAGAAGAGAAGGCTCCAGAGACACCTTAGAGCACATTCCCGTACCTGAAGGGGCTCCAGGAAAGCTGGAAAGTGACTCTTCCCAAGAGCCTGCAGTGATAGGATGAGGAGGGATGTCTAAATTGGAAGGGGGAAGATTTAGATTAGACATTAGGAAGAAATTCTTCACCATGAGGGTGAGGAGGTCTTGGCCCAGGTTGCCCAGGGAAGCTGTGGCTGCCCCATCCCTGGAGGTGTCCAAGGCCAGGCTGGATGGGGCTTGGAGCAGCCTGGGTCCGTGGGAGGTGTCTCTGCCCATGACGGGGGGTAGAAGTGGATGGGCTTTAAGGTCCCTTCCAACCCAAACCATTCCATGATTCTGTCTTTTCCAGGTCTTTTCATTTTTTTTCACTTTTTCCAGACTATCAAAGGCCAGACTCAGACACACTCAGACCTACTGAGTAGGAACTGGCTTCCCATATCCATTTCAAGCTTTTGTTTGTGTTGGTTTTTTCCCTTTCTCTGTATCTTATTAACTGCAAATGTCAATTCCTGAAGATATCGTCCTTCTCTCATAGTCATTGGGAAAAAACACCCCACGTTACTACAGGGAGGCTGATAATCATCTCCTGTGATCTCCTGCTGGAAACACTCCTATAGGAGACATTTCCTCATACACTATAAGTGTTATTTGCCTAATTTGCCCAGTACATGCCATTACGCTTTTGCGCAATCCTAGCTTCTAAAATTAAATAACATGCATTATTAAATCTAATATCTTGCTGAAGCCTATTATATCAACAACGTTGCTTTTACCGAATGAGAAGAGAGACACGAAACGCAGCCTAATAATTATACGCGCGATCATACTCCTCTTCAGACAATTGGGACTGAAAAAATTCCATCAGACTTTCTGAATTTACCAGAAATTAAGTGTTATAGCAAATCTGGCACGATGAAACAACATTATTTACTCCAGTTTAGCACTAGAAGATCGCAGATATGGGGTGAAAACGAACTCCAAGCATTTGGACTGGGTGAATTTGAGGCTTATTTGAGCAGCTTCATCTAGTGGGGGTTGGAATTAGATGATCTTGAAGGTCCCTTCCAACTCAAACCATTCTACAATTATTTTATTTACACAAATGCAACCAATACGTACCTGGTAAAGCGATACACTCCTGATTCCTAGGTTCCCACTGACAGTTTTGATCCATAGCACAGCTTTTACAACTTGTCTTTTTGTTACAGTAGTAGGCAGGGTTGTCCTTAGGACAATTGCCATAGCGGGTAACAGGAGCCTAAAATAAACAGCACAGATGAGGCTTTTTTACCCATCCAATCACTCTCAGATTCTAACAACCACGACTGCCACGCTAAATATCACATTTCAGATCTACAAAGCAACCTCTCCAGTCCAAAGCTGCAACACTGGGCATGGCCTGTGTACTCAGGATGTTTCCCCGGGCCACCATCTGACACGTTTTCCTTACTAAAGCTCTTCTAAAAGGGTTGGTTTTCATCCTAGGGAAGGTTCTAGGGATCACAAATGCGAACAGCTGCGCGCCCTACCGAATAAATCACACCAGCTCTTCTCCTGCCCTTGGCCATCCTCCTAACTTGAGCCAAAGAGTCCCAGGAAAAGCCCTTGGACCAACTTGAAAAACAATTCAAGCACAGGAAGGACATGGATCTTTTAGAGCAAGTCTACAGGAGGCCAAGAACATGATCCGAGAGCTGGAGCACCTGCCATACGAGGCCAGGCTGAGAAAGTTGGGATTGTTCAACCTGGAGAAAACTATAGGGAGACCTTAGAGCAGCTTCCAGTACCTGAAGGGGGCTACAGTTAAACTGGGGAGGGGCTCTTTATCAGGGAGTGATGGATTAGGATGAGGGGGAATGGTTTTAAGCTGAAAGAGGGGAGATCGAGATGAGATATCAGGAAGAAATACTTCCCTGTCAGGGTGGGGAGGCCCTGGCCCAGGTTTCCCAGAGAAGTGGTAGCTTCCCCATTCCTGGAGGTGTTCAAGGCCAGGTTGGATGGGGCTTGGAGCAACCTGATCCAGTGGGAGGTGTCCCTGCCCATGGCAGGAGGGTTGGAACTGGATGGGCTTTAAGGTCTCCTCCAACCCAAACCATTCTACAGGTTAGAGCTACACAAGCACTGGAAAAAACTTAACAACAGGGGCCGTAACCCCGACAAAAGGAAGGCATCTGGACATTGGATGTTTCAAAAGGCTACATTTAAACTACAGAAGTATTAGAGAGACTTTACCTGTTCCTCTGTGCAGTTGTTATGCATTGAGATACACTGGTCAGTGCACCATTGACAGTTGTTTGTGTTTGCTGTACAGCTATAGCAGTCTGTAATCTGATCACATTTCTCATTGTCTACAGCTATTAAAGAAAAAAACCTGCATGACCAAAAACAGGCATTTCCTGACAGAGCTCTAAGAACTTGATTACATACAGCAAAAGATATAACCAAACAGCAGTGCCTGTCGAGTCTCCGTTATCGACTACTTAGTACATCAGACACTTCCGCGGGATGGAACCGATAGAAGATCGCATTCATTTGCGCCATCAATCATTTTAATACCCACAGATACGGAAAATTCAACAGCAGAATCTGCACCAAGACATGGAAACGCGTGGACCAAGACGAGTCCAGCGTCCAACCACCCCACGTCAGAGGTCGTTTCACAAGGGCAGAGAGCATCTCCCACCCATTTCGCTCCGACCTTCAATTACACGGAGCATTTTCAGGCAATGCTTCAACTTCCCGCTCCATCTTTCCAATCTTATCGCCCAAGTTGCGTGGAAATTCATTGCACCTTGAGAGCCCATCAAAGCAATGTCCTTTTACATCAATTTCTCTTAAATAATTAAAGGTTGCCATCTATTAGAGAGTTAAGGTTCATATAACTCAGCTCAGAGCAACGAATGCAGAGCACTGAAACGTTGTTTAAGAATTATCATAAAGGAGAAAACAGGAATTAGATCTTAAAAAAACCTTTCTTTTTGTAGGCCCCTGTCTATATAATACCATGGAAGGAAAAATAAAGTGAATTTTCTTGAACCGCTATTCCTGTTGTCTCTCTTGAAGAACACAGGACTATGACGTAAGATCAAGCTCCTCTGCCGTGCCCTATGATGTTCCATCAGCAAATTGCTGGCTCTCTCAAGGTCAGTTCTCGGAACAAACATCCACAGAGCAACAGTCCAGGGCTGATTCCTGACTGATGGTGTCTGCTTGGGACAGGAAAGCAAGTACTGTAGGAAAAATCTCCAATGAGCAAGCACCTACAGGGGGAAGGAGAGGTGGAAACATCTCCAAGCCACTGCGGCCAATTGGTCAGAGGAAGGTGTCCCAGGAAGCAGAATGACACGCCCAAAAAACTTGACCTAACGGCACACAACTTGGAAAGGGAAATGGAAAGAACGCGACGCATACCTGGCTTGGGAGGGCAGTCTTCAAAGACCTTCTGCTGCTGCTCTACTGTCGCCATTTCCCAGGGGACGCAGCGAGGCGGGGTGGTGGCCCACACGCATCTGACACCAGGACCTGCTTGCAAGCAGGCGGTTTCGTTGTCGAAAGCTTCACATCTCTCAGGCGTGTACTTCAGCAGGTCACTCAGGAGGAGGCTGTTGAAGCCTCCAAACACATACATGGTGCTAGACAAAACACAAGTGGAGATATAAACGGTTTTGCCAGAGTTTACAGACCACACACTGCTGCAGGTCAACTTGATTAAAGGTGTGAGCAAGGTGTCTTATTACATTTCAGCGTGTATGAGGTCTGGAGAAGAGGAGGCTGAGGGGAGACCTCACTGCTCTCTACAACTACCTAAAAGGAGGTTGTGGAGAGGAGGGAGTTGGCTTCTTCTCCCAAGTGACAGGGGACAGGACAAGAGGGAATGGCCTCAAGCTCAACCAGGGGAGGTTTAAGTTGAACATTAGGAAAAAAATTTTTCACAGAAAGGGTCACTGGGCACTGCAAGAGGCTGCCTAGGGTGGGGGTTGAGTCACCTTCCCTGAAGGGGTTTAAGGGACGAGTGGATGAGGCGCTGTGGGACATGGTTTAGTGATTGATAGGAATGGTTGGACTCGATGATCCAGCAGGTCTCTTCCAACCTGGTTATTCTATTCTATAAATCCAGATAAATAGCTCATGGTTAAGGAAGACACTAAAGAAAAGGTCGCTCCAGTTCAATGACCTCAAGAGAAGCCAGAGAGTCTCAACACACGGGTGCTGAGACAGAGTCAAACCATCTCGAGGTCATGGACTGAACTACTTCTTCAGCCAAAGCCCTGGGTCACTCCTGATGAACGTGATTATACATGAAACGCTGTGGAAACGTGGGAACCTCCAATAAAGAACAGCAGTTCGAGGGGGAGGAAGGCTAAAAATCACGGAGATGGTATCATGCCATGAAACCACAACTCAGCAGCTGTGACAAAACAATTCAGCAGTGTCACATCTTGCTCCACCGCTGTGACAAAACCACAGTTATTTTCATGGCTGTTAGGAACTGAGTCAGCGCATCAACTGAAAAAAAAACAATAGTATTTTGAAGGGAAATAAATAAAGATGCTTTTTTAAACCTCCCTTAGTATCACAACTGCATCAGGCAAAGCATCAGGTTTCATTCTCCCACTCTACTCAGCACTTGTCAGGCCACACCTGGAGTGCTGCATCCAGTTTTGGTCCCCGCTATACAATAATGACGAGAAAAGGCTGGAGAAGATCCAGAGAAGGGCCACTAAGATGATCAGAGGACTGGGAAACCTTCTATAAGGCTGAGAGAACTGGGTTTGCTCAGCCTTGAGAAGAGAAGGCCTATGGGTACATTACCGTGTAGCAGTACATAGAGGTTGTCTACCAAGAGGATGGAGACTCCCTCATGTGGAAAAGACAAGGGGTGATGGGGATAAGTTGCTCCTGGGGAGATTCCGATTGGATTCCAGAAGAAGTTTTTGACCATGAGAATAGCTCAACACGAGAATAATCTCTGCAGGAGGTGGTGGATTCCTCTGCACTGGACACTTTTAAGACTCAGCTTGACAAGGTGCTGGGACATCTCTTTCAAACCACAGATCACCTAAAAGGTTGGAGCAGATGATCCCTGAGGTCCCTTCCAACCTGGCATTCTATGTCTCTACGGTTAGTGACAGACAAATGCCACCAAAAAATCTGCACACTTGTATTTCTAAACACACTTTCAAAAAGACGCTGAAGAAGAGTCAATGCATAAAAGTTCTTGTTGAATAATAGGTATTTTTAGTGTGATTTTCATCCTGTTTTAGTTAGGAATTAAAGTGTAAGCTTGTCCTTCATGGAAGCAAAACCAGGGAGGCACATTTTACAAGGGCCTGGAGTGTTCGGATGGGGGGAATGGCTTTAAATTGGAAGGGGAAAGATTTAGACTAGGCATTAGGAAGAAATTCCTCACCCTGAGGCTGGTGAGGCCCTGGCCCGGGTTGCCCAGAGAAGCTGTGGATAGATGCCCCATCCCTGGAGGTGTCCAAGGCCAGGTTGGATGGGGCTTTGAGCAACCTGGTCCAGTGGGAGGTGTCCCTGCCCATGGCTGGGGGGTGGAACTGGATGGGCTTTAAGGTCTCTTGCAACCCAAACTATTCCATGATTCTATTGTACCGAGTATACGCTGGAACAGAGAGTGAGTGAGGTTTTAGAGACAAAAACTGGGCTGTGTGCCCAGGGGGCCAAGAAGGCCAATGGCATCTTGGCTTGTATCAGAAATGGCGTGACCAGCAGGTCCAGGGAGGTTCTTCTCCCTCTGTACTCGGCACTGGTGAGACTGCTCCTCGAGTCCTGTGTTCATTTCTGGGCCCCTCACCACAAGAAGGATGTTGTGGCTCTGGAGCGAGTGCAGAGAAGGGCAACAAAGCTGGTGAAGGGGCTGGAGAACAGGCCTTATGAGGAGCAGCTGAGAGAGCTGGGGTTGTTCTACCTGGAGAAGAGGAGGCTGAGGGGAGACCTCATTGCTCTCTACAACTACCTGAAGGGAGGTTGTGGAGAGGAGGGAGCTGGGCTCTTCTCCCAAGTGACAGGAGACAGGACGAGAGGGAATGGCCTCAAGCCTCATCAGGGGAGGTTCAGGCTGGACATCAGGAAAAAATTCTTCACGGAAAGGGTGATTAGGCATTGGAACAGTCTGCCCAGGGAGGTGGTTGACTCGCCTTCCGTGAAGGTGTTTAAGGTGAGGGTGGACGAGGTACTTAAGGGTATGATTTAGGGACTGGCGGGAATGTTTGGACTCGATGATCCGGTGGGTCTCTTCCAACCTAGTGATTCTATGATTCTAAAAGGACTATCTAGAAGGCCACCATCCTTTAGAAGGCAGCGACAGTTATCCGCCTGGTTTGAACTGAGCTTTAACTAATGATGCTGATTTACAGGCAGCATCATCAAAGGATAAAGGAAGCAGATTGAAAGACTCCTTAAGAAATATCATTGCTCAAATTCAGTTGCATAGGCTCGAATACAATAGCAACCGTTCCCCGAGAGCAGGAATATTATTGTTGCGATGGCAGAGATCTCACCTCTGAGCTCACCTACTGAACAGCACGGGGCTGGTAAAGAAACCTCACACAGGATAAGCGATGTGAAGTGAAACAAGGACACATTTAGAAACCACCAGGGAAAATACGATTTGGAGATAAAAGCTGTCACTGCAGGAAAATATGACATGGAAATACGACATAAATGAAATTATGAAAAAAATAAATATAGAGATAGAGATGAAAAAGGATGAGAAATCAGATTTTTTATAGAACTAAGTGAGCTGAGACAATTTAATCAAGAATAGGAATATGAATAATAAGAATGATAAGGAGAGGTGGTGAAGTGACAGGGTGTGATCCACAGGCCTAAAACAATATAAGGTATGGTTGGACTTGATGATCTCGAAGGTTTTTTCCAAGCTAGGGATTCTGTAATTCTAAGAATTCAGGTGAGCCGTGGATGATTCGCATCGCCGTGTGCACTGTTTCACCTGTAACTTCTAACATTTCTATCATCAGGGTGATGGTGCTGTGCTATTCCTGGTGCCGAGAGCGTGAGAGAGAGAGGCAGTGAGCAGCCGGGGCCAGAAACTCTGCGTTTTTAGGGTGATGAAAAGCTGGACCCCTCGTAGCGGTGGTTGGAAACCTCATCTATGAGCTGACGCACTGGGTAGGACTTCCCAGTTGTTCGGGAAAGCTCTCCAAATCTACACCACAAAAAAAAAGCGGCTCCACAGCAACTGAATATCTGGATGATGACAATGGGACAATTGGTGATACATATTTCTTAATTACTCTGCTCATTCTCTTGTAGTTGATGAGATGCATTGCCTTTAAAGCTGTTACTGTTAACTTGTTAATCACCACTAATCATTTGCTACCTTTATGTTTTAATAAGTTGAGTAAAAGTTGATCTCATAGAGCACTGGAGAGTTTGGGCTTTGCGCTTAAAACAGGTGGATACTGAAGACATTGTAAGAGTGGAGATCTGAGAACTTCTGAGAGGTTTCCAACAGATCCTCAGCCCTCTGGTCTTGGTGTTACCAATTTATAGCGATACATTTAACGAGGGATGAAAACCGCTGACACCCTCCCACCCTACCTATCACCTTACCTGTTGTACAGCACAGCTGAATGTCCAAACCTGTTCACATCGTGATGGAGACTCGGGCGAGGAAGGACAGACCACACATCACAAGCTAGGATTAAAGAAAGCTCATTTCAGAGAGGTTTCTTGTTATAAATAATGACTCAACTTACGTAGCACGTTTCTTCCCGAAGGATCCTAAAGCACTTGAAAAGCTGCAGGGAGAACATCTGAGGTGCCTAGAAGGGGATGAGTATGGTTGGACTTGGTGATCTCAAAGGTCTTTTCCAACCAAATGATTCTGTGATTCATTTTGCTCACCACCAAACTCTTGAGTGAAACAGAGCAGTTAATGGACGCGCTGCCTTATCTCCTTTTGAAGGACAGAAGATTTAGTCCTCACCCAGCTGCTCTGGTGGGGGGGCCCATGTTGCCCAGAGCAGAGGTGGCTGCCCCATCCCTGGAGGTGTCCAAGGCCGGGTTGGATGGGGCTTGGAGCAGCCTGATCCAGAGGGAGGTGTCCCTGCCCATGGCAGAGGGTAGAATTAGATGAGCTTTAAACCTTCCAACCCAAACCATTCTATGATACTAACGTGTGTCATTTTTTTCTCCTTTATTAGTGGAATATTTCACTGCATAACAAGGTCCATTTTTATCTGTTCATATGTGAATTATTTGCAGTTTTGCCCCAAACCAGTATCACTGAGAACAGAGTTATCTTTTTTTCCCCACTGCAATTGTCTTCCTAGAGGGCAGGTATCCATGTTTTTTATAATATTTTTCACTCATCATAGCTTAAGGATTTGTGCTTGTTTTTCTCTTTTAATATAATGTGAGATTATTCCATCTTTTTTCTATTTGCATAACATTTAGAAGTTCTGCTTCATTTTTTACTCAGTTTCTCAGGTATTTCTTCCTTTAGGCAGCACAAATTAAAACAACCTAAGAAACGTATAACCCGCTGAGTAACAAAAGCAGGGAAAGTCAGTCCAGTCGATACCATTAAGCCTCCTGGAGTGAATGGGATCACCCCGGGGGTTGACGACCCAGAGGTGTCTGAATGCAATTTATGCAATTAAAAGAGAAAAGTCTCTTAGTCTTGACAAAAGGAAACTGAGGGGAGACCTAAACACCTACAACTCCATGAGAGGAGGTTGTAGGGAGGTGGGTGTTGGTCTCCTCGCCCAGGTAACAAGCAATCAGATGAGAGGAAATGACCTCAAGTTGCACCAGGGGAGGCTTAGATTGGTCATTAAGGGAAGACTTTACTGAAAGAGTGGAGAAGCACTGGAAGAGCTGAGGGCAGTGGTGGAGACTCCATCCCTGGAGGTGTTTAAAAAGCATGTAGATGTGGCCCTTTGTGAGCACCGCGGTGTTTGGCTGGATGAGCATGGTTGTGTTCAGTTCATGGTTGGACTTGATGATCTTAGAGGTCCTTTCCAACCTAAATGCTTTTATGATTCTAAGTCAATCTGCTGTGGAGTTCAAGAGCCCTCAAATACCAACAAATTCCTTAATACAAGATAGAACCATAGAATCACAGAATAGTTTAGGTCAGAAGGGACATTAAAGATCACACAGAATGACCAGGTTGGAAGAGACCCACTGGATCGTCGAGTCCAACCATTCCCACCAATCCCTAAATCATGCTCCTAAGCACCTCATCTACCCTAACCTTAAACACCTCCAGGGATGGTGAGTCAACCCCCTCCCTTGGCAGACCGTTCCAATGCCTAACCACCCTCTCCGTGAAGAATTTTTTCCTAATCTCAAGCCTAAAACTCCCCTGGCGGAGCTTGAGGCCATTCCCTCTCGTCCTGTCCCCTGTCACTTGGGAGAAGAGCCCAGTTCCCTCCTCTCCACAACCTCCCTTCAGGTAGTTGTAGAGAGCAATGAGGTCTCCCCTCAGCCTCCTCTTCTCCAGGCTGAACAACCCCAGCTCTCTCAGCCGCTCCTCGTAAGATTTGTTCTCCAGCCCCTTCACCAGCTTTGTTGCCCTTCTCTGGACTCGCTCCAGAGCCTCAACATCCTTCTTGTGGTGAGGGGCCCAGAACTGAACACAGGACTCGAGGTGCGGTCTCACCAGTGCCGAGTACAGGGGGAGAATAACCTCCCTGGACCTGCTGGTCACGCCGTTCCTGATCCAAGCCAAGATGCCATTGGCCTTCTTGGCCACCTGGGCACACTGCTGGCTCATGTTCAGTCGGCCGTCAACCAACACCCCCAGGTCCTTCTCCTCCTGGCAGCTTTCCAGCCAGGTTTCTCCTAGTTTGTACCTCTGCTCAGGGTTGTTGTGCCCCAAGTGCAGGACCCGGCATTTGGCCTTGTTAAACCTCATCCCGTTGGTCTCAGCCCAGCAGTCCAGCCTGTTCAGATCCCTTTGGAGCCTCCCGACCCTCCAGCAGATCCACACTTCCACCCAGCTTGGTGTCATCTGCAAACTTGCTAAGGGAGCACTCGATGCCTTCATCCAGGTCGTTGATAAAGACATTAAACAGGACTGGACCCAGCACTGAGCCCTGGGGAACCCCACTTGTCACTGGCCTCCAGCTGGATTTAACTCCATTTCCCACCACCCTCTGGGCCCGGTCATTCAACCAGTTTTTCACCCAGGAGAGTGTGCGCCCGTCCAGGCCAGAGGCCGACAGTTTCCGAAGCAGAATGCTGTGAGAAACTGTATCAAAGGCTTTACTGAAGTCCAGGAAAACCACATCCACAGCCTTTCCCTCGTCCAAGAGTTTAGTCACTTGGTCATAGAAGGTGATCAGATTAGTCTGGCAAGACCTGCCTTTCATGAACCCGTGTTGACTGGGCCTGATCACCCGGTTCTCTTGCAAGTGCTTCATGATCGCACTCAATCATCTAGTTCCAGCGCCTCTGCCATGGGCAGGGACACCTCCCACTAGATTATGTTACCCAAGGCCCCACCCAACCTGGCCTTGAACACCTCCAGGGATGGGGCAGCCACAGCTTCCCTGGACAAGCTGTTCCAGTGTCTCACCACTCTCACGGTGAAGAAATTCTTCCTAATGTCTAGTCTAAATCCGCCCCTCTCCAGTTTATACCCGTTCCCCCTCGTCCTATCACCACAAGCCTTCATGAACAGTCCCTCTCAAGCTTTCTTGTAGGCTCCTTTCAGGTACTGGAAGGTCACTATAAGGGCTCCTTGGAGCTTTCTCTTCTTCAGGCTGAAAAAGCCCAACTCTCTCAGCCTGTCCTCACAGGGAAGACGCTCCAGCCCTCGGATCATCATTGTATCCTCCACTGGACCCGTTCCAACAGTTCCATCTCCTTCTTATATTGACGATTCCAGAACTGGACACAGGACTCCAGATGAGGTCTCACAAGAGAGGAACAGAGGGGCAGAATCCCCTCCCTTGCCCTGCTGGCCACGCTGCTCTGGATGCAGCCCAGGACTCACTTCGCCTTCAGGGCTGCAAGCGCGCACTGCTGGCTCATGTTGAGATAAAACTGTTGTGCCACAGCCTGAACCACTGAAACAAAAAGCCCTCAAACCCAAAATACTACATAGGTTAACTCAGAGGGCTAAGAAAAACAACCTTATTAAGTATTTTACCAACTTTGACTGGAGAATCATTGGGTAAAATAACCGATCCCAACGCCTGCTCCCGCAGAAACTTTTGTTCCAAGACTGCTGATAAACAAAAGACCCGGTTGGTTGGATTTAACACTCCGATAAACTGCGATTTTGAAGTTTATTTTGAAATAATATATTTTATATTTTAAACACAATATTTTTAAATGTCATCTGCTCAATTTTCAAAGAACTTCGCCGAGCCCGGCATCGCTCCTGAGACAAGCACGCGTGGTTCCAATTTTTAACAGGAGACTTCAGCAAAATTGGAGAGCAATTTTTTGCAATTTTTTACCCATCAAGTTGTGAGTTATGTGAGGCCAAGAAACATATTTTTCTAGATTAATAGAAGGTCTGGAATGTTCTGCTTTCTAAGCTTCTTTCCCATGTTTAACTGAAGATCAAGTATTGGAAAAAATTAACAATTCTGGAACTACAGAGAATCCTTTCCTACCTGATTTATGAGTTAAGCAAACCCTAAAATTTACAAAGCACAGTATTTATTAAATGTCCTATTCAAACAGAACACACATGCCACGAAAACAGGCAGCTTCTCGCTACGCTTGGCATCAGAACTGAATTTCTGATGGGGTAAATAGAAGAGTTTTAATTTCTCTCCTGTAGGGAGAAAAGATCGTTAGATGAACATAGCCCTTACATGAATATTTTATGCTCAGCTTTACAGAGACCTATAAAGTTAAAACTTATTTAGAAATGAAAACAAATGGATACTCAACCCACTCGAACGGCACTTTGAGACAACCTGCCTCTAAGTTTTTGTTCTTATTTAAGACACAACTAATACCCAAGGGAGATGATAGAATCATAGAATCACCAGGTTGGAAGAGACCCACCGGATCATGGAGTCCAACCATTCCTATCAAACACTAACCCATGTCCCTCAGCACCTCGTCCACCCGTCCCTTAAACCCCTCCAGGGACAGTGACTCAACCACCTCCCTGGGCAGCCTGAGATGACCCTTGGGAACACACAGCCCTTGTCTTTTCTCTCCTGGAGGTGAAGACATAGCGATGGAAGAGCTGCAAGAGTGGGAAACTCTTCTAAAGAGGCCAAAGAGATCGTATTTGGGAATGGGAAGCATTAATTCATCGGTGGAGCATGCAGAACGCAGGACAAAGCGAGACCTCAGCGTCCCCGACCACCCCCTGAAAGCTGTAGCAAGGTGGGTGCTGGTCTCTTCTCCCAAGTGAAAAGTGACAGGATGAGAGGAAACGGCCTCAACTTGTGCCAAAGGAGGTTTAGCCTGGATATTAGGAAAAACACCTTTACTGAAAGAGTTGTAAAGCACTGGAAGAGGCTGCCCAGGGAAGTAGTGGAATCCCTATCCCTGGACAAGATGTGAAGATGTGGCACTTTGGGAGTTTAGTAGGCACAGTGGCCTTGGGCTGATGGTTGGATTTGATGATCTTGGAGGTCTTTTCCAGCCTTTGTGATTCTACAGTTCTAAGACTATTGGTATGTCTGGTGAAATCAATGCAGTTTGTTTTACACCTAACACACATTTCAATGAGTCAGGGAAGAAAGCAAAATGTAGTAAGAAAAATCCATCACTATTGCTCTCCAAGTTGAAAAACATTCCCCTGTCCATGACGGTCGAAATAGCTCATTAAGATTCTTCAAGAAAAAACTCAAAATAAAGCTAGTTAGGAGCACAGGATAGGATGAACTCCACAGGGATACAGGGATATGGCCTGAAATCACAGGAAGAAGAAGGGAATGATCCCTGTAGCAGGCAATAAAAAAGCACGAGGATGCAAACTGCTGCTGAAAGCAACGCCTTTGCTTGAATATTCCTTTTGCAAGCCAGGTGTGACCTCTTGGGGAAGAGCAGCTGGAAAGGTGCCTGGCAGAGAAAGACCTGGGGGGATTGGTTGACAACAGCTGAACGCAAGCCAGCAGTGGCCCAGGTGGCCAAGAAGGTCAGCGGCATCTTGGCTTGGATCAGAAACAGCGTGGCCAGCAGGAGTGGGGAAGGATTGTGCTCCTGGACTCAGCACTGGTGAGGCTGCACCTTGAATCCTGGGTTCAGTTTTGGATCTCTCACTCCAAGAAGGACATTGAAGGCCTAGAGCTCATCCAGAGAACAGAACGGAGCTGGGTAAGGGACTGGAGAACAAGTTTATGAGGAGCAGCTGAGGGACGTGGGGTTCTTTAGCCTGCAGAAAAGGAGGCTGAGGGGAGACCTCATCACTGTCTGCAACTGCCTGAAAGGAGGTTGTAGCGAGGTGGGTGTTGGGCTCTTCTCCCAGTGACAGCCAAGAGGACAAGAGGGAATGGCCTCAAGTTGCACCAGGGCAGGTTCATTTCTTGATTGGACATCAAGAAAATGTTCTTTATGGAAAGGGTTCTGAGGCCCTGGCAGAGGCTGCCCAGGGAGATGGTGGAGTCCCCATCCCTGGAGGGGTTTTAAAGCCGGGTAGATGCTCAGGGATCTGCTTTAGTAGCACACAGGTATGATTTGGACTCAACGATCTCAAAGGTCTTTCCCAAGCAACCAATTCTACGACTCTGTGATCACAGGCGACACTCACTCCAAGGAGTCGGCTCACATGATTATTTCACGGTCGTGAGAGCCCCCATTTAAGGCATCCTTGGAGCAGGAGGTAGAACGCAGTATGAGTACAGAATGGTGTTTTTCTGCAGCAGGAATTATCTGGATGTGCATGCACCCTCTTTTATACAATTTCATCTCATCCGATTTTCTTCTTAAATGCACCAGCTTGCACTTCAAATCCATGAACAAATGCTGCCCTCTCCTGGCTCTTCAAACTCATCGAATCCAGGTCTTTCCAAATAAAAGCTAATCCTTTGGCCTCATTGTTAAATGCCGCTTCCAGAGATATTTACGCCTATAAAGCGCACACATAAACAAACCGACATCAGAAACAGCACAGCCTAACGAGTCAGTCAGCTCCCAGTTAAACCAAGAGCGTGCGATGCATCCGGACATCGAGGTTCAGCAGTGACCGGTGCTCCTGACTGTGCTAACAGCCTGCATTTATGATAAATGAAATTAAAATGTCCTCAAAACAGCAGGATGACATGGTAGGAGAGCAGTAGTAGGATGAGGGGGAACGGTTTGAAGTTGAGATAAGGGAGATTAAGATTAGATCTTAGGAAGAAATGTTTTCCTGTAAGGCTGGGGAGGCCTTGGCCCAGGCTGCCCAGAGAAGCTGTGGCTGCCCCATCCCTGGAGGTGTTCAAGGCCGGGTTGGATGGGGCTTTGAACAACCTGGTCCAGTGGGAAGTCCCTGTCCATGGCAGAGGGGTTGGACCTTGATAATCTTTAAGGTCCTTTCCACTCCAAACCATTCTATGACAGCAGAACAACAAGCTTTCTGCTTAAGAAACCATTTTTAATGCCCGAGGTTGTATATCATAGAAAAGCTTGGATTGGAAGGGATCTTAAAGATCATCTAGTTCCAAACCCCTCGCCATGGGCAGGGACACCTCCCACTGGATCAGGCTGCCCAAGTGTATAAACTGTTCACCAAAAATTGCTGCTGTATTTGGTTAGAAATCACCGTACAGCTCATCTGCTTGATACCACGTAGGAAGCTGAATGAGCCTCTCCAGATGACATGTTCTTCTGCAGAACACTTGTAGTATTGGGCCCCTCACCACAAAAAGGATGTTGAGGCTCTGGAGCGAGTGCAGAGAAGAGCAACGAAGCTGGGGAAGGGGCTGGAGAACAGGCCTTATGAGGAGCGGCTGAGAGAGCTGGGGGTGTTCAGCCTGGAGAAGAGGAGGCTGAGGGGAGACCTCATTGCTCTCTACAACTACCTGAGAGGAGGTTGTGGAGAGGAGGGAGCTGGGCTCTTCTCCCAAGTGACAGGGGACAGGATGAGAGGGAATGGCCTCAAGCTCCACCAGGGGAGGTTCAGGCTGGACATCAGGAAAAAATTTTTCATGGAAAGGGTAATTGGGCACTGGCAGAGGCTGCCCAGGGAGGGGGTTGAGTCACCTTCCTGGATGGGTGGATGAGGTGCTGAGGGACACGGTTTAGTGATTGATGGGAATGGTTGGACTCGATGATCCGGTGGGTCTTTTCCAACCTGGTGATTCTATGATTCTATTTGGCATAATACACTCAGCATCTAAATTTGTCATTCTCAAGACTGCTCTGTTTCACTATCCAAGAGTTTTTTCTATAACTAGTTCTGCAAGAACTTACCAATATCATAGGCCATAAAATCCGAGGAAAAGCACTTGGCGCCGTGGCTCATGGAGGTGTCGTTGTGCGTGTTTCCTCCGAACACCAGCATCGTTCCACTCATGATCACAGCCGAGTGCAGATAGCGAAAAAATTTACTGTCTTTAAGAACAGTCCTGCAGAAATAAACACATGGGTTAATGACAAGGATTAGGATCTTGCAAAGACAAAACAATCCATAAATCCAAGCTGAAAGAGGGGATCAAGTAGGATTCAGGGGCATTGTATTTAAGTGCTTTTCGTGATGAGGCATTAAACAATTTACTTTACTCTTGTAATTTCGTTATCTCATTTTCCCATCTCCTTGCTGATTTATAGGAGAAATCTATCCATAAAAGCCTCTTTCCTAAGGTTTGGATCTTAAAATCAACAATTTCTTCCTCGGGGATTACCAAGTTTTCACATTAACTGGACTTTTGTCATGATGATGACACTTTCTCCTTATTCACCCAGATTTGCCCATCCCACAACTGAAGTGGAG
This sequence comes from Clamator glandarius, assembly GCA_033459285.1. Taxonomy (NCBI): domain Eukaryota; kingdom Metazoa; phylum Chordata; class Aves; order Cuculiformes; family Cuculidae; genus Clamator; species Clamator glandarius. The sequence continues at coordinate 2,925,974 of JAUNZM010000338.1, read as the reverse complement.
GAGAAAATGGATCTTTAAAGGACGCGTGGTTCTCCCTGCATGCACAGCGGAGCAGGAAACATTTGGGAAATTACTGACTAATTGTTTTACTCATCAGCACAGACTCACAAGCAGTTGTTGCAGGGATATAAGCTGCTTGATAGTCTCAAAAAAGGTAACGCGGTGACTTGAATTTACATGTGTTAATTGAAAAGATCATAGAATAGTTTGGGTTGGAAGGGACCTCAAAGCCCATCCAGTTCCAATTCTCTGCCATGGGCAGGGACACCTCCCACTAGACCAGGATGCTCATAGCCCCATCCAGCCTGGCCTTGAACACCTCCAGGGATGGAGCAGCCACAGCTTCCCTGGGCAACCTGGGCCAGGGCCTCAACTGCCTCATCATGAAGAATTTCCTCCTAATGTCTAATCTAAAACTCCCTCCTTCCAATTTAAAGCCATTCCCCCTCATCTTGTCACTCTGGGCCCTTGTAAAAAGTCCCCTCCAGGTACTGGAAGATGCTCTAATGTGTCCCCCCAGCCTTCTCCAGGCTGAACAATCCCAACTCTCTCAGCCCAGCCTCAGAGCAGAGGTGCTCCAGCCCTCAGATCATCTCCATGACCTCCTCTGAATCCTTTCCACAATGCCATCTCCTCCTTACGCTGGGGAATCCCGAACCAGACACGATACTGGAATACTGGATATCAGTCTCCTTCCTCTCTGGAGTCTTTAAAAACCACTTTAAGAAAACAAAATTGAGGCAAATGTACTTCACCTCTGTACCTCCAAGTTGTGAAGTTTCGCTATAGCTGTTTAATACAACTCACCTTTGGGCAGAAACAAATCACAGTGGATTTCAGCTTAAGAAATGAATGTTTCAAGCAGTTACGGAACCAGATGAAAATGGGGTTATAATAGAAATTCTTTTGCGGTCTTAACCGCAGAATGAATTACCGCTCACTTGACTGCAGTAACTGCGCTCGTATGCACAGCGTGTTCTGCTGGCAAGAAAAGCCCATCAAATATTTTTCTTTTCAGCTTTAATACAACAACAGATTAAAATGGATTTCTTGGCTCGTTCACAGCCTTGATTATATGCGATTATACGATTCTCTATTCATAAAGGGACATAAAATAACAGATCCAAGAGCACATCGTCTCTCCTAAATGCAGGTAACTACATATGACGTTACAAATATCCTAGCAAGTACCCCATCCTTTTGCTTGCTTGTTGTCGTTTGAGCTAAAGTAGAAGCAGTTTTCTGACTTCAGCTCAGTCTCGTCTAAGGAATCTCACTTTCTGAAAGTTAACTGCAGGTTATCAGACAGGGCTTGTCTCTAGCAGCGATCACATGGGGCACTGTGATGTAGAAAAGCCAAGGCTTGTCCTTATTCCTACAGAAACCAAGGTCATCCTCGAGCTGGTGGAGCCCTGAGTACTGAGAGGTGAGAAAGGTGGAATCTACAGGAGGGTCGGACAGGACAAGTGACCCCAAACGGACCCACAGAGGGTTCCATCCCATAGACATCATGCTTGGGATAAAACTGAGAGATCTCGAGGGTCTCTCTTCTTCCACGGCTAACGTCCAGTGAGGACCTTGTCTCTCTTGCTGCCCCTGATCCTGGATCTGTGTGTTCCTGAATCCAGTTCCTGAGCCCAGTTCACTCCTCACCTCGGACCCTTCCCTCGTGTCTGCTCTGCAGCATCTGTGGTGATGTGGCTTCATCGAGGGGTGGCGGCAGGATTCCAATCATCTTTTTAATGCATTTTATTACTTTCTATTATTTCTTTCATTATTATCATTGTTGCTGTTAGTTTTCTTATTATTATATTATCATTTCATTAAAGCTGTGGTTTTAATTTCCAACCCGCAAATCTTTTTCCTCTCATTGGAACAGGCTGCCCAGGGAGGTGGTTGAGTCACCGTCCCTGGAGGTGTTTAAGGCGAGGGTGGATGAGGTGCTTAGGAGCATGATTTAGGGATTGGTGGGAATGGTTGGACTCGATGATCCGGTGGGTCTCTTCCAACCTGGTTATTCTGCGGTTCTATGATTCTGTGATTTTCCTTTCTCCTTCCCCTGGGGCTCATGGGGAGGCATTTGGGAGCCCAACTGCTCTGTTTTAGCTGCTGAAATTGGCCTGGCTGGGGCTAAACCGTGATGCTTCTACACACAAAAATGACAGGGATACACGAGAAGAACTACTTACCACATTTGGGAATCCACTTCGTATCTGTACAAGTCATCTGCCAGCCTGTACTTGTTGGCGCTGAAGGCTTTGTAACCTCCGTGGATATAAATCGATCTTGTATTTGGATCATAAACGCTACTGTGACCGTAACCTCCTTGCACCAAAGCTCCGCTCGTTTGTACGATGTTCCAATCCTTTGTGTCTGTGAAACGAAAAAATGAGTGATGAAACGTGGTTAATTTATCTCCATTAATAACTTCTCAACAAATCAGTGGCTGAACGTGAGCCAGCAGTAGCCCAGGTAGCCAAGAAGGCCAACAGCATTTTGGTTTGGATCAGGAACAGTGTGGCCACCAAAAATAAGTATGCGATTGTGCCCCTGGACTCGGTGCTGGTGAGGCCGCAGCTTGAATCCTGGGTTCAGTTTTGGGCCTCTCGCTCCAAGAAGGACATTCACCTTCCCTGGAGGTGTTTAAGGGACGGGTGGACGAGGTGTTAAGGGACATGGTTTAGTGTTTGATGGGAACAGTTGGACTCGATGATCCGGTGGGTCTCTTCCAACCTGGTTATTCTATGATTCTATGACATTGAGGGGCCTGAGTGTATCGTGAGAAGGGAACGGAGCTGGGGAAGGGGCTGGAGAACAAGGATTATGAGAGGTGTCTGAGGGACCTGGGGTTGTTTAGCCTGCAGAAAAGGAGGCTGAGGGGAGACCTCATCACTGTTTACAACTGCCTGGAAGGAGGTTGTAGTGAGGTGGGTGTTGGCCTCTTCTACCCAGTAACAAGCGATAGGACAAAAGCAAATGGCCTCAAGTTGCACCAGGGCAGGTTCAGATTGGACATCAGGAAAACTTCTTCATGGAAAGGGTTCTCAGGCCCTGGCAGAGGCTGCCCAGGGAGGTGGTGGAGTCCTCATCCCTAGAGGGGTTTAAAAGCCGGGTAGATGAGGTGCTCAGGGATCTGGTTTCGTAATGGACAAGTATGGATGGACTCAATGACCTCAAAAATCTTCTCCAACCAATTGATTCTATGAAACAAATAGGGTTTTCCTTGGCTCAGATCAGGCACAGTTGCTATCGCTTCATATCCAAACTCCTTCAAGGAGTCAAGAAGTCTTGTCAAGTCTTTTTAATTACACTAGGGGCATCTTTTTGACAGCCATTCATTGCATTTTGCAGAGAAGCTAAGTAAACGAGAGATAAAATGCACAGAATTTATAATAGATTACGTTTCAATGACATGAAAATGCCAGCACCGTGGCTCGATGTGGAACAGCACCCAAGAGCACTTTTATTTTATATGTATATAAAGACAGACAGCGCTGAAGGCAAGTTGAGTGCGACTGTGAAGAACACTGCTGTTAACACCTAATAGGTGACTAATGGTCCGATATCTCACGTGCTAAAATAACATTGGTTTGAAGGACTCGAGACAGAATATAATGGCAACTGAAACAAAACCGCTGTGTTACACGCTGTATCTCTGTGGTGGAGTCCCCATCCGTGGAGGGATTTAAAACAGGGGTAGATGAGGTGCTTAGGGATACGATTTAGTATTGGACAGGTACAGTTGGGCTTCATAATCTCAAAGGTCTTTTCCATCCTAGTGTTTCTATGATTCTGTGATCCTCCTCAAAGAAGAGAGCTCGCTCACGTGGACATCAGTGAATCAGTGTTGGCCCCAGTAGATTCTCTGTATCAGGATGAGTGAACGGTAAAGCTAACAGGTCAAAAAGTGTAGATGGGGCCAGTATTTCTCACAACAACCAGCACATTCATGTTTTGAAATTCCCGTGCTTAACTACGCTCTCTACCTGGTCATCGGAGCCCAGGACATGAATCCTGAGAGTCATTTTGGAGCAGCAAAGTTCCGTTCATAGGGAGAGCTTTCTACTCTTCTGCAATGACGACAGTGGAAATCTCTGGATCCTAAAGTCAGTTTGGACTATACCCAGAAAGACGGGGCAAATCAAGGCCCAGAAAGTCATCCCCAGTTCCTCTAAGGATTCCCTAATCACCAGTACTGGAGACATGGGTAAGGGTTACATGGATACTTGGACTGTTTTGCTCCAGCCTTTCCTGTATTTGCAGGATACAAATTTCAAAAGTGTCTGCTTTGTCACAGGGAAAGAAGAAAAGTAATTTAAATTGACGCACAATCCTAATTTGGCCCTTAATTGTCCTTCATCTGTATTTTGGACAGGCTGAGAGAGCTGGGGTTCAGCCTGGAGAAGAGAAGGTTCCAGGAAGACCTTAGAGCAGCTGCCAGTACCTGGAGGGCCTACAAGAAAGCTGGGAGGTCTCTTCACAAGGGCCTGGAGTGATAGAATGAGGGTAAATGGCTTTAAATTGGAAGGGGGAAGATTTAGATTAGACATTAGGAGGAAACTCTTCACATTGAGGGTGGTGAGGCCCTGGCCTAGGTTTCCCAGGGAAGCTGTGGCTGCCCCATCCCTGGAGGTGTTCAAGGCCAGGCTGGATGGGGCTTGGAGCAGCCTGGTCCAGTGGGTGGTGTCCCTACCCGTGGCAGAGGGCTGGAACTGGATGGGCTTTGAGGTCCCTTCAACCCAAACCGTTCTATGATTCTATGATTCTACGATTCAATCACAGCTTCTTTGTCTCTGGGACCTAACAAGCTGTGTGAGGCTGGAAGCACCTGCTCCCTGTGTTATACAAACACTGGAAGCAAGATTGAACATCTTGAATCATAAAGTCACTCAACTTGGAAAGGACTCGTAAGGATCATTGAATCCAGTTCCTTGCTCCTTGCAGAACTATCTAAAACTAAACTGTATGTTAAAAGCATTGTCCAGAAGGTCCTTAAAGGCTTGGTGCCATGACCACTTTTCAGGGGATCGTGAGCTTCTCAGTGAAGACCCTTTTCCAAATCTTGTAAATATTACCAGAAGGAGAAGAACATATCTGCCTTTGTTTTGCTATATGAATGCAGATTTAACTTTTAAACCAAGTGTTAAAACTGAAGACAAAGGTCAGTAGGGTCCTACTCACACACGTTGTACTCCTGGACGTTGCTGATATACCCGTACAGAGGGCAGTGGCCAAAAATGACGAGCATGACTGTTCTGTTGTCTTTCAGGGTGACGATGTGTGCCGAGTGGCCAACAACAGCATACTGCTCCTTGGCTTTCGGTGTTGCTTGAGTCCAGGTCTGGTTGGAAATGTGGAACACCCACAGCTGGCTGGACACATTCCCCGTTGCATCTATTTTGCCACCATACATGTATATATCGTCCTGAAAGAAGTGAGATTTCAAAGAGAAGCCAATGAGTTTTGCATTTAGGAAATGGCTAATATCTAAGTAACAAAGTTATTGTATTTTATCTTTTACGAGTCTAAGATTTTCTCCTCTCTCAAGGAGAAATATTTCTCCTTCCCCAGTCACATTTGATATGAAAGAAACCACCATTGCCAGGGCTTGCAGCAAAGTCAGTAATGTCAGAATAGAATCAGAGAATGGTTTGGACTGGAAGGGGCCTTTACAGGCCATCTAGGCCAACCCCTCTGCCGTGAGCAGGGACATCTTCAACTAGACCTGGTTGCTTGGAGACATCTGGCTGCTTAGGTGGTGTAGGGGGCAGGACTGCCCTTCAGCTAAAAGCCATCAAAATTTAGCTGCCTGAATGTCTCAGGAAAGAGAAGAGAAGGCTCCAGGGAGACCTTAGAGCAGCCTTTATCTGAAGGGGCTCCAAGAAAGCTGGGGAGGGACCTTTTACAAGACTTTTTACATAGGATGAAAGGAATTGCTTTAAGTGGATTGCAAATTGGAAGTGGGGGGTAGATTTAGATTAGACATTAGGAAGAAACTCTTCACGATGAGGGTGGGGAGGCATTGGAACTGGTTGCTCAGAGAAATCGTGGTTGTCCCATCCCTGGAGGTGTCTACTTCTGCGTGCACCGATCTGCTCTCCAGACTTCACCACGGGTCCTGTCTGCATCGGTTCTCACTACAAATTGAACTCAGAGGACATTCTACGGAACTAAGGACATTCCATGACTTTCTAGGACACCAGTCCAAGGGCTCCCTGGAGCACAAGTACAAAGACTCGGGTATCCATGGAGAAGTTTTTGAAGGAGAAATGCTTCTCCCAAAGCAAGACTGACATGTGGAAGGTCGTAGCAGGAGACAAGGGGGAGACCAGCTGGGAGATGAGTCTGCAACAGTGAACGTACCTCGTGCAACGCCAGCGAATGACCGTATCTCATCTCTACGGTGTTCACAGTGTTCTCCAGTGGAAGCCACTCTTCAGTAATAAGATCATACCTGTGTAACAAAAACTGAATTAATGATCTGAGAAGTAGATAACAAAGGCGATAAGATTATTGCTTGTCCTTTCCAGGATTTGCAGGAAATTATTTTATTTAACAGAAGTCCTACCATGTTTTCTGCATGCACAAAGCACTCACAGATTCCTTACGGATTAAAAAACCCAGCCAAACCTGGTCTGTATTGATTTGCTTTACCTCAAGTCTTCTTTCCCGTGCAAAACCAAGAACTCAGGCGCTATCTGTTAAACTACAACAACTTAATCCACATAATGCACCTAAAGAGCAGAAAGCGGAGCATTCTCCTCTTCTACTCCGCTCTGGTGAGACCCCATCTGGAGTGCTGTGTTCAGTTCTGGAATCTCCAACATAAGAGGAGATGGAACTGTTGGAACGGGTCCAGAGGAGGCCACGGAGATGATCCAAGGGCTAGAGCACCTCTGCTATGAAGACAGGCTGATTGAGTTGGGGTTGTTCAGCCTGGAGAAGAAAATGCTCCAGGGAGACTTAAGAGCAAGTTCCAGTCCCTGAAGCGGCTTCAGGAAAGTTGAGGACTGATTTTTTTCAAAGGACAAGGAGTGATAAGATGAGGGGGAATGGCTTTAAATGGGAAGGGGGAAGATATAGATTAGACATTAGGAGGAAATTCTTCATCATGAGGGTGGTGACACCCTGGTCCAGGTTGCCCAGAGCAGTGGTGGCTGCCCCATCCCTGGAGGTGTCCAAGGCCAGGTTGGATGGGGCTTGGAGCAACCTGATCTAGTGGGAGTGGCAGGAGGCTGGAGCTGGATGGGCTTTGAGGTCCCTTCCAACCCAAACCATTCTATGATTCTAAACTCACAATAAGCTCAGATAAGTTCCAGCTGCTGGATTAAAAAACTCTGCCCATGTTTAAAAGGCACTTTTTAATTATATCTTTGTTAATCAAGCATATTTTTTTTCTGTGAACTTGAAACTAGATAAACCCTCTACCCTGAAAACGAGGCCTGTGGCTTTTTAGATAAATAATGAACTCATCAGGCTTAAAGCCTCATAAGATCAAATCATCTCTGAGACAGTGTTTGATGAAGCCACAGGGTATCTGTTGAAAATTCAGGTACGACTTGGAAAGAGTAAATAGTGGATGTAATCAGCAAGTATTCTACAACTAAGTGTGCAGTTTCAGCTCTACTTTACCTTCCCCTACAAGAATAACTAACTCCGGAGGTCAGTTCAGAGCACACAGCTCTCCCTTATGTCCATGAGAGTGAGGTTGCAGTTATCCCTGGGAAAAAAAAACAGCTTTTGCCTAGGTCTGCCCAAGACAACCAAGCTCAAGAGGATCCCTGAAATGTTTTTTATGGTGGATTTCAGTGAGCCACACAACTACTATTGATAGAGAATCAAGGAATCGCTTGATTGGAAAAGATCTTTAAGAACATAGACCCCAATCATACCTGTCCACTACTAAACCAGATCCCTGAGCAACTCATCTACCCAGCGTTTGAACACCTCCAGGGATTGGGACTCCACTGCCTCCCTGGGCAGCTTCTGCCAGGGACTCAGAACCCTTTCCATGAAGAATTTTTTCCTGATGTCCAATCTGAACCTGCCCTGGAGCAACTTGAGGCCATTCCCTCTCATCCTGTCGCCTTTCACCTGGGAGGAGAGACCAGCACCCACCTCACTACAACCTCCTTTCAGGGAGTTGTAGACAGTGATGAGGTCTCCTCTCAGTCTCCTTTTCTCCAGGCTAAACAACGCCAGGTCTCTCACCCACTTCTCATAACCCTTGTTCTCCAGCCCCTTTCCCAGCTCCATTCCCATCTCTGGACTCGCTCCAGCCCCTCAGTGTCCTTCTTGTGCTGAGGGGCCCAAAACTGAGCCCAGGATTCGAGGTGTGGCCTCACCAGTGCTGAATCCAGGAGCACAATCCCTTCCTTGGACCTGCTGGCCACCGTTTCTGATCCAAGCCAAGATGCCATTGGCCTTCTTGGCCACCTGGGCCACCGCCGGCTCATGTTCAACTGCTGCCAACCAACACCCCCAGGTCCTTCTCCTCCAGGCAGATATCCAGCTGCTCTGCCCCAAGCCTGGAGCTGCTCGGGGTTGTTGTGTCCCAAGTGCAGGACTTGGCACTCGCCCTTGCTGAATCTCATCCCACAAATCCAGCCTGTCCAGACCCCTCTGCAGAGCCCTCCTGCCCTCAAGCAGAGCAACACTTCTGCCCAGCTTAGTGTCATCCACGAATTTACTAAGGGTGCACTCAATCCCTTCACTCAGATCATGGATAAAGATATTAAACAGAACTGGACCCAGCACTGAGTCCTGGGGACACCGCTCATGACCAGTCCCCAAATGGATTTAACCCCATTTACCATATGTAAGTTATTCTTAAATCTCCTTAACTAACTGCATAAATATCCTCATCCTAAACTCTTCTCCCTGTTTGGTGCATAAACATCCACAGTAATCAGCATGTTTTAATTAAGGAGCCAAACACTTTTAAGTCACACAGATATAAGGAAGGGCCAGGAACAGAGAAGCAATATTACTCTCTTTAAATATGAGGCCAGATATAATTTAGAAGCTAAACTAGAAATACATGGTGAATAGTTTAATGGAGTCAGAAGCAGATGAACCAAAAATTCACCAAACATCAGGAACCTTACGCTTTTAACTATCCTTAATCAGCCCATCTCAAAGACAACACAGAGTTGTTATTATTGGTATTTTCCCTTGAGATGGAGCACACACCAAAGCACAGTGGCATTCGCTAAAAGTAGTTCCTCTACTACAAGTTTATTATCCAGGTTTATACTCACGCTAAAACCTTCTGAGAGTCAGAATGATTGAAGACGTAGCCTCCAACAATCCACATTTTATTGTCATGGATTACAGTTTTGTGAGATGCTCGAGGAAGTTTTGGAAGAGAGTATTCCTCCCGGGTCCAAAATGAGTGGTTTGCCGGAACAGGAACTGAGCAGCCAGGACCTGGGAAAATAAGGTTTAAAAGTTACACTGATTTTTTTTTTTTTAACCCAAACCTGTGTTGCAGCTGGAGGTCAACGTCCTGCACCACAGGAGACACAGATGGTGCACATCCAGGTGGCCGGTGGAAGCTGTGATCCTCCTTTTCCTTACCCACACTAGCAATCTATACCAAGAAATTCAGATTTAAAACTGTTTCCGGAACTAAAAAGCAGTTCTAGATCAGATCAATCAGCGATGCAACAAAGCAGAAACTCCACTCTCTTCTCTCTGCTGTGATGACAGGGGGATATGGTGCAGACCCCTTCCCACCCCACGCCAACAGGTCATCTTCCAGCACTTATTTAGCTACCATGTACCACAGAAGTCCCAACATCACCTGCAAAAGCTTCATAGAATCATAGAATCACCAGGCTGGAAGAGACCCACCGGAATATTCAGGAGAATCGCTGAGCACCATACTATAAAAACCCAAGGGTCTACAGCTCTCTTTCCCTCTTTTCACTCTCCTCCTTCTCAGCAATACATTTTTGTGCATCGTTGACTTATTGTTTCCTATATTTCTGCTGCTCTTAAGCCATTTTCTCACTGCCGGCCTTCCCTTCACAGTTCTCCACAGAGTGGCAGAAGAGCAGCAAGCACAAAGCTCTCAGCAAATTAAAAAAAAACACATGGACCACGGAATCATAGAAAGGTTTGAGTTGGAAGGGACCTTGAAGATCATCCAGTTCCAACCCCTCTGCACGGGCAGGGACACCTCCCACTGGACCAGGCTGCTCAAGACGTCTCTGGGCAACCTGGGCCAGGGCCTCCCAACCCTCACAGGAAAACATTTCTTCCTAAAATCTCACCTCAATCTCCCCTCTTTCAGCATAAAAGCCTTTCACCTCATCCTATCCCTGCACTCCCTGATAAAGAGCCCCTCCCCAGCTTCCCTGGAGCCCTTTCAGGTACTGGAAGCTGCTCTAAGGTCTCCCTGGAGCCCTCTCCTCTTTAGGTTGAACCACCCCAACTCTCTCTGCCAATGCTTGCACACAACAGCTTCATTCTGCTTTGTATGGTAACGTACCTGCTTTATAATGATTTTTTTTACCAGTGACATATGATCTTCTGATACAAAACCGCAGACGGCTGCATCAGATACTTTGTTCCGAGTCAAAACGCTAATACTTATTAAGCAGAACATGTTCAAACGCTCCCAATTAAGCTGCAAGAGCCACACACAGAACAAGAAACCTCTTAACAAGAGCTTCTCCATATTAATCAGGACACTCACCTTGCCAGCCAGCCGAGCACACGCACGCCTTCGTCTCATTGAAGTTGCAGTGCCCTCTCGCAGGCGCCCCACAATCATCGGTGCAGTAGGGAATATCACAGGCTTCTCCTTTCCAGTATTTGGCACACTCACATTCGAGAGCGTTGCTGCTGTTATTGAGCCTGCACTCTCCTCGGCCGGAGCAGTTATTGGGACACATATTGAAACTGCAAACATCAGGGAAAGAAGGTTGGTCAGTAATGAAACAGAATCCCGAGCTGTATCGCTTATTAACCATAGAATGATAGAATCACCAAGTTGGAAGAGACCATTTGGATCATTGAGTCCAACCATTCCCATCAATCACTAACCCATGTCCCTCAGCACCTCGTCCACCCGTCCCTTAAACCCCTCCAGGGAAGGGGACTCAACTCCCTCCCTGGGCAGCCTCTGCCAAGGACCAATGACACTTTCTGTGAAAAGTTTCTTCCTAATGTTCAGCCTGAACCTCCCTTGGTGGAGCTTGAGGCCATTCCCTCTCGTCCTGTCCCCTGTCCCTTGGGAGAAGAGGCCAACAAATACAAGAGTGATGCTGACAAAAGGCAATGCGGCTGTTTGGTAGAGTACAAACCAACAAGAGATGCTCATCTGGAATGCGATGTGATTCTGCCCTTCTACTCCTCCCTCATGAGATCCCACCTGGAGTGCTGTGTCCAGTGCTGGAATTCCCACCATAAGAAGGAGATGGAACTGTTGAAACAGGTCCAGGGGAGACCGAGAAGCTGATCTGAGGGCTGGAGTATCTCCGCTATGAGGACAAGCTGGGATTGTTCAGCCTGGAGAAGAGAAAGCTCCAGGGAGACCTTAGAGAGGCCTTCAGGTACCTGAAGGAGCTACAGACAAGCTGGGGAGGGATTTTTTCCCAAGGGCCTGGAGTGATAGGATAAGGGGGAATGGCTGAATGGCTTTAAATTGGAGAGGGGGGAGATTTAGATTAGACATTAGGAAGAAATTCTTCATGATGAGGGTGGGGAGGCCCTGGCCCAGGTTGCCAGAGAAGCTGTGGCTGCCCCATCCCTGGAGGTGTTCAAGTCCAAGTTGGATGGGGCTTTGAGTAACCTGATCCAGCAGGAGGTGTCCCTGCCCATGGCAGGGGAGTTGGACCTGGATGGGCTTTAAGGTCCTTTCCAACCCAAACCATTCTATGATTCTTTGCTTCTATGACCTCAAGAGATTTGTTCTCTATCAGGAGTTGCCTCACTTAATGAGTTAAACTTACAACTCCTCCAAAAAATGATCAATATGATTTTTAGCTGTTTGTAATGCTAATGAATTGCCTCAAAACGCCCAACAGTACGTGGATCAGCGCTTCGCTAAGTTTAATCAGTGCTTAAGGCTTTTGTGGTGTCTGTGCAATTTATACTTAACCTACTCCCAATTACGAGCTATTCTGGGATCTGCTTACCAAAGGAACACACTTGAGATGAATCCTCATCCAAAGATGTGCCTGTTTTGAATCATTTCTGATTTTGTAAGACCTGCAAAATAGCTGACGCAAAACCAGACAGATCCTTGGTGAAGGTCCAAATTCTGAGACCCTGTTCATTTCCAAATGGAACCACCAGGGCAGGTTCAGATTGGACATCGGGAAAAGTGTCTTCCCCAAAAGGGTTCTTGGGCACTGGAGGAGGCGGAGGTGGTAGAGTCCCCATCCCTGGAGGGGTTTAATAGCTTGCTAGATGAGGTGCTCAGGGATCTGGTTGAGTAGCGGACACATAGGGTTGGACTCGATGACCTCAAAGGTCTTTTCCAACAAAGCAATTCTCTGATTCTAAATCCCATTTTTGCCGGGGTATCAACCAGTATAATCCACAGATGAGGATTCTATGCAACATTTTCATGTGACAGGTGGAGTCACCGGCTCCAAGACCATAATTTCACAGGTGTTTCTTGAGTATCACGTCCAGTACCAACTATAAAGACTGTTAAATTGAAAAGAAATACATACACCTTTTTTACTCTGAAAAATGCTGGGAGGAAAATCACAGAATCATAGAACCACCAGGTTGGAAAAGACCCACCGGATCATCGAGTCCAACCATTCCTATCAAACCTACCAATGACGTCCCAGAGAAGAAAGCAAACACAGTGTTTGAAATTCATTTGAAATGATCAAGAATGTGGAGAGTTAAGAAAATATTACAATATCTTAAAGAGACTGTAAAAAACAAAGTTATTCTGTACAAGAACTTCTCCATTATGCTGCAATGGTGCAACCCCACTAGCTGGCAGTAGATGGTGTCAAGGTTCATGGGATCAGCCAGCCTTTCAAAATGCTCCTGTTTCAGCTCCTGGGTTCCAAGAAAATTCGCAGAGGCTCCCTGGTTTCCTCTGCAGCTTTGAAGGGGTGCTCAGTGCCTCAAATTCTTCCAAGAACCCACTCACCGTTTAAGTGCTTAATAAGGATGAAAGCACCAAGGTAACAATTCAAAAAACAAGCCCCTTACATGAAGGATAATTTCCAATTTTGCAAAAAGTCAGTTGCGACCAAGGATTTTGCAGCTGAGTTTTTGGAAAGAGAGGGAAGAACTCCCTCTGTGCCAAAAATAAAATCTTGCAATGCAGCACAAACATAATTTGCATCTGTAGGAGAGAAAAAATGCCAAGCCTGTGACTCCCACCAAAAAGCAAGAAATTCCATCGCTGGATAGAAATGCCAACCGTGTCCACACTGAGATCATTCACTGTTGTGGTTTGAGCTAAATTAGAAGCAGTTTTCTGACTTCAGCTCAGTTTCGTCAAGGTAATCTCACTTTCTGAAAGTTCACTACAGGTTCTTCAGGCGGGGTCTGTCTCTAGCAGCGATCACACGGGGCACTGGGATGGAGAAAGAGCAAGGCTTGTCCCTATATCTACAGAAACCAAGGCCACCCTCGAGCTGGTGGAGCCCTGAGTCAAAGAGGTGAGAAAGGTGGCACCTGTAGGAGGGTCCGAAAGGACAGGTGACCTCAAACTGACCAACAGAGGATTCCATCCCATAGACGTCACGCTCGGGATAAAGCTGAGAGATCACAAGCATCCTTCTGTCTTCTGCGATGGCCAATGTCCAGTGAGGACCCTGTATGCCTATTTGCCTCTGAACCTGGATCTATGCGTTCGTGAATCCAGCTCCTGAGCCCAGCTCCCTCCTCACCTCAGACCCTTCCCTCGTGTCTGCTCTGCAGCATCTGTGGTGACATAGGGTCATCAAGGGGTGGGGTGGGGGCACAATTTCATGTATTTGCCTATATTTTATTACTCCCTATTATTTTCTTCATTATTACTCCCATTATCTTCATACTTTTATTAAAGCTGTAGTTTTAGTTTCCAACCCACAGATCTTTTCCTCTCATTCTTCTTTCCTTTTTCCCTGGGGGCTGGGAAGGGGAAGGGAACCTGGAGCCCAACTGCTCAATTTTAGGTGCCGAAATTGGCCAGGCCTAAGCATTGACATAAATTTCTAGATGAAACCATTCCAAGAGCAGTTGATGAATTAGGGACCACCTTAAAATTGCTTTTAAAGAGCTTACTGATGAAGACTAATGATATATTAGCGAACAGAACCCACCTAAAGTATTTAAAATAGGAAGTAAAGAGCATAACAAACCCATCTGAGACTAAAAGAGAGTCAGATGAAGCAATTCAAGCCAAGGACTGAATAAGAAAGAACATCCCAAGGGCCACTGGTTGAGGAACCTGAGCAGCAGGTACCGAGCAGTGTCCCAAGTGCGTGTATTTGTTCGAAAGGATGTTTGAGCAGAAGCCTCTCTGCAAACACATACGGAGCGCACATGTGCACAAAATACATACATCAGCTCTGGTTGAATGAATATGATCAACTAAATCTAATCACATCAAATAAATAATCTGTCTTTCGGAGCAAACAATTTGCCCACGCTTCCAATTGACAAGTGAAGCTGTTCCGAGCACATCCCAGCTATTAGCCATTGCAAGGGTATAATAAAGATAAAAATCTAAATTCAAGTATCTATTGGTAATTACACGCTTCAGCGGCAATTGCTTATTTCATGATAAAACTGAGAAAAAAGGGAAACCTCTTTTCGCTCAACCTGCGACGTCGCTTTGGAGCAGCGCCACTTACTTATATGTGATGTTAAACCCCGTTAAATTGTAGGCAGCGTCACTGAAGAAATGCAGAAGAGCATATCCAGAAGTGGCTACAACTTCTGGCACAGTTTCGTTGCTGTCTTTCTCAGGAACGATGAGACCACTGGAAAAAAAAAAAAAAAAACAAAATAAAGGTATGTTACAAGTGAAACGACGATAAATGCATCAGGATTAATTAAAAATCAAAGCAATAAGGTATTTATGCACTTTTACTGCAAGTTTAGTGTATTTGCGGAAAGTAAACCATATTTTCATGTGTTTCCAGGCTGCTTTTCTTCAAGAGAACTCCTGAAAAGTTCAGAAGAAAACATCATGACATCGTGAATACGGATCAACCAAGACCAGCCCCTTTTCAAAGGTGGAAGAACCCTCAAGTCCCTCTCAGAAAGTTAAAACCACATTCATAAAATGCCAGGTTGGAAGGGACCTCAGGGATCATCTGCTCCAACCTTTCAGGTGATCTGTGGTTCAAATGAGATGTCCCAGCACCTTGTCAAGCTGAGCCTTAAAAGTGTCCAGTGCAGAGGAATCCACCTGCAGAGATTATTCCCATGTTGAACTGTTCTCATGATGAAAAATTTTCTTCTGGATTCCAATTGGAATCTCCCCAGGAGCAACTTATCCCCATCACCTCTTGTCTTTTCCACGTGACTCATCATAAGAAGGGAGTCTCCAGCCTCTTGGTAGACATCCTTTATGACTGGTACATGGCAATAAGGTCTCCCTTAAGTTTTCTCCTCTCAAGGATGAACAAATCTACCTTCTATAGAAGGTTCCCTAGTCCTCTGATCATCTTAGAGACTCTACTGTGGCCAAACCATTCTATATTTCTATAAAATAGTGATATCGACGCCGTCAACAGCAGCATTACTGCTGCCCACAACCTTAGGCTAAAAAAGACAGAATCACACAACGGTTTGGGTCGGATGGGAAATGAGAGCCTATCAAATTTCAACCCCTCTGCCATGGGCTGGGACACCTTCCACTAGATCAGGCTGCTCAAAGCCCCATCCAACCTGACCTTGAACACCTCAAGGGATGGGGCAACCACATCTTCTCTGGGCAACCTGGGCCAGGGCCTCCCCACCCTCATTGGTGGAAATTCTTCCTAATGTCTAATCTAAATCTTCCCCCTTTCAAGTTAAAGCAATTCCCACTCATCCTATCACTCCAGGCCTCTGTAAAAAGTTCCTCCCCAGCTTTCTTGTAGCCCTTTCAGGCACTAGAAGGTTGCTCTAAGGTCTCCTTGGAGCCTTCTCTTCTCCAGGCTGAATAACTCCAGCTCTCTCAGCCTGTTGTCCTTATTTTCGCTTATCAAACAGGATCCACACCTAAAACAAGCTGGCATGTTTGAAAACTGAAATTCATGCATCCCAAAAGCATAAAACCTGTTGTATCAAACCAAACTAAAGGTCTGTCAGGCCCAGTCTCTCCTCTTGACTCTGGGCTACAGCAAATGCTTGGGAAAGACTGTCACAAAAGACTCTACAACTACCTGAGGGGAGGTTGTGGAGAGGAGGGAGCTGGGCTCTTCTCCCAAGGAACAGGGGACAGGACGAGAGGGAACGGCCTCAAGCTCCACCAGGGGAGATTTAGGCTTGAGATAAGGAAAAAATTCTTCACTGAAAGGGTGATTGGTCCCTGGCAGAGGCTGCCCAGGGAGGGGGTTGAGTCACCTTCCTTGGAGGGGTTTAAGGGACGGGTGGACGAGGTGCTGAGGGACATGGGTTAGTGACTGATAGGAATGGCTGGACTCGATGATCCGGTGGTTCTCTTCCAACCTGGTGGTTCTATGATTCTGTTAAACAAAGCCAGTACGGAACGTTTTGGTGCTGTATTATCCAGGCTGACCCACAGTTCAGGTGCTTTGACCTGGAGAACGTACCCGAGTCAGCACATTTAAATGAACCATTCATCCATGCTTCTGTCTAGTTCCTTCCAGAACCATTTATACCCCTTCCACCTAGAAAACCTGCAGTAGTGAGGTCAACAATTTAACGATGAAGTGGTTTCTTACATCTGTTGACTGAGCATCCATCTCTTGGGCTTTTCCTCTCCTAGAAGTAAGTAAAACTACCTTTACTCACCATCGTCCTACCGCCCACTCTTCACAGAGCTCCATCACACCCAACACATCCACATTTGTTGTCTTATCTCTCCCAAAATGTTCTCAAGCTCACTGCAGCATCCCAGTTCATTCCTTGCTTCTGGCTGTTTCACCCTTCTAGGTTCTGCGAGATCCTCCAGCCTTTTAGTTTTCAAGGGGTAGTGGAGAGATGGGAGGATGGTGGGCAAGGCTATTTAGAGATTAGACAGAGTACAGATTTATATCGTCATCTGCTGAAAGAGGGTCCACGGACACCTCACAGCAACCTTCCAGTACTCAAAAGGGGCCTACAAAAAAAAACTGTGGAGAAGCTCTTTATCAGGAGGAGCAAAGATAGGATCAGGGGGGATGGGTTTAACCTGAAAGAGGAAAGGTTGAGATGAGATCTTAGGAAGATCTTAGGTTTTCCTGTGAGGGTGGGGAGGCCCTGGCCCACATCGTCCAGAGCAGTGGTGGCTGCTCCATCCCTGGAGGGGTTCAAGGCCAGGTTGGATGGGGCTTTGAGCAACCTGGTCCGGTGGGAGGTGTCCGTGTCCAGGGCAGGAGGTGGAACTGAATGGGCTTTGAGGTCCCTTCCAGCCCAAACCATTCCATGATTCTAAGAAAATACCTGGAGGAAGCTGGAAAGGAGACCAAATCTGTCTTGAAGAAAGTACCTACCACCTATTTACATGCTGCACAGAATTGGGAATGCTGATTCTTGTAGCAGAAGCCTGACAAAAACAACACAAAGAAGCCCATTCCTCCCTCATACGAAAGACAGAAGAGGAAGCATAAATTTGAAGTTGGTTGTATTCATTTTTCTTTAAAGCCTTCATCTAAGCACAGCACATTGTCTGCCACCAGGTATTTGCATTCAGCTGTTATTTCCTCGTAGAGAAGAACCTTTCCCCCAGCCTCAGTCCTATTTTCAAAGGCTAAGTCAAAGCTTTATGAAAAGCAGAGCCTCAAATTCCAGAGCAGAGCGTGTCGGGCAGGGAACCAAAGGCAGCTCCGGCAGCTCTAGGGTTGCAGCTCTCCTGGGAAAGCAGCCGAGCCTGGTTTCATGCCCTGCGACTTCTGAACATCCGAGGGCACCGACTAAAACACAAAGATGAAAAGAATTTCTTCCCCTTGAAAAGAACTTACTCCTCCTCTTTTCAGAGCAGAAAGCAAACGTACTCCAAACAGTTCTTAGCATCGGGTAAATGGGTTTCTACACCCAAGGAAAGGTCAGCTACCTCCAACAACCCATTCATATCGCCTGGAAAGCACTTTGCATGTGACCTGAATTTTTCAGTCCCCATGATACAATACAATGTGTGCTCGAAGAATAACACAGACACCCAGCAAGCCTTGCCAAAAGCTTTAGCTAACAATGTTGGGGGTATTCACGCTAAGAATCACAGAATCGCTACGTTGGAAAAGACCTTTGAGACCACAAAGCCCAAGCGTGCCTGTCCACTACTAAATCAAATCCCTGAGCACCTCATCTACCAAGATTTAAATCACCTCCAGGGACGGGGACTCCACCACCTCCCTGGGTAGCTTCTGCCAGGCCGAGAACCCTTTTGGTGAAGAAATTTTTACTGACGTCCAATTTGAACCTGCCCTGGTGCAACTTCAGACCCCGCCCTCTTGTCCTATCATCTGTCACTGCGAGAAGAGACCAACACCCACCTCAACACAAGCTCCCTTCAGACAGTTGTAGACAGTGAGAAGGTCTCCCCTTAGCCTCCTTTTCTCCAGGCTAAACAATCACAGGTCCCTCAGCTGCCTCTCATAACCCTTGTTCTCCAGCCCCTCAATGTCCTTCTTGGACTGAGGGGCTCAAAGCTGAACCCAGGATTCAAGGTGCAGCCTCACCCGTGCAGAGTCTAGGGACACAATCCTTTCCCAGCTCCTGCTGGTCATGCCGTTTCTGATCCAAGCCAAGATGCCACTGGCCTTCTTGGCCACCTGGGCCACCGCTGGTTCATGTTCAGCCACTGCCAACCAACATTCCCAAGTCCTTCTCTGCCAGGCAGATATCCAGCTGCTCTTCCCCAAGTGTGGAGCTGCACGGGGTTGTGTCCCAAGTGAAGGACCCAGCACTTGGCCTCGTTGAACCTCATCCCATTGGTCTCAGCCCATGGATCCAGCCTGGCCAGATCCCTCAGCAGAGCCTCCCTATCCTCAAAAAGAACGACACTTCTGCCCCACTTATTGTCACCCACAGCAGCGTAAGAGATGAAGGAGTTACCTGTAACGTATAAATCTGCAGAACAACCCTTCCTGCACAACAAGTTTTATTGCGGACAAAAAGATACCCTTCGTTTTACCAACGCACCATAAAAACACAGTAACCTGATCCCACGTTTTGGCTCAACAACTCCAGCACATTTGCTGATAAGGAGCTGAATAAATATTTCCTTGTGAGAAAGCCAATTATTTTTTCATCTTTCAGATCTCACGGATATGGGATTAAAAGGCAAATTTCACTGCCTTTTCTTCCATGTGTAGAGGTGCCTGTTTCACTCTAAAACTCAAGACTTCTGATCTGATGAAGATCTCTCCCAACAGACCTCGAAACATCAAAGAACAAAAAGCGTAATAAAGTTCTCCTTGTTGTTTGGCTCAGAGTTTTCCTTTGTAATGCAAACTGTAGGACAGGAAAACAGACATCTGAATATAATTCAAGGTACAGCAAACTACAGCTCAGGGACAAGAGAAAATTCCTTTGTTCTGGTTTATTCTTCTTTGGTCTTACTCTTGCGGCACTTATCACTGATATTACAGGGTAGGAGGGTCCCGGAGAGGGGAAAATAATGACAGCAAAGAATAAAAGTACAGAGCGAAGAAAAGACAAAAATCTTCCCTAATAACCTTTCCTAATAAAAGGATGAGCACAGGATGATTTGTTTCCTCTCACAAAGTTTGCTTTGGGGATTTGTTGGGAAGAACGTAGGTTCCTCCATAGTGGATGCTCTCGCCACTCTCTCCTGCTTGCTCCTTTCTTTCCATGTTTTCCTAAAGGCTCGTATCTAAACATACTAAAGAGGATGTTACTCCACCTACACAAATTTAAAAGAGCCTAGGGAAGCTTAATAGACTGTAATTTCATTCAGAGAAAGCCATGAAGAAAACACATCACCATGATAACAATCAGGTCTTTGAAAGTTTGAACCTCAAACCTCATGAATAAATAGCCCTGAACAGAAGGATTTGGGGTGCTGGTGGCTGAGAATCATAGAATCATAGAGTTGGAAAAGACCCACCGGATCATCGAGTCCAACCATTCCTACAAAACACTAAACCGTGTCCCTCAGCAACTCCTCCACCCGTCCCTTCAACATCTCCAAGGAAGGTGACTCAACCCCCTCCCTGGGCAGCCTCTGCCAGGGACCAATGACCCTTTCCGTGAAAAATTTTTTCCTAATGTTCAGCCTAAACCTCCGCTGGCGGAGCTTGAGGCCATTCCCTCTCGTCCTGTCCCCTGTCACTTGGGAAAGTTCAACTTAAGAAGCTCAAGCTGGCCTGGCAATGGGCACTAACAGCCCAGAAAGACAACAGGCTCCTGGGCTGCATCAAAAGCAGCGTGGGCAGCAGGGCGAGGGAGGGGACTCGTGAGACCCCACCTGGAGTCCCTGTGCTCAGTCCTCAGCACAGGAAGGACATGGACCTGTTGGAACAAGTCAAGACAAGGGCACAGAGATGATCCAAGGGCTGGAGCACCTCTGCTAAGAGGACAGGCTGACAGAGCTGGGGTTGTTCAGCCTTGTAAAGGCTCTGAGGAGACCTAAAAGCAGCTTCCAGCACTTCATGTGGCTCCAGGAAAGCTAGGGAGGGGCTCTTGATCAGGGAGGGCAGGGATAGGATGAGAGGGAATGGTTTTAGGCTAAAAGAGGGGACATTGAGATGAGATTTCACAAAGAAACTTTTAACTGTAAGGTTGTTGAAAAACTGGCCCATGTTGTCCAAAGAAGTGGTGGCTGCCTCATCCCTGGAGGTGTTCAAGGCCAGGTTGGACGAGGCTTTGAGCAGCCTGGTCCAGCATGAGGTGTCCCTGCCCATGGCAGAGGTTGGAACTGGATCATCTTTAAGGTCCCTTCCAACTCCAATCATTCTATAACTCGATGAAATCAGTGTGCGCATCACAGCATCACTTTCATTAAAACAGCAGAACCAGTATTTAACTTTCTCTACTATATAAAAAAAAAATAAAAAGCAATATGCAGAACCAGAATGATAAAGGATTAAGCAAGACTTCCTTTAAACCACAATCCAGAATCTCTCAGAGCCTCAGCTCTGGCCAAGATTAACCTATTTCACAAAGTACCGCTTCTATTTCTTTTTATAAGGTTTCAAAACATTTTGCAATCATCGCTACTCCAAGGCAAACAAATCCTCCTACGCAGCCGAGCTACCCAATGACACGATTTCTGAGGCGTTGAAAGGCAAATCTCTGTTTTGCCCTGAAATGCTTCTATTTCTCATGTGCTCGATTGGAAGAGTCAGTGGCAGAGAGACAAACGATACCCAGGAGACTAAGCTCCTGCCCTGCGCGCTGCCTGACGTTCTCCCTCCCAGGCACCAGAGGAAAAAAGGGATTATTTAAAATGAAGGGCATCTCCCGTATTGTTTTTCTTGATCCAGGTTGCATGAGACTTTGGGAAGCCTGATCTAGTTGGAGGTGTCCCTGCTCATGGCAAGGGGAAGGAACTGGATGAGCTTGAATGTCCCTTCCAACCCAAATCATTCTATAATTCTATGAAGTCATCCTAATCTCATAAATGAAAACTGTCTTGCTCCTAGGAAGAAAATTCTTCCTGTAAAGGCAAGGGGACGCTGGCACTGGTTGCCTAGGAAAGCCGTGGCTGCCCCATCCCTGAGGTGTTGAAGGCCAAGTTGGATGAGGCTTGGAGCAGTCTGGTCCAGTGGGAGATGTCCCTGTCCATGGCAGGGGGGTGGAACTGGATGGGCATTGGGGTCCCTTCCAACTCAAATCATTCTGCAAGTCGATGATTTGTCACCGAAGAGTCACAACGATGACGTATTCATCATGTTCTGCTGAGACCTAACCTGCCAGGGTGGCAGATTCTGACGCCTAAGAAGCTCTTCTGAGCAGAAAACAGGCAAAAAAGGAATCAAATGGCAGCCACAAAATGAAGAGGAGAATATACAGAGTATAGATCAACGAGAAGCAAAAGGATAAGGGTGATAGCAAAAAATCAGTAGCATGTTGGCTTCCCAGTCTATCAAAACACAATGCAAGGCAATTTTCTCCTCAATGCTTTGACCCACCTGAGCACACCTGCCAAACATCACCTTCCTTATTAAAACTAGTCCGGGCACATCCCTCTACTCACAACTACAAGAGGAGAACTAAACAAAAAAGTAAACAAACCAAAACCAGAAACTATAAGAGATTAAACATAAATCAGTGACAAAAAATATAATAAAGGGTGGAGAAAACAATGAGACATCTCCAATTTACTTTCTTAAAGGAAAAGCTAAGATTCTTGCGGAAGAAGAGGACTCCCAAGCGCAAGGTCCTACACCTTGGTCAAGGCGATCTGTGGTTTCAGTCCACGCTGGGGTATGAGTGGTTGGAGCAGCTCTGAGGAGAAGGACTTAGGGTGCTGGGGGATGAGAAGCTCAAAAGGAGAAGGCAATGCAGGCTCACTGCCCAGAAACCAACCGTGTCCTGGGCTGCAGCCAAAGCAGCGCGGCCAGCAGGGCGAGGGAGGGGATTCAGCCGCACCACTCTGCTCTCATGTGACCCCACCTGGAGTCCTGAGTCCAGTTCTGGAATCCTGAACATAAGAAGGAGATGGAACTGTTGGAACAGGTCACAGGAGGCCACAAAGAGGATACAAGTCCTGGAGCACCTCTGCTGTGAGGACACACTGAGAGAGTAGAGGTTATTCAGCCTGGAGAAGGCTCCAGGGAGACATTAAAGCAGCTTCCAGTACCTGAAGGGGCTTCATGAAAGCTGGGGAGGAGCTTATTAGAAGCGGCTGGAGTGACAGGATGGGAGGGAATGGCTTTAAATTGGAAAGGGGGAGATATAGATTGCACGTTAGGAAGAAATTCTCCATGATGTGGATGGGGAGGTCCTGGCCCAGGTTGCCCAGAGAAGCTGTGGCTGCCCCATCCCTGGAGACGTTGAAGGTCAGGCTGGATGAGGCTTCAGGCAACCTGATCCAGGGGGAGGTGTCCCTGCCCACAGCTGGGGGTTGGACCTGGATGGGCTTTAAGTGCCCTTCCAACCTAAACCATTCTGTGATTCTATGATTCATCCTCAAGTTTAAAAGGCAGGTCCTGTTTCCTGAAGATACAGGAGCTCACATGGAGTCACCACAGAGCAGCCAGAGGCTCCACAAGTGACCGTGGGACAGTCACCGCTCGCTGTGTGTCCTCGTTGCCACCACGAGCGTTCTGGCCTCGGAGAGCAACCGCAAGCCAAGTGCAGCCCCAGCATCAAGTGCAGAGCCACGGCCAGAGGTCTTGCAAGAGCAGGATTGCTTTCGAAGAGGAAAACGCATCCCACCGACCAGCGCAAAATGAAATCAGAAGTCCAAAAGCAGCTCCAGTAAATGTTTAACATGGAGTGAAGTTGAGAACACAACCAACAAAGCTCATAGATGGTGATTGCTGTTTATCTGCTGCAGTTTTCTTCATTTGGTGCAGACAAACAGGTCGGATTTCCATTTCCTACACAATCTTTCACTGCATTTTTGAAGCAGCGCATTTCTACAGTCCCACATTGCCCATGATCACAAATATAAACCAGCAAAGATATCTTTAATCTTGCTTAATAGAATAAAAAGCTTTAATGTGCAGGACCAGGCTGGTCCTGGGGGCACTCAGACTACAAGGAGCTTAGTAAACACTTTATGCAGACACTTGCCCTATGTAAACGTTTGCATTCTGCAAATATTTATCGCAGTTAAAAAATTGATAAAACCAATCTAACGCTCCTGTAGTCAATCTAACTGTAGTGCTGAGGATTTCTAGGATCCTCTTATATTCAGGGGAAATATCGCATTGTGAACGAACAAAAGGAAGCATCAGATGATGAGGGTGGTGAAGCCCTGGTCCAGGTTGCCCAGGGAAGCTGTGGCTGCCCCATCCCTGGAGGTGTCCAAGGTCAGGTTAGATGGGGCTTGGAGCAACCTGGTCCAGTGGGAGGTGTCCCTGCTCATTTGGCAACAGGGGTTGGAACTGAACCATCATTGAGGTTCCTTCCAACCCAAACCACTGTGTGATTCTATGATTCTATGAAATGGGAACTGATTCCTTTCCACACTTTACGGAATTTCTTCTTCTCGTCCCTGCCCTTGGCAAGCGGTGGAACTTAATTGGCTTTAATGTTCCTTCCAACCCAATGATTCTCTGCTCAGAAGGTCAAGGAAACAAGATCAGAGCAGTGAAGGAAGCAAGGGCTCTGGCAACTGCCGTAAAAAGCCAAGGAGGTAACAAAAACTGAGCTTTAGAGGAGGAGGAATTTACAGCGTTTATCAACAAACTCCAAAAGTTGAAAGTGTCCAACTGTACGAAGCTCAGTCCCTTGGCACAGTGTAAAAATAGCAAGGAGTGAAATATGGTTATGGTTGATATTAAAATTTAATGTAAGCCAAGAAAAGAGATAAAATATAAACACTGCTTTTGAAATACTCCAGTGCATTTATTTTTATATCAGAGAAAGGTATTTTTCACCAGATGCTTCTTTGCACTTCATCAAAATTAGAAGCATCTGCTGCTTCCTGAACTTGCTTTTCTGAAGAACACCGCTCGCTCCTAATGAAGATGAAATTCAAATGTCATCTTAGGAAGCAATTAAAAAAATAATTGATTTTTTTTTTCTACCTCAAAAATTTTATTGTATTAAGCTCACGCTTGCCTGTCCTCCAGCACACACTTCCCAGTGATTTACCGATGATTTTCAAGTCTGAACCGTAATTGCAAATGCTGTGAACTACTCCTAACCTCAATTTTAAAAGCCTATTAATTTTTGGAAAACACACAAGAAATTGGAGGCAGAAATCATGATTGTTTCACCTTTTCAACAGCGTATTAAATACGAGCTCCATCAGAGCAAAATGACTCTGACTCAAGATGACATTTCTGCCTAATACAATCATGGAATGGGTTGGGTTGGAAGGGACCTTAAAGCCCATCCAGTTCCACCCCCTGTCACGGGCAGGGACACCTCCCACTGGATCAGGCTGCTCCAAGTCCCATCCAACCTGGCCTTGGACACCTCTTGGACACCTAAAGGGACGAGACATCCACGACTTCTCTGAGCAACCTGGGCCAGGGCCTCACCATCCTCATGGTGAAGACTTCCTTCCTAAAGTCTAATCTAAATCTTCCCCCTTCCAACTTGAAGCTGTCCCCCTCATCCTACCACTCCAGCCCCTTGCAATAAGCTCCACTTCAGCTTTTTTGGAGCTTCTTCAGGTACTGGAAGCAGCTCTCAGGTCGTCCCAGAGACTTCTCTTCTCCAGGTTAAACAACCCCAACTCTCTCAGCCCGCCCTCATAGCCGGGGTGCTCCACCCTCGCACCATCTTGGTGGCCTCCTCTGGACCTGTTCCAACAATTGACTAATTGAATGTTTCTAATTTGGGGAAAGTGCTGAAAAATCATCCAACAAACCTCGCGCGCTCTTTGCAACTGCGTGCGAATCCCAAATAATGTCTCAAACAGACGTGTGGAAAGATGTTGACTGCTAGAAAAATGGATTCAAATTGATAGAGTCAAAAGTGCAAACTGTGTCTAAAAATGGTCTGAAATGGCTCATTTGCAAAAACTGGGGGTTTTTTTTGATTATTAACCCTTTGAGCTTGGAAAAAAAATGTTGATCTGTGCATTAAAGTTGTTTAAGGTTCTGCTAGACTGCGTATGGGGAGATGGTTGAGTCCCCATCCCTAGAGGGGTTTTAAATCTGGGTAGGTGAGATGCTCAGGGAGCTGGTTTAGTAGTGGATGTGTACGGTTGGACTCAATGATCTCAAAGGTCTTTTCCAAACAAGCAATTCCATCTCCTTCTTATGTTCAGGATTCCAGAACTGAATGGAGGACTCCAGGTGGGGGTCTCAGCAGAGTGGAGCAGAGGGGCAGGATCCCCTCTCTCACCCTGCTGGCCACGCTGCTCTGGATCCAGCCCACAACACAGTTGGTTTCTGGGCTGTGAGCATGCATTGCCTTCTCCTCTTGAGCTTCTCACCCCCCAGCACCCCAAGTCCTTCTCCTCAGGGCCGCTCTCAATCACATCATCCTCCAGCCTGTACTGGAAGCGCAGATAATTCCAACCCAGGTGTAGGACCTTGCACGTGACCTTGCTGATGTTCAGGAACACACACACTCTTCCTGCTCATGAATTCAGCGTGTGATACCAGGAGAGGGCTTCAAAGTTGCACTTATAAAGTTTTCGCAGAAGAGAGAAGGTTTCTTCTTCACGTCTCTGCCCACGGCAGGGAGGGTAGAACTGGATGAGCTTTAAAGTCCCTTCTAATTCAAGCCATTCTATGATTCTTCTTCGGAAGCAACGAGAATAACAAGAATAATTCATTTGTGTGCCCTGCTCTGACCTCAGTTTTAGTCCGAAGGTTTACAGGAAGCGCTCTATCACAACAAAACAACTCTGCATTTTCAGTTAAGACCAAAAACACATGGTGTTTTTTGTTCTTTTTATCAACTTCTGTTCCTGTGTTGATCTTCTCTCACACAGATTTTTGAAAACAACCATGAAGTATTTTTAGAATTTCACTTCACAAATGAAAGGAAGCACAGAACCTTTCTTCACTGAAAGGGTTCTCGGGCCCTGGCAGAGGCTGCCCAGGGAGGTGGTGGAGTCTCCATCCCTGGAGGGGTTTAAAAACCAGGCAGATGAGGTGCTCAGGGATCTGATTTAGTAGTGGGCAGATATGGTTAGACCCTAAGATCTCAAAGGTCTTTTCCAACGTAGTGATTCTCTGATTCTAAAACAGAAGAAGGTTCAAACTAGAAACAGTTAATCAGCTGCTTGGAACAGTGGAGTCCGAAGGGAACTATTAGTTTTTCCATACTCCACTTGGGATTATTTTTCCAATTTCAGCTAAAAGAACAGAAAACTTAAGGTGGTGCTCGTTACTTGACATTTCAGAGAGAGACCTAAATACGACTTGGACATTTATGTCCAAGTCGTATTTAGGTCTCTCTCTGAAATGTTAAGTGTTAATTAGCATCCACGAGCCTGTCTCTTGCCACAGAGAAACCAGCCAAGCTCCGGTCAGTGTCAGAAGAAAAGATTTTGTTGCACGTGTTTTTACAAGGCTGTCTGACCTATCACTGTTGTTTCCGAATGTGTTCCAGAGACTTTAAAAACTTAACGTTTAACATACGTGGTTCTACAAGACCTCCGCAATGTCGACTACTCAGCTTCTGACACACTAAGAGTTAAACCAAAGTGATGTTCAGAAACGATAAATGGGGCAGTTTTCTACTTCAGAAGGAGCCTGCACAGCGAATCATCTCAAGCTCAACCGGACGACAGTAACTTTTGTCTCTCAAATAATCGCGATTTGGAAATGAAAACATAATACTTACATGAGCTGCTCATTGTAAAAGGAAAAACAACTCCTGAATTGTTTATGCTGACGATGACTGCACAAAAGGACTCTTGCTATATGCGCTGGATTTGCCCTGTCATATATTTAGACTACTGGAATATATTTATACTCCTAGAAGCCACATTTTGATCAGGCTCCGACCTAAAGAAATACCCTTGTATACAGTGAGGTTCTTACAAAGGGGAACTCACCTAAAAGCTGCCAACAAGGGAGCGTAAATTGAATCGCCATCATACACATACAAATGGTCCCAGCTGCACTCTGTGGCGAAGTGATTGAATCGAAGCCTGAGGATTGTGTTTGGCCTGTAAAAAAAAAAAAAAATATTAGTCATTAATAAAAGATTAGTAATTGGCTGCTCGATACACATAGCAAAGTCCCTCCAATAAAGTCCCCAGTTTAAAGCTCTCCTCTAAGCCACAGAATCACAGAATAATCAGGTTGGAAGAGACCCACTAGATCGTCAAGTCCAACCATTCCCACCAATCCCTAAATCATGCTCCTAAGTACCTCATCCACCCTAACTTAAACACCTCCAGGGACGGTGACTCAACCACCTCCCTTGGCAGACCGTTCCAATGCCTAACCACCCTCTCTGTGAAGAATTTTTTCCTAATCTCAAGCCTAAATCTGCCCTGGTGGAGCTTGAGGCCATTCCCTCTCGTCCTGTCCCCTGTCACTTGGGAGAAGAGCCCAGCTCCCTCCTCTCCACAACCTCCCTTCAGGTAGTTCTAGAGAGTAATAAGGTCTCCCCTCAGCCTCCTCTTCTCCAGGCTGAACAACCAAAGCTCTCTTAGCCGCTCCTCATAAGATTTGTTCTCCAGCCCCTTCACCAGCTTCGTTGCTCTTCTCTGGACTCGCTCCAGAGCCTCAACATCCTTCTTGTGGTGAGGGGCCCAGAACTGAACACAGGACTCGAGGTGCGGTCTCACCAGTGCCGAGTACAGGGGGAGAAGAACCTCCCTGGACCTGCTGGTCACACCGTTTCTGATACAAGCCAAGATGCCATTGGCCTTCTTGGCCACCTGGGCCACTGCTGGCTCATTTTCAGTCGGTTGTCAACCAACACCCCCAGGTCCTTCTCCTCCTGGCAGCTTTCCAGCCAGGTTTCTCCTAGTTTGTACCTCTGCTTAGGGTTGTTGTGCCCCAAGTGCAGGACCCGGCATTTGGCCGTGTTAAACCTCATGCCGTTGGTCTCAGCCCAGCAGTCCAGCCTGTTCAGGTCCCTTTGGAGCCTCCCGACCCTCCAGCAGATCGACAGACTACAACTGAGTGAGTTGGTGTAACTGCGGACGCATCAAACACGCTGTGGATTTCTTCTTTTCACAGAATCATAAAGGTTGGAAAAGACCTCTAAGATCATCCAGTCCAACCATCAGCCCAACACCTCCGTGCCTACTAAACCATGTCCCCAAGTGGCACATCTACACATTTTTTGACCCTCTCCAGAGATGGCGACTCCAGCTCTGCCCTGGGCAGCCTCTTCCAGTGCTTCACCACTTTTTGGGTAAAGAAATTTTTCCTAATAGCCAATTTAAACCTTCCTTGGAGCAACTTGAGGCCACTTCTCCTCATCCTATCACTTGTTACTTGAGAGAAGAGACCAACACCCACATCGCTACAACATTATTTCAGGTAATTGCAGAGAGCAACAAGGTCTCCCCTCAGGTTCCTGTTCTCGATATCAGCAGGAGAAAGGTTTTATTTCCTTGATGTGGTAATGCAAACAGTAGGTCAGACACCAAAGCTGCTCAGTGCTTCTTTTACTCCATACTTAAAAGATACCCACTAAGGCAGAACCAAGTAATGTGCATTTAAATATCAGTAGTTTCATGCCTAATAGGCAAAGGCACTTCTAAAGAGAAGCACACAGAAGCTGCAGCAGATCTCTAATTTAGGGCTCAGCTCAAGGAGGGTGAAAACACCACTAACGTGCTTGGACCCTGAAAAAAAGAGAAAATGAACCTATGGCAGCGCTGCTTTTTCCTACCTACAGCTGTAGCTGTTGAAAAGAGAGACGTAAGCGATTAGGATCCCTTCAACAGCGCTGCCCTTGGGTTCAGATGAAATCCTTGTTCATCCTTATCAAATAAATTAATAAAATGTCAGCTTGCCATAAAGTCCTTCCTCCCCACAGAAGGGGAACTCTTTAGGGAGTTATTCTGCGAAAGAATATTGTTTGAGAGGCACAATGATCTACTTTAGGCCTTCGGAAAAAGAACCACAGGTGGAACTCAAGGATAATGTCTCGCTTAAAGCAAAGGGACAAAGAGTGCTCATCGTTTCCAAACTGAGTGGCCGATGTAATTGTAGGGGGTTTGCTTCTCTTTTAACCATCTGACAGCTGTAGAGCAGAAAGAAATCCTTAATCAACAGAAGCATCAGACCAAGAACAAAAAGAAAGAGATTTATCTTTGCTACAGCTAACGACTAATTAACAGACAGCTCTGTTTGCAGAATCACAAGGCGCACGGCTACAGGTGGATCCTCATGCTGGCTGGATCTCTTCTGCCTTGCCTTGTGCTCTTGGAGGAAAATGAAAAGGACATCCCCAGGATGAGGGCAAAGCGCAGACATCAGCCAAGAAGATTCAGGAATGGTACAAATAGGAAACGAGCAGAGGAACACACTTTATTTTACAGCTGAAGTTATCTAGCACCTTTAACAGCACATTTGGATTGTGCCATCACTTGCTGACCTCAAACGCCCTCCACACGCTAGCATATAGGTTGCTGTAAGAGTCGGTCAAAGAATTGATTTCTGCCTCAACATTTTCCTCAGAACTTGACTGTATAAATCACAGACGTAGGCCTTACGAAAACGGCCAAAGCTGGTACGGAACGAATGCTTTGTACCCGTACCCACCTCTTTATCTCAAAAATGTTCTGTACCTGTCTCCAAGCCTCCCTACTCCCTCATGAAGCAAGGAGGAAAAGACAGGAAGATTAATGACGGGACTTACCACAGACCCAGAACCCAACAGAGCATACACGAAAGACAGTTCAACCAAAGTTCAAAGTGATGATGACTACAGGCCTTCATCGGGAGGCTCCAGGTTGACCACCGCCACCAGAAGGAGTGCATGCACAAGGGGAGCAGACCTGTAGACCATCCTCTCTTGGCTTGTGTGGCCTGCTAGGTGGAGACTGGCATATCTCCATAGGCAGAGGCGGGTCGCAGGTGCATTGACAAGCATAAAAGACAGCTCTGAAGCAATTGAATTTGGAAGATCTTCCCCACCATGAGATCACCTCGATCAAAGACAGTAGCAGTGGAATGCCTTCTGGACCAGGACTCCAGAGATGCCAGACATCTGTGGACCTGTAGTGATAGCTATAACCCCCTTTTCCTTCCCTTTTCTCCCCATCTCTTTCCTTGGTCTTTTCTCTCTTCCTTAAACACCTCCAGGGAAGGTGAATCAACCCCCTCCCTGGGCAGCCTCTGCCAGGAACCAATGACACTTTCTGTGAAAAATTTTTTCCTAATGTTCAGCCTGAACATCCCCAGCAGAGCTTGAGGCCATTCCCTCTCATCCTGTCCCCTGTCACTTGGGAGAAGAGCCCACCTCCCTCCTCTCCACAACCTCCTCTCAGGTAGCTGTAGAGAGCAATGAGGTCTCCCCTCAGCCTCCTCTTCTCCAGGCTAAACACCCCCAGCTCTCTCAGCCGCTCCTCATAAGGCCTGTTCTCCAGTCCCTTCCCCAGCTTCGTTGCTCTTCTCAGGACTCGCTCCAGAGCCTCAACATCCTTCTTGTGGTGAGGGGCCCAGAACTGAACACAGGACTCGAGGTGCAGTCTCACCAGTGCCGAGTACAGAGGGAGAAGAACGTCCCTGGACCTGCTGGTCACGCAGTTTCTGATCCAAGCCAAGATGCCACTGGCCTCCTTGGCCACCTGGGCCACTGCTGGCTCATGTTCAGTCGCTGTCAACCAACACCCCCAGGTCCTTCTCCTCCTGGCAGCTTTCCAGCCAGGCTTCTCCTAGTCTGTAGCTGCTTAGGGTTGTTGTGCCCCAAGTGCAGGACCCGGCATTTGGCCGTGTTAAACCTCATGCCGTTGGTCTCTGCCCAGCAGTCCAGTCTGTTCAGGTCCTTTTGGAGCCTCCCGACCCTCCAGCAGATCGACACTTCCACCCAGCTTGGTGTCATCTGCAAACTTGCTAAGGGAGGACTCGATGCCTTCATCCAGGTCGTTGATAAAGACATTGAACAGGGCTGGACCCAGCACTGAGCCCTGGGGAACCCCACTTGTCACTGGCCTCCAGCTGGATTTAACTCCATTTCCCACCACTCTCTGGGCCCTCCATCCAGCCAGTTTTTCACCCAGGAGAGTGTGCGCCCGTCCAGGCCAGAGGGGACAGTTTCCGTAGCAGAATGCTGTGAGAAACTGTGTCAAAGGCTTTACTGAGGTCCAGGAAGATGCATCCACAGCCTTTCCCTCGTCCAGTAGCCGAGTCACTTTGTCATAGAAGGCAATCAGGTTAGTTTGGCAAGACCTGCCTTTTGTGAACTCGTGTTGACTGGGCTTGATCCCCCGGTTCTCTTGCATGTGCTTCACAATCACACTCAAGATCACCTGTTCCATGACTTTCCCTGGCACTGAGGTCAGACTGACAGGCCTGGAGTTCCCTGGATCCTCCCTGCGACCCTTCTTGTAGATGGGCACAACATCAGCCTCCAGTCCAGTGGAACTCCCCCAGTCTCCCAGGACTGTTGGAAGATGATGGAAAGGGGTTTGGCCAGCACATCTGCCAGCTCCTTCAATACCCTTGGGTGAATCCCATCCAGCCCCATAGACTTCATAGTTCTTAGGGAGACTCTCAGTACAAGTATACAAAGGCTGAAGCAGCAGTTACAGAGCCACTATCGAGGGGCACACAAGCAGCACTTCACTTCTGATAAAAACATGAGTCGTGTTATCCAGGGAAGTGGTGGATGCTCCCTCCCTGGAGGTGTTCAAGGCCAGGGTGGATGGCACCTTGAGAAGCTTGGTCCAGTGGGAGGTGTCCCTGCCCATGGCAGGGCGGTTGGAACTGGATGGGCTTTGAGGTCCCTTTCAACCCAACCCAAAGACTATGAACCATGCTGGTGCACACAGAGACTCCGTCTTGTCCAAAGTCCCTAGTGCAAATGAGATTAACATAGTCCTCAAGATAAGTAAACTCATGTAAACATCACTGCTGCCACTGGATCCTGGAAGCATCACCTCTGATCACCTCAACCCAACAACTAAGGGTTCAAAGTAGAACAGAATCACAAAATTATTACAGTGTGCGGAGATGCACACACACTTACTTTTGCCCACTCTTTTCTAGTAGTAAGGCAGCATTGAATGTGCAGTTCACTTGATTATTATTACAGAGCAAGAAATTCCTCCTTGAAAAATAACAGGTAGCCCAGAGAAGTGGTGGCAGTCCCATCCCTGGAGGTGCTTGAGGACAGGCTGGATGAGGCTTTGAGCAACCTGGACCAATTGGAGGTGTCCTTGCTCATGGGAGGGGGTTGGAACTGGATGATCTTTAAGGTCTCTTCCAACCCAAACCATTCTATGATTCTGTCCTTCAGAAAGCTTAAGCTGGCTGTACTGGGATTGCTGAGGCTGGTTTGTCCGTAATAATATCCTTGCAAAACATTTTTTAACTGTTTGTAATTCCAAGCTGTCTGCAGCTGTATATTTACTAGCTACAAAAATCACGGGGTGTCGCCACTTAAGAGCATCTAACTTTTGATCTCGGCCAAATTAAAGAACTGAGCTCCTACAGGCAGTAGTGGGTGGTAGGCTCCCAGTTTCAAGGTTCTGGGTGGCTCTGGAACAGCTCAGCCCTTACCTTGGAGTACATGGAGAACTTAGGTATTTAAGATACTCATCCAAAATAAATGTTTGAAGTAGATGAAGTGAATACCAACTCCCTTCCACCCATCAGACTTCTGAAACACTAAGCTAAAGAAAAAAAATGTACCCTGGGCTTTTAGTAAGTTCTGATCCTCCAAGGAGACAAAAGCCTTCAACTGACAGTAGATAACTGCAAGAGAAATTCTGGGATGAGGTTTGACAAGGCCAAGTGCCGGGTTCTGCTCTTGGGACACAAAAACACTGTGCAGCGCTACTGGCTTGGGGAAGAGTGACGGGGAAGAGTGACTGGAAAGCTGCCTGGCAGAGAAGAACCTGGGGGTGTTGGTTGAGTGGCGGAACACGAGCCAGCAGTGGCCCAGGTGGCCAAGAAGGCCAATGGCATCTTGACCTGGATCAGAAACGGTGTGGCCAACAGGAGCAGGGAAGTGATTGTGCCCCTGGACGCAGCGCTAGTGAGGCCACGCCGCGAATTCTGGGTTCAGTTTTGGGCCCCTCACTCCGAGAAGGACATTGAGGGGCTGGAAACCATCTAGAGGAGCTGGTGAAAGGGCTGGAATAAGTCTTACAAGGAGTGGCTGAGGGAACTGAAGTTATTTAGCCGAGAGAGGAAGAGGCTGAGGGGAGACCTCATCGCTGTCTACAACTACCTAAAAAGAAGTTGCAGAGAGGTGGGTGTTGGCCTCTTCTCCCAAGTGACAGGTGATAGGACGAGAGGGAATGGCCTCAAGCTGCGTCAAGTGAAGTTTAGCTTGGACATCAGGAAAAATTTCTTCACAGAAAGGGTTCTCAAGCACAGGCAGAGGCTGCCCAGGGAGGTGGTTGAGTTCCCATCCCTGGAGGTGTTTAAAAAGCGGGTAGATAAGGTGCTTGGGGACATGATTTAGTAGTAGACAGGTACAGCTGGAGTTGGTGATCTCTACAGTCTTTTCCAACCTAATGATTCCATGACTTGTTCCTAGTCAGAAACCTCTCTTCTGCGTTCAGTTTCGGGCCCCTCACTAGAGCGAGGACATCGAGGGGCTGAAGCACGTCCAGGGAAAGGGAACAAAGCTGGAGAAGGGTCCGGAGCACAGGGCTTATGGGAGCAGCTGAGGGAACTGGGATTGTTTAGTCTGGAGAAGAGGAAGCTTAGTGGGACACCTCATCGCTTTCTGAGCTCCCTGCAAGGAGGTTGTAGTGAGGTGGGTGTTGGGCTCTTCTCCCAAGTAAGAAGTGACAGGACGAGAGGAAATTGCCTGAAGTTGTGCCATGGAAGGTTTAGACTGGATAGCAGGAAAAGTTCCTTCACTGAAAGAGTGGTGAAGCACTGGAAGAGGCTGCCCAGGGAGGTGGTGGAGTCTCTATCCCTGGAGGTGTTCAAAAACCTCGTGGCCATGGTAGCTGGGGACATGGTTTAGCAGGCACGGTGGTGTTGGGCTGATGGTTGGATGATCTTAGAGGCCCTTTCCAACCTTAATGACTCTGTGATTCTTTACTTAGAGATTCAGAGAACAGTGGGGAATGTGACTGCACGCGAAGCTGTTAACACTCAGCAGCATAACAGACCGTGCAAGGCTGCAGAGACGGTACAAATTGATTTTACACTCCTAGTGTCAGCTGGGCAGCATGAAAAATGTATTTTAACAAGTCAGAAGCTCTAAACTGCTGCATCGTTACCCAGAGGATACGAACCAAACAGGCTACTCCTAAAATTTCCACGTGAAATCACAATAAGGAACAAAAAGATCAAATACAGGAAGGGTAGAGAAATGAGAGGATGAGGTCTAAGGAACTTCCTACCAAAAAAAATAGTCAAACAGTCCCTCCCTCCTACACCTCGGAAATTAAAAAGCATGAACTTCAGAATTTGCTCCAGCTTTTTCATGCTGCCAAGGTGTCCCATACAAAGCTAATCCCAAGCATCTAAACAGCCCACAATGCTATGGTTAAATAACTTTTCGTTCTTTATTTATTGTCATAGGTGCATTTATTCTTGTTTTCCACAGCTGGTTTCAATGCAAAGGGTATTTTACACAGCAAACCTCAAAATCAGAAGTCAGTTTGGAAGGTTCAGCTGCGTAAAAACCCCTTTATTTACCAAGAATGTCCAAAAGCTGCCCTGTCTGATTCTTAAAACAGAAAAAAACAGGAATTCTGAGATCTAGAAATACTCAGTGCAAATAAAAGTCACATTAAACAACACTGAAGCCCAAGAAGTCTGCTAGACTCACCTTCCTTCAATGAGCCAGGTGCATTTGGTTTTGTATTTGTAATTCCCAGGCCCATCCGTGACATAGCCCGAAGGTCCGGTGAGTCTGTAAATAAAACACAAACAGAAGCGTTGGTCTCCAGTGGGATTAGACACTCATACACGGTTTCCTAAAATGAGAAGATCTTCTGATTAGGCTTTTATGTCCTTAAGAGCCACTACAAACTAACCAACAACAACACAACAGTGGTCAGTTGGGACTTAGAGACTCTTACAGCGTCTGTAACGCGCTTTGTGGTGATTGTCCTGATGGAACAGCAGCTCAGAGCGATGCTTTCTCCACGAAGACTAAGACAGATGAACACCAACAGCCAGCAAAAGGGGTTCTCTAACACAGAATCTAAAGTTATCCCTGAACTATTTAGGCATAGAGGCCACACAATCCTTGCAAGAAACTCAGCTGAAGTCCCTGAGGTGACCAACGTCATGTTTAACGCTTCATTAAGTGCTTGACCACCTCCTGAACGAAATGCTGATCCCCGTAACCTTCCAGTGTGAAGTAAGACCTTAATTCCTCACACGTCAGCGGGTGCGTAACTCGGGACAAGGTCAGAGCACGGCAGACTCAGCATCCCACACCTCTGATAGCACGTTCCCATCCCCATGTCATCCCATATTGAGAGATCGAAGAGCTGAGTGGTCCCCACGGCAGCACGGCCTCAGGATACATCTAATGACATCCCTCTGCACTTATAAACAGCAGGTGACAACTTTCCAGTAGCAAAAGACTCCAGAAAGGATGTAAAAGCAGAAAGTACAGCTGGAATCATTCATCCCAGGACACTCTGAACACCAGCACCTAAAGCACTAAGAATTGAAGATATCTCAGAAAGAGAGAAGGGAACAAAGCCAGCAAAGGACTCATTTTTATCAACATCTGCGAAACATCGTGCAGTGCAAACTCCAGACAACTGCATCTGCCAAGAGGCAGCTTGCAGCGATGTCCAAACAAAAAGCAGCAAACCAAGGCTGGAGCTCCAGCGGCTTTTGTGATGAAAAGTTGACGGCGTATTCCAGAACTACGTTTAATCCTTTGTTGTGACGCAAATTAAATTGGTATTCGTGCTCATTACTTGTAATGCTCATTAATTACATGTAATGAGGATGAATACAGGTACTGGAGAGCGTGAGCAAGGCCGTGTAAAACCTGCTTTCGTGTTCCGTCACTCCTACTCAAAATGTGACAACTGAACACATTCCCAGTGCCAGACAAAAAAAGGCAGCTGTAACTTCTCCCTTTCATCCATTCTAAGAAGGCAGGTTTTTCTCCAAAGATCACGGACAACAGAGTAGACAATCACATTTCCTCGAGGCCAAGGGAGATGGATCCAGCAGAAGTTTGGGGCAACAGATCCAAAACATCACTTTGGCTGCCAAAAACAGGCATGGAGGTTCTACATCTTCTGCCTTAGTAGAGAGACTGGTAGCAACACACATGGATTGGAGACAAAACCAAGAGCTAGATTTTTGGGGTAAACACTCCCACCTCATACACATTGGCCAAAGCAACAAAGCTGGGGAGGGAGCTGGAGAACAGGCCTTAGGAGGAACGGCTCAGAGAGCTGGGGGTGTTCAGCCTGGAGGAGAGGAGGCTGAGGGGAGACCTCATTGCTCTCTCCAAC
Organism: Clamator glandarius; assembly: GCA_033459285.1. Lineage (NCBI taxonomy): Eukaryota > Metazoa > Chordata > Aves > Cuculiformes > Cuculidae > Clamator > Clamator glandarius. The sequence continues at coordinate 2,888,722 of JAUNZM010000338.1, read as the reverse complement.
TACCTGAAAGGAGGTTGTGGAGAGGAGGGAGCTGGGCACTTCTCCCAAGTGACAGGGGACAGGACGAGAGGGAATGGCCTCAAGCTCCACCAGGGGAGGTTCAGGCTGAACATTAGGAAAAAGCTTTTCATAGAAAGGGTCATTGGGCACTGGCAGAGGCTGCCCAGGGAGGGGGTTGATTCACATTCCATGGAGGTGTTTAAAGGACAGGTAGACAAGGCACTGAGGGACACGGTTTAGTGAACGATGGGAATGGTTGGACTCCATGATCCGATGGGTCTTTTCCAACCTGGTGGTTCTATGAAAACATCCCAGATTGGTTTTAACCACTAGCAAAGGCATAGCAGGAACAGTTGAAAGAGAAGGACTTGGGGGTACTGATGGACAAGAACCTGGACATGAGCCAACAATGTGTGCTCACAGCCCAGAGAGCCAACCACATCCTGGGCTGCATCCAAAAAAGCGTGACCAGAAGGTGAAGGAAGGGGATTCTCCCCTTCTCCTGTGAGGCCCCATCTGGAGTACTGTGTCCAGTTCTGGAGTCCTCAGCAAGACATGGATCTGTTTGAGCGACTCCAGAGGAGGCCACAAAGATGATCCAAAGGCTGCAGCACCTCCCATATGAGGCCAGGCTGAGAGTTGGGGTTGTTCAGCCTGGAGAAGAGAAGCCTCTGGGGAGACCTTCAAGCTGTTTCCAGTACTGAAAAGGGCTACAGGAAAGCCGGGGAAGAACCCTTTATCAGAGAGTGCGGGAACTGGATGAGGAGAAACGGTTCTAAACTGAAAGATGGGAGACTTACATTAGATATTAGGAAGGAATTTTTACGATGAGGGTAGTGAAACACTGGCCCAGGTTGCCCAGAGAGGTGGGTGATGCCCCATTCCTGGAAACATCCAAGCTCACGTTGAATGGAGCTCTGAGCAACTTGGTGAGCATAAAGATGTCCCAGTTCATTGAAGCAGGGTGGGACCAGATGACCTCTAAAGGTCCCTTCCAATCCATATCATTCTATGATTCTATGATAATAAATTACCAGCGGTGGATGACCTCAAAGGGAAGCAGTGTCTGAAGATGCCCAAACATCACGTTCTGGCAGAGAACATCTTGGCACCTGAAGCAGGATTCCTACCTACGGAGGTACAAACTCTAACGTCGGCAAAGGTTTGGAGCAAATCACAGCCTTCTGCCAAAAATAAATCGTCCTACTTAAAACACAGTTTCAGTGAAACAAAAACACTCTGGAAAATGAAACTGAGCAGAAAAGAGAGGGAAGTAAGATCAGAAATTCCCAAAGCTGGTATCCTGGAACTTTTTGCTGTGCCTTTTCCTAGAGATCTGTTAATGCTATCAACTCGTCTCTTTGAAATACTGTGACTGACTCAGAATGGTTTTACACAATCTTTTCCATCGAGCACGTTTAAAGTTCACCTGTGGTCGAAATTAAAAAGATAAAACCCACAGATTTTGAAAACCACCTTTCTCCTCCTCCATGTGAATTTATTACAATAAATATTATTAAATAACATATGTTAATATAGGGTATTCATTTGTTATATGGTGTTCAAGACCAGCTGGGATGAGGCTTTCAGCAACCTGGTCCAGTGGGAGGTGTCCCTGCCCATGGCAGAGGGTTGGAACTGGATAGGCTTTAAGGTCCCTTCCAACCCAAACTATTCTATGATTCCATATATATTTTAAGGCTTCAATATCTTCAGCTTATCTACTGACCATGAGTTTGCAAAAAGATATGCAAATTCCAAATTGTAGGCAATAACATCTAGGGTTTTTCTGTCTAAAACGTCAGCCTTTTGAAAATAATATCTGTGGAAAAAACTAGGAATCAAACATTACCAGCGCTTCAACCCTGACAGCTCTTTGCATGCAGCCAAGATTAAACAGAGACTGGAAACCTGAGTGAATCTCGCAAGTGGAAAACAACCTTACGCAATCTGCCAAGCTCTCCAAGAGCCTCTGCTCCAAAAATTCTTTGAACAATTTTCTCTGGAAACAATTACTAAATCATTGACCACAGAAACACTATCAAGAGTGATGGGGAAAAAGAAATAATAATTCCTGTAGTCCCAGTCATGTCAGAACTTGGAGCAGCGGGAGAAGCTCAGAGAGTTAGACTTGTTCAGCCTGGAGAAGAGAAGGCTCCAAGGAGATCTTACAGCGACCTCCCAGTACCTGAAAGGAGCTACAAGAAAGCTGAGGAGGGACTGTTTTCAAAGGCTTGTGGTGACGGGACAAGGGGCAACGGGTATAAACTGGAGAGGGGGAAGAGTTAGACTAGACATAAGGAAGAATTTCTTTACCATAAGAGTGGTGAGGCCCTGGAACAGGTTGTCCAGGGAAGTGGTGGCTGCCCCATCCCTGGAGGTGTTCAAAGCCAGGTTGGATGGAGCCCTGCTCAGTCTGATCTTGTGGGATGTCTCTGCCCATGGCAGGGGGGTTGGAACTAGATGACCTTTAAGGTCCTTTCCAACTCAAACTATTCTATTTTTAATATGCTCTTAGTTACGGACTTATCCGTAAGTTCCTGAGAGCTTCAGAAGCTGCTACCAACATAGACAAATAGAAGATACTAAGAAAATATCACAGTTGACATCTCTGAAAGCAAAAGACAGAGGAATGAAGTTGCTATTCCACACACTGGCATGGGCACGGCATTAGAAGACCCACGTTACTCTAGAAACACCCCCAGCCAGCCAGCAATAAATAGGAAGAATGAAAAGCAAACTGGAATTTTATCTCTACATTCAACAGAGAAAGCCAAAGGTGTCTCCCAGCTGTAGTAGAAAAAGCAAATCAATCCCCTTGTTGCTTCCAGCTGAGCCCGCTGTGAGTTACACGTGACAGCGGCACCGGGGACACTGATAACTGGGACACGTTCTACGCGATGTTTTGGCTCTATCTGAGAGCAGAGGCTCAGGAAGGGAATACATGAAGAACTCGGAAAGGAAAAATGCTCCAGGAACAAAATTCCTCAACGGGGTCAATTTCAATTCCAGTTTCATAGAATCACAGAACGCTTTGCATCAGAAGGAATTGGGGCACAACAACCCTAAGCAGAGGTACAGACTAGGAGAAGCCTGGCTGGAAAGCTGCCAGGAGGAGAGGGACCTGGGGGTGTTGGTTGACAACCGACTGAACATGAGCCAGCAGTGTGCCCAGGTGGCCAAGAAGGCCAATGGCATCTTGGCTTGTATCAGAAACTGCGTGACCAGCAGGTCCAGGGAGGTTCTTCTCCCTCTGGACTCGGCACTGGTGAGACCGCTCCTCGAGTCCTGTGTTCAGTTCTGGGCCCCTCACCACAAGAAGGATGTTGAGGCTCTGGAGCGAGTCCAGAGAAGAGCAACAAAGCTGGGGAAGGGGCTGGAGAACAAATCTTACAAGGAGCGACTGAGAGAGCTGGGGGTGTTTAGCCTGGAGAAGAGGAGGCTGAGGGGAGACCTTATTACTCTCTACAACTACCTGAAGGGAGGTTGTGGAGAAGAGGGAGCTGGGCTCTTCTCCCAAGGGACAGGACGAGAGGGAATGGCCTCAAGCTCCACCAGGGGAGATTTAGGCTGGACATAAGGAAAAAATTCTTCACAGAGAGGGTGGTTAGGCATCGGAACAGTCTGCCAAGGGAGGTGGTTGAGTCACCGTCCCTGGAGGTGTTTAAGGTGAGGGTGGATGAGGTGCTTAGGAGCATGATTTAGGGATTGGTGGGAATGGTTGGACTCAATGATCCAGTGGGTGTCTTCCAACCTGGTTATTCTGTGCGATTCTGTGAGAAGGAACCTCGAAGATCATCCAGTCCTAGCCCCCTACCATGGGCAGAGACACCTCCCACGGGATCAGGTTAATCAAAGCCCCATCCAATGTGGCTTTGAACACCTCCAGGGATGGGGCAACCACAGTTTCCTTGGGCAACCTGGGCCAGGGACTCCCCACCCTCACAAGAAAACATTTCTTTGTCTTTGCTAACCTGGTGGTACCTGCTCCCACTCTGCATGCAGCGGTTGCTACACCCTAGTTGCAGCATTTAAATCTGTGTGTTTTTAATAACGTCACAAGTAATACAATCAATGTGTATTTTTCAAATACAAATTAGTATACGCTGACAAAGCTCCTGCAGAGACACGAAGTGTACATCTCGGTGAAGACTCCAAGGTGTTACCTAATTACCAGCTAACAAATGTGAAACAATCCTCTAGCTGAGCACAAAAAGGCACAAGCTCCAGAGTAATTTATAACCGAGGAGTAAATCATTTCATGGCATTTAGTTCATAGAATGGGTTGGGTTGGAAGGGACCTTAAAGCCCATTCAGTTCCAACCCCTCTGCCACCAGCAGGGGCATCTCCCACTGCATCGAGTTGCTCCAAGCCCCCTCCAACCTGGCCTTGAACACCTCCAGGGATGGGGCAGCCACAGCTTCTCTGGGCAACCTGGGCCAGAGCCTTATGACCTTCACAGGAAAATATTTCTTTCTAAGATCTCATCTCATTCTCCCCTTTTTCAGCTTCAAACCACTCCCTTTGTCCTGTTCCTGCGCTCCCTGATCAAGAGCACCTCCCGAGCTTTCCCAGAGCCTCTTTCATTACTTGAAGCTGCTCTAAGGTCTCCCTGAAGCCTTCTCTTCTCCAGGCTGACCAATCCCAACTCTCTCAGCCTGGCCTCATACGAGAAGTGCTCTAGCCCTTGGATCATCTCCGTGGCTTCCTCTGGTCTCACTGCAACAGTTCCATCTCCTTCTTCTGCTGGGGGTTCCAGAACTGCATTCGGGACTCCAGGTGGGGTCTCCTGAGACCAGAGCAGAGGGACAGAATCCCCTCACTTGCCCTGCTGGCCACACTGCTCTGGATGCAGCCCAGGACACAGGTGGCTTTCTGGGCTGGGAGCAAACTTTGCCAGCTCATGTTGAGCTTCTTATCCACAAGCACCCCAAGTCCCAACCTTTCCACTAATGAAAAACAAAAAGAAACTCAAACCAGCATTGCTCGTCCTAATTTTGAAGTTGCTAAATCTAGAGATGGATGTAGACAATGAGTTTCCCTTCTCTGTCCCCTTTCCCTCCCCAGTGCCGCCTCCTGCCTCAAGTAAACAACAATTAAAAGCCATTGTTTTGGGTAAATTTGAAGTTGAAGCCAATAAAGAAAGGGTTGTTACAGGCTATTACCAGAACAATGCCATTCTAGCCTCAATTGATTAACAATTTAGTTTTGTTCATTGCTCCATAAAGCACTGAGGTTAAAGGATGTCTCCTTCCAGGGTTGCCTACAGCAAATGCCGTGATTTATAGGCAGGGAATCCTGATAGGGCCTCACAGGGGATGAGAGAAGCACATAAACAAAACCTGTGTCCTTATTTAATGAATTTCTAAAGCACAACAGCTAAATCCCCAATCTGGCAGCCACGTACTACACCACAGCTACAGCAGGGACAACGGAGATCAACGTGTACCAAGTCTGAGACCTATGGCATCACTGCAAAACCAAGGTGGAGAAGTATTGTGTCCAGTTCTGAAAGTGAATCAACCCCCTCCCTGGGCAGCCTCTGCCACTGCCCAATGACCCTTTCTGTGAAATTTTTTTTCCTAATGTCCAGCCTAAATCTCCCCTGGTGGGGCTTGAGGCCATTCCCTCTTGTCCTGTCCCCTGTCACTTGAGAGAAGAGCCCAGCTCCCTCCTCTCCACAACCTCCTCTCAGGTAGTTGGAGAGAGCAATGAGGTATCCTCTCAGCCTCCTCTTCTCCAGGCTAAACACCCCCAGCTCTCTCAGCCGCTCCTCATCAGGCCTGTTCTCCAGCCCCTCCACCACCTTTGTTGCTCTTCTCTGCACTCGCTCCAGAGCCTCAACATCCTTCTTGTGGTGAGGGGCCCAGAACTGAACACAGTACTCGAGGTGCAGTCTCACCAGTGCCGAGTACAGAGGGAGAAGAACCTCCCTGGACCTGCTGACCACGCCGTGTCTGATCCAAGCCAAGATGCCATTGGCCTTCTTGGCCACCTGGTCCACTGCTGGCTCATGTTCAGTCGCTGTCAACCAACACCCCCAGGTCCTTCTCCTCCAGGCACCTCTCCAGCCAGACTTCTCCTAGTCTGGAGCTGCTCAGGGATGTTGTGCCCCAAGTGCAGGACCCAACATTTGGCCTTGTTAAACCTCATGCCAATCCTTCTTATTCAAGAAGCTGGGCGCTCGTGTCCTCCTCCTTGGGTAGTGGCAGGTTGATACATGATCCGAAGATAGGTCCCATTGCCAAAGGGGACACTCCTCAAGATTTCCAAAGAGCATTCAAGCCATTCCCATCAAGCCAGGCGCCACACAAAGTGAAGGTGAAGGTGCCTCCACTACTTTGCTCCAATCCCAGCCAATACAAACACTCAATTTGAAACTAAGAGGTCAGAATTCCCACAATAATGCCATTTACTGCCATACTGCACAACAGAGAGGCACACGACCATGAAATCCCTACAAAACCTGATGGCTTTGCAACCAAAGAGCATCTTCAACCATTCATAGAACCACCAGGTTGGAAAAGACCCACCGGATCATCGAGTCAAACCATTCCAACACCAACATGCCACTATTCCAATGCTTGCAAAACCATTCGTTGCGATATCTTCATCGGGGTTATCCTCCCAGAGAGAATCAGATGTTTCAAGGTCACTCTGCACTATTCTGCCTATAGCAAATGCAGTCAGAGAGGAATGACAATTGCTGTCGATGCTTAATAGCTTCTGTTTTCATCTCACTTTCCATTCTACAGCTGAATTGATGCTCAAGACCTGTCTTGCTTCAGAGAATAATAAAGAAAATGGAATGACTGACAGTGTTAGTTTGATAGGGGAAACACTGTTTCTTCAATGGAAGAGATTAGCTTTGCCCTTCTGCTTGAGATATGTAAAAATATGGAAAGAAATTTCCTGGCTGCTGATCAGAGATAATGGCAGAGCCTGGAAAGAAAGCCCTGTGAGGGCCTAGAGAGGATGCTCAAAGTGCAGCAGGTAAAAAGAATCATAAAAGATCACTGCAGCCTCTCCAGCCTGAGTCACAACCTGCCGCATCAATGCTGACAAACTTACCAAATCCCTCTGTGCTCCAGAAAAATATCACAGAATGGTTTAGGTTGGAAGGGACCTAAAGATCATCTAGTTCTAACAACTCTGCCACAGACACGGACACCTCCCACTCTCACATAAGCCAAACTCTCTCAGCCTGGCCTCATAGCAGAGGTTCTCCAGCCCTCACATCATCTTGGTGGCCTCCTCTGGACCAATTCCAACAGCTCCATATCTTTCTCATGTTGGGGATTCCAGAACTGGACACAGGAATCCAGGTGGGGACTCATGAGAGTGGAGTAGAGAGGAAGAAATGCCAGGATCTGACAAGCTGCTGAGTTCCCAAAAAGACTGAATGACTGTTGACAGCCTGGGCAGCTCAAAATGCTGCTACAGCCACAAAAACTATTCCATCAAATAATATTTTCCAACATTTTCTCTCTCCAGTTGGCAACCAGTATCTCCACTGGGCTCCATTGGGCACCCAGTTCCTCCTCCTGCTCTTCTGCTGTCCCCAAGAGCAAATGCCAGCAAAGATGTTTCTTTTGGGGCTGGTTGATGCTGTCAACATCAGCACTGATCTTGAAACCTGGGTTCTCCTTGGCTTAAATAACCTGAGCCACACCTGGAGCTCCTCCCCATTGTCCAGTCCTTTCTTTAAAGCTCGTCCAACCACATCTACTGCTGGGGAAGGAGACCAATTTCAAAGGCATTTCATCTAGAAACAAACTGCAGTTTTTCTATAAGGAAAAGGCTCCCTCTCTTTCCCAACTTACAACAGTTATAAGTAAGTAAATAATATATGGGGAGAAATCATTGGATAAGAAACCAAACTACTCAACCTTAACACTCAGACAACAGAAGCGATGAAGGAAAAGTTGATTTCCCTCCTTCCACACCATTATCTCACATCAGAAGCACTAACCACTAACAAAAATTGTTTGGGTTCAAAGGGACATGGAAGCTCATCCAGTTCCAACCCTCCTGCCATGGGCAGGGACACCTCCCACTGCATCAGGTTGCTCCAAGCCCCATCCAACCTGGCCTTGAACACCTCCAGGGATGGGGCAGCCACGACTTCCCTGGCCAACCTCTTCCAGGGCCTCCCCACCCTCACAGGAAAACATTTCTTCCTAAGATCCTATCTCAGTATCCCTTTTTACAGCTGAAAAACACTCCCCCACGTCCCATCCCTGAACTCCCTGATAAAAAGCCCCTCTCCAGCTTTCCTGGAGGCTACCAAATTCCAGCTGCAGATATCTCAAATTTAGATCTCTATCTATCCTCCGTCTTTACTCCCAGCCCCATCTCCGAGACCACAAAGCAGCACTGCTCGCTGCTAACCTCGGCTTTATCTCAGCCAAGTTCCACTGTAAATAAACATCACTGTGTACACTGACTCCTGCCAATTCTTCCCCCCATTCAAATTTACTAGGCAAAACAAAGAACAAAAGATATTATTATTATTATTGTTATTATTATTGTTGTTGTTGTTGTTGTTGTTGTTATTTCACTGCAGGAGTGACTTCTTCACAGAAGCCATAATTTGGAAGTGCAGGTTTTTGTGGCTTTGCTCTCCTATCTCTACGTTATCATTGATCTCTGTCTAAATACCGCAACAACTCCAAACTTAACTATCAGTCTTTTTCTTCAAAACACTTTCCTGTGCCTGTATTATATGCAGAGATGTTACCATGATAGAAGGCTGCTTCAGAGAACCATTAAAATTGGAGAAGATCTCTAAAACCATCCAGTCCAACCATCACTCCAACAGCACCGTGCCTACTAAACCATGTCACCAAGTGCCACTGCTATGCGCTTTTTGAACACTATCAGGGATGGAGACTCCACCACTGTCCTGGGCAGCCTCTGCCAGTGCTTCACCACTCTTTCAGGAAACCTGTTTGTCCTAAATTCCAACCTAAACCTCCCTCGCACAATTTGAGGTCATTTCCTTTCATTCTATAATTTGTTACTTAGAGAAGAGCCCAACACCCACCTCACTAAGATCTCCCTTCAGACAGTTGTAGACAGTGATAAGGTCTCTCCTCACCCTCCTTTTCTCCAGGTTAAACAACACCAGGTCCATCAGCTGCCTCTCATAAGACTTGCTCTCCAGCTTCACCAGCTTTAATGCTCTTTTCTATGGACACACTCCGGCCCCTCAATGTCCTTCTTGGAGTGGGGGGGTCCAAAACTGAACCCAGGATTCAAGCTGTGGCCTCATCAGTGCCGAGTCCAGGGGGATGATCCCTTCCCTAATCCTACTGGCCACATGATGGACGATACAAGCTAGGATGCTATTGGTCTTCTTGGCCACCTGGGCCACTGCTGGCTCACGTTTAGCCGCTGTCAATCAACATCGCCAGGTCCTTCTCTGCCAGGCCACTCCTTCCTCAAGCCTGGAGCTGCATGGGGTTCAGGCTCGACATAAGGAAAAAATTCTTCACGGAAAGGGTCATTAGGCAATGGAATGGTCTGCCCAGGGAGGTGGTTGACTCGTCTTCCCTGGACGTGTTTAAGGTGTGGGTGGATGAGGTACTGAGGGACATGGTTTAGAGATTGGTGGGAATGGTTGGACTCGATGATCCGGTGGGTCTCTTCCAACCTGATGATTCTATGATTCTAAGTGCAGGACTTGGCACTTGGTCTTGTTGAATCTCACACAACTGGCCTCCTCTGCTGGTTCCAGCCTGTCCATGTCCCTCCGAAGAGCCTCCCTACCCTCAGATTGACACTCCCACCCAATTTGGTGTCATCTGCAAAGTTACTGAGGCTACACTTGATTCCTTCATCCAGATGATGGATAAAGACATTAAACAAGATTGTTCCCAACACTGAGCCCCGGGGACACCCCTTACGATTGGCCACCACTTGGATTTCACTCCACAGGCTTCACGATGTCCCTTTGAAGCCCAATCTTCATCCAGTGCCTGTACCTGAGACAACGACCATGCAGATGGTCCGTGCTACACCAGTTGTCCGTTAAGCTGATCTAACAGTGGCATTATGTGCTCCCCATCTGCTCACAAATCCATTTATTGGATCTTGGCCTACTTCTTTGAAATAAAGATAATTCAGCTGCAAGTGTTTATTATCCCTAGAAAAACTTGGATCTTGCCCGTGACTGATGGTTCATCACTTCTTCTGGGGTTTAGAGCAGTAAGTCGTCTACTTCACACCAGGCAGGAAGAGACAATAGTGCACAGCAGAAGCAAATAAAGCTTGCACATCATAAACCATCTAACTAAAAAGGAAAAAAACAACCCCTGTCTTCCCCTTGCATACAGTGAATCACAGAATCATACACTCCCACCCAATCCCTACAACCTTTGACCAAGAGCCTCTGTGAACAGTCTCGCCCCACGCCAATTGCCTCAGCATCACCCAAAACTCAACAGCTTGCAAGGCCATAATAAGTAGAAAGCATATTATTGTAATCAACAAAAAGAATCATCAAAGGCTAATGATGAAAATCTCCAGAGCCAGACAGGTCCCACTGAGATCTACCACTGGAAGAGCAAAACAAATTCATTGCCATAGCGATCTAGCCTGAGTTCAGGCAATTTGTATCTTCTAGGAAAAAAAAAAAAGATTCTAAATATATGCAGAAAGATTAAAAAATAACCCCTCATGACATTTAATTCTTTTTCTTAAGCTCTGTCCCAGTCCAAGCTTGCATTTATGTTGTGCATTGAGCTTAAGTAGAGTCAGTTTTCCGATTTCAGCTCAGTCTCATCTAAGTAACTTCATTTTCTGGAAGTTCACTGCAGGTTATCAGACAGGGTTTGTCTCTCGCAGCGATCACACGGGGCACTGGGATGCAGAAAGGCCAAGGCTTGTCCTTATTCCTACAGAAACCAAGGCCACCTTGGAGCTGCTGGAGCCCTGAGTCAAAGACATGGAAAAGGTTGCAGCTACAGGAAGGGTACACAGGACAGGTGACCCCCAAACTGACCAACAGAGGATTCCATCCCATGGGCATCACACGCAGGATGAAACTGAGATCACGAAGGTCGGTCTCTCTTCTTTGATGGACAGCCTCCAGTGAGGATCTCGTCCTTCTGTTTGCCCCCGATGCCAGATTTCTGCATTCCTGAATCCAGCTTGGGAGCCCAGCTCCCTCCTCATCTCAGACCCTTTCTCTCGTACCTGCTCTGCAGCATCTGTGGTGACGCAGAGTCATCGAGGAGTGGGGGCATGACCTCAGATATTTGTATATTATTATTTCATCAATGCTATAGGTTTAGCTTCCAATCTGCAGGTCTTTTCCTTTCATTTCCCTTTCCTGTGGGGAGAACAGAGGGATCTGGGAGCCCAACTCCTCAGATTTAGCTGTAACTGGGACAATTTATGAAACTTGAGCTCCAATTAATAAGTTTTTGTTTGGTTTTCTAGAGCGAGGTGAATCCTTTAATATCTAAATTCTTCAACCCATTCTGGAAGCTTAAAGAGTGTCTTCTTAAAAAATAACGTTTCACTACTTAAATTCCCGTTAGAAATTTAAAATATAGCAAATTCTATGTGAGATTCTAGTTTAATTATTTCTGCTTGCGTTGTTTGAATTCACACATGCAAGGTTTCCAACCCATGTCAGGGTAAAATACCATCAGTGTATACATTTATCCAGACATAAGAGCCTACACACATATCAGAACCATAGAATTACAGAATTGCTTGGTTGGAAAAGACCTTTGAGATCACTGAGACCAACCGTACACATCCACTACTAAACCAGCTCCCTGAGCATCTCACCTACCCAGATTTAAAACCAGGGATGGGGACTCAACCATCTCCCCATACGCAGTCTAGCAGAACCTTAAACAACTTTAATACACAGATCAACATTTTTTTTCCAAGCTCAAAAGGTTAATAATCAAAAAAAAAAAAAAACAGCTTTTGCAAATGAGCCATTTCAGACCATTTTTAGACACAGTTTGCACTTTTGACTCTATCAATTTGAATCCATTTTTCTAGCAGTCAAGATCTTTCCACACGTCTGTTTGAAACATTATTTGGGATTCGCACGCAGTTGCAAAGAGCGCGCGAGGTTTGTTGGATGATTTTTCAGCACTTTCCCCAAATTAGAAACATTCAATTAGTCAAAAATGTATCTTAAGTAGATGAACAAGCATTTAAATGCAGTACGCTACACCTGCGTACCTTGTAAATAAGGCGTCGTAATTAAAATCGTTGAAGCCCATGCTCATAACTGACAAGCGCATCAATGTTCTCCAGTTGAAGAGCTCTTGGCTTTGATAAGCGCTCACGTTACCAGTCCCACATTTAAAACCAGCCAAAAGCATTCACTGGTGGAACAGGAGCTGTACTGCAACTGAAATGGGGCTCGGCAGCTGATTTAACCTTCCAGCCAGGAGGAACTGGAAGTAAATTGAATTTGAGGCCATGGAGCAGAGGACCATCATAGAAAGGTTTGGTTCAGGAAGGACCTTAAAGATCATCCAGCTCTAACCCCCTGCCATAAGCAGGGACACCTCCCACTGCATCAGGTTGCTCAAAGCCCCATCCAACCTGCCCTTGAACACCTCCAGGGTTGGGGCACCACTTCTCTGGGCAACCTGGGTCAGAATCTCACCACGTTCACAGGAAAATATTTCTTCCTAAGATCTCATCTCAATCTCCCCGCTTTGAGCTTAAAACCATTCCCTCTTATTCTATCCCCTGCCCTCCACAATCAAAAGCCCCTCCCCAGCTTTCCAGCAGCCCCTTTTCAGTACTGGAAGCTGCTCTAATGTCTCCCTGCAGTCTCCTCCTCTCCAGGTTGACCAACCCCAACTCTCTCAGCCTGTCCTTGGATGGGAGGTGTTTCAACCCCCGGATCATCTCCGTGACCTCCTCTGGACTGGCTCTAACACATCCCTGTCCTTCCTGTGCTGAGGACTCCAGGACGCACGACTCCAAGTGGGGTCTCATGAGAGCAGAGCAGAGTGGGGAGAATCCCCTCCATCGCCCTGCTGGCCACGCTGCCCAGGACACTGTCGGCTTTCTGGGCCGTGAGTGCACATTGCCGGCTCGTGTTGAGTTTCTCCTCTAACTGCACCTCAAATCTTTCTCCTCAAGGTTACTCTCAATCCATTCTCCACTCAATCTGTATTTGTGCTTGGGACTGTCCCGACCCATGTGCAGGACCTGTCTCTACAAGAAGAGTGATATCATCAGCCGCAATCCCTTCCCCTTTCCAAAGCTACGTGTGAAACCACTGCCCAATTCTTCCAACCCACGCACCCCAAAACACTCCATCTGAACCCTCACAAAGCAGGTTAAGTCTGGTTTAGCTGCACTCTTGCCCTTCTCCACCCCCACCCATTCCAAGGCCAAATGCAAAGCGCAGAACCTGGCAGAAGCACTTACAGAAAAGCTCAAGCTAAACATCAGTCAGTTTTGCTGCAAGAAAAAGGAAAACGAAAATATTGTGACATCCTATAAATAAATATCACAGCCTGACCCACATTCCTAGCAGTGAAAGAAATAATTCCTTTTATTTCCTGCCTGACACTCAATAATTTCTAAGCTACTATGCATCAGTGTTACCTGCTGGGGAAAACTGTTCTCTAAAATGAAAGATTTAAACAATCACAGAATCGATGTAACACTAGGTTGGAAAAAACCTTCAAGATTGTTAAGTCCAATATATGTGTCCACGTCCACTACTAAAACAGATCCCTGAGCACCTCATCTACTTGCCTTTTAAAAACCTCCAGGGATGGGGACTCCACCACCTCCTGGCCTCTGCCAGGGCCCGAGAACCCTTTCTGTGAAGATTTTTTTCCTAATATCCAATCTGATCCTGCCCTGGTGCAGCTTGAGGCCATCTCCTCGTGCCCTACTACCTGTCACCTGGGAGAAGAGACCAACACCCACCTCACCACAACCTCCCTCCATGTAGTTGTAGACAGCAATAAGGTCTCCCCTCAGCCTCCTCTCATAAGACTTGTGCTCCAGACCCTTCACCAGCTTTATTGCTCTTCTCTGGACACGCTCCAGGACCTCTATGTCTTTCTTGGAGAGAGGGGGCCAATGCTGAACCCAGGATTCAAGATGCCATTGGCCTTCTTGGCCACCTGCTGGCTCATGTTCATCCACTGCCAACTAACACCCCCAGGTCCTTCTCCTCCAGGCAGCTTTCCAGCTGCTCTTCCCCAAGCCTGGAGCCACACAGGGTCGTTGTGTCCCAAGTGCAGGACTGGACAATTAGCCTTGTTGAACCTCATCCCGTTGGCCTCACCCATGGATCCAGCCTGTCCAGGTCCCTCTGCAGAGCCTCCCTGCCCTCAAGCAGATCAACTCTTCCACTCATCTTAGTGCCATCGACAAACTTACTAAGAGTGCACTAAATATCCACATCCAGGAAGTTAGGAAAGAGCTCTGTGTGAACTTTAACTTCGATTTGGCCCCAATCTTAAAAAAGGATTTTAACACACGTGCTCAGGTATAGATCCTGCAAACAAGAAACTACATTATAAGATCCAGAGAGGGGTTTGGGAACCTACGGAATGGCACCGTCGAACATTTTAAAGCAAGTTTTGGGCTGAAGCGACAGAGAGAAAGTCACACAAAGAGCAGCAAATTGATATTCCAAGAGGAACCTGGGTTGGAACATGTATTTGGGGAAGGCTGAGTTTGCTTCTAGCAGTCTGTGGCTGCAACAGTTTTTACTAAATATTCACAAGGGCTCCTGCATCTCATAAAATGTTACTGTGCTCCTTGACACCAGCGAAAGCTCAGTGCTGCATGTGACAATCAAGCATCCAAAAACAAACCTGGAAGAAAATACCATATTTATTCACTGTATCTTAGAACAGTTTGGGTTAGAAGGGACCTTAAAGATCATCCAGTTCCAACCCTCCTGCCATGGGCAGGGACACCTCCCACAGATCAGGTTGCTCCAAGCCCCATCGAACCTGGCCTCGAACACCTCCAGGGATGGGGCAGCCACCACTTCTCTGGGCAACCTGGGCCAGGGCCTCCCCACCCTCACAAGAAAACATTTCTTCCCACGATCTCATCTCAATCTCCTCTCTTTCAGATTAAAACCATTCCCCTTCATCCTATCCCTCCCTGAAGAGACCCTCCCCAGCTTTCCTGTATTCACCTGCAAATACTGGAATTTATTAATGAAACACATTTTCAGATAAGATAGGAATCTAATTCTAAAATTCCTTGATAAACTTGCCTATAAGGAAGCTGCTCTCAAGGATTCCGCTAGTACCAATAATGCAACGTTCAGACAAGCCGTCATAAGAACCGAGCGTTAAATTTCAACTTGAGAGATCAAGTGCGTTCCCTTACAAATAAGGTGTATGTTCATTATATACTGTCTTCTTGCATGCATTACCTTAAAGAATGAAAAGTATGTCATTGTTTGGCTTTAAAGAGGGGATAGAGGAGAAGTTAATACAGGAGAAACTGAGAAGTTCACAGAGCACCAATAATAAAAATAACCCAACCGTTTTATCAATACAATCTTCTAAAATCTGACTGAAATACTCCCTTTTGAACCTCATTTTAGTGAATTCTGCTCCCGGACCTTCCCTCCAACCACAGGAGTTGTCTTTCCTAACAGCCCCTAAAGCACAAACACCTGAAAGATCACGAGCAGTTGTTTAACTGGGGGCTACAACCACTGCTTCATGGAGGTGAACCCAGCTCATCACCCTTTCCTGGCCACAGAGACCCGTTTTGGTTCCAGCTCTGGCACCTTCTACCAAACATCTTTCAGAAGCAACTGGAGATGAACACCTACCTTCATAACATAAATTAGCCATATCGACCTTCAGATTACCCATATCCAGGAGAAAGAAAGAAGTGAATAAAAAGCTCTCTTCTCCAATTGCTGTTTTTACAGGGACCTCATAGAATCATGGAATGGTTTGGCTTGGAAGGGACCTTAAAGTTCATCCAGTTCCAACCCTCGTGTTAAGAAAAGGGAGACCTTCCACTGGATTAGGTTGCTCAAAGGACCATCCAGCCTGGCCTTGAACACCTCCAGGGATGGGGCAGCCAGGATTTCCACACCCATATGGATACAGAACTGTAATCATCGTCCATAAATATTTAGCATATCAGTTCTTCTCCCCTCCCGTGACATTCCCCAGTTCCATCCAGCTGCTCCTCTATCCCATGGCCCGCTGTGCTAAATTCGTAATCACAGCGAGAAAGAGAATGATTTCTAACCCGCTGCAGAAAAGCACCAGTGGTATTTTCCCCAAATGACTCACTTTTAATGAAAGCAATTTCACACCAAGTAGAAAAAAAGAGGAGCTAAATATTTCATCAAGTATCTCATCAAGGCAGATGTACACAATCAGCTTCCTTGAGAAGTTCTCCTTTGTTAAGCAGAGTAAAATTCAACAACAAAGAAAAATCCAGATGACTTGAATTTAGGCAGGACTAGACTTATACTAAAAAAGCAAATAACAAGGGCTTGTACAGCTCTGGGCTCCCAATCCTCTCGTGCTCCTCACACTGCAGGCTCATCTAGACAACACACCCCAAACCCAGTCCCACTGCGGCCAACACAGCTTCTGCACAAAGAGGAAAAGGTCTAGCCTTAAGATGATAACCAAAGAGAGAAGAAAAGACTACACTGAACACTAACGTTCCTCAAGGATGAAACTTGTTCTCTGGCCCCTTCACCAGCTTCGTTGCTCTTCTCTGGACACACTTCAGAGCCTCAACATCCTTCTTGTGGTGAGGGGCCCAGAACTGAACACAGGACTCGAGGAGCTGTCTCACCAGTGCCGAGTCCAGAGGGAGAAGAACCTCCCTGGCCCTGCTGGCCACGCCGTTTCTGACCCAAGCCAAGATGCCACTGGCCTTCTTGGCCCTCTGGGCCACTGCTGGCTCATGTTTAGTCACTGTCAACCAACACCCCCAGGTCCTTCTCCTCCAGGTAGCTTTCCAGCCAGACTTCTCCTAGTCTGGAGCTGCACAGGGTTGTTTTGCCCTAAGTGCTGGACCTGGCATTTGGCCTTGTTAAACCTCCATGCCATTGGTCTCAGCTACAGGTCCAGCCTTTTCCGATCCCTCTGAAGAGCCTCCCTACCCTCCAGCAGATCCACACTTCCACCCACTTCCAGAAGAACGTAAACAGCTGGTGAGATCCCTCTGAAAGAGTCACAGAATCCTAGAAATGTTTGAGTCGGAAGGGAACTCAAAGCCCACCTAGTTCCATCCCCTGCTATGGGCAGGGACACCTCCCACTGGATCAGGTTGCTCCAAGCCCCATCCAACCCAGCCTCGAACACCTCCAGGGATGGGGCAGCCACCACTGCTCTGGGAAACTTGGCTCAGAGCCTCACCACCCTCACAAGAACAGATTTCTCACAAATATCTAATCTAAACCTCCCCTCTTTCGGTTTAATACCACTGCCCCCTTGTCCTATCCCTGCACTCCCCCAGTCAACAAATCAAACCACTTCTGTGAACAGTCTTTATTTAGTTTCTGCTATGAAGAAATACGGTTTTGGATACAATGCCTTTCACATCTTCAAGGTGGGAAGATACCAGCTATGGTTTACAGTCAACTTACAGAAGCCAGTAACCTGGCTCAAAGATGTGAGAAAAGGTGTGACCTCACAACGACTTGATTAAATCAAATTTTGGATTGAGAGCAGCGCTGAAGACAAGGGCTTGGGGTGCTGGTGGATGGGAAGTTCAACACGAGCCAGCAACGTGCACTCATGGCCCAGAAACCAACCATGTCCTGGGCTGCAGCCAAAGCAGCGGGACCAGCAGGGAGGGAGAGGAAGGCTCTGAGGAGACCTTATAGCAAACTTCCAGGACCAGAAGGGGGCTCCAAGAATTCTGGGAACGGACTTTATAAAAAAGCATGTAGAGATAGGACTAGGGGGAATGGCTATAAATTGGAAAGTGGAAAATTTAGACTAGGCATAAGGAAGAATTTCTTCACAATATGGGTGGTGAGGCCCTGGAACAGGTCACAGAGGGAAGTTGTGGCTGCCCCATCCCTAGAAGTGTTCAAGGCCAGGCTGGATGGGGCCTTGGGCAGCCTGGTGTCCCTGCCCATCACAGGAGGGTTGGAATTAGATGATTATTAACGTCCCTTCCAAATCAAACCCTTCTATGATTCTAATGCATACTCTGTTCTCGAGAGACCCCACCTGGAGCCTTATTTTCAGTTAGAGTCCTCAACACAAGAAGGACATGGATCTGTTGGAAAGAGTCCAGAGGAGGCCACTGCAATGATCCAAGGGCTGAGGCACTGTCCGTACCAGGACAGGCTGAGAGAGTTGGGGTTATTCAGTCTGGAGAAGAGAAAGCTCTGGGGAGACCTTACAGCAGCTTCCAGTACTGAAAGGGGCTCCAGGAAAGCTGAGGAGGGGCTCTTGATCAGAGAGTGCAGGGATAGGACAAGGGGGAATGGTTTTAAGCTGAAAGAGGGAAGATTTTCTCCTGCCTCTATGGCAG
Source organism: Clamator glandarius (assembly GCA_033459285.1). Lineage (NCBI taxonomy): Eukaryota > Metazoa > Chordata > Aves > Cuculiformes > Cuculidae > Clamator > Clamator glandarius. The sequence goes on along the minus strand of JAUNZM010000338.1, from coordinate 2,870,223 downwards.
GGAGGTTGGAACTGGATGAGCACTAAGGCCCATTCCAATCTAAACCATTCTATGATTCTACAAAATCATCCCAATTCTGTAAAGGAAACCTGTCTGCTACTGGTCAAGGTCGGTTTAACCACACTCAGCTTGCTCCACCAGCTTGTCTAAGCTTTTCCATCAGCCTCTTGCAAGTACAAAGTAAGCCCAGGCCACTTAAACCACCACAATGTTTATTCAGGAGCCTCAGAAAATAAAACAAATGTGGAAAACATCCGAAACTCAACAGCTCTGAACTCAAGGAGGTGACGAGCTGGAGAGATTCTCAAATACTGGAGTGGGTCTGTCAGACAGCGAGTATAAATCCCTTAGGAAAAGGGTTGTTTTTAGCCATGATAAACTACTACGCTTTATTAAATGTGTCTGCACAATAAATTTTACAATCCATATCACATATTTCCTAAGCCACGAAGGCAGATTCATGGCTATCAAAACACCAAGCCTTGATTCCTTACCCAGATGGAAGAAACAGCACAAAAACTCACTTTAAAAAATAATCCTTCCAAAGAGTAGAATTTTTTCAGTGCATTTCAATCAAGTAAAACTATGAGAAATCATTTTATTTTTAGAATAAATGTTGAAATTAGTAAATGCGCTCGTAGAAGCATAAGATTGCTTGGTGAGAAAAAACCTTTGAGGTCATGAAGTCCAACCGTACCTGTCCACTACTAAACCAGGTCTCTGAATTCCTCATCTACCCAGCTCTTAAACCCCTCCAGGGATGGGAACTCCACCACCTCCTTGGGCAGCCTCTTCCAATTCTTCACCACTCTTTCAGCACAGACATTTTTCATAATATCCAACCCAAACCTCCCCTGGCACAACTTGAGGCCATTCCCTCTCATCCTACCACCTGTCACTTGGGAGAAGAGACCAATTCCCACCTCACCACAACCTCCTTTCAGGCAGTTGTAGACACCGAGAAGGTCTCCCCTCAGCCTCCTTTTCTCCAGGCTAAACAACCTCAGGTCCCTCAGCCGCCTCTCGTAGTGTTTGTGCTCCAGCTCCTTCCTCAGCTCCATTGGCACATAACATCGAATTTATGGTTTGTGTCAACGCAGCCTTAGCAACCGACTGTCTACGATATCTTTATAATCCAGGAGCTGTTCACATTTCCTTCTACAATAAGCAGCTCTCGAGTGTTTGTCTACGAAATAGCTCAGTGGTGCAGTGAAGGTCACAACCACCAGCCTACTGGTTTCTCAGTCGCGGAGGCGGAGATGCATAAATGATTACTTTTGCCTCCTCTTTTCTAGGAGTAAGGCAGCATCAAACACACAGCTCATTCCATAATCACTACGGAGCAAATTAATTCTCTCTTTAAAACAAAACAGTTTGCCCAAAGAAGTCATGGATACTCCATCCCTGGAGATGTTCAAGGCCAGGTTGGATGGGGCTTGGAGCACCTTGATGCAGTGGGAGGTGTCCCTGCCCATGGCAGGGGGGTTGGAACTGGATGAGCTTTAACGTCCCTTCCAACCCAAATCATTCTATGATCTTAAAACAAAAAGAAGACAAACAAACAAAACAACAAACCAAACAAAAAATAACTCCTCCCAGAACGTCAACAGCTGAACTATTTGTTGAACACTAGGATCAATTCAGAAAATAACACACTTGTGGGCGTCCCAGTCAGGGCGGGCGCTACCAGGGTCAGGTCTGCAGAGCTCGTGGCCGCCCAGCAAAGAGCTAAACTCCCCGAGGGAAGGTGGAGCTGCAAAAAAACATTGATTCCACCTCCACGCTGCCATATGCACCCTTCCTCTTGCCTCTAAAGTGACTTAGAAAAGAGTTATTCTTGGCCAAGTAGCGGGAAAAAATGAAATTCCATCTGCTCCCAACAGATTTGTAACAACAAATCCAAAGCCGGTGGCTCAACACTACTTATGCAAAGGTTTGAAATAACCCCTCTCTCCGCTATGAAGTTGAGCAGGATTTACAGGCCACCTCTCAACCGTCTCTAAAAAAAAATCCCACCTGCTTATCTAGGATTCAGCCATCAGGAATTCTTTCCTCACTCCAGTAACATCCACGGGCAAATTTTGTTTGCACTACGAAATAATTTTGCACAAATTGTTGCTCTGTTCATATTAGTTTGTTAAATAAAAAAAACAGGAAAGGAAAAGATTTTGCCTCGTTCCATTTTGCCAGTTAACATCTCAGATGTTCATTTAGCTCCTTCGATTTCTCTGCTCATAACTGCGATCGTAGAATCAGGCCATTGGAAATGACTTTTAGGATCATCAAGTCCAGCTGTAAATGACCATTGCTAAGCCAGATCCCTGAGCTGCTCATCCACCCAGCTTTTAAACATCTCCAGGGATGAGGAGGACACCACCTCCCTGGGCAGCCTCTGCCAGCGCTCAATAAGCTTTTCTGCAAAGAAATTTTACCTGATATACCAACGAAACCTGCCCTGCTGACTTGAGGCCATTCCCTCTTGTCCTATCACCTACCACTGGGAGAGGAGACCAACACCCACCTCGCTACAACCCCCCTTCAGGCAGCTGTAGACAGTGATAAGGTTTCCCCTCAGCCTTCTCTTCTCCAGGCTAAACAGACCCAGGTCCCTCAGCAACCTCTCACAACTCTTGTTCTCCAGTCCCTTCCCTTCTCTAGATGTGTCCCAGCCCCTCAAGGTCTTTCTTGTCGTGAGGGGCCCAAAACTGAACCCAGGATTCAACACGCAGCCTCACCAGTGCCGAGTCCAGGGGTACAATCCCTTCCCAGCTCCTGCTGGCCACGCTGTTTCTGATACAAGCCAAGATGCCATTGCTGGCTTATAGTCAGCTGCTGTAAACGGCTTCTCTAGCAGGTCCTTCTCTGCCAGGCAGTTTTCCAGCCACTCTTCCCCAAGCCTGGAGCGCTGCTCAGTGTTACTGTGGCCCAAGAGGAGGAACAGGCACTTGGCCTTGTTGAACCTCATCCTGACGGTCCCAGCCCATGGATCCTGCCTGTCCAGATCCCTCTGCAGCCTCCCTACCCTCGAGCAGATCAACACCTCTGCCCAACGTACCATCAGCCATAAAGTTACTAAGGGTGCACTCAATCCCCTCATCCAGATTGTTGATTCCAACTGATTTGTTAAGAAAAACAGGAAGAGAAAGATTTTTGCCTCATTCCAGTTTTCCAGTTAACTTTTCATGTTTTCCTTTAGATTTTCTCTGTGCATAGCTGAGATGTCTTAAAACATTATTTACACCAAGCACCTATAATAAGCCCTGTACAAAAAAAAGAAAATCATTCCTGCCTTAAAACTGCTGGATCAAAAACGTTGCGCTTCCATGTCCCCTATTGGGAAGGATTAGGAGAAGAACCACTTCTGCGGAGTCCTCTGAAGCAGAAAGCGAAAAACCACTTCACATCGAGTGCTTCGCTCCGGCACACTCGAACACTGCTGCATTGTCCGCCTGGCTCTGCTGAAGGATTTCATAGAATGGTTTGAGTTGGAAGAAAGCTTAAAGCCCACCCAAGTTCCAACCCCCCTCCCATGGGCAGGGACACCTTCCCCTGGACTGGGTTACTCCAAGTCCTACCCAACTTGGCTTTGAACCCCTTCATGGAGGAGGCAGCCGCAACTTCCCTGGGCAATTACAAGGTGTTGATCTGACTTCAGCGTCTACACGGGTGTTTCCTTTTTGACTGTGCTTTTATTCCCAGCCCAAAACAGTTTTCTACCCTGCTTTGGGGCTAAGAATGCGCACGAGTGCAGCACCGAAGGCAGCCTCGGTGTCTTAGAGCTCATTTCTGCTCTGAAACACAATAAATAGGAAATTTCAAGTTATTATAAGAAGGAAGTTTCAAATCGAATGCTTTCCAGCCCTAACCACAGATGTATCAATGCATCATGAGGTCAGTAACTTCCTCATCTCCTGTGCTTTAAATTAACCTGTCAAGTGATAATTTATAGAACAAGGAATAAGAAGTGAAGCAAGGGTGGTAATAAATTCCTCTTTGACACAGGAGAAATAAAGGTTCTAGTCACCAGACAACAGTTTTCAGGCACCATTTTGTTCTTATGCTAAAATTATCTACGTAAAGGTATCAATAAAACTCACGCTACTGGGGTCTCTTCCAGTTTGAAGGCAGTTGGGCACATTTAGCAGACTTGCAAACACTGACGTAGTAACGAAGTTTCATTGTGGACCTTACAGACTTGACTATTAGCTTGAAAAGACTCGCACCCAGTGGTTTCAAGGTCAGAAAATGTAAATATGATGGTTGGACAATGTTTCCTCAGAAACAAACTTCATACATGTCATTTCATATAATCCTTAAGGTTGGAAAAGACCTCTAAGATCATTCACTCCAACTATCACCCCAACACTGCTGTGTCTATTAAACCATGGCCCCAACTGCCACATCTACATAGCTTTTAGACATCCCCAGGGATGGTGACTCCACCACTGCCCTGGAGAGCCTCTTCCAGAGCTTCACCACTCATTCAGTAAAGACATTTTTCCTGATATCCAAACTAAACCCATCCTGGCACAACTTGAGGCTGCTTCCTCTTGGCCTATCACTTGTTATTTGGCAGAAGAGACCGGCACCCAACTCAGTACAATCTCCTTTCAGGTGGTTGCAGAGAGCACTGAAGTCTCCCGTTGCAGATTATCAGAGCCCCTCCAAACATCCCAAGGATCAGGACCACAGAGTAGTTGCCTGGGTGGGGTTCCCACAGCACAGGTCACACCAGAGCCCTTTGATACTAAATAAACAGAGCTGCAATCACAAAAAACAAACACGATTCACAGGAAAGCAGAGAGAGAGAGGTGGTGCCTAGCTCTCAGGAGCGTCACCAGCCAGGGTGGACACTGGAATGAAGGACAGCTGTCATGTCAGAGCACCACAAAGCAAAGCAAAATGAGGATGGAGACTCAACTTGGTGTTCCCTTCCATCCCTCCTGCAGAAACAGATCCTTCCTTGCCTGCCCAGACCTCTGCAGTACTATTTTGAGCCTTTTCCATCCTTTAACTTATTTATTAAAGCCTGATTCAGGAAAAGGGAGACAAAAATTGCTCAAAACATTGGAGTTTTATTTAGATGAAGCCAGGCTGTTCAAGCTGGCTCGTAGTCAAATTTTTCCACTAATTACAATCCCTATTTCAGAGAAGATGGAAGTCATAGACTCATGGAAAGGTTTGGATTGGAAAGGACCTTAAAGCCCATCCAGTTCCAACCCCTCTGCCATCGGCAGGGACACCTCCAATGAACCAGGCTGCTCAAAGCCCCATCCAACCTGGCCTTGAACACCTCCAGGGTTGGGGCAGCCGCAACTTCTCTGGGCAACCTGGGCCAGGGCCTCCCCACCCTAAATTGTGAAGAATTTCTCCCTAATGTGCAATCTAAATCTTCCCCCTTCCAATTTAAAGCCATTCCCTTGTGTTATCACAAACAGCTGGACTGAAAGTGCAGATTGCTCCAACCCAGTTGTAGGACCTTGCCCTTGGCCTTGTTGAATCTCATAAAGTTTACACAGGCCCAGTTCTCCAGCTTGTCCAGGTCCCTTTGGACGACATCCCATCCTTCTGGTGTGACAACTGCACCACTCAGCTTGGCATCATCTGCAAACTCAACGAAAATATTAAACAGCACTCGTCTCAGTTCAGACCCTTGAGGGACACCCCTCACAGAGTTCTCCATCTGGACACTGAGCCGTTGATCACTACTCTCTGAATGCAACCATCCAACCAATTCTTATCCACCAGACGGTCCATACCCGTAGCATTCAGATAGATTCTCCAGCTGTCTCTTTACTTTAGGGGCGTGTTTCTCACCTCAGCAAGATCAACAAGCACAGTTTGAAGCATCCGACAATTCCCATACCACGAAACGGCATTCCTCAGGAAACAAGTCAACTTAAATTTCAGCTACAAAGTCAAAGTACGTTAACTGCTCACTGTTAGTTAAATATTACAGGTGAGAAAGCAGCACAGCACCCCAAGTACTGCCAGCATTCCCAAGAAAGTCTAAGGGGTGACCCCCCAAAAGCAGGATGGATCAGCAGCCTTTAAACCCTTGCCATTGACCTCATTACAAACTACATCATGATTTTGGTTTTTTCCCCTCATCTCCTAAATTACTGTCTGAAAGGGCAGGTATTTTAAAGACAGAAAAGGAAAGAACAGGTAAATATTCAGGCTGAGGGAGTTAGGCTTGTTCGGTCCGGAGCACAGAAGGCTCTGGGGAGACCTTAGTGGATCTTCATACTGAAAGGGGCTTCAGGAAAGATAAGAAGGGGCTCTTGATCAGGGAGTGCAGGGATAGGATAAGTGGGAAAGGGGGATTTAGATGAGATACTAGGAGGAAATGTTTTCCTGTGAGGGCAGCGAGGCCCTGGCCCAGGCCGTCCAGGGAAGCTGTGGATGTCCCATCCCTGGAGATGTTCAAGGCCAGGTCGGATGGGGCTATGAAGAACCTGATCCAGTGGGAGATGTCCCTGTCCATGGCAGGGAAGTTGGAACCAGATGGACTTTGAGGTCCCTTCCAACCCAAATCATCCCTTAATTCTACGCTAAATATTGGATGCTCAGCATTTTTAAAAGCTGGGCTATTAATTTCAAAGCTCAGCTTGCGCTCTGTGCAGTCAACAGTTCTAACACAGAACCCAAGTGTGTTTCATGAACAGCAAACACACAAAATCCTTGAAAGCAGCCAGGGCTTCTGCCAAAGACAATCATTAAACCAGTCCACCCAGCACAGGATGAGACCTTTCACAACAGCCCTTGGTAACACCCAAAACCAAACAGGACATTTTTAAGCAGTCTGTTCAAAAGCTGATTAAGGGGCTGGAGAACAAGACTTACAAGACTTGTCTGAGGGACCTGGGGTTGTTTAGGCTAGAGAAAAGGAGGCTGAGGGGAGACCTTATTGCTGTCTACTACTGCCCGAAAGGATGTTGGAGCAAGGTGGGTGCTGGTCTCTTCTCCCAAGTGACAGGTGATAGGATAAAAGTGAATGGCTTCGAGTTGCACCAAGGGAGCTTTGGACTGGACATCAGGAAAAACTTCCTCACAGAAAGCTTCTCAGGCCCTGGCAGAGGCTGCCCAGGGAGGTGGTGGAATCTCCATCCTCGGAGGTGTTTAACAGCCAGGTAGATAAGGTGCTCAGGAATCTGATTTAGGTACGGTCAGGTCCTACGATCTCGCAGGTCTTTTTCCAACCTAGCAATTCTATGAGTCTATGAAAATTTGTAAGGGAAACCTATTCCCATTTGCTGTAGCCTCTGGATCCAAATGAATTTAATTACTATTTGCACGTTAAGTTTACTACCTCAGTGAGACAGAGGATTTCATCTGATTAATGACGGATGACATAATAATCAATAACTAATTCATGCACAGAGAGCAGGCAGCAAGAGTCACAGCCAATTCAGTTATTATGAGGTTGGTTCAGAGCTGTCTTCTGCCTGTGATCCTCACCGCTCTATAGTGAACTGACAAGCAGACGTTTTCCCATGGCTCCGTGGCCTCTGTTCTCTGGAGATGGAATTATTTCTACATGAGCAGTGCTGCGACTCGTCAACAAGCACACGCTGCTCTGCCAAAGCGGCCCTGATCCTCCAAACCTTCACCCAGCCGCTCATTTGCTGCGGAGCATTTGGAATCCTGGTGGCCACAACCAGCTTCCCAGGGCTGCACTGGCAAGAGGAGCATCTTAGGGAAATCTCAGGGTAGTGCAGCGTCATGTAAATATTACACATTAATACAAAGTCTATGTAATTCCATAGAATCATGGAACAGTTCGGATTGGAAGGGACCATAAAGGTCATTCAGTCCCACCAGAGTGCAGTGAGCAGGGACATCTTCAACCAGGTTGCTCAGAGCCTCATTCAGCGTGACCATGAATGTTTCCAAGGATGCAGCAACCACCACCTCTGGGCAACCTTTGCCAGCGTTTCACTACCCTCACTGAAAATATTTGCTTCCCGATATTCAGTCTTATCCTCTCCTCTTTTAGTTTAGAAACATTTCCCTTGTCCTATTGCTAGAGCCGCCGCTAAAAAGTTTTTAACCATCTTCCTTATGAGGCCTCTTTAAGCACCGAAAGGCAGCAAAATACAGAATTGTATTGTAAATAATCATTATTTGATCCAAAACATCAATCTTATCACATGAACAGTGACTACAGGTTTTGTTGGATCCCTCACACAAGTGACCAAAACCGGGACAAACGTAATCACAGCACAAAGCTGGAAACATAAAACCTTGCACTCAAGAAAAAAACAATTTCCAAAGATCACAGTGCTGTAATCAATGAAAGAATCAGACTTCTTGCAATTTAATTTCATATACAGACCAGGCCCTGAGACCTTTGAGGCCCCCATAAGGCAAGGCTTCCACGAACCACAGTTTAGGGGTTAACTCCAGCAGCAGAGGGGAAGCTCAGGGGAGTGAGAGCATCCAGCCTGCCCTGCTGTCAGCAGTTCAGGGGCACCAAATGCTGAATGAGAACAAATACACATTATTATGTTTAGCCTGGAGAAGAGGAGGCTGAGAGGAGACCTCATTGCTCTCTACAACTCCCTGAAAGGAGGTTGTGGAGAGGAGGGAGCTGGGCTCTTCTCCCAAGTGACAGGGGACAGGACGAGAGAGAACGGCCTCAAGCTTCACCAGGGGAGGTTCAGGCTGGACTTCAGAAAAAATTTTTTCACAGAAAGGGTCATTGGTCCCTGGCAGAAACTGCCCAGGGAGGGGGTTGAGTCACCTTCCCTGGAGGGGTTTAAGGGACGGATGGATGAGGTGCTGAGGGACATGGGTTAGTGATTGATGGGAATGGTTGCACTCAATGATCCTGTGATTCTATAAAAAAGCATGTGGACATAGCATTTCAGCACACGGTGGTGCTGGGCTAACGGTTGTACTGGGTGATCTTAGAGGTCTTTTCCAACCTTAATGATTCTATGCTCCCAGTCCAAGCTGTGGGGAAAAAAATAAGACTTCTAATAGAAGTAAATAGGTTTTTAAAAGGAAAAATGCATGACAAAAGGTTCTGCAATCACCAGTTTCCAGTCTGTAACTCATCTGACTAGATGGCAGCATCAGTGGGTTGCGCAGGAGCGATGCACAGGATCAACTAGTGTCAAAGTGAATCATCAAACTTTCTGGATTAAAACGTCAGGACTTGTTGGATTAACTGTTGGGACTTGGATTAAACATCAGGACTTGTTTCATTTAAGTATCATTTGTTCCATTGTTCCACAGGACAAGAGGCAAAGTGCACTTTTGCTCAGCAAACTGCACCTTGAGTAACTGAGATAATAGCTTAATTTTAGCTCTGCTGAAGCTCTGTTGAATGAATTCTACCCATTTCTTCTGCTGGTAAGAAATAGCTGCAGGCGAGAGCAATTCATAATTAATAGACATAAAGAACTTAAGCATAAATGACAATCAGCCCCCCTAAAAATAAGAGCAGCCGAATCCTCTTTGCTACCAGGTGATTAAAAGAAAATGTATCTGATCAGCAGGTGATTATATTGCCCAGGAGATACTCTCGCCAGCACTTTGAACCTTAATATCATTTTCCCTCCTTCCCTTCCCTGCCTTTCAAAATGCATCGCACTGATAAATACCAACCATTCTGAGACCAAACATCATTTCTGGGTCTTTTTTTTGTACAACTTCATCCTAACAGGCTTGCTCTGCAGGCCACCACGAGCACGACTCCGCGTTGCACAACACCGTTCCAGCCCCAATCTGTCATTTCATCCAGGATCTCTGTAGCCAGGCTCCCCAGTGACATCAGACGCGATCTCATCGATGCACGTCCACGTGCTCTACCCAGGTCATGAATGAAAATAATAAATCAGGTTCCAGCTCCAACTTCTTACCGGATGCTGTCCCTTTAATTTCTGCCTGTTGAACACCTAATCAACACCTACACCAGTCATTTAGTGTTGATAGGAATGACAGACTAGACGATAAACTCTGTTGTCAGCTTACTCCAGTGCTCCTGGCTACCACACCAAAGGTGAAAAGTCCTTTCTATCTTCTTGCATGAGAAGGATGGGATGTTGTCCAAAGCAACCTGGACAAGCTGGAGAAGTGGGGCTGTGTGAAGCTTGTGAGGTTCAACAAGACCAAGGGCAAGATCCTACACCTGAGTCAGAGCAATCTGCAGTTTCAATCCAGGCTACAGGGCAAAATGATTGAGAGCAGCCCCATGGAGAAGGCTGGAACTTGGGGTGCTGGGGGATGAGAAACTCAACACAAGCCAGTAATGCGCGCTCACAGCCCAGGTCAACAGCATCCTCGGCTGCATGCAAAGCAGTGTGGCCAGCAGGACATGTGAGGGGATTCTGTCCCTCTGCTCTGCTCTCATGAGAGCCCATGTGGAGTCCTGCATCCCGTTTTGGAATCCCCAAGAGAAGAAGATAGGACTGTTGAATTGAGTCAGAACTAGGCCACAAGGATGATCCAAGGGCTGGAGCACCTCTGCTCTGAGGACAGGCTGAGAGAGTTGGAGCTGTTCAGCCTGGGGGAGAGAAGGCTCCAGGGAGACTTTAGAGCAGCTTCCAGTACCTGAAGGGGCTCCAAGAAAGCTGGGGAGGAACTTTTTCCAAGGGCCTGGAGTGATAGTACGAGGGGGAATGGCTTAAATTGGAAAGGGGAAGATTTAGATGAGGCATTAGGAAGAAATGCTTGACAATGAGGGTGGGGAGGCCCCGTTCCAGGTTGCCCAGATGAGTTGTGGCTGCCCCATCCCTGGAGGCGTTCAAGGCCAGGTTGGATGAGGCTTGGAGCAGCCTGGTCCAGTGGGAGGTGTCCCTGCTTAAGGCAGGGGGTTGGAACTGGATGGTCTTTAAGGTCCCCTGCAACCCAAACCATTCTATGATTAACATGCCCTCCAGCCCCATTTGTTCTCAAGGTCCGACTAACGGGTCTGTAGATCTACAAATCATCTTTCCCACACGTTTCTTTCAATATAGACACTGCACATCCCTGTTCCACAGCCCAAACACTCAACTAACGGCACTTCAGCTCTTCACCTTCACTGTTTTTAAAATGTCTCTTAAAGATGATGAGTACACTCACCCAAGGGCAAAATTCGATTGTAATTACATGGAGAAGAGATTTAAAAAGAGAATTCAGGATACAGAGAATGTAACACAACTTCCAAAAAAAAAATAATAAATCAAAGCCTTAAGATAAAAAGAACAGCAATGAAAAAGGCAGAAAATCTGATTTGAACCAGTGAACGCGAATCCCGCCGGTACAAATAATCAAGACAAGGTACAATACGGACTATTTTAGGGGGAATGCAATCCAAACGTTATGACTGGGGCTCCTACATACTCCCTCAGTACAAATAAGTAATACGATATGTATCCATACGTACCACGTTCTCATTTCCAGCGCTCATGATGAGCTCTGCAGTTTAACAGTCGGCTTGGGAAAGCACTCCGTGTTCTCCAAGACAGTGGTATGGAAAACAGCTCTCGAGGATCCGGTTTTAGACTGACAGCTAAGGCTCTGAGTTGCATCAGAGGGCTTACAACAGCCCAGTCTCAGTCTACAAGGGCTGCAAAGTACCTGCTTGTACTGAACACATTAGGGATCAAAGCAGTTAACTAGTTCATAACCCAATCCAGTAATCCTACCCTGCTTTAATTTACTCAGAGAGGGAAGTGCACAACACCATCCTCAAATCAAACTTCACCAAACACACCTGGAAGAAGTCAGGGTACAAATGACTACGTCATAAAAAAAAAAAAAAAAATCAAACAAACAAAAAACAACTCAAAAGAAAGAAAACCACCACCAAAACCAGACCAAATGATGCACAGTGATTTCCCTTGCCCATTTTCAATTACGATTTGAGTTGGAAGGGAGATCAAAGCCCATCCAGTTCCAACCCCTGCCATGAGCAGGGACACCTCCCACTGGATCAGGCTGCTCCAAGCCCCATCCAACCTGACCTTGAACACCTCCAGGGATGGGGCAGCCCCAACTTCTCTGGGCAACCTGTGCCAGGGCCTCCTCACCCTCACTGTGAAGCATTTCTTCCTAATGTCTAATCTAACATTTCCCTCTGTCCAATTTAAGCCATTCCCCCTCATTCTATCACTCCAGGCCCTTGTAAAAAGTCACTCCTCAGATTTCCTGTATCTCTTCAGGTACTAAAGTCCCAACATAAGTGTAGGGCCTTACACTTGGCCTTGTTGAACCTCATGAGGTTCTCACAGCCCCACTTCTCCTGCTTTTCCGGGTCCCTCTGGATGACCATCCTGTCCTTCTAGCCTGACAACTGCACCATCTCACCTTGGTGCCTTCTGCAAACTGGCTGAGGGTGCACTCAATCTCACCATCCAGATCATCAATGAAGATATTAAACAGCACTGGTCCCAGTCCAGTTCCCTACTGCATTCTCCCAGCATGAGTTTGCTCTTAATATTGCTGGGAAGCAAAGATGGCAGAGCAGAGTGTTGTACTCTTCAGCATATCCGCACACACTAAGCTCCTTCAGAACTAGTGAAGACGACCTGAAATAAGGCTGTAGGTGGCGTATTGACATATTCTAACCTCAATCATCTCCAATACTCAGTGCCTGTGCCAGCAAGGCCATGTCCCACGCGGCCCACAAACAGCAATTTTCAATACGTGACTCCTAACAACATTTTACTTAAGATTTTTAGATCCCAAGCGGGGTTAAATTTCACAAGAGCACACATGAAAAGTCTGGGTTCCATTCACAGTCTGTGTAAGTGAATGTATGAAACAACATCAGTGCCAGCAAATGTCTCATTTAGATGTTTTATTCTATAACCCATAAGACCTTTGCTAGCAAGAGTAGGATGATGTATAAGAATACATATATATATAATGTGAACAGCATCATGTATCAAAACTACTTAAGACAAACTGTTTCACATTGCCAACCTGGTTTTCTTTCCTCCTCAGCTCCATCACTTAAACAGGACACTACTTATCCTTTCAGTACTTATAAGAATAATGAGGAAAAACTTTTTAGCATGGTTTGTAGTGGTAGGACAAAGGGTACGGTTTTAAACTAAAAGAAGAGAAATTTGGACTGGATATTAAGAGACTTTTTTACAGTGAGGGTGGTGAAACACCAGCATAGATTGCACAGAGAGGTGGTTGATGCCTCATCCCTGGAAATATTCAACGTCGTGTTAGATGGGGCCCGAGCAACCTGATCTACTTTGGGTTGGACTGGACGACCTTCATGGTCCCTTCCAATCCAACCACTCCGTGATTCTATGACATCAAGGACGATTAAGTGCCCTGTACAATAATTACATTGATTCCACACCTCGATAATTGTATGGCTTTACCTACAAGTGTTTCACATGTAAGAGGCACAGAGGTAACTGTCAAATGAACACCCCAACAAGAACATTTAGAGACTTACCACTCCTACTGTGTTCACTCCACAATACTAATTAGAGCCAAATCGTTCCAGAGTTTGCTTTTAAAGACTTTGTCTGTGTATTCAAGAACTATTAACGGGAGAAAGCTTATAAAAAGACTATTAGCTACCAAGTGATTTCCACTCTAAAGCATTAGCAGGAAGGAGAACCTGTCAAAACGCCAGATAGTCACTGCAGATCTGTGTATACGTGTATATACGTTATTTTCAACCCCATTAAAATTATAGCTATCGGGGCGTTTATTTAATTGGAGATTAATGGGAAAGTAACGTGTGCCAAGCCACAGGCCCAACCTGCTGTAAATCTTAAGCCTATCACAAGCCCAGATGCCCAAAGGGCTTCCAACCCCCAGTCTGTTCATTAGACACAGCACGTTGTACGACTCCTATCATACCTGTAAGGTAGGAGAACTTAAACTTTCCCCAGAAGTCCCTGCTGCCACAAAAAGAGTGACTTTTCTTCTTCAGATATGACGAACACACCACAGACATCACTTTTAGTGGTTTATCTCTTCCAGCATCAATGGATGTGGCCTTTATCCAGGTACTCTAAATTTTCAGCATGAATCTGTTGCTTTTGGCCACATCATTCACGAAATCCTTATGCTACACGACACAACATGAATGAGCAATTCCTGTTGGGTTACAACAACCTATAAGTCTTCCTAAATCCAAACACTAAGATTTCCTTCAGTATCAACAGGAGTTTAATCATTAGTTATTGTAGAATCACAGATAATGCAATGGGTCAGGAGGGACCATAAAGCTCATGCGGTTCCACCCTCCCTGCAGGGGCACCTCCCATCGGATCAGGGTGCCCCAAGCCTATCCAAGATGGCCTTGAACACCTCCAGGGATGGGGCAGCCACGACTTCATGGGGCAACTTGGGCCAGGGCCTCCCCACCCGCACAGGAAAACATTTCTTCCTTACATTAAATCTCAATCTCCCCTCTTTCAGCTTGAAACCGTTCTCCCTCATCCTATCCCTGCACTACCTGATAGAGAACAACTTTCCTGGAGCCCCCTTTAACTACTCGAAGGCTGCTAATAAGGTCTCCCCAGAGCCTTCCCTCCTCTAAGCTGAACAAGCCCAACTCTATCAGGCTGCCCTTGTATGGGAGATGCTCCAGCCCTCGGATCGCCTCTGCAGCCTCCTCTGGACTCACTCCAACAGATCCATGTCCTTCCTGTGCTGAGGACTCAGAACTGAACGTGCGACTCCAGGTGAGGTCTCACCAGTGCAGAGGGTCAAACTTCTGGTGCCGCTCAGGACAGGTTGGCTTTCTAAGCCAACACATTGGCAACTCATGTTGAGCTTCTCATCCACCATTATTGACCTTGCCATGGGAAAGCAAGGCAGCCTTGATGCACAAAGAGGACCTTGTGAAGCCCAGCCATGAAGTGCTCAGGCTTTCGCAAATTTGCTGATGTCTATGACTCCATCATCAATTTCAATTGATACTAAATGTATAAACAAGTAAAATGTAAATAGGAATCAGTGGACACTGTTTTCTCTTACAGAACTGGCTTTTCAATCCAAAGCTAATTGCAAGGAATCCCTCTGTAAGGGCTGCCTTCTCCTGTTTTCCAGCTTCAAAAGTTAAAAAAAAAAACCCTCTTCTTCAGGTAATGCTACAGAATCAGGGTCTAGAGAGAAGAGAGAGAAGCTCACCATGGGACTTCGGGAACACACACGTACGAAGTTACACCAACCCACAAAAAAGAACCATAGAATCAGAATAGTTTGGGTTGGAAGGGACCTTAAAGACCATCCAGTTCCAACCCACCTGCCATGGGAAGGGACCCTCCCACTGGACCAGGCTGCTCCAAGCCCCATCCAACCTGGCCTTGAACACCTCCAGGGATGGAGCATAAGGGAAACTTTCCTCCACCTCCTCTGAGAGGACCTTCAGCTCAGCCTCAGTGACCTTACGGACGCAAGCCAACACACCATCACATCTGCACTCGCTTTTCGTCATGTTTCCATCCCAATTGCCTCGAAGTGGTAACCGATCAGTGAGTTTTAGAAGGCTGGGAAAGCAGCAGAAGATCTTTTCTTCAACACAATGTCTTATGTCATGTTACCCTCATGCATACACATCTCAAATTGAAAATAAATAACCTCAAGCACAAGAGATATCCTGAGGCTTGGACCAGGTTTGATCAGATAACATGATTTTTTCTTTTTCTTTCAATTCCACAAGTCAAATTCCTGTCAGCAATGAAGACAAATTAAGATCACATTTAAATTTCATCACTTTTAACACACAATATCCTTTTTCATAAGCCTCAGTGAAGATGATTTAGGCATATTTATAGTAACATTAACCACATTTCTTCTGTGGGACAGTATTAATCTCAGAATAGCTAAGTCAGGCACCAGTTGCCATGCAAAACTGCCATTAAAATACGCTTCAAACCTCCAAACCCCTATATAGATAACATCATCACCACATCAGAGAATGCTTTGGGTTGGAAGGGACCTTAAAGCCCATCCAGTTTCAACCTCCCTGCCATGGGCAGGGACACCTCCCACTGGATCAGGCTGCTCCAAAGCCCATCCAGCCTGGCCTTGAACACCTCCAGGGATGGGGCAGTCACGACTTCCCTGGGCAACCTGGGCCAGGGCCTCCTCACCCGTACAGGGAAATATTTCTTCCTCATCGCTCATCTCAATCTCCCTTCTTTCAGCTTAAAACCATTCCTCCTCATCCTATCCCAGCACTCTCCAACTGAGAGCCCCTCCCTCACTTTTCTGGAGCCCCTTCAGGTACTGGAAAGCCACCCTGAGGTCTCCCCACAGCTTTTTCTCCTCCAGGCTGAAGAACCCCAACTGCCTCAAGCGTGTCCTTGCATGGAAGATCCTCCAGCCCTTGGATCATCATCATGGCCCTTCTCTGGACTTGCTCTAACAGCTCCGCATCCTTCCTGTGCGACAGACTCCAGAACTGAATGCAAGAGTCCTGGTACAGGTAAAGGTAATATCTTTCAAACATATAAATAACTCGTCCTTGTTTCATACGGAGGCAAACCAAACCAAGATTAGAAGAGGAACCTTACTTCTGTTTGACTCCTAAAGCTACGTGGCCATTTGTTCTCAAGGGAATTGTTCCCAATGAATTCTAGGGCCACACCCCAAACTTTTTCAAGGTAAAACACAGCTAAACTACAATGCCCGGACGGCAGGAGCTCCAAATACTGGAGTGTTGGAGTCAGGAGCTCCAAATACTGGAGTGTTGGAGTCAGGAGCTCCAAATACTGGAATTTTGGAGGATTTTTTCCCCTACAATGAGGTGGGGGGAAAAAAACTATATAGACAGTAACACCATCGTTTTCTTTCACAGCAGACACTCCCACAACTTGAGCAACAAAGCTGGTGAGGGGGCTGGAGAACAGGCCTTATGAGGAGCGACTGAGAGAGCTGGGGGTGTTCAGGCTGGAGAAGAGGAGGCTGAGGGGAGACCTCATTGCTCTCTCCAACTCCCTGAAAGGAGGTTGTGGAGAGGGGGGAGCTGGGCTCTTCTCCCAAGTGACAGGGGACAGGATGAGAGGGAATGACTTCAAGCTCCACCAGGGGAGATTTAGGCTGAACATTAAGAAAATTTTTTCACGGAAAGGGCCACTGGCAGAGGCTGCACAGGGAGGTGGCTGAGTCACCCACCCTGGAGGTGTTTAAGGGACAGGCGGACGAGGTGCTGAGGGGGATCATTTAGTATTTGATAGGAATAGTTGGACTCGATGATCTGGTGGGTCTTTTCCAACCTGGTGATTCTATGATTCAAACTTACTGCAATATAAAAGCTGCCTCTCTCTGCTTTAAAAGGAGCTGTGGACAGAGAATAGCTCCAGGAAGATGTCACTCCTCCTTTCCAGGTAGCATTAAGCAAGGGGACCACAGTGCTGACACTGCTCTGTTGCTCCTGGATGCCTCTGGATGCTGCAAGGCAGGGATCCGCACAGCCACTCAGCAACAGAGCTCAACAGCAAAACTGGAGGACAGAAACCAAGCAACATAGGTCTCCACTTCAGATATTTCAGAAAAAAAATGATGTGTGTGTTTTATTAATCCAACCAGCATCCCAGCCTCTGGGCAGTTCTTGATGCATTCATCCCTTCTGCCTTTGCAGGACTGAAGTCCCCTCACAGCCTTTTTACTCCCCGCTAGGTGCCTTTAGGGAAGTCTTAGGCTGTGAAAGCACGACAGCATTTCCAGCTGGATCACATGTTCCTGTTTTCCACCAGAAATCTGAACCCCAAGCCTCTCGCATTCAAACATCAAGCCTGCATAGAAATTATTATGCCATTCGCATTCAGGAATTATGCACATAACGAGACGATGTTTGCCTGCTGTCCCAGAAATATTCACCAGTTCAGGTTACTGAGAATAGCTGCAAGGCAGCCTAGAATTACTACTTCAACATCATAACGTGTTATATAGCTCTCAGTTTTCTTTGGGCTCCCCTTATAAATTCAGATAAAACAAATTAATATCGGCAATAGCCACTAGAAATAAAGATTTCCAGCAACAGCAGAATGCATGCCTTAGAAAAAAGATGTGCATAGGCGGGAAGTCAAGCTCTGTTTTTGACTTTGAACCACTTCAACACCTCCTCAAAATGATTCATACTCTAAAAGTTGAACGAGGGCATATTTAAATACCCATTACGGTGCCCAAAAAGAAAAAAAACTGACTTGAAAGAAGCGCCGCAACCTGTGCTTGTGAGAAACAGCCACCAACTGACCCAAATTTACAGATCTGCCTGGTACATGTTTGAATGCAATAAATCAATCGCTTAACGGAAGCGCACGGGCACGTCGTCAAGCAGGCAGGCTGATACTATAAATAAATGCATCTGGAAAAGCAAAGGGTGTCTCATACAACAGTAACTTTAGCTCCCAATTTTTTAACAAAAATAAAAGCAACTCATTGTGCAATCATGCCAAATGCTCTCAATTTGAAAACAAACATCACAGCACCATTAGTGACCCCAGAAGTCACTGTTTTCCAGTGCATTACTTGGAATTCAACAGTTTTCTTGCAGTGGAACAGCAACTAGAATCACAGAATCGTTAAGGTTGGAAAAGACCTCTAAGATCATTGAGTCCAATTGCCAGCCCAACACCACCGTGTTTACTAAACCACATCCCCAAGTGCCACATCTACAAGTTTTTTGTGCACCTCCAGGGATGGTGACTCCACCACTGCCCTGGGCAGCCTCTTCCAGGGCTTCACCACTCTTTCAGGAAAGAAATTTCTCCTAATACCCAATCTAAACCTCTCCTGGTGCAACTTCAGGCCATTTCCTTACATCCTACCACTTGTTACTTAGGAGAAGAGACCAACACCGAGCTGGCTACAACCTCCTTCCCGGGGGGCTGTAGAGAGCAACGAGGTCTCCCCTCAGCCTCCTCATCACCAGGTTGAACAACCCCAGCTCTGTCAGCTGATCCTCATAACCCCTGCGCTCCAGACCCTTCTCCAGCCCCGTTCCTCTTCTCTGGATGTGCTCTTCTTGCAGTGAGGGGACCAAAACACAGGGTTCAAGGTGCAGCCGCACCAACGCAGAATACAGGGGGACAATCCCTTCCTGCTCCTGCTGGCCACACTGTCGCTGATACAAGCCAGAACGTCTGCTCACGATTTGGACAGAGTAGAACATTTTCTCCTAGCAGCACAGAAGTCTTTGATGGGAAACAACGCCAGCGTTCTCCCTGAATTTTCGCCTGTAACACCGACACACAACACAGCCAGCGTTTCAACTCCAAACTGCTTTGAATCTCAGGTCTTCCAAGGGCCTCGTATTTCTTCTTGGCATCACCTTTGCTGATTCCACACAGGATCAAAGTATGTAACAAAGGCAGATATTGGCAATAGCGAGGTCTGAAATAGCTATAAAATTCATGTGACGCTCTCCGCTCTGCATTAATATGGTATCAGCACTGTAAATTAATCATTAATCAGGCAGGAGCACAACTTTGGCAGGGAAGTGCTGCACATAGCTTTGTGCAGATTTTTTGTAGCAATGCGTTATCTTGAAAAGTAAATTTCATTGAATCACAGAATCACAGGATGGTTTTGGTCAGTGAAATGTTTTTTGTTGGTGAAAACAATGCTAACCTCGGACATTTGTTGGTATTTCAGAAGAAGTCATTTATCATAGACTGGTTTGGGTTGGAAGGGACCTTAAAGCCCATCCAGTTCCAATCCTGTGCCACGGGAAGAGACACCTCCCACTGGATCATGTTGCTCCAAGCCCCATCCAACCTGGCCTCAAATACCTAAAGGGATGGGGCAGCCACAGCTTCCCTGGACAACCTGGGCCAGGGCCTCCCCACCCTCACAGAGAAACATTTCTTCCTTATATCTCATCTCAATCTCCCTTCCTCAGCTTGAAACCATTCCCCCTCGTTCTTTTCCCTGCACTCCCCGATAAAAAGCCCCTCTCCAGCTTTCCTGGAGCCCCCTTTTAGTAGCGGAAGGTTTATTTCAGAAGAACTCAAAAACTTTCCTGATTGTAACATGCAATGAAGTCCCAAAATTGCGCACAGGGTGAATATCAACCACAGATTTTCTCCAGATGAAGCAATTCCATTCAAAGTCTCTGACAACAGCACCACAATACCAGCACTTCCAGCACTACAAACTGCGAAAGGAAAGCTAAAATGACACATGCACAAAGATACTGGGGGGGAAAACCCAAAAACCACTCAACACACAGCTCTACTTCACACCAGCTGCGACTCATCGCAGCAAAATTCACTGCAGGTGTAATTTCTTTTTTCATAGCTCTCCTAATGACCAAAAACCAGCAGGGATGAAAACCACCACAGCTTTAAAAGCAGAGTAATTGAAGACATAGTTATTCTTTCACTTCACAATGAAAGAATATTAAATCCAATCTAAATTATCTGAATGAAAAAAAAAAAATAGCACTCATGTTATGTATTTGAATTCATAAAAGGAGTTTACAGAAAATGCTAATTCATCTGTGCCAAGCTGCTTACACTCCGAGCAGAGAAGCCCCACCTCAGAGACGGGTATTAAATTTTCATGCAGCACAAACACTGACTAATAAAAGTCTTTGCAAGGGTGTTTTCCCAATGCAGCCTTCTTTATTTTGTGTCCTTGCAGATTACAGAAAGCAGCACAGAAAAAAACCCTAAGATTTTCTGAGGGACAGGAAGCACAGAGAGAAGACAAATAATAGAAAAGCTGGGATTTTCACAGCTGCGTCCATACGTCCTGCGGTAGAGGTCACAAAGCTGAGTGGCATCGTCTACTGGTAAAAGACATTACAGACCATTTTCACCCAGAACAGGACATGTAATCCTCTGCACCTGCACAAAGCAACAATCTTTATCTGAAATTTCACGACGTACAATATAAGCCACCCTGGGATGAGCGTCGTGTAGAGCAAAACTGTATCCTGGCTACATCAGAAGCAGCCAACGGTCTCCAGGGCAGCATCCGAAGCAGCGCGACCAACAAAGTGAGGGAGATTCTGTCCTCTGCTTCACTTCTGTGAGACCCAAGCGGGAGCTCTGTGCTCACTTCTGGAGCCCTCAGCACAGGAAGGACATGGATCTGTTAAGAGCCAGTCCAGAGGAGGCCATGGAGATGATCCAAGAGCTGGAGCACCTCCCATCCAAGGACAGGCTGAGAGAGTTGGGGTTGGTCAGCCTGGAGAAGAGAAGACTGCAGGCAGACCTTAGAGCAGCTTCCAGTACTGAAAAGGGGCTACTGGAAAGCTGGGGAGGGGCTCTTGATCAGGGAGTGCATGGATAGGATGAGGGAGAAGGGTTTTAAGCTGAAAGAGGGGATATTTGGATGAAATATTAGGAAGAACTTCTGTACTGTTAAGGTAGGAAGTCACTGGCACAGGTTGACCAGAAAAGTCGTGGCTGCCCCCTCCCTCGAGGTGTTCAAGGCCAGGTCGGACAAGGCTTTGAGCAACCTGATGCAGTGGAAAGTGTCCCTGCCCATGACAGGGGGCTGTACGTGGATGGTCTCTAAGGTCCCTTCCAACCCAAACCATCCCACGATTCGATGACTCCACAGCTGCAAGCTCAGCAGTCATGACAAGGGAAAAAAAAGGGCTATTACTCATTGGGAAACCCTAGGTTCAAATGCCCAGAGCATCATCGCTACCACAATGTCCATTAAACCAGCTCAATTCCACTTCTGCATTTTCAGAGAACTGAACGTTCCGAATCTGACGCCACTGCAGGAAGCCTGTTTTACGAGATTACACCACAATCAGTACCAGGAACGTTAACGAGATCCTGGGGTGTCCTGCAAGCGTTTCATAAAATCTGATATAGCGATCAGCTGCCCAGTTTTAGCAAGAATACTGCTCAGCCAGTCAGTAAAACATTTAAATTCTGATTTAGATGAGATCTTAAGAAGAAAGATTTTCCTGTGAGGGTAGGGAGGCCCTGGCCCAGGCTGCCCAGGGAAGCAGTGACTGTCCCATCCCTGGAGGGGTTCGAGGCCAGGCTGGATGGGGCTTTGAGGAACCCAGTCCAGTGGGAGGTGTCCCTACCCATGGCAGAAGGGTTGGAACTGGATGGACTTTAAGGTCCCTCCCTTCCAACCCAAACCATTCACTCATTCTCTAAGATGCACTAGGGGTATTATCAGCCAAAAACACCAAGTCCATTTTCTTTAAAATATTATCCTAAACATACCTAACTATTCTCACATATCAGATTTCATTTATTGTATTTTCAGATGAAGACTATCCTGGGTGCAATTAAGGTCTTCTATGAACCCTAACAGCTTCGCAACTCCACAATCAAGACAGAGCCCTTCCGTTTCAAGAATCCAAACGATTTCAGGTTCCACAAGCCAAAACTGTGCCCTGAATGGTATGCACACAGCTCGGCCACTGAAACCCTCACTGTAAGCTGCGTCTCTATCAAATAAATATTTATTTTAAGCAAAGGGCATTAGTGACAGCCTCAAGTAGACTCTAAAGGAACTCCTTGTGGATCGGCCACAAACAAAGCAAGGGAACAAAAGCAGGAAACAAAAGGCAAACATCATTACTGGTTCAGAGTTTCAGTGATTAAATGAGTATTTGAATCAAAGCCATGCACAAAAGCAAATTATCATCTCTGTGCTGTGCTGGAAAATTGATTATCAAATTTTCCAGCCCTGCTTTCAAGACACTGCAGTGGTTACACAGGCAGATGTCAGCACGTGGCTCGACAGGAACAAAGCACTGTAATAAAATTGCTGAGCTCCTTCTTAAGGCGAATTCCAGTTTGTAGCAGCTCGCTCCTCCTCCAAAACCACTTTACCTACAAGATCACATCATTCTCAGTCCCATCTTCTGCATGTTTTACTGTAACTTTACTCTGTGCTTTATAAAATGCAATATAGGAGCTTCTAAAGAACTACAGGCTCAGAACATTTCGAGCGCAGAGGAAAAAAGCAAAGCTCTACCAGATCAAGAAGTTCATTCGAAGCGCTGTGCTTGGAACTTCAAACTGGAAAAAAATCTTCAAGGAAAGCGGCTGCTTCAGAAAAAAGCACCCCAGGGGATCATAAATTAATGCAACAACACAACAGTTTGGTCAGCAGCAGCGTCACCTCAATATATAGAGACTTTTCAGCACGGATCCTCACAGGCACATATGTTAGGCACATTGAGCTCCTGGTTTTCAATATGATTGCTCACAAAAGCTTCAGTGGAACAAGCCAGGAAAGTGAAATCAGTCACATGCATTCCAAGTGTTATTTAACTTTATCAGGATGCACGATAAAAGCATTGCTGGTCCTAGATCTTCTGAAAGCTTTAAAAAAAAAACCCTGTCATTTCTGTGAAAACAGTGCTAACCTCAGTCATTTGTTGATATTTCAGTAGAAATCATTTATAATAAAACGGTTTGGGTTGGAAAAGACCTAAAAGCCCATCCAGTTTCAAGCCCCTGTCATGGGCAGGGACACCTCCCACAGGACCAGGCTGCTTCCAATCTGGCCTTGAACACCTCCAGGGATGGAGCAGCCAAAACAGCCCTGGGAAACCTGGGCCAGGGCCTCACCATCCTCACCGTAAAGAGATTCTTCCTAATCCGTAATCTAAATCTTCCCCCTTCCAATTTAAAACCATTCCCCCTCATCCTGTCGCTCCAGGCCTTTAGAAAAAAAGGCCCCTTCCCAGCTTTCCTAGAGCTCCTTCAAGTACTGGAAGTTGCTCTAAGGTCTCCCTGGAGCCTTCTCCAGCCTGAACAACCAAACTCTCTCAGCCTGGCCTCAGAGCAGAGGTGCTCCAGCCCTCTGATCACCTTTGTGGCCTCTTCTGGAGCCTTCGCAACAGTTCCATGTCCTTCTTCTGTTGGGGATTCCAGAAGTGAACACAGGACTCCAGGTGGGGTCTCACGAGAGCACAGTAGAGGGGCAGAATCCTTCTCTCACCCTCCCGGACACCCTTCTTCCGAAGCGGCTCAGGATACAGTTATGTAAATGTTACGTTAAATGTACACTGACTCAGATGGCAACAAACACCCAGTTGGATATGAGCTTATTTTGGATCCATAATGAAAGAAGCTACTGAGACTGCTAAATAATGGAAAAATCTAGAGCAGTGTCAGACACTTCTGCTGGGCTGACTCAGGCAGCTCTTCCTCGGCTTTCAGACAGAGAAATGAGACAGAAATGCCTTTCTTGTTGACCGCTATAGAAAAGGAAGCATTTGCAATCAAGTCTAAGGCAGTGATATGACTGTGGAATTGGCAGGTAGGGGAATGTTATCCTGTACCTGCACCGTTCCCAGAGGTCTCAACGTGCTCAGCAGGAAGACAGCAACTGGAAGCTACTCGCTCCTCTCTCACGGGTCGAATCCATGAGCTGTTCAACAATTCCGAGAGCCAACTCCCCAGCAGTGAACGTTTGATGTGCACAGAGCAGAGGTGACAGGAAGGATCTAGCACGCGCTGCGTC
Source organism: Clamator glandarius (assembly GCA_033459285.1). Classification (NCBI taxonomy): domain Eukaryota; kingdom Metazoa; phylum Chordata; class Aves; order Cuculiformes; family Cuculidae; genus Clamator; species Clamator glandarius. The sequence goes on along the minus strand of JAUNZM010000338.1, from coordinate 2,845,848 downwards.
GTCTTACTGCTCTGAATTTTCCACTATTGACTCAATACCATAAAGCAGAGTGAAAAGTGATGATAAGACGTGAGTTTACTGCAAACATTAACAAAACCTCATAGATAAGGGGAAACTGTTTTAAGCTGAAAGAAAGATTTAGATGAGATGTTAGAAAAAATTTATACTACGAGGGTGGTGAGGCAGCGGTACAGGTTGCCCAGAGACGTTGTGGCTGCCCCATCCCTGGAGGTGTTCAAGGCCAGGTTGGATGAGGCTTTGATCAACCTGCTCCAGTGGGAGGTGTCCCTGCTCATGGCAGGGGGGTTGGAACTGGATGGGCTTTAAGGTCCCTTCCAACCCAAACCATTCTACGAATTGGTTCAAGGCAAAAAGTGCTGAGAGTGCGAGATATTTAGAAAATATTGAAATATTTCACAGATGATTTTTTTGGTTCTTAAAACAGCCCTGGTAAAATATCAGGCTGCCCAATAAAACAGCGAGAGTAACAATAAAACAGTAAGAATCAAGATGAAATGTTAGCCAGGAGCTTCTCCCTCAATGAAGAGGCCATTTAAATACATGAAATATAGCAACACACACGTAGACACACACACACCCCTCCTAGCAATATTATAATTCCAGAACAGGAAAAAACACCTCCAAGAACTAAATAAAAGCATATAAAGGTCCTTTTTTTTCCCCAGTGTATGCTTTAAAATGGATAATGCTTAAGTAATTCCTCCTTGAATAGCTTATTCTTTTATTACCAGTGCACAACATTTGAGCGAGCCTTTCACCCAGCGAGATGGAAGAGAAAATCATTTTAAAGCACAATAATGTACTAATGAAAAGAAAGAAAGAGAATGGAGATCAGGGCAAAATGCAGCACCCAAATCTAATTTGAGCACTTAAACTGATTTGACTCAAATTGCCAGCATCCTTAGATATATTAAGTAGTTTCCCGACTTTCTCTTGCTTTAAACAGCATCAGGTAGCTTTTTAAAGATAGCGGGTTTTTATACCAGCTGTTGAACACAAGTTCCCACTTATTTAAGGATGGGAGCTCCGACAGCTCTTTGCCAGCTAGCAGCTCTCTCAGGTTATTATTTACCCAAATCTAGAGATAAAATTCCTTTTCACTGTAATATTCTCTGGCCAAGGACAGTGTATCACCACCAACTCCTTAATAATAATGTTCAATCAGTGGCCCATAACTGCTTCCATTAAATTAATGAAAAGGTAGTTTAAAAGATACACTCGAATCGTTCCTTTCTCCTCCAACTGTCATGCTGTATTGCTAAGCTCCGCTTAGATTTTCCTCAAAAAAATAAGAAGTATTACTATGAAAGAAGAAACAGAGCCTTGGCACACAAAAAAAATAACTTTCTAGAACCACAGAATCATCATTTGGGTTGGAAGGGGCCCTAAAGATCGTCCAGTTTCAACTCCTCTGCCATGGGGACACCTCCCACTGGACCAGACCACTCATCTAACATGACCTTGAAACCCTCCAGGGATGGGGCAGCCAAACTTCCCTGGGCAACCTGTTCTATGGCCTCCCCACCCTCATCATGAAGAATTTCTTCCTAATGTCTAATCTAAATCTTCCTCCTTCCAATTTAAAGCCATTCCCCCTCACGCTATCACTCCAGGCCCTTGGAAAAAGCCCCTTCCCAGCTGTCCTGAAGCCCCTTTCAGTACTGGAAGCTGCTCTAAGGTCTCCCTGGAGCCTTCTTCAGGCTGAACAACCCCAACTCTCTTGGGGTCATTCAGTCATTTCTTAACCTGCACATTAACTCCATCAGCAGCTGATCTGAAAGCCAGCAGAAAGAATTCAACGCAAACAGGACACGATGTCACATCCTTGAGCTTCGAAAGTGCTTGAAAGAGTCTGAGGTCTCAAAGCTCGTGCATCCTTTTGACCGTACAACACCCAATGCTGAAAAGTTTACTCTGAGTTTGGTGTTCCTGAGTTCCCACTGCTCAAAAACACTCTCTTCGCCTTCAGTGGGTTGAAGCCACTGGGCTGCAGCAGATTCCAGCCAGCACAGAAGCCCACTGGAGGTTTTGGACGGCGATAGAGAACACGATGCATCAGGCACATGTCTTATTTTATATTTCAGCTTCCCACAACACCAAAATCTTGAAGGGTTTTGAGGGAAAGTCGTAAGAGAAGCGACTAAAGTCACTTGGTCTGTTCAGCCTGGAGAAGAGGAGACTGAGGGGAGACCTCATTACAGTTTACTGCTTCCTCACAAAGGAAAGAGGAGGAGCTGATCTCTTCTCTCTGGTCACCAATGGTAGAAGGGAATGGCAGGAAGATGTGCCAGGAGAGGGATCATGTTGAACGTTAGGAAAAGGTTCTTCACCCAGAGGATGGTGGAGCACTGGAACAGCTCCCCAGGGAAGCAGTCGGGGCACCAAGCCTGACAGTATTCCAGAAGCTTGGACAACATGCTCAGATACACGGTGTGAATGTTGGGGTTGTCTTGTGCAGGGACAGGAGTTGGACTCAATGGTTCTCATGGGTCTCTTCCAACTCAGGACATTTGATCATTCTACAATCTAAGCCTTTATCTTTAAAGAATTCATTTGATGATTCTACAATCTAAGCCTTTATCTTTAAAGAATTCAACTGGCTGGTTCCACGTCTTCAAAAATAAAGTCACCTGAAGTCCTTCCTAAGTCACAGAATCATAGAACAGCTTGGGTTGGAAGGGATCATCTAGTACCAAACCCCCTGCCATGGGTAGAGACATCCCACTAGATCAGGGAAGTCAGTCTCCTACATTCACGAGAGAAGAACTGATGTTTGCAGAGTTCAGCCTTTTCTCAGCAGCCATTCCTACAACCAAGAGCGATCGCTCGCAAAACCGCATCAAGTACGCTCGCGCTACTTCCTTTTCATTTCAAGGCACCAGAGCACAACACACATCCTTAAATCCTCCCCGCATCCACATTAGAGCAGTAACACACCGCGTACAATCTCCTTTCCACAGCAGAGGTGAAACAGGAAAGAAAACCATCCACTTCAGGTGTGTCACCTGCAGCCTAAATAAAGAGACTTTCGAAGTGGGGAAGGCAAATCGAATACCAGTGGAGTGCAACACGAAGCTATGATGCTCATTCTTCGCTGCTACTACAGGAAGAGGTGAAGAATCAGCGGCTCCACGAAGCACAAGTATCTGGACAACCCCAGTACTCAACATAAACAATAACGTCGAGGCCACAAACACAGTCATCACACACAGCGAGATAGGAAGGGGAAGATTAACATGCCAAATTTAATTACATCTCTCTGTCAAGTAGATAAGCATGTGGAATATACCACAGGGAGAAAATAATTTTCACCTGCCCTTCCACTTCCCGTTCGCACGCGCAGCACCGAGGAACACATCAAGACTTTTAAAGCGAAGCTGGTCGATCCAACCCAACCCGCTAATGTCATTTCTGACAGGAGACGGAGAAAAACTCAAGGCACTTGAAAGCTGCGACTGCAAAGCTCCACACACGGCTATAAAAACTCCCTTGCACTTTTCTCAGAGCTCAAAGTTTAAAAGCAACTCGTACACTCATAAATAAACAAACAGCTAAATAAAACACTTGGAAAAACATACATTATATTTTCCGTCAGCATTTTTTAGACAGGAATTATATGTAAAAAGAATCAAGAAGCTTTATCAAAACAGGTAAGAGGCTAAAAGAAAAAGAAGATCACGAGCAGCTCACTTTGTACCCAGCAGCACCAGTTTTGCCATAAAGACAAGATGACTCTGCCTTTATTCAAATCTAGTCCCCTTAAAATGTCTAATACCCATTCCAGGAAGGTAACAGGTAAGTGGCTAATTTCACAATGTTGTCTCTCAATCAGAAAACTCTTATCATGACAACGGTAAAAACCATCAAAAAGGAAGCTTTTGACCTCAAGGGCTTGCCCAGCCTGACATTGTTTCCATACAAAGCCCCTTTTAAATTAGCTGTATCGCATCCCCAGCTACAGCTTGTCAAAAATACAGATAAGAAAAGAGAAACTTCAACTCCTAAAGCACGCAGAGTGTTTTGTTCGGTTCACACAGGCAGCTCCCCTTCCCCCAAATCTACAGAGAGCACCATCTAAGGGGGTGGGAGGTGGAACTTTCCCTGAGGAGCTCCCCAAGAAAGCAAGTGCTGCCTCGAAGAATCATCCTTTTTTTCATTTTCTCCTTTTCCAAGGCTCAGCTCTGAGCAGGGAATGCACCCAACGCGTGCAGGCACACATGCTGCCACTGCTGTTAACACCAAAGCCATCTTACAGAAAACCATCTTACAGAAACTCCTTCCACTGAAATCCTAAGTTTACAGAGAAGCCAGGGTGCGTTTCCAGCCCATTCCCACAAAGATTTCAAGCTTCTCATTGTATGGGACAGACTTCAGCCATACGGCCCAAGTGGATATCCTATAACCATCACCTCAGCACTGAAGACAATGTGTTTTCTGGTGCTGCACAGCCCAAAGATCCCCCTCCTCCTGTGCAGATACCTTCACCCCCCACCACACAGCCCAGACCAGCCATGGGGTCTCCATCTCCCTGCCCAAAACTATCCTTCAGCCTTTTTTTTCTCTCAAATAAATGACTCTGCCCATAGGCAGGACCTTCACACCACTCCCTGCTCAACTCCCTCCAGCTGCCCAGCTCCAGCCTCATCCCCCAGCAAACCCAAGAGCTTCCTCCCATCACACTAGGCTGTTATTCCCTCTGTTGCCCCACAAGAATTGGTACCACTCCTGCTCACACCGCTCTGCACCAAGAGCTGAGCCTCCCCACATTCCAGCCATCCCCTCTAAGACACCGTTTCTCTCCCACACGCATCCCTCTCCCAAATTCAGCCTTAACCAAAACCACCACCTGCTCACACTATCTGCCACCAAGATCCTGCTGAACCCCCTCCAGACCACCCTATTGCCTCCACCCAGCCCTAACACCCACCTGCATGCCCTTCTTGTCCCACTCCAGTCTGCTCCCAACCAGATCCAATCCCCATCCCCACATCAGAGCTTCTTTTGTGCCCATCCTCACCCAGGAACTGGCCCAAAACCCACGCCGATCTCTGGCCCAGCAACCAGTCCTCATCGCTCCCACCTGCCTCCAATACAAGCTACCTCCACGCATACCCAAAACCACCCTTAATTCAGCTCCTTCACTCACCATCCTTCAGACTTACACAGCTCCAAACCCATCCCTGCTGCCAAAATGCCTCCCCCTACCCAATCCCCCCCGAGCCTCACTTTCTCTCCAAACCTATTACAACATGCATCAAGTTCTTTGCATCCACATTCCATCGTTTTCCAATTCATTGCGCCCAGATCCACACCTGCCCCGCGCTCTGCACCCATGTTCCTGTTCCTACAGACCCACAGCCCCTCAGTGCCACTCCTGATCCCCCGCCACCCCTGGGCAATCCCAGCAACCCACCCCCAAATCTCTGCCACCTCAGAAGGTGGTATAAACACCCCAAATCCACCAGCTGCTGCTCCACGGGGCCCCACATCTACGTCTTTTCACCCCCAGACCTCTCCCACGCAGCCTCACTTGCTGACAACTCCATGGCCCCCCAGGCCTGCCTGGGGGTGCTCTCTGTCCATCACACCCACTCCTGTCACCCCTGACAGCTCAGAGCCCCCCTCTGCCTTTAAATCCTCACTGTCTCACACTGCCCCACATCAGCCCCTCACAGCCCTGCTGCTCTCGGGCTTCTCCCCCTTTAATCTCAACCAGGGACACCCCAGACTCTGTCGCCCAGGCTCCTGCCCAGCCCCTGCACCCACATTAGGATGGGCCCCTCACACCTAAGGCCCTCAAACTCACCCCTGGGCAGCTCCCACCCCTTCCGAACCCCCAAATCTCCTTACAGCCACCTTCCTGTTGCCCCCCCTGTGGTCTGAACCCAGAGGTGCCCTCTGGGTGGCTTCACACACACACACATTCTCCTCCTCACCTGCTCCTCCCACCCAGAGCCCTTAAACTCACCCCTGGACAGCTCTGAACCCCCATACCTCTTCACACCCACCACTCTCTTGCACCCCCTTGGGCAGCTTGAATCTAAAGGTGCTTCACGCACTCTCCCCCTTACTGCTCATGGCACCCACAGCCCCTCAACCTGCAGGGGACACCGACAGTCCTTGTCGTCCCCTCTGCCGAGAGACACCAGACTCTTTCCCAGCCCTTACACTTCCACTGGAATCCCCTCACATCCAGGGCCCTCGCATTCACCCCTGGGCAGCTCCAACCCTTTCTGAACACCTGAACATCTTCACATCCACCTCTCTTGCGCCCACCTTGCGTAGCTCAAACCTAGAGATGCCCCCTTCGCATTCCTCCTCACGTCCAGTGCCCTCAAACTCATACTGGGCAGCTCCTGCCCCTTCTGAACCCCCCAAACCTTCTCACACTCACCTCCCTCGAGTGTTTCCCTGGGGTGACTCGAACCCTGAAGTGCCCTAAACAGCCTCCCCCGCACTTGCCCCTTGCACCCAGCACCCTCAAATTCACCCCTGGGCAGCTCCCACCCTTCCTGAGCCCCCAGACCTCCTCAGGCTGTGCTCTCTCTTGCCCCCCGTGCACAGAGACGCCCCCCGAGCGGCTCCCCTCGTACACCTGCCCCTCGCACCCACAAACACGCCAGCTCCCACTGTCACCAGCCGGGGACACTCACAGCCCTCCCTGCTCCCTGGGACACCCATAAACCCCTCAATCTCTGCTCCAGGACACCCGCAGTGCCCCCCTGGGGACACCCGTGGGCCTCCCCTCAACCTCTCAGGACACACGTGGACCCTTTTGCTCCCCAGGACAACCACAGCCCCCCCTTGCCCCTGGGGACACCCCGAGACCCCCTCTCATCCCCCGGGGGGACACGAGGACACCCTTGCCCCTCAGGACACCCACAGCCTGCCCCTCGCCTGCCCCTCAGGTCACTCATAGATCACCCCTTCTCACCCTGGGACACCTGCAGCGCCCCCCTCAGCCCCCAGGACACCCGTGAACACCCCCTTGCCCCCACGGGACACCCTTTGACCCCCTCTCATGCTCCCCCCCATCCGTGGATGCCTCTGCTCCTTGGGATACCCGTGGAACACCTCTGGCCCCTTCAGGTCACCCTGGTCATACACACACACCCCCAAGACACCCCCTTATCTACTCGGGTCACCCACGGCCCCTCCTGCCCCTGGAGACACCCTGAGACCCCCTCTCATCCCCCCGAGACACTCGTGGGTCCCCCCAATCCCCTCGAGACACCCCTGAGCTCCCTTTCACACTACCCCCCAGGACCCTCGTGGACACCCCCTTATCCCCTTGGGACACGCGTGGACCCCTCTGCTACGCAGGACACCCACACCATGAGGACACCCCGAGACCCCCTCTCATCCCCTCGAGACACCCGTGGACCCCTCTGCTCCCCAAAAACACGCTAAGACTCCATCCCACCGGAACACACGTGGACACCCCCTGACCCCCTCAAGACACTCCTGGGGCCCCTATCACCCCCTCAAGACACTCGTGGACATCCCCTTATCCACTCGGGACACCCTGAGACACCTCTGCTCCCCGGGACACCCCCAGCCCCTCCTGCCCCTGGGGACACCCCGAGACCCCCTCTCATTCCCTCGAGATGCCCGTAGACACCCCCTGACTCCCTCGAAACACCCCTGGGTCCCCTTTCACCCCCTCAGGACACCCGTGGACATCCTGTGACCCCCCTCAAGTCAGCCCTGGGCCTCCTTTTGCCCCCCCAGGACACCCGTGGATACCCCCTTATCCCCTTGGGACAACCGTGGACCATTCTGCTCCCCAGGACACCCCCAGCCCCCCCAGCCCCTGGGGACACCCCCGACCCCACCTCCCCCAGAACACCCACGGACACCCCCTGACTCCCTCGAGACAACTCCGGGCCCCCTTTCACGCCCCCAGAACACCCGTGGACACCTCCTTATCCCCTTGGGACACCCGTGGGCCCCTCTGCTCCCAGGGGACACCCCGAGACACCACCCTCCCAGAACACGCGCAGACACTCCCTGACCCCCTCAGGACACCCCTGGGCCCCCTTCCACCCTCCCAGCACACCCGTGGAAACCCCTTTATCCCCCTGGGGCACTCGTGGACCCCCGTGCCCCTCCGCACACCCCCGACCCGCCCCGTCCCCCCCAAGACGCCCCCAATCCCCCCCCCCCTCCCGCCGGCCCCGGGGTCCCACCTGAAGCGTCCCCCGCAGTGCTGGCACTGGTCGCCCACCCAGCCGGGCTGGCACTCGCACTGCCCGCTCCCCGGCTGGCACCGCCCGCCGTTGGCGCACGGTTTGTCGCATTCCTTCACGGCCACCACCGCCGCCGCCGCCGCCGCCTCCTCCTCGGCGGCAGCGGCACCCGCGGGGCCCAACCCCGGTAGCGCCGGCATCATCATCAACAACAACATCAGCAGCAGCAGCAGCGCGCACGGCAGCGGCGGCGGCGAGGTGGGTCCCCGCCAGGCCATCTGCTGCCGCCGCCGAGCGCGGGAGGGGGGGCGGGCGGGGGGCGGCGGGGCGACGCGGGGCATGGCCGGCGCGGCGGGCCCGGGGGCTGCGCCGCTCCCGCTACGGTGGCCGCGAAGGGAGGGCGGACGCGGGGCGCCCGCAGCCAGGCGGCGCCGCCGGGCCGCGGCCGATGACGTCACGGCGGCCGCCGAAGGTGGATGTTGGAGGTGGGAGGGGGGGAGCGGGGGAGGCCAATCGCAGCGCGGGAAACCGGCCCGCCGGCGGCCAATGGTGGCGGAGGCCACGCCCATAGAGGAGCCTGGATGGTTTAGGCCACGCCCACCGCGGGACAGGCCACGCCCACCGCCCACCAGCGAGTTGGGCGCGGGGCGGTGGGCAGAGCGGCCCCGTGCGGGGCGGTCGCGGGCCGCGGGGTATAGAGAGAGGGAGGTGTTGGGGGTGTCCCAGCTGTGCCCCCCCCCCCCCCAGGCTGTCCCACAGGGAATCACAGTTGGGAGGGACTCACAAGGACCATAGAATCACAGAGTGGGTTGGGTTGGAAGTACCGTTTAATATTCGATAGGAATGGTTGGACTCGATGATCCTATGGGTCTTTGCCAACCTGCTGATTTTATGATTCTGTGATTCCATGAAGGGACCTCGAAGCCCACCTAGTCCCACCCCAATGCCATGGGCAGGGACACCTCCCACTGGATCAGGCTGCTCCAAGCTACATCCAACCTGGCCTTGAACACTTCCAGGAATGGGGCAGCCGCAGCTTCCCTGGGCAACCTGGGCCAGGGCCTCACCTCCCTCAACGTGAAGTGTTTCTCCCTGATCTCTAAACTAAATGTTCCCCCTTCCAATTTAAAGCCATTCCCTCTCATCCTATCACTCCAGGCCTTTAGAAAAAGCCCCTTCCCAGATTTCCTGGAGCCCCTTCAAGCACTGGAAGTTGCTTTGAGGTCTCCCTGGAGCCTTCTCCAGGCTGAACAACCCCAACTCTCTCAGCCTGGCCTCAGAGCACAGGAGCTCCAGCCCTCAGGTCACTGTGTGGCCTGCTCTGGACCCATAACAATTCCATATCCTCCTTGAGTTGGGGATTCCAGAGGTGGACACATTCCCCCTCGTCTTGTCACTCCATGCAATGAGACAGCAGGGTAAGGGATGGGATTCTCCTCCTTTGCTTTGCTCTGGTGTGGCCCCACCTGGAGCCCTGCATTCAATTTTAGAGTCCTCAGCACAGCAAGGGGATGGATCTGTTGGAGCAAGCCCAGAGGAGGCCACAGAGATGATCCAAGGGATGGAGCACCTCCCATACGTAGGCAGCCTGATAAAGTTGGGCTTGTTCAGCTCAGAGAAGGAAAGGCTCTGCCAAGACCTTATTAGCAGCCTTCGAGTAGTTAAAGGGGGCTCCAGGAAAGCTGGAAAGTGTCTCTTGATCACAGAGTGCAGGGATAGGATAAGGGGGAACAGTTTCAAGCTGAAAGAGGGGAGATTGAGATATTTTCCTATGAGAGTGGTGAGGCACTAGCCCAGGTTGCCCAGAGAAGTGGTGGCTGCCCCATCCCTGGAGGCGTTCAAGGCTGGGTTGGATGGGGCTTTGAGCAACCTGATCCAGTGGGAGGTGTCCCTGCCCATGGCAAGGGAGTTGGAACTGGATGGGCTTCAAGGTCCCTTCCAATGCAAGCCATTCTATGATTCTATTAAAATAAGCAGTCAGCTGTTCATGCAAGGTTTACTGCGCATGAAAAGCAAAACTTGCTGGCATGGGACAATCATCATCATTTTGTAATGAACATTTCCTGTTGAAAATTGGGAAGGTGCAGCTGCCTTATTTAATTTTGCGAATAAGAAAACAGGGATCTGCAAAAAGAGATTCCCTCCTGCCCTGGAAAACCAGTTAAGCGAATGCTCTCCAGACCTTAATTTGTAACAGCGAAGGACTGAGGGATGAGAAAGCAAAGCAGCGCAGTCTCTGGTCCTCTCCTGAGTTTGTGGTGAAGCAGCAGACACTTTTTTAACACATTAGCCAGGATGCGATTTTCGGCAGGAAGGGTGGAGCAGAAATGCAGATGCTGTTCAAAATGATCAGATCTTTCATTTTCAGTGAGGTGAGAAAGCTGAGGAGTTCTTGGGTAAAAGTTGCCTTTGGTCTCTCTCCTTTAGTCTGTTCCGTTGTGACTGGAGTTACCCGAGTCGTTAATATCTTGTTTCAGACATGGAAAGGTGTCAACAGCTGATAATTAATCTTAATTTTTTAATGCAAGGCCAAAAACTAAAAGATAGTATTCACATTTTTCCCTATAAAGAAGGGTGATCAGGGCTTAGATGAAGTAATACAAAGACAGACAACACACTAGATGGAAATAACCAACCCACAGTATTGAAATAGCTCATTTGTATTTAGAAATCAAACTATTATTTACCCGTCTGGGCTGCAGGAGGTTCTTCAGTGGGAGCCTCACTCATTTCTGAGTGAGTTAGCAGGGATAATGAAGGGGATTGAGCAGACAGGAAAGAAAACAGCCTCAAGATCAGTTTGTGTCTTCTTGTCAGTCAAACATCTGTCTAGCGAAAGCGTTGCTCATGTATTTTGCCTCTTCTGCTTGAGGCTTCAGGGAGGAGAAGGAAATCTTAGGTTAAGTTTAAAAATGCCCTGCTAGGCAGTGCTGGAATCCAAAGGAGACATAAAACCAGAAAGATGGGAGAGATGAGAAAGAGGTTACAAATACCTTCTAGGCTACACAGAGGTGGAAGCACAGGGAGGAGACTTCTAATACATGGATGTTCCTGGGACACAAATGACTGCCAGAATGCCTCGAATCTGTGGATTCAGATGCCATCATTGCCATTATCCAAGGCGCTGCCAGCAAAAGCCAGTCTGGCTCCAAGTTTCACCCAGTTCAGAATGCAGCCAGCGCATGACAGTGTTCTCTGGGTTGTCCTCTGTGTGTCACACAGGTGCTGCCAACACAGCTTGCTCCCACCAGCTCAAGCCAAAGGAGACCCAACAGTCTGGCACAGCTTCTGTACTGTGTGCATTCCAAACTACCAGCTCAGGCCTGGGGTTGGCGTCTGCTGTCAGATATCGCCCCCCATGCTCTACTTTGTCTCTCCCTACATCTGTTTGTATTCGTTTGCGCTTCTCAGAGATAACAGTGCTTCTATTTTCACAACGCCTGCTCCCCACTTTCTTACCAAACATGGTTGCACAAGACATTGAAAGTAAAAACATGGGTTAACATGGTAAGAATAAGTCGCAGAATCGTAGAATCGTAGAAACAGAGAGCGATTTTGATTGGAAGGGACCTCAAAGCCCATCCAGTTCCAACTCTCCTGTCATGGGCAGGAACACCTCCCACTGGATCAGGTTGCTCCAAGCCTCATCCAACCTGGCCTTGAACACCTCCAGGGATGGAGCAGCCACAACTTCCTTGGTCAACCTGTGCCAGTGTCTCACCACCCCCAGCCTGAAGAGTTTCTTCCTAATATCCAATCTAAATCTTCCTCCTTCCAATTTAAAGCCATTCCCCCTCATCTTGTCACTATATGCCCTTATAAAAAGTCCATTCCCAGCTTTCTTGTAGACCCCTTCAGGTACTGGGAGGCTACTAATAAAAATGGAGAAACTGTTCCCATCCTGGACTTGAGTTGCACTTCGCTACAACTGCATCAGACTTGAAGAACTACTTGTGTGATCAGAGATTTGCATGGGGTTTCTTTTCCGTGCCATCTCTCCTTGCCTCTCTCCCCATCCTTTCTCCAATAGTAGTTCCTTAATATTCAGAAGTCGAAAGGTTTTCTACCAAATAACTGAAATAATCAGGTCTGTGAAGTAGTTGGCTGGTTTTTATCAAGCAAACTTCAGCTGTCTCAAATGAAGAGTTAAGAAGGATCATCTGGCAAAGGAGGGTAGGGAGAGAGTCTTCACATCATAAGAAGCTGATATTCCAGCCAGCAGAGCGTTCATCAGCTGCCTGTGGCCAATCTTAAATACTTCAGAGAAGACGAACATCCATGAGCATTGCACAACAGAAGAAATCCTTTCCTGACCTTGGTTGTGATCATACTGTGCTCTGTCGCTGTCTGCATGAAACATTAACTGTGGGAGATCATTATTGTTAAATTAAGTTTAATCTGTTCAGTTTTAATGTGCAAAGAATGTTCAAAAATGCTTCTTGGTCCTTTTTTTATCAGCAAGCAACTTTGCAATGTGAAAATACAGTTTGAAGGGGAGGAGTTACATTAGCCCAGAGTGCAGACGGGGCTATTTTTATTTCAGAAAACAGAAATATTTCATAGTAGACGTACTAGAATGATTAAAACGCCCTTTCCTGGCAACAGGCGCAGCAGGACAATGGTGTTTTTGCAAACAGCACATAGTGAGGGTATTGCATTGAGGGATGGAACTGTCACAGCTAGAAAAATTGTCATCAGAACAACACTTAAGTGGCTTTCACAACTCATGCAGCACGAGACATCAACAACTAATTATTAAGCAAGCGTTTCCTTGGACATTGATTTTAGATGAGGCTTTACAATGAAGCAAGAACCACCAGTGCTGAATTATGATTGGAGCGAAGAGCTGCGCTCACTTCGGTTCACTCTTGCTGCCAAACTTTTATGTTGTCGTTAGACGTGCAATTGAATGTGTATTTACTCAGCACATATTTGCTCAGTATATAAGTCGAGTTAGTGCCTTCTTCATATGCCCAATGACAGGATAGACGGAGATGCTAATTAATGAATTGGCCTCTGGAGTGAAATTATGCCCTCGTTAAGCAGACTCCTATTGATATTAATATGGTCAGAACATCATAGCTGCTGGCTGAGTCACGGCTGAGCTGGGTATCACGGATGTGTAAATAATGGAGCTGCCCTGGGAAGTTGGCTGCTTGGTCTGTTTATCTGCATAACTCAAGATGGATCAAGTCATGGTGATATCTGGGGTCAAAAATTACATGAAGCTGTAACCATAATGCTGCATTATACATGCTTTTTTCCTTCTTTTGAGAGGAGCTGTTTCACAGGAGCCCTAACCTCCTGAAATAACTCCCTTTTCAAGGGCCTGGAACCAGTTATTTCCAATTAACTCATAACCCGGCATTGCCAGTTTTTCTGTTCCTCACCCTACTTGCTGCCCCTCACTCATTGCAGCCCCTGACCACATTTCCAAATCCTTGGCATCTCCCAGCCCCATCCCTTCTGCTGAAGGTCCTTCCAGATGCCCTGCTTGTATCCAGATGACATGGGACAGTCTGGCTCCAGCAGTGTCCTTGCTCCCTATCCAAAATATTTTCCTTGCTCTACAGTGAGAGAAAGGAAAAGGATATCCTGCCATCCAGCGCTGAGATCATCCCTTGCACCCCACCAGAAATGTCTCACCTTCCCAGGCTGAAGAAAACAGCAAGAAAGAAGTTCCTGCTGTTGCAAAACAGCAGATCACGCGTAGCCAATCTCATTAAACATAACTTCAGACCAAGCAACTGAGATGACTCAAAACAAAACCCCATTTTCCCCTCAGCTCCTTTTCCCCCGGTCCTTTGCCTCCACAGTGCCAGCAAAGTCCAGGTCTGAAGAGGAGAAGATGCAGACCGAAATGTATTCATGTTCGTTGCTGTCTGGGGAGGTGTGTAAGCCAACCCTATGTTTAACAACTGCCATGTGATCTTCCTTCAAAACACTCTCTGGGTCATTTGAAGGGCTTGCTTCAGGTTTGGTTTGGTTTTTTTTCCCCCTTCTAGATTTCAGACTTCCTGCAAACAACTCACCGTTGCTTTCTCTGGTTTTGGTGATCATGTCCCAAGCCTCACGCTAACACAAGTCCTTCTTCTCTCATTCAAATAAGGAGCTTTGCCTCTGAAGGTCCCTAGCTGACAGAAGCATCAGAACAGCAGGAATAAGTGCAGAAACCCTCTGTTTTCTCCTCACCTACCTGGAAATCCTGACATCAGTATGTTTTACACCACATATCCAATTACGAAGCACATTTAGGCATAAACTTGGAGATTGCTAGAGGTCTAGTTTGACCTCTCTTTTTCTTTCATTTAGATGTGGATGTAATGGCCAAAGGTCCTTCGAAAATACACTTAATAAGGAATGAAATATAGAAATTAAAGTGCCGCTGGGAACAAAGGTCTGATAGATTTGCAGACACCATAATGATGAATAGCTGAAAAGTGATGGCATCTGTACAGTTGCTTTAGGGTAGAGGGAGTCTCATTTTTAGGGTAGAGGGAGTCTAATGATTAAACTGTCCTGGAACCCCAGAAATTAGGAGAGAAAAAGAAGAACTTTACACCCTTTCAAAGCTGATTGTGGAAATGGTGGTTAACAAGAGGGTAAAAACCCCACATAGACCTGGGTTGTAGCACCAGGCTCTGCGCAGAGCCCTGTAAAAGCCCTAGTGATCTCACATGTTAGGACCTTGGGTTTATATCTAATTTAAAAGAAGCAGGATTTCATATTGTACAATTCTCTAGCACCACAAAGGCTACTGGATCGATCCAGGTTCAGTGGAAAGCATCGCAGTGGCTGAGTTACTCACATTGTACCTGCTCTTGCTTTTGTTTCTCTCGTAGATTTTTCTGTTTGCGGGTCCTGTCTTCAAAGATCTTTATGGAAAGATTTGACCCATCTGGGTTTAGTGAGATGATGCACAGGCTCTGAAGACCAGTATCTGATTGTCTCAAGCTGTGTAACTATGAAAACACAGTGTCTGTTTGGGAAAATGTCAATTTGTATAGACCAGGGACTAACGTTAGATCCTAACCTGGAAAGTGTGGCACCCAGCCCAGAGCCACTCCTCTGAAATCCTGGCGTATTTTGAGATAATCTCCAGCTTCATAACCACAGTCAGAGTAGTGTGTAAAGAGTAAGGAGGAAAAAGGGGGAGGGAAGGTCAAAAGATAGTAACTTGCACTTCTTGGAACAGAAAAATCACTTCACCATCCTATATCTGATCAGAGGCGGGATCTGGGGGCTGGAGCATACGAGGACAAGCTGGGAAAGTTGGGGTTGCTCAACCTGGAGAAGAGAAGGCTCCAGGGAAACCTTAGAGAAGCTTCCAGGACTGAAAGGGGCTACAGGAAAGCTGGGGAGGGGCTCTTTCTCAGGCAGTGCAGGGATAGGATGAGGGGAGTGGTTTGAAGCTGAAAGGAGGGGATTGAGATGGGGTCGTAAGAAGAAATGTTTTCTTGTGAGGGTTGTGAGACGCTGGCTAGGTTGCCTAGAGAAGCGGTGGCTGCCCCATCCCTGGAGGTGTCCAAGGCCAGGTTGGATGGGGCTTGGAGTCACCTGATCCAATGGGAGGTGTCCCTGCCCATGGCAGGGGAATTGGAACTGGATGGGCTTTAAGGTTCCTTCAGATGCAAACCATTTTGTGATTCCATGATTTTTTGAAAACTACCTCAGAACAGTAAATCTGCTGGAAAAAAAAAAGAAAAGAAAAAAAAAAAGCAGCCAACTGCACTTTTAAACTCCACGTTTTATAAAAGGAAAGGCTTTGTTTGAAAGCAGTGTAGCCTAACTGTCCGATTCCAGCCTGCTCTGTGGAAAGAGCACATTGAATAGATCAACCCATTTTTGCAAGAGCAGAGCAAAGTCCCGAGTGTATCAAGTAATTGAAAGATCATTGACCAACAATAACAAGTTAGTTGCAGTCTGGGGAGAGCCTAGATGCTATAAAAACAGCCGTGTGTTCCCTCCTTCCTTCTGAAACGGAGCCCAGTGAGAGGATAACGAAAGGCATTCAGAGCTGCCGACGAAGCCCAGTACAATGTGGACCCGTATATACGTTCAGCTGGAGGGCAGGGGATGAAAAGAGAGGAGATGCTCTCATTATGCAGGGTATTCTTGAGGGGAATAAAGGGAGGCAAGGCAGTTTTGTCTGTTCAACACAAAAACTTGAAGAAAAAGGCGAAAACAGGCTGCATTTTATTAGGGGTTGTGTCAGACGCTCTGTGCTTCTGGCGGAGAAGCATCTCTGCTATGTCTGACCTCAGTGACTCTCGCCTCCAACGTCAGGGTGGAGAGAGCAGCTGGTGCCCATGGTAAAGTGAGAGCCTCAGCCCCAGGATGGGTGCCAGGCTCTTACCCTGATAGCAACTCAAAGGTGCATCAGCAGACAGGGAGGGAGACCGTGCTGAGTGTGTTTGAGGAGGTCTCACCTCCTGTAGAGAGATCAGATCTGTGAGGGCGAGGAGGGAGCAAGGGGAATCATTGAATCCCTAGGTTGGAAAAGACCTTTGAGATCATCAAGTCCAAGCGTATCTGTCCACTCTTAACCACAACCCTAAACACCTGCATTTGTGCCTCCCCATCATCTCCTCTTCCTCAGCTCTTTTCTAGAGGCTTTTCACAGAATCACAGAATCACAGAATCACAGAATAAACAGGTTGGAAGAGACCCACTGGATCGTCAAGTCCAACCATTCCCACCAATCCCTAAATCATGCTCCTAAGTACCTCATCCACCCTCACCTTAAACACCTCCAGGGACGGCGACTCAACCACCTCCCTTGGCAGACTGTTCCAATGCCTAACCACCCTCTCCGTAAAGAATTTTTTCCTAATCTCAAGCCTAAATCTCCCCTGGCGGAGCTTGAGGCCATTCCCTCTCGTCCTGTCCCCTGTCACTTGGGAGAAGAGCCCAGCTCCCCCCTCTCCACAACCTCCCTTCAGGTAGTTGTAGAGAGTAATAAGGTCTCCTCTTCTCCAGGCTCAACACCCTCAGCTCTCTCAGCCGCTCCTCATAAGATTTGTTCTCCAGCCCCTTCACCAGCTTTGTTGCTCTTCTCTGCACTCGCTCCAGAGCCACAACATCCCTCTTGTGGTGAGGGGCCCAGAACTGAACACAGGACTCGAGGTGTGGTCTCACCAGTGCCGAGTACAGAGGGAGAAGAACCTCCCTGGACCTGCTGGTCACGCCGTTTCTGATCCAAGCCAAGATGCCATTGGCCTTCTTGGCCACTTGAGCACACTGCTGGCTCATGGTCAGTCATTGTCAACCAGCACCCCCAGATCCTTCTCCTCTTGGCAGCTTTCCAACCAGGCTTCTCCTAGTCTGTAGCTCTGCTTAGGGTTGTTGTGCCCCAAGTGCAGGACCCGGCATTTGGCCATGTAAAACCTCATGCCGTTGGTCTCAGCCCAGCAGTCCAGCCTGTTCAGATCCCTTTGGAGCCTCCCGACCCTCCAGCAGATCGACACTTCCACCCAGCTTGGTGTCATCTGCAAACCTGCTAAGGGAGCACTCAATGCCTTCATCCAGGTCGTTGATAAAGACATTAAACATTTTGCAAGCTCCCTGCTTCCTTGCCTTTGCCCTTTCTGGAGGGAATTCAAATTGTGCTGCCCAACCCTCGTCAACGCTGCTACAAGGACACACGATTGCTGCCCTTGACAATGCAGCCTGGCTCTGGCTGACTCATGTACCCGAGGTGGAAACACCTTCCCTAATGAGCGCCTGGCACCGCTGTCCCTGTGTTGGTTTCCACTGCCCAGGAGCTGGAGTCAACCCATCTGAGGGATTACGGGAGGTCAGGCACCACTCCGGGGTTGCAGATGCATTTCTGGCTGCTGCAAAGACAAACCCCATGTGGTACCCGGTGCAATTTCACTGATGGGCAGCGATTAACTGAGGGATCGAGGCATAAACATACACATGCAGACCTGTTAGCTGTATTTATAGAATCATCGAATGATTTCAATTGGAAGAGTCCTTAAAACCCATCCAGTTCCAAATGCCCTGCCATGGGAAGGGACACCTCCCACTAGATCAGGCTGTCCAAGGCTCCATCCAACCTGACCTTGAACACCTCCAGGGATGGGGCAGCCACAACTTCCCTGGGCAACATGGGCCAGTGCCTCACCACCCTCATCATGAAGAATTTTCTCCTTATGTCTACTCTAAATCTTCCCTTATCCAATTTAAAGCCATTGTCCCTCATCCTGTCACTACAAGCATTTGTAAAAAGTCCCTCCCCAGCTTTTCTGGAGCCCCTTCAGGTACTGGAAAGTAGCTATAAGGTCTCCTCAGAGCCTTCTCTTCTCCCGTGTGAATAATCCCAACTCTGTCAGCCTGTCCTCAAATGGGAGGTGTTATTTCTGTCTCTTAGCTCTGCTACCACTTCTCCTCTTCCTCTGACTCACACATCAGGCTGACCTCTTCCACCTCTTGGGAAATATCACTGTAAGTTATTCACCATCTTGGAGAAGATGCTAATCTCTGTTGCTCAGCTGCTTAAAACTTTAACCACCTTCCCTATGACCAAGAAAGTAGCAGGAGGCACCAACCTTGGGCTTCAGGGCTGATTTGGTGACCCTCTGCCAAAAAAAGCTCAAGGTCATACCTCTTGCACACTCAGTTTTCCCTGCTCCTTGGGCGATGGAGCAAGGCTGGCTGCTGTTGTTGGGGCACCTGCTCTTAGTCCGAGCCTAACGATCTGACACATTTGTTAGTAGCTCTCAGAAGAGTCATTCCAGCTGCAGACCTGGTGTAACTGTACACAAAAACACCCTGCTAAGAACTCAGCCAGTGCAAAGTCCTTTCCACAGCTGACTTCTCAGTATTCCTGACAAAAACAACCCTGGGGCCCCACATTTCCAGCTCTGCTAAGCTTGTTCCAGTGACATTTTTGTGCCACGAGGGGCTACTGGTCCACAAGCTCTCCACTAGCTCTCTTACAGGGCTGGTAGTAGCTGTTAGGATCTTGCCTTCACACCAGAGAAAAGATACCATCACAAAAATAAAGTCTCTGAAAGCACAAATGCTCTCATCCTGCCTTTTACAATAAGAGACATGCATGAGCCAAGCATTTGGACTTTCTTCTCCATCAGCAACACCTTTCATCTCAAAGCTTTGTTATCTTAGAATCATAGAGTCATAGAATGGTTTGGGTTGGAAGGGACCTTAAAGATCATCCAGTTCCAACCCCCCTTTCATGGGCAGGGACACCTCCCACTGCATCAGGTTGCTCAGAGCCCCATCCAACCTGATCCTGAACACCTCCAGAGATGGAGCTTCCATCTTTTTTTAAATATTATCCCTTTAGTGGTAATGCCCCTGGAGATTATGTTTTCCTCCTCTTGCTCCTGGAGGCTGTTACTGAAGTGTACTGAATCCATAAAACAAAGGGAGGGTAGGCCTAACTAATCATTAAACTAAGGGAGGGTGGATTTAAACTGAGTATAAGGAAGAATTTTTTTACACTGAGGATGGTGAAACAGTGACACAGGTTGTCCAGAGAGGTAGTAGAGGCCCAAACCCTGGAAACATTCCAGGTCAGGTTGGACAAGTCTCTGAGCAACCTTATCTGGTTGAAATTGTCCCTGCTTCTGCAGGGAGTTAGACTACATGACCTGTAAATGTCCTCTCCAACCCAAACCATTCTATGATTCTACAATTCTATGAGTCTATGATTCTGTATTTCATGGCTGAGGAATGGTGTTCAATCATAGAATCATAGAACCACCAGGTTGGAGAAGATCCACCGGATCATCGAGTTCAACCATTACACTATGTTCTCCTGGGTTTCAGAGGTCTCATCCTTGAGGTGCCTTCTAAACTGCAGAGCACACCAGAAGCAGGGAGGCTCCAGGCTTCTGAACATTGCTTGTTTGGCTTCAGAAGAGCCTGCCTGCAGGTAACTCCTCTTTCACGCCAGTGTAACATCAGCAGCTGTGACAGAGCTGCTCCTTTTTCATAGTAGAAGCAAAAAGGGAACAGGGGCTGTGGCACTGAGTGCAAAGTGTGACTGAGCTGCTGGCTTCCCTGGGTGTAATGATAATGGTTTAAACCAACGTATTGCCTCAGGTTGTGCCAGGTGGGGATTTAGATTGGATATTTGGAAAAATTTCTTCCCTGAAAGAGTGGTGAAGCATTGAAAGAGGCTGCCCATGGTAGTGGTGGCATCACCATCTCTGGAGAGGTTCACAGAATAACCAGGTTGGAAGAGACCCACTGGATCGTCAAGTCCAACCATTCACACCAATCCCTAAATCATGCTCCTAAGTACCTCATCCACCCTCACCTTAAACACCTCCAGGGACGGTGACTCAACCACCTCGCTGGGCAGACCGTTCCAATGCCTAACCACCCTCTCCGTGAAGAACTTTTTCCTAATCTCAAGCCTAAATCTCCCCTGGCAGAGCTTGAGGCCATTCCCTCTCATCCTGTCCCCTGTCACTTGGGAGAAGAGCCCAGCTCCCCCCTCTCCACAACCTCCCTTCAGGTAGTTGTAGAGAGTAATAAGGTCTCCTCTTCTCCAGGCTAAACACCCCCAGCTCTCTCAGCCGCTCCTCATATGATTTGTTCTCCAGCCCCTTCACCAGCTTTGTTGCTCTTCTCTGGACTCGCTCCAGAGCCTCAACATCCTTCTTGTGGTGAGGGGCCCAGAACTGAACACAGGACTCGAGGTGCGGTCTCACCAGTGCCGAGTACAGAGGGAGAAGAACTTCCCTGGACCTGCTGGTCACGCCGTTTCTGATCCAAGCCAAGATGCCATTGGCCTTCTTGGCCACCTGGGCCACTGCTGGCTCATGTTCAGTCGTTTGTCAACCAGCACCCCCAGGTCCTTCTCCTCCTGGCAGCTTTCCAGCCAGGTTTCTCCTAGTTTGTACCTCTGCTTAGGGTTGTTGTGCCCCAAGGGCAGGACCCGGCATTTGGCCTTGTTAAACCTCATGCCGTTGGTCTCAGCCCAGCAGTCCAGCCTGTTCAGATCCCTTTGGAGCCTCCCAACCCTCCAGCAGATCCACACTTCCACCCAGCTTGGTGTCATCTGCAAACTTGCTAAGGGAGCACTCGATGCCTTCATCCAGGTCGTTGATAAAGACATTAAACAGGACTGGACCCAGGACTGAGCCCTGGGGAACCCCACTTGTCACTGGCCTCCAGCTGGATTTAACTCCGTTTCCCATCACCCTCTGGGCCCGGTCATCCAACCAGTTTTTCACCCAGGAGAGTGTGCGCCCGTCCAGGCCAGAGGTGACAGTTTCCGAAGCAGAATGCTGTGAGAAACTGTATCAAAGGCTTTTCACAGAGCATATAGATGTGGCTTTTGAGGGCTTGGTTGTTTAGTCTGGGGAAGAGGAGGCTGAGAGGAGACCTCATTGCTCTCTACAACTACCTGAAAGGAGGTTGTGGAATGGAGGGAGCTGGGCTCTTCTCCCAAGTGACAGGGGACAGGACGAGAGGGAATGGCCTCAAGCTCCACCAAGGGAGGTTCAGGCTGAACATTAGGAAAAAGCTTTTCACAGAAAGTGTCATTGGGCACTGGCAGAGGCTGCCCAGGGAGGGGTTTCGTCGCCTTCCCTGGAGGGGTTTAAAAGATGGGTGGATGATGTGCTGAGGGACATGGTTTAGCAATTGATAGGAATGGTTGGACTCGATGATCCAGTGGATCTTTTCCAACCTAGTGATTCTGTGGTTGGACTGGGTGATCTGAGAGGTCTGTTGGTACCTTAACAATTCCATGTTTTTATCATTCTACCTTAATAATGAGCTGGAGACTTTGCAGATCACACGTAAGCCCTGTTGTTCAGCCACCTCAGGCTAATTTGGTTTCAGCAAACATAGGTCCTCTGGGGTCTGGAGCCTAACATTTATTAAACTACACTTTGTCCAAACTTTTTCCCCTAGCCCTGTAATTAAGAGGGTGAGTGGTCCAGCTGACTTCCGCGGGAGTGGTTGGATGTCTAATTAAACTTGCGCCTGCAGCTTAACGAGAGTGAAACTTCCCCGTGGGCTTGTTCATGCCCTGTTGAAACAGCACATAAGGAACTTGGTTTCTAGATTACATCAACACATTCTTACTTCCTCCTGTCGTGACAGGCCAAACGAGTAAGGACTTACTGATTTTAAATTGAAACCAGTTCTCCAAATGTCTCTTGCACCCGGGTGCAAAGTAGTTGTGCAAAATATAATTGAGATGATAAAGCCCGGATAATAACAGCATCGGAGCAGGTACTTTTGGTCAAACATTGGAACAGGGAAGTGGTGTAGTCTCCCTCCCTGGAGATGTTCAAAAAGCATGTAGACGTGGGACTTAAGGACATGGCTTATTAAGCATGGTGGTGTTGGGCTGACAGTTGGACTGGATGATCTTAGAGGTTTTTTCCAACCTCAATGATTCGATGATTCTATGATTTTACTAGAGTTTGCATGAACAGCAACTAGACAGTAGGAACTGCCTAAAAGGTGCAGGATGCATAGAATTGTAGAATCGTAGAATCGCAGAATCATAGAATAGTTTGGGTTGGAAGGGACCTTAAAAGTCATCCAATTCCTACCCCTTGCCATGGACAGGGACACCTCCCGCTAGATGAGGCTGCCCCAAGCCCCATCCAATCTGGCCTTGAACATCTCCAGATGTTCAGCATCTACTTGAACATCCACAACTTCCCTGGGTGACCTATGCCAGTGTCTCATCACTCTCATCATGAAGAAATTCCTCCTTATATCTATTCTAAATCTGCCCCTCTCCAGTTTATAGCCGTTGCCCCCAGTCCTATCTCTACAAACCTCTGTAAAAAGTCCCTCCCCAGCTTTCTCATAGTCCCTTCAGGTACTGGGAGGTCGCTATAAGTTCTCCTCAGAGCCTTCTCTTCTCCAGGCTGAACAACCTCAACTCTGTCAACCTGTCCTCGTCTGGTCATCCTTGTAGCGCTCCTCTGTTTACTTACACCTACGATCACCTGGTCCAACCCTCCCTCGCTTCCTCCAAGCAGCTCAAACCACCTTAGAGCAATATTTTGGGCTGGCAAATAAACGGTGAATCAACACTTCTGACCACTAAAGCAAGATTAGTAGTTTCATGCTACTTAACTCCAGTACAGCTGCAGATATCTACATATTGTAGAGCTTAACAAAGGATTAAATCAACTTTATGAGTGAAAGAAACTTGGAAGGAAGACTGCTCACTCCTCACTTGTTTAAACTGGTGTAGTTCCATCAGGAGGAGCATCACCAGAGCATGGGGTTTGGGAGGCACGAGGAGGAGGAGGAATAAAGTGCTCTGAGCAGATCCACAGCTACCTTTGCTCAGTGGGGTCAACTGTTGTAAAATCCAGAGTAGAAGGGAGAGGGCAGGCAAAAAGAAAAGGCAACAGATGAGACCACAGGGGGCTGTTTTGTGTAGGATTTATGGGATACAGTTCATGGAGTAGGAGGCAAGGGAGGTCATAGAGGCTGGCTTCTTGCATCCACAGTTATTTGGCTTCATCTTGTTGCTCCTTCCCAGGGTGCAAATTGTATTCCCACCCCATCTGCTGTCCCAGAGGGTCTCACGTGTCTGTGCTCCCAGGTGCCGTGGTAAAAGCTCGGCTCTGTGGCACGATTCCGGGTGATTGCCACGGCAATTCCAGCCCTGTGCAGCTGTTCAAGGAAGCGTAACATTTGGCTCAAGCAGAATATTGCTATGTAATCTCTGGGCTTCTTGGGAGGAAACAGTGTCTCATTATAATCCAAAAAGGTCTGGTGTGGGGGTGCATTGGGTTTTATATTTTTCCTAGTTGAAATTAACATAACCAAAACTTAAAATGTGTTGTGATTTATAAAAGAAATATAAAAAGGTCTGAAGGCTTTTCTTCCGTTGCTTTGAGCTCTCCTTGGCATCGTTATCGGGTGAGTGTCCAATCTGAGCAAAGGCAGCAAAGGAGGAAAGGTTGAGGGCAGAAAGAATGGGAGAAAAAAAAACAAATCCCATTTAGCCCGTTCCTCGTTGCACATCTCTGCACAAGGATGCAGTGGGGATGCTCTGTTTGCAAAGGCAGCAGGCTAGGCAGCGACTTAAGGGCACTACGCTCCCCCTGATGTGCAAGGGTGGGTTCAGGACTGTCAAGAGGTGAAGAGACACCTTCCCGAACAAGAAATGTTGGTTTGGGAAGAGTAGAAAGAGCTTGTGCAGCAATTGTTTGCTAAAAGGATCAGCTCTGCGCACACAGAGGTAGCGGCTGCTGCAGTTGTGTGTGAGAATGCAGATGGAAATCAGAGCGGGCTCTTCAACAAGACGCTCCCAAGAGGTGTCTTTATAGCAGTATTGTGTGTTTTAGAAACGACATTGGATAGAGGCATTATCTGGGGATCTGCGAGTCACCTTATGTTTGGTACTGGGAGATAAATACGCTATTTAAGCACATATAATAATACCAGTCTTGAAGGAACCGCTTTGCAACTCAGGCAATCAATATGACCAGCACGTTTGCTAACGGCGTGCAGAGATCAGCGTTAAGAGGTTGTTGTGGTGAAGCCCTGAACAGCCGAGGAGAGCCAAGAAAATGCATTCCTTGGCTGAAGTGTGTTCCAACGATGAGTAGGCGGCGATGGCCTTTGCGAAGCCATGAATGCTGTCCTTGCTCCAGCCCAGAAGTGCTGCATCGGCTTTGGGTTATTTGATATTTTTCCAGTAGCCTCTGTTTCAAAGAGTGGGACTCATCTCAGCTGGCCCAAGACATTGACAGCACAGATGTCTCCATCTGAGCTGGTCCCAGAGGTTTTCTCTGGAGTCAATAGAGAACCATGCATGTTTTATCATTGGGTTTTCTCAAGCTGCTTTACTTGGAAGTCGACATTGCAGCCCTGTGACTTGGACTCTCTCCTGGGATTGTAAAGATAACTGGATCCCACTCGTGGTCATCTGCACACTGAAGCATAGCAAGGTTTTGCTTTCATACAGGAACACTTACTCCTGTGTGAGAGCAACCTCTTACATCTGCCCCAAGGCACAGCCCAAGGTCCAGAGCTCCTGATTCAGGTCTCAGCACTGCAATGCCTTAGGCTGCTGCTCATGAGTCCTCTCCGCTGGAGGAGCACGCTCTCTGCAGTCCTCAAATCATAGAGTCATAGAATGGTTTGGGTTGGAAGGGACCTTAAAGATCATCTAGTTCCAACCCCTCTGCCATGGGCAGGGACACCTCCCACTAGATCAGCTTGCTCAAAACCCCATCCAACCTGGCCTTGAGCACCTCCAGGGATGGGGCAGCCACGACTTCCCTGGGCAAAGTGGGCCAGTGCCTCCCCACCCTCTTTGTGAAGAAATTCACAGAATCACAGAATAACCAGGTTGGAAGAGACCCACTGGATCGTCGAGTCCAACCATCCCCACCAATCTCTAAATCATGCTCCTAAGTACCTCATCCATCCTCACCTTAAACACCTCCAGAGAAGGCGAGTCAACCACCTCCCTGGGCAGACTGTACCAATGCCTAACCACCCTCTCCGTGAAGAATTTTTTCCTTATCTCAAGCCTGAATCTCCCCTGGTGGAGCTTGAGGCCATTCCCTCTCGTCCTGTCACTGTCACTTGGGAGAAGAGCCCAGCTCCCTCCTCTCCACAACCTCCTTTCAGGGAGTTGTAGAGAGCAATGAGATCTCCCCTCAGCCTCCTCTACTCCAGGCTAAACACCCCCGGCTCTCTCAGCCGTTCCTCATAAGACTTGTTCTCCAGCCCCTTCACCAGCTTCATTGCTCTTCTCTGGACTCGCTCCAGACCCTCAATGATGATCCAAAGGCTGGAGAACCTCCCCTATGAGGACAGGCTGAGAGCAGCCTAGGGGAAAGCAGGCTCTGGAGGAGACCTATCAGCCATTCTGTACTCAAAGGGGACCTACAGGAAAGCTGGGGAGGGCTTCTTGATCAGGGAGTGCAGGGTTAGGATGAGGGGGAATGGGTTTAAGCCAAAAGAGGAGAGATTGAGGTGAGATCTTAGAAAGAAATGGTTTCTGTTAAGGTCATGAGGCACAGGTTGCCCAGAGAAGTTGTGGCTGCCGCATCCCTGGAGGAGTTCGAGGCCAGGTTGGATGAGGCTTAGAGCAGTCTGACCCAGTGGGAGGTGTCCCTGCCCATGGCAGGGGGTTGGAACTGGATGGGCTTTTAAGGTCCTTCCAACCCAAAACGCTCTGTGAAATGGAAGAGCCAAGCAAAGGAGTTGAGCAGGATGACGAGCATAAAGATGCAAAGCTGTGATTTTCAGCCTGTGTTTTGTAGCCTTCAGCATGAGGTGATCTTCCAGGCATCGGGAGTTCCACGTGCAAGACTGGGGAGAGTTAAAGGAAAAGCTCAGAAACCCATCGAACTCTGGGGACTGGAAAAGGGTGCCGCTACGCAGAGAAAGGAGTTAAAGTCAAAAAGAAGGAGCTGTGTTTTGTGCAGGCTCAGACTGCGAAGCAGTGGAAGGAAGGAGTCACAAGGTTCAAGTGTCTGAAGGAAGAGCTGGGAAGAAGATCCCAGCAGTGATGCTTTATGGTGGAGTCCAAACATTCTCACAGAGAGGTGCCATAAATAACCCTACCCCTCAGGCCAGCTTTCAGCCCTTTGGCTTGCACAGGAACCTCGTGACCACGTAAAGTGGCTCTTTTTCAAAGTGAGGCCCACAAATTCCTTTAAATTCTATTATCTTTTTCGTTCTCTTTACTCAGAAATTAATGGAAACGCTTTGGGGCAAAACTACCAAAAAAATCCAGATGATTTGCCTGTACGCGGCTCCCAAACTGAGGAGCGAGGAGCACGAGGAGGGAATAACTCAGCTGGTGACACGGGGAGTTATGAGTGGGATCGAGGGGTTAACAACAGGGATTTTTACAGTGGAGTAATTTTAATGGCACGCAACGAGCACCCCACTATAATTAAATACTGAAAAATAACAACCTACTATTAAGGGATTGCATTATAGTCTCAACAGCGATCGTACGGCAGCCTCGATAATGGTGTCAAACCGGGATATTCACTGGGGGATTAATGAGCATTTAAAACACGAAGGCTCCTTGCCAGAAGGTTATCTCCAGGAAATGCCTGCAAGCTCAATTGTTATTATTTAAACAAACAGTGAATGGCGTGGTCGAGTATAAAAATTTTTTATTGTCTTGTAAAAATATCAGAATAGAGGGGAAGGGGAAGTATTTTATGACAAATAACCAGATGCAAGCCTCAGGTTGAGGGAGGGGATTCTGCCCCTCGGCTTTGCTCTGGTGGGACCCCACCTGGAGTCCTGTGTTCAGTTCTGGAGCCCTCAGCACAGGAAAGGCATGGAGCTATTGGAGTGAGTCCAGAGGAGGCCATGGAGATGATCCAAGGGTTGGAGCTTCTCCCATATGAGGACAGGCTGAGAGAGTTGGGCTTATTCAGCCTAGAGGAGAGAAGGCGCTGGGGGAGACCTTAGAGCAGCTTCCAGTACTGAAAGGGGCTCCAGGGAAGCTGGGGAGGGGCTCTTGATCAGGGAGTGCAGAGATGGGATGAGGGGAAATGGTTTTAAGCTGAAAGAGGGGAGGTTGAGGGGAGATTTCGGAAGAGATGTTTTCCTGTGAGGGTGGGGAGGCCCTGGCCAGGTTGCCCAGAGCAGTGGTGGCTGCCCCATCCCTGGAGGTGTTCAAGGCCAAGTTGGATGGGGCTTGGAGCAACCAGATCCAGTGGGAGGTGTCCCTGCCCATGGCAGGGGGTTGGAACTGGATGGGCTTTAGGGTCCCTTCTAATCCAAACCATTCTATGATTCAATGATCTTTTGCCATTTTTAATGCCCCAAACCCTTTAATTTGCCTACATGTACCATGCTATGAGCAATGAGTGTCTGATATCACTTTAGGGAGGCCTCTGCCCCACAGAATGGATGTTTCTGCAAGAGCTTCTCTATGAGGGATATTAATATATTGTTCCTATTTCTTTACTATTTTTCTACTGGTATGAAAATACCTTCTTCTGCTTCACAGCCCCACAAAGCCTGATGAGCTCCTGGCTAATGGTTAAAGAATTTCCAGATGCTGCAGGAGGACACCTAATCCAAGAACTGGGACCATGAATGTTATTTTCCTCTGCCTGGTATCTCGCATTAGAGGCATAAGGATTAAAAAGGCTTAGGGAGGGGAGCTTGTCTAGTGTTTGGAGGAGCATTGATTTGGAGGTGGTGATTAAATGCTCCACTGACTGTTTTTAGAGGATTTGTGTGAGATGATGCTGTAAAAGTCACCTGTCTACCTAGAAAGCGCTGATGGCTGATAAAGGGGTGAGGCAGGAGGTTGGATGAGGGTGACTCAGGAGCCAGGTGCTCTCAGAGAAATTAACTCTCTTTGTAGACACCAAGATAATGAACTCAATTTAACCTCTGTCATCCAGGATTTAGTTCTGCTGTGTGAGCGTGAACTCCACTTAGGAGACAGTGGTGGACAAGGTCCCTGGGATGAGAAGCCGTGGCTTTTCATGGATCGTTGGCCACCTCATGTCTCCAGAGAGAATCTGTCTTCCACGCTTCAGCCAACAGGACAAATGCAGACTTAAACTGAAACGAGTGAGATTCGAGTTAGTCAGTGGCAGAGCTACTTTATCCTGACGTTGCTCTGATATCAGATGGGTGGAGAAACCACCCAAGCAATGTCACTGGAGGTGACCTGGCACAGGTTTGACAACCACTTGTTGAGAAGGTTCCAAGGAGGCTTGGGATGCCCTGACTTATGCGTTTGCTACCTTAAACCATTGTACACAGGTCACTGAGTCAGGGTAGTTCACCCAGACACAGTTCAGGTCACCATCACTTTGACCTGTCCCAGAACTACAGAGTGACAGAACAGGGACCAAGAACATGCTAGAAATCATCCCGTGAAGTTCTTGACCTTCCAGCTTCTCACTTGATGAGTTATACTAAGCTACACGTGAGCAGAAACACAGAGAGCGTCTTAGCGGCTCTGCCAGGACCCAGCATTCACAAACGATGCCCTGGCATTTTCTGTGTCCCTCACATCTTCTGTAATTACCCAGAGGACTTGTCCATCCCACCAGCACTGCTCTGTTTCTGTACCGAGTGCCTGGATCAATTCTGCAAGTAGCTTTTCCAGGAATGCTGCAGCTCACCTGCCCTTGGCACAGCGCATCCTATGTTACAGTCCCACCACTTTTCTTGTACATCTGCTGCTGGTGTCTGACTTGAAGGTGTAAGGGATTGTGCAGAGAAAGGAGAGTGCTCTCTGCTTTACCATCTCCTCCAGATTACTCTTAGAATCAGAGAATCATGGAATGGGTTGGGTTGGAAGGGACCTCAAAGCCCATCCAGTTCCACATCCCCTCCATGGGCAGGGACACCTCCCACTGGATCAGGCTGCTCCAAGCCCCATCCAACCTGGCCTTGAACACCTCCAGGGATGGGGCAGCCACCACTGCTCTGGGCTACCTGGGCCAGTGCCTCTCCACTCTCACAGGGAAACATTTCTTCCTAAAATCTCATCTCAATCTCCCCTCTTTCAGCTTAAAAACGTTCCCCCTTGTCCTAACCCTGCACTCCTTGACCAAGAGCCCCTCCCCAGCCCTCCTGTAGGTCCCCTTTAAGTACAGAAAGGCTGATAGGTCTCCCCGAGAGCCTTCTCTCCTCTAGCCTCTGTCCCATTCAGTCACACTGGAAATTCTCCTTCTGTGCCTTGCAGTTAACCTTTCCCCATTGACCTCAGCTGCAGGCAAGTCCAAGCAGCGTCTCTTTGCATTGGCCAGAGTGATACCAAAAATGCCAGCAAATCAAACTCTCTAAGAGTCATTTTGGAGTTTTAGAAAGCCAGTACCCTTTATCAGGCCTGGGCAACATGTGAGAGCGATCTCCATAAATCATGTGCAATGAGAGAAAAACTGGGACAGAATATACTTCTCACTTACATGTGTATGGATAAATTTTCCCAGAAATCTTATGCATATTCTATTACTTTCCAAGGTCTAATTTTAATATTATGAAACTTTGCAACAGTCAAAACTGTTGCAAATTTGGAGCTGGCTCCAGCTCTCTGCTTGACCTCAGCTTTGAGATAAGATGAAAACTCCAAGCAGACGTGATTATAGAAGAAGAGATGTCTGTTCAGCACAGGTCATACTTCACACACGATGTCATCATCACCAGAGAACGAACAATGTCTGGAAAACACTGTTTTAAAGAAAAAATGCTGTCAGAGGGACATTGTGTCTAACTCAAAGCCTACAATCTTCTTAGATACAACTTTACTTTAGCTTCAATCAAAATATTTCATCTTTTGTAAGAGTAACTAGTTCTTGCATCAAGAGGAACGCATTTTCATGCAGCATTTAAATCAGACACCTGAGTAACAGGGAGCAAAGTCTTTCTCTTTTGCAGCCTCCCAGCAGTGGGAGGTGCTTTGGGGAGGCCAGGTGGAAATTCTTCATAGAATCATCATCATAGAATCACCAGGCTGGAGAAGACCCATTGGATCATCAAGTCCAACCGTTTATCATAAGAGATTTGCATCCCTTCTGACATAGCTGGAAGGAAAAGAAAGGAATGAAAAGGAAAAGCTTATTGAACTCATAGATGGTTTTCCAGAGCACATTTTCTTCATACGTCGCTTCTCTGCCCCATTCCCATAGCGTTCGCCAGGCTCTGGCCTCAGCTTGACTTGGATGTAGACACCCAGCATGCAACCAGCCAGGACAACAAACTAGAAGCTCCAGGGCTTCAAATCCAGCTTTGAAGCTTTGTTATGTTCTTCAATCCCCAGCCAAAACTATTTTTGGTGGGGCAGTTCCTGCTCCATGCATCACACTGAGCACCACTGATTGCCTGCTCCCCAGAGGGCTTCTGTCACGAGGCAGGAGAGCAATATTTCTTCCTTTAACAGCTGAATTGGCCTGAGCTCTACAAAGGTAATCAGCCATGAAAATGCCCCTCCTTGCCATCCTGGAAGAATTGACTTTAATGAAGAGAGACATTCTCTTTTGAGCCTGGTCAAAAGGGTAGGAGGCCTTTGAGGAGATTTCAGCTTGTCCTTTGGAGCATCCTGAGTAGTCCCGAAGCCTGGCTCAGAGCTTTCTCTTAACCCTCTCTTATCCTGGAGTCAGGAATTTCCAAAGCTTAACTGCAGAATTAAGACAAGACCTGCATTTTTTTTTTGTTTTTTACTTCCTTATCTTGGAGATCATAGAATCACAAAATCAGAGAATGGTTTGGGTTGGAAGGGGCTTTCAGTTGTGGCAGCCACAGCTGGGACTGCTGCTTCTGCAGGTGGATTCAAAGCCGAGGCAGAAACACTCCAATTTAGCTACCAGGAAGAAAAATCAGGCCAATGCCTACCTTGGGTGTATTAGTAGAATCACAGAATAGTTAGAGCAGCTTCCAGAACTGAAAGGGGCTCCAGGAAAGCCAAGGAGGGAATGTTCACAAAGGCTTGTAGTGATAGGACAAGGGGCAATGGGTATAAACTGCAGAGGGGCAGATTTAGACTACACGTAAGGAGGAATTTCTTCACAATGAGGGTGGTGAGGCAGTGGAACAGGTTGTCCAGGGAAGTTGTAGCTGCTCCATCCCTGCAGGTGTTCAAGGCCAGGTTGGATGGGGCTTGGAGCAACCTGATCCAGTGGGAGGTGTCCCTGCCCATGGCAGAGAGGTTGGAAATGGGTAATCTTTAAGGTCCCTTCCAACTCAAACTACTCTATGATCCTACGATCCTATGTCACTATTTTCCTTCATTACTCTTCCCATGTCTCTGAGGCAGCAATTTTTCCTCTTGGATCCTATCTCCTAGTGCGCTCTCTCCGAATAGTGCAGTCTCAGCCCCCGGGGGATCTGAAATTTGTTTGAAATCATGGGGTATTTATCCCGCCTGAGCTGAGCTGCTCAGACCCTCAGGTCTCTGGCTGATGAGCCCAGATTTAGGACACAGACGGCAAAGAATAATGCAGGAGTCGAGGGCTGAGATCTTCAGGGACCTGGTAAAGATCTTGTGCCAAGGAAGTGGCCAGGGCAACTTAGACCTGAAAGCAAATGGTTGAGATTTACCCCGCAGGACGATACCTACCTTGGAGGAAGGTATTTCTGACTGTGAGGGCAGCTTAATCTCTCTTACTAATTTTTAGTAATATTAATATGTTAATATTAATTATTGACCTTAGAGCAGCTTTCCAGTACTTAAGGGGAGGCTACAAGAAAGCTGGAGAGGGGATCTTTGTCAGGGAGTGCAGGGACAGGATAATGGGAAATGATTATAAGCTGAAAGAGGGGAGACTGAGATGAGATCTTAGGAAGAAATGTTTCTCTGTAGGGGTGGTGAGGCCCTGGCCCAGGTTGCCCAGGGAGGCTGTGGCTGCCCCATCCCTGGAGGTGTTCAAGGCCAGGTTGGATGGGGCTTGGAGCAGCCTGATCCAGTGGGAGGTGTCCCTGCCCATGGCAGGGGATATGGAACTGGGTGATCTTCAAGGTCCCTTCCAACTCACATCATTCCATGATTTTAGATTAACGGCTTTGCAGCAGCATCTGAGAGCACAACCATGGAAGCTAGGCAGGTGCAGGCTGGCCATGCCGCTCTGAAGAGGGCAGTCCCTCCTGTGAGGCTGTCACACGGGGCTGACAAGGCAAATTGCACGATTCTGGTCACTGTGGTCAGCCACGTCCTCCCAGCATGGGTTGGAGATGGCTCATAGCAGTAGCAGTCATAGGATCATAGAATCTTAGAATCACTAGGTTGGAAAAGACCTCTTAGATCATTGAGTCCAACCATTTCTATCTGCCACTAAACCATGTAACTGAGCACATCATCTACCCATCTTTTAAATATCTCCAGGGATGGTAACTCAACCCCAGGGAGCTGGGCAGCCTCTGCCAGTGCCCAGTCACCCTTTCTGTGAAATTGTTTTTCCTGATGTCCAGTCTGAACCTCCCCTGGCAGAGCTTGAGGCCATTCCCCCTTGTCCTATCAGTAGCATCATCCTAGTCTCTCTCTTGCTGACCATCCATCAAAGGCATTTCACCAACCATCAGCAAAATCCTCCTATCTCAAGTAACTATGGAAAGCAGGGAGGAAAGGGCTGACGCATCTGCACACAGTGCTGGAGTAGAAGTCCTTACACAGTTTCTTTTCCCTCCACAATCTTCAGCTACTGCAATTAACAAAGTAATACAAGTAAAATGATGGATTCAGCATGATCCGAAGACAAATCTTTCCAATTCCCCTGCAAATTCTCTGTGCCAGACTGGATTGAAGTAGAGTGATTATGAATTTGTGGCACATCTGAGCTCCCAGGCTTTTGCATGGAGTGCCATGAGCTGGTTTTCCTCAGTGCTCTTCTCCGTGCTGAAAACCAGACACCCCTTGCTGTGGGTCAGGAGGAAATATTCCTAATATAAATGAGTTTCCGTTATGGAGACATGAGTCCCCGAAGGACTCACAAGCTTAGAACAAGTTTTTCTATGAGCAGAACGCCCCACACCTGGCCTTTCTTACATAGCTCCTCACTTTATGGGGAGGGAAGGATTCAATCTCTATCCCCAAATAAAGGAGGCTGAGGGGAGACCTCATCGCTTTCTACGACACCCAGAAAGGAGGTTGTAGCGAGGTGGGTGTTGGTCTCTTCTTCCAAGTGACAGGTGATAGGACAGGAAGAAATGGCCTTAAGTTGCACCAGGACAGGTTCAGATTGGACAGCAGGAAACATTTCTTCACTGGAAGGTTTCCCAGGCCCTGGCAAAGGCTGCTGAGGGAGTTGGTGGAGTCCCCATCTCTGGAGGGATTTAAAAGGCAGGTAAATGTGGTACTTGGGCATCTGCTTTAGTAGTGGACAGGTACGGTTGGACTCAATGATCTCAAAGGTCTTTTCCAAGAAAATGATTCTATTAAATCCTCCCAATATCAGCAGAAAAGGAAGCAATTACTCACAACAGCTTCACTGGAGCAGCCTGTCTAGTCTAGGAAGGCCAGTAAAGTCATCACACAAAGCTAATGGTCACCTGGTGGGAATGACGCTCAGTCGCTGCCCAACCATTGTAGATTCTGGTCCATTCTCAGCCCTGATGATTTCTTGGAGTGATTTATTTAAGCCAGTATCCGGGTTGCTTGCAAGCCAGGTCTGCAAGCCAAGTCCATCACCCCTGGGCCTAATTTTTTATCATAGGACAATCCATCTTGCTGTGGCGATATCTCTTTATCGGGGAACAATGGAGCTCAGAGCGTGTCACCGCTTTATTTCTCATTCATAGGTCATCTGGTTTTGTTTATCGTTCACTAAGAGGAAAGCATGTGTTCAGCCATTTAGGTTAATTAATAGATGATGTTGTTCTTCAGGGAGCAAGACGGCGAAAACACATACCGGGTGAAGAAATATCAGTCAGACAAGTGTGCAGCAACATGTCCTCAATAAATTTTACATCCCTGGATCTCTGTCTGCAGCGTTCTCAACTCTCCCAGGATTTAGCGGTTCAACCAAGGAAACGAAGCTTGAGTTTATTTTCAATCCACCTTTTTGGGTCTGTGTGCTGGCAGAAAGTTGATACCATGGAGTGAAGGCTCTGGAGCACAGGGCTCGTGAGGAGGGGCTGAGGGACCTGGGATTGTTTAGCTTGGAGATGAGGAGGCTGAGGGGAGACCTCATCACTCTCTACAACTGCCTGAAAGGAGATTGTGGTGAGTTGGGTGTTGGTCTCCCAAGTGACAGGCAATAGGAATGGCCTCAAATTGCCCTGGGGCAGGTTCAGATTGGCTATTAGGAAAATTTCTTTACTGACAGACGGGTGAAGCACTGGAAGAGGCTGCCCAGGGCAGTGGTTGAGTCCCCATCCCTGGAGGTGTTCAAAAAACATAGCTGTGGCACGTGGGGACATGATTTAAGTAGGCATGATGGTGTTGGGCTGATGGTTGGACTTTTATGTATATATTTTATGTATTGAGGCCCATTTCTTAGCTCTGTCACCTCTAGGCTATGGGGTTTATTTGGGATCCCGGGTGCCTGGGAAGCTAGAGCACACTGTGTGTGAAGAAGGTTCCTAAGCTCTGCCTGGACCACTGCCCTTCTCCCTCCAGCCTGGAGATGCATGAGATATAGCCTGCCCTCACCAGGCATTAGCCTCATAAAATCATAGAACCACCAGGTTGGAAAAGACCCACTGGATCATCGAGTCCAACCATTCCCATCAATGACTAAACCATGTTCCTCAGCACATCATCCACCCGTCCCTTAAACACCTTCAGGGAAGGTGACTCAACCCCCTCCCTGAGCAGCCTCTGCCAGGGCCCAATGACCCTTTCTGTGAAAAATTTTTCCTAATGTCCAGCCTGAATCTCCCCTGGTGGAGCTTGAGGCCATTCCCTCTCGTCCTGTCCCCTGTCACTTGGGAGAAGAGCCCAGCTCCCTCCTCTCCACAACCTCCTCTCAGGTAGTTGGAGAGAGCAATGAGGTCTCCTCTCAGCCTCCTCTTCTCCAGGCTGAACACCCCCAGCTCTCCCAGTTGCTCCTCATAAGATTTGTTCTCCAGCCCCTTCACCAGCTTCGTTGCTCTTCTCTGGACTCGCTCCAGAGCCTCAACATCCTTCTTGTGGTGAGGGGTCCAGAACTGAACACAGGACTCGAGGTGCGGTCTCACCAGTGCCAAGTACAGAGGGAGAAGAACCTCCCTGGACCTGATGGATGTGCACAGCATTGACCTCATCTGGGAGATTCATTTGAGCACCCTCTGAGTGCCTCCTCTGGGAGCTCTCCTGGCACCCAAGGCCAAGCGCAGCCTCGGTGGCTGCCGTGCTCATGAAGGATCCACATCAGGAGTCCAGCAGGATTTCTTGACAGAATTACATTGCGAAGTGCACTGCATGGTGATGCCGAGTGTGCTTTGAGGCTCTTGGGCTCCACAAAGCAATCAAAAAGCTGGCAACAAGGGTTCAGCTGGCAAGGACGTTCACAAAGGGAGAGCGCTTGCTTCGCCGGAGCAGTATCGTTGCTGCTGCACTGCTAGCAGAAAGGCTCTTGTGTGCTTCAGCAGTCAGATGTGACTTGAAGACACAGAAGAAGGATCTGCTGGGAAAGAAGAAGCTATTTTCGTTTGGAGGTCACAAAAAAAGCATTTGTGACCACAGCTGCCTTACGAACAGAGGCCCCTTATTGTTTACAGAGACACCCTTGGCAACCTTTCTTAGCAGCCTGGATAGGAACCAAGAAGGGCTTTGTGAAGCTTTATAAAAGGGCATTATGAGCAGGGGGCCCCACGGGCAGGAGGGATGCGCCAGAGCAGACCTCTCTTGAGGGAGCTGCGGGAA
Organism: Clamator glandarius; assembly: GCA_033459285.1. NCBI lineage: Eukaryota > Metazoa > Chordata > Aves > Cuculiformes > Cuculidae > Clamator > Clamator glandarius. The sequence continues at coordinate 2,809,392 of JAUNZM010000338.1, read as the reverse complement.
GCAGGAATCCCCAGGAGATGTTTCATTAGCCATGGTGTGGCCAGCAGGAGTAGGGAGGGGATTGTCCCCCTGGGCTCAGCACTGGTGAGGCTGCACCTCAAGTCCTGGGTTTAATTTTGGGCCCCTCACTACAAGAAAGACATTGAGAGCATGGAGCGCATCCAGAGAAGATGAACAGAGCTGGGAAAGGGGCTGGAGGACAAATCTTATGAGAGGTGGATAAGGGACCTGGGGCTATTTAGCCTGGAGAAGAGGAGGCTGAGGGGAGACCTTATTTCTCTCTACAGCTCCCTGAAAGGAGGTCATAGCGAGGTGCGCGCTGGTCTCTTCTCCCAAGTAACAAGCAATAGGTTGAGAAGAAATGGCCTCAAGTTGCATCAACGGAAGTTCAGATTGAATATTAGAAAAATTTATTAACTGAAAGAGCATTGAAGCATTGGAAGAGGCTGCTGAGGGAGGTGGTGGAGTCTCCATCCCTGGAGATGTTCAAAAAACATGTAGTTGTAGCACTTCCTGACATGGTTTAGTAGGCACAGTGGGTTTGGGTTAATGGTTGGATTGCTTGATCTTAGAGGTATGTTCCAACCTTTAACGATTCTTTGATTCTGTTTTATGCTGGAGCAGGTCTGGTTCCAGGCTCCCGTGTGCTGGGGATGTAACTATTGCTCTCACCTCCCTCCTCAGAACATCTTCCTGGTCAGCGGAGAAGTTGTTTGTGAAGCTAAGCAGTGTGGGCAATCTAACTTGCACAGGGTCACCGAAACCCACCTCAACAGAACCATGTAGTGTGAAGGGTTTGGGTCCTGGGCTGCTCTGCTGGAGAAGATCTGAGCAACACTGCTCAGACAGAATCATAGAATCACAGAATAACCAGGTTGGAAGAGACCCACCGGATCGTCAAGTCCAACCATCCCCATCAATCCCTAAATCGTGCCCCTAAGAGCCTCATCCACCCTCACCTTAAACACCTCCAGGGACGGCGACTCAACCACCTCCCTTGGCAGACTGTTCCAATGCCTAACGACCCTTTCCATGAAGAATTTTTTCCCAGACCAATAAAAATCCCACTTTCCTATGAAAATGGTAAAAGACCACCTGGTAAAATGCAGTCTTTGTTGCTTAATCGGGTACTAGAGTGCTTGTATTCCAACTTTGAATGAGATCCATAAGCTCTGGAAAGGATTTTTCTTTTCTTTGGTCACTTGACATCATGAGTAATATCTAACAGGCAGGAAGTATTGCTCTCTGGAGGGAGGGAGAAGTCTGTTCTAGATGATAAAGGTGGCTTCGTCCCAGACTTATACATGTGGTCTCCCACTTTTGTCTCTCTGGCTGGAGGACCAGCTGCCTTGAAATGCAGACACAGGAGAGATGTGCACCCAGACACAGCAAGAGGCACAGAATCATAGAATATCTCAACCTGGAAGGGACTCAAGGCATCTACATCTTTCTTCAAGAAGGATTATCTAAAAGCCAGAGCTGGTTTTCTGTCTCCATATCTCGGCATGCCTTGTGGAGCCAGTGACAGCAGACAGGAGGCAATGACGTAGGAGCTCCCAAATCCTGTCTGTGTGCTTGTCACACCAGAAGGACGTGCCACCTTGCCAGTGGTGTGAACACACAAGCCTTTCAGAAGCAGGTGTTGGTTTATCTGGCAGCCACAGCTGGGACTCCTGCTTCTGCAGGAAGACTCAAAGCCGAGGCACAGACACTCCTTCTACTTAGCTACCAGGAAGAAAAACTCAGGCCATTGCCTGTATTTGTAGAATCATAGAATGGTTTGGGTTGGAAAGGACCTTAAAGCCCAGCCAGTTCCAACCCCTCCCATGGGCAGGGACATCTCGCACTGGATGAGGCTGCTCAAAACCCCATCCAACCTGGCTTTGAGCACCTTCGGGGATGGGGCAGCCACCACTTCTCAGAAAGAATCTGAGTTGGAGAACTCAGTCCCTTATGCTACTGGCCAACAGTCCTTTGAATGCAGCCTAGGACACGGTTGGCACACCTTGCCAGCTCACGTTGAGCATCTCATCCACCAGCACTCCTGAGTCCTTCTCCTCAGGGCTGGTCTCAATCCATTCTGCACCCAGCTGGTATTTGTGCTTGGGATTACCCCAACCCAGGTGCAGGACCTTGCCCTTAGCCTTGTTGAACGAAGTTCACACAGTCACATCTCTCAAGCTGGTTAAGGTCCCACTGGATGCTATCCCCTCCTTCCAGCATGTCAACCACACCACACAGTTTGATGTCATCGGCAAATTTGGTGAGGGTGCCCTCAATCCCACTGTCCATGTTTATGACAAAGATGTTATCAAAACCATTGGAGACAACACCATTGGGGAAACTTCCAGCTGTGATACATGACACGTCCAGGGAGGTTCTTCTCCCTCTGTACTCGGCACTGGTGAGACTGCACCTCGAATCCTGGGGTCAGTGCTGGGCCCCTCACCACAAGAAGGATGTTGAGGCTCTGGAGCGAGTCCAGAGAAGAGCAACGAAGCTGGTGAGGGGGCTGGAGAACAGGCCTTATGAGGAGCGGCTGAGAGAGCTGGGGGTGTTTAGGCTGGAGAAGAGGAGGCTGAGAGGAGACCTCATTGCTCTCTACAACTACCTGAGGGGAGGTTGTGGAGAGGAGGGAGCTGGGCTCTTCTGCCAAGGGACAGGGGACAGGACGAGAGGGAATGGCCTCAAGCTCCGCCAGGGGAGGTTTAGGCTGAACATTAGGAAAAAAATTTCACTGGAAGGGTGATTGGACCCTGGCAGAGGCTGCCCAGGGAGGGGGTTGAATCACCTTCCCTGGAGGGGTTTAATGGACAGGTGGACGAGGTGCTGAGGGACATGGTTTAGAGTTTGATAGGAATGGTTGGACTGGATGGATCTTTTCCAACCTGGTGATTCTATGATTCTATGATTTGATGCATGTGACAGTCAGGGACTTTGAGACCATGGACAAGAAGCCATCGGTGAGTCTTGATACCTGGGAGACCCTTGAGATAACATGGAGGTGTCATGAGCCATTCTGCAAGCCACCTTGTGTGAGGGTGCCCAGAGGAAGCTCACACCCAGCTGCTCTCTCCGTTCACCTTGGTCTGGTGAGGGAGAGATCAGGCTCCATCCCTGGTGCCTTGTATGTGGGCTCCATCTCCTGGCTGCTCTGCAAACCCCACTGCCCCCAGCCGAAATGCTGTGCACAGCCCAGTTCTCTGCAAGGACCACACTAGCCAGGCAGGCACTGCCACCACCACCACCTTCTCTGCTCCTTGTGGTCGAGCTTTGCAGCCTCTCCTTTTCCTACAGAGCTGCTGAATCACAGCCCAGTTGCCAGGGGTTTCCCCAGGATGTGCTCCTGTTGCAAACTGAATAGCTCCATCTCATCCTTTTCTGACCTTCCTTTTGGAGCTGGATGCAACCGCCCTGGACTTTACTGCTCAGGATGGATCTGCACCACCTCCCAGCTGAGCCGATCTTCAGCTCTCCAAGAGATCTGGTTGATGATTTTAAACTTGTCGTGGTCAGAAGCCCTGCCCGAGCCACAGGCTCTCTCCTCCTCTACTGCTGGGAGGGAGGAGGCTTTGCAACCCATTGTGATGATGCTTGATGAAGCCCCACAAGATGTGCCCTAGCCAGGAGAGGCTTTCTCAGCAAGGATAAATTTGCCAAAATTAGGATCTCAGACTATTTAAAAATTTAAGGCAGATTAATTTTTTGGCAGGAGAAACCCCTTCAGAATCTGGGCAGAGAGGTTGCTGGAGAGACTGGTGAAGCCCTCTTTTACCAGTCAGTCTGTGGTGGCTGCACTAGCTTGGTCCTGGGACCAAACCTATGGGTCTTTAGGACGCCGTCAACCCCATTCTCCTGGCTTTGGGTCCCTACAAGCCATGCAGCAGCACTTAAATTTAAACCACTTCTCCCTTGTCAAAACAACAAGGCTGGCTGGTATCTCAACATGGATCAGGGTTTTATAGTGGTCTGCACTGATCAAGCTGTTCAACCAAGTGTGAAGCACTTGAGTATTTGCCAGGGTGTTGCTGGGGATGACTTCTAGCTGATAGTGCAGGACATTCGCCTAAAACAGAGAAAATCAGAGCATCCTTCTTTCTTTTTCCTTACTCAAAATTGCCCAGTGGTAGCATAGAGATGGAGAAGAGCATCCTTCAGCTCCAGCCTCTGCCTGGGAGCCTGGGATCTCCCTGGGCAAGACAGATGCAGCGCCCTGCTCCGTGTCTCCCAAAAGGAGACTCTGCATATGGGGGGAGGCTACGAAACCCTGAGCTCTTAGCTGGCTGTGTAGTGGCCCACGTGGTTTTACATCAAGTGGAGCTTTCCTGACAAGCATAGAAGAAAATGAAGATCTTACAATCGTTGGGGTTGTGACAAGAAATAAAACAAAACAAGGTGATTTTCTATTTGGCTCTTGGAACGCAGGCAGGGACTGCCAACAAAGAGTAAGTGCTTCAGGGTCCGCAGATGAGAGAGCTGAGAGGAATGGGATTAATATGAGAAGGAGGACAAGGCTGGCAACGAAGACGCATTTTCTAACAGCCAGGAGCAGCTCTCCAAGAAAGGATGAGAATCCCAGCGTGGGGAATATGCAGTTTTGGATAGGCACAACCCCAGAGAACACCCTGATGAGGATGGTTCCATCCTGCAAACCCACAGTGGTGGGCAGGGCGGCTGCCTGAGCTCATCTGCTGCTCGCTATCTGCAACGTCTTCGATTTTCACACATTCTCCAGACTTGTAAGACTGGCTCGGAGAGTGATGAGCAGTTGCAAGATTAATTGCTTTGAAAGCACAAAAGGAACAGAAGATGCCTGAGGGCACTGGGACAGATAATATGTTGTATCCGTAAAGGTTTTAATAATTTATTGCCAGCAGCTGTATAAAGTTATTCTGTCCCCTTCCACTGCTCTTCTTCAAGGACAATGCAAGACAGCTCGAATCCTGCTCAAGGAGCACAAATCAAAGGATGTCTCAAATCCTTCTAGATGGAGTCATATTTTATTAACGAAAGAAACTTGTTTGCTGGTAAGAAATTAAAAGCACTTTTACCAAGTTCAGGGCTCATGAAAAATTCCAGATGAATACCCTGGAAATCAAAGATGATGTTTGCCTTTCCTCTCACTGAGGAAAGAAAACCGGCTCAGTGGAAGAAGTTTGTCTTTAAAATTAAGCAGGTGCCTGCATGGTTTCCTGAAATAAAGCTCAGAATGCTGCAGGACTGTGTGACCAGCAGGTAGAAGGGATTCTGCCCTCTGCTTTCATGAGACCTCAGCTGGAGACCTGCGTTCAGTTCTAGAGCATCAACACAGGAAGGACATGGATCTGTTGGGGCGAGTCCAGAGGAGGCCACAGCGACGATCCAAGGGCTGGAGCATCTCCCATATGAGGGCAGCCTGAGAGAGTTGAGGTTGTTCAGCCTGGAGAAGACTCCAGGGAGACCTTAAAGCGACTTCCCATACTGAAAGGGGCTACAGGAAAGCTGGGGAGGGGCTCTTAATCAGGGAGGGCAGGGATAGGACAAGGGGGAACGGTTTTCAGCTGCAAGAAGGGAGACCGAGATGGAATCTTATGAAGAAATGTTTTCCTGTGAGGGTGGGAAGGCCCTGGCCCAGGTTGCCCAGCAAAGCTGTGGCTGCCCCATCTCTGGAGGTGTTCAAGGCCAGGTTGGATGAGGCTTTGAGGAGCCTGATCCAGTTGGAGGTGTCCCTGCCCATGGCAGGAGCTGGAACTAGATAGGCTATAAGGTCTCTTCCAATCCAAACCATTTGATGATTCTATGACTCTCCCTTTCTGCAAAGCCCTTTAGCACCGAGAAGGATGGACATCTGACTGTGCTTACCCTTCTGGATGTCAGTGCCTTACAGACAATTCCTGAAACAGGGCATTTGGTTTCTTCCATACAATCCCACTCACAGCCACAAACCTGCTGGTCAGCCATAAAAAACAAGAAAAGCTTTGCTAGAAGGATGGAAGAGTGGAAGATGCTGGGTTGAAAAGGTGGGGAGAGAAACAGAACTGTCCTACAAGCAAGCCTAGAGCACCTTCTATTTACATTTCGTGGCTCATTACGTTTGGGGGCATTTCCTTCAAAAATATTATCCTGGTTGTAAAGTGGAGAGCAGGGTATTGCAGTGAAGAAATGAACTCATCCCAAATGTGCCTGGGAAAGTGCTCATCCTGGCTTAGCTGGTCCTGAAATAGCACTTATCATACAGGGGATCTGTAGACAGCGTTGTTGGGGCACTCATGGCTTTGTGACGACTGTGATTGCCCTCAGGAGCAGCAGGTGCGGAGCTGGGCTGGCCGGAGATGTGAGATCTTTTGTCCTTTCCTTTTTAGGAGAAAATTAGTGAAATCAAAGCTAATACGAATCAGGAAGGGGTGTGAAGGTCAAGAGCTCGGTAAATGCACTGGAGGAATCATAGAATCATAGAATCACCAGGTTGGAAAATACCCACCGGATCATCGAGTCCAACCATTCCCATCAATCACTAAAATGTGTCTCTCAGCGCCTCATCCACCCATCTCATCCCTTAAACACCTACCCAACCCTTCAACCCCCTCCCTGGGCAGCCTGTTCCATCATTGAGGTTGGAAAAGGCTTCCAGGATCACTGAGTCCAACCATCAGCCCAACACCATCATGCCTACTAACCCATGTCCCCAGGTGCTACACCTACAGCATTTTTGAACACTTCCAGGGACTGGGACTCCACCACTGACCTCGGCAGCCTCTTCCAATGCTTCACCACTCTTTCAGGAAATAAGTCTTTCCTAATATCCAATCTAAACCTGCCCTGGGACAACTTGAGGCCATTTCCTCTCGTCTTATTTCTTGCTGTTTGTTGTTCAATTCCCCACCTTGCTACAACCTCTTTCCAGGCAGTTGTAAAGAGCAATGAGGTCTCCCCTTAGCCAGGCGCAGCCGGGATCTGGGACTAGGAGAAGCTTTAGGTTGATCCATTATGGTCATTTGTAGGATCTTCCATTTGGAAACCTCCATGTTTGAAGTGTAAATCAATTCAGCCAAATCCCATGGCTTGAATTATTCTAGGGTCCAATTATAACAAACACAATGATCCCTTTCAGCCTCAAAATCTGTGAATAAAGCCAACAAGGGCCATTCTTTTATCAGTCAAAGATCTGGCCCACCGAGAATAATAATTGCTTCAAATTGAATCTGCTTCAGCTCAGAGAAACCAGAAATTATATGAATAATTTATGAAACTAGTCAGGACACAGAGGAAAAAAAAAAGATCATTTTTTTCCCCAATCCCACTTGACAGTGGAAGAGGTAAAGAGCAAGGTTTCTCTTAATGAAGGGAGGTTGAAGGCTCTGGGAGAAGGTTTGGGTTGATTTTGAAGCTGGACTTGGGCTGGCATGACTTCACTGAGCTACAAGTGACTCATGAGCTCAGCTGACTGAGGGGAAAACCAGACAGATTACATCAATGGAAAAAAAATTAATAGCATTCCTTCTGTAGGCAGAAACCTGTAGGAAAAGCAATCCTTACTCTTTGCACCTACTTATCAACCCGTTTAAGCTCAGCCTTGTCCAAGCTGGGGGGCAGAGCAAGACAGAGAGGTCATCCCTTCCTTGGCTGCTCTGCCTTCAGAGACAGGAAAAAAATTTTTTTGGACCCTCACAGTGCTACTTAGGAGGATTTTAAGACAAAAATAGTGATGAGATTGCCATTAAGCATTCACGTGGCATCACTGAGTTGACTGGGGAGGTGTCTCCCCCCAATCCTCCAGGACAAACGGGCTCCCCAGGGCTCATCGCATCCCCCCTCCTCAGCAGGGTAAGTGCTTGCCAGTAAATCCCGGCTAGGAAACTGCTCACTATTCCAGTGGGCTGCCTCATTTCCATGGAAATAACATGTTCATCACAAATGTTTTGCTATTGCTGCTTCTGGGCTCCTCCTGAGACGCTTCCCTGACCTCTCCAGGTCTTTTCTTTTCTTCTGCTGCTATTAATATCCTCACCCACATCCTTGCGGTCTTCACAAGTCGGAGGGAAGCATAAAGACCTTGGCATTAAATATTTCATTACCAGGCAGTACAAGATATTAACAGGGACGGTTAATAGTAAATGTCCTCTTTGTGAAGGGAAATGAACTCATTTATGACACACTGCCTTGCTTGTTCCCACTAGGGAAGGGAAAAGCCAGCGTGATATCTCTCCAGCATGCATTAAAAAGACAGCTTAAATCCTAAAGAAGGGTTTGCCCAAAGAGTTTGTGTGTTATAGAAAAAAAATAAAAATAGGCTGCTGTGCCTGTGCACCAGCAAGGATTTCTGATTGGGTTTGAGCAGGATGCATTTAAAACCTGCTTGGCTGAACCACAGCAGTGGAAACTAAATTCAGCATGTCCCTAGGTTCAGGACACAAGATTTCCAGTCTCTGTTTTCTTGCCCTTCCTTTTAGTGAGCTACACTACTAGTCTATCATGCAGTCTAATTAATTTAATTAATTGGTCCAATTTTGCAGCATCCCTGAAGCCTGTTCATTAAATCAGAGGTTGTTCCTGCTTAGTCTTTCTTTAAACCGCCTTCTTTTTGTCCAGATCTGCGAACTCCCTAAGCATTAACTGTGCTGGTATAGAAAGGGTAAAAGTACCATTGCTTGCTGATTTTCTTGGTTTTCCTCATTTTCATCTCTTGAGAAACCCTAGCACAGGCTGCAAGCTGAATTCCCCATCCAGCAAGGATGTGAGGAGGGTGCAGGAGCATCTCAGGGCCACTGGCCATGGAAGAAGCCCTTCTGGCCCAAGGAAGGGAAGGGTTGGAGTGGTGACAGAGAGCCAGGAGATCCCCGTGGCCTCCCTTCTCCTCTGGCCCTAATCCCAGCAGCAAGGATGCACCATCAGATAAGGCTCTGGATGAGGCTGCTTGTGGCACTGACAGAGCATGGAGCGGCTTTCCCTCTGCGTAGCAGCTTTATTGGCTTTTAAGTGAGATAAACAATGAGTCAGAGACAGATACTGCTGTTGGCATCCCACCCAGACTGCCAAGTTCCCCAAAGAGAGGAAGGGAGGGGGCTTCATCTGTGCTTTCTCCACACAGCCAGGCTGATGACTGCATTAAGGATGAATATCTTGCATGGACCTGGGAACCTGGGGTAAGCCTTGCCCTCATGCTAAAGCAACAATGCAGCCTGCAGAACATCAAGTGCTGCACTGGGTTTTTCTCACCTGGTAAAACTCCCTATAATCATTCAAAACAACAACAATGCATAAGGATCTTGCAAAAAGACCTATTCCACCTTGTGACGTCCTGTCCAATCATAGAATCATAGAACTACAGAATGGTTTGGGTTGGAAGGGACCTCAAAGCCCATCCAGTTCCAATCCCCTGCCGTAGGCAGGGGCACCTCCCACTAGATCAAGCTGCTTAAAGCCCCATCCAATGTCCAGGCAGGATGCACAAAGGGATGATGCCGAAGATAATTTTGTTCCTGTCCACTTGACTGTGCAGTCCAAATCCATTCCATGCATAGGAGATCATTAGATCTTCATTAAGACTGCTGTATGACCTGCTGGCTCCAACCTTGGGCTCAGCTGCTGGAGCAGTGCTGGAATGGGCACAGCATTGATACCTCTTAGCATAGCATCTGTGATGCCAATGTAAACAAAGTCCCACCAGAATAGCCCAGTGGGGAAAAGAGCAAGCTACCATGGATACAAGTCATCTCTGAGTAAAATGGAACCAAACTTGAGATGTTCTCATTTATCTGAGAGCTTATCTGGGTTATTGTGTCCAGTTCTGGAATCCCCGACATAAGAAGGGTACGGAGCTGTTGGAACAAGTCCAGAGGAGGCTACAAAGATGATCAGAGGGCTGGAGCACCTCCCACATGAGGACAGGCTGAGAGTTGGGGTTGTTCAGCCTGGAGAAGAGAAGGCTCCAACTAGACCTAGTAGCGACCTTCCAGTACCTGAAGGGGCTACAAGAAATCTGGGGAGGGGCTGTTCACAAAGGCTTGGAGTGATGGATGAGGGGCAATGGGTATAAACTGGAATGGGGCAGATTTAGAGTAGACATAAGGAGGAATTTCTTCACCATGAGGGTAGGGAGGCCCTGGAACAGGTTGCCCAGGGAAGCTGTAGCGGCTCCATCCCTGGAGATGTTCAAGGCCAGGTTGGATGGGGCTTGGGCGGCCTGGTCTGGGGGGAGGTTGGAATTGGATGAACTTTAAGGTCCCTTCCGACCCAAAATATTCTATGATTCTATGGTTCTATGAACTACCTGGGTAAAAAAATACTCCAGTCCCCAGCACTGATGAGGAACATAAAACCTCCAGACAAAAATAAATGTGTCTTGCTTTTCTCTGTTCTGATCTGCTCACTCTCTGCATTGGAGATATGGGGAGGATAAAGCTGAAATTGCAAGAAACCTTCATTGTGTGTTAATTGAGAGCCGTCACCTAGTTAAAGCGAAGACACGAATCTCATTTTTTGCTTCTCCTTTTTTATTATGTCCCAGACCAATTTTGCTGTCTCCAAGACTGGTGAAGTGATAATTGCTCCAGCTGCACCATGCAGCCTCCTCCCCAGAAAGCTCCTTGTCTTTAACTCGGGCAGCGATCAGGTGCATCTGTATGTTAATGTATTCACAGCACAGGAGACAAAATAGCTGGTAAAGGACTGAAAGAGAAAGAGGAATTTCATTTTCATTTGGGAAGGCAAAATATTTAGCACAGTGAAACAAAGGAGGCTGTTGTTGCTTTTTGGTGGTTTTTTTTTTCTTTTTGAACTAACAAGACTGAAAACAGGAGATAAAATATGCAATTACTTGGTTCAGATTCCATTTCAGTCCCTTTTTTCTCACCTACAGGGTGCCTGGTGCCTGACATACAGACAGAGATTTGTTATGGTTTTCACTCAAATGCGTCACCCAGCTCATCAGCTTTTTGCTTCTTTGTTTATCACTTTTGATATTTCTTCCTCATCTTTCAGGGCTCCTTCTTTGCTGCCTATCACTCCTCTTCCAGTCTTGGTTGACGCAAATATTGTTTGAGACATCCAAGGGGTCTCCTCCATGTCAAACCTAATCCAAACAGAGTCGTATCCATGGCTGAAAACCTCCTGGTAGCACTGATGGAGATGCAGTGGAGCTCAAAAACTCTCATGTCTTCACTATCCCTGACGAACGATGTGCCAAGCAGCAGATGAGCAACATCGACGCTGGAAAGTATTTGAATTTTAATTCTTCCTGGCTGTGATCATCTCTATAAGCAGGGAAAATTCGACAGGCAGATTTCAACCCAGTCGTTCTCTCTTAGGTGACTGAGATGAGGAGGTTGTTCTCTTACTTTCCTTTCACCCAGAAAACAGAGCTTTTGCTTTTTCCTTCCCTGCCCTCCTCGCATTTAACAGACCCCAGGTCTGTGGCCTCTTGGTGGCACCTGCATTTGGGGAAGATCAGGTTCCTGGTGAGAAGGAACACAAAGCTGAAGCACAAGTGATGAAGGTGTGAGCTCACAACCACAGGTGGAAGTCATAGAATCATAGAATCACCAGGTTGGAAGAGACCCACTGGATCATCGAGCCCCGGCATGTGTGAACTGTCATCCTTTGTTATCACAGATGCTGACAAAGTCCTCTTTTATCTGAATGCCCTTCAACATTCCTGTTTTCTTCCCCCATTGCTGCTTTCTCTGCTTCTCCTCTTTCCTCTTAACAACCACACAGAGATGCCAACCACTTTTTACAGCTGCTTTTCTTCCTCTGACCTTTGTATACTTTTATAATCCCTGATCAAATGGTTGAGGAGGGAGGGAGGTAAAGAAGATTCGTGAGCTGATTTATGTCTTATTGATAGGATTCTCTCCAGTGCTTTTGATACAGACTCAAGCATATCGATCTCTCTGGCTGTATTTTCCCCCGCTGAGCCTCCCTTCCTACCAGCAGTGACTCAGGCCACCTGCACTGTGGGTTTATTTTCCTGTTCAGCCTGTACTGATACCGACTCTATGTGTGTGTGAGCATCCACAAGATTAATTTGCAAAACTGCAAGGCAGGTAGCATCGAGATTGTTCTTAAAAAAAAAAAAAAAAGTTAAGACTGTAGAATTGTTTTTATTTCCAGCTCTGTCTGATAGGAAGAAAATACATAGGGACCATCTCGTGGTTCACAGAATCACAGGATGCCCTGAGTTGGAAGGGACCCTCAAGGATGATCGAGTCCAGCTCCTCTTGATACACAGGACAAGCCCAAAATTTGTACCATGTGTCTGAGGGCATTGTCCAAATGCTTCTGGGATATTGTCAGGCTTGGCACCCTGACAGCTTCCCTGGGGAGGGGTTCCAGTGCTCCATCAACCTCTGGGTGAAGAACCTTCTCCTAATGTCCAGCCTAACCCTCCCTTGGGACATCTTCCTGCCATTCCCTCCAGTCCTTTCATTGCTCACCTCCTCCTCCTTTCTCTGTGAGGAAGCAGTAAACCGTCATGAGGTCTCCTCTCATTCTCCTTTTTTCCAGGCTGAACAGAACAAGTGACTTCAGTTTTAGACCCTTTTTATCCTGTGGTAGCCAAAACTGCATCCAGTACTTGACATGGGGCTGCACCAGTGCAGACCAGAGCAGGACAATCGCCTCCTTTGACCAGCTGGTGATGCTGTGAGTGATGCACCCCAGGACACGGCTGCCCTTGTGGCTGCCAGGACCCTGCTGGTTCACGTTAGACTTGCCATCAACCAGAACCTCCAGACCCCTTTCTCCTCAGCCTCTTGCTCCCCAGTCTGTCTGGACATCCAGGGTTGCCGTGTCCCATGTGCAAAACCCAGCACTTAAAATCATAGAATCACAGAATCACAAGGTTGGAAAAGACCCACCGGATCATCGAGTCCAACCATTCCTATCAAACATTAAACCATGTCCCTCAGCACCTCATCCACTCGTCCCTTAAACCCCTCCAGGGAAGGTGAATCAACCACCTCCCTGGGCAGCCTCTGCCAGAGACCAGAATATTTTTTACTGATGTTCTGTCTAAATCTCCCCTGGTGGAGCTTGAGGCCATTCCCTCTTGTCCTGTCCCCTGTCACTTGGGAGAAGAGCCCAGCTCCCTCCTCTCCACAACCTCCTTTCAGGTAGCTGGAGAGAGCAATGAGGTCTCCCCTCAGCCTCCTCTTCTCCAGGCTAAACAACCCTCAGCTCTCTCAGCCGCTCCTCTTGTTCTCCAGCCCCTTCACCAGCTTTGTTGCTCTTCTCTGGACTCGCTCCAGAGACTCAACATCCCTCTTGTGGTGAGGGGCCCAGAACTGAACACAGGATTCAAGGTGTGGTCTCCCCAGTGCCGAGTACAGAGGGAGAAGAACCTCCCTGGACCTGCTGGCCACGCTGTTTCTGATCCAAGCCAAGATGCCATTGGCCTTCTTGGCCACCCGGGCCCCTGCTGGATCATGTTCAGTTCACTTCCCCTTGTTAGCTTCAGGTGGCTGGTTGTCACCAACAGTCCTAGAATCATTGAATTGCAGAAGGTAGGAAAAGACCTCTAAGATCATCAAATCCAACCATCAACACTAACTTGCCTCCTAGGAGCACACCTACGGATAGAAAACGGGAGGAAACTGGTTGCTCCAAGAGTGTCCCCATTAATTCAGTCCAGGATACCAGATATTTTGCCTTGTGTCCCCTGAGCCTGTACAGAACCATTGATGTTAGGGGACGTGGTGGGACGTGCTGCTTCTCGATGAAGCTGAAGAGTCAACAGATCAATCGCACTGGCAGATCTGCACATTGTTTCCAAAAGCTGGAGATTTGAAGCCAAATTTTCCAGGCCATTTTCCAGCCCATCAATGACTTGATTAGATATGTTCTTTGTTTCCTGCCCTCAAGGACAGGGAGGTGTTTCTCTACTATTTTACTGAAGCCCAGTATGTAAATCATCTCTAATCACCCGTGGGTTACAGATGGGGCACAGTTTCAGCATGAAAAAAATGCCATAATTCCAAATCAGGTTCTTGCTCTGAGTCAGAGAAAACATTGCAACCTTTCCTGGAAAGCACCACTGAAAATCCCCCAAACCTTCTGGTCACTCAAAATGTTCTGTTTCTATTTTGACTCTTTTCTATTCAGTACAGAAGACACTGAAATAAAAAGCCCTTCTGAAATGAAAATTGAAAAGGTTTCACTCTTGAATGTTAAAGTGGTCTGTTTTGATACCTTTGAAATACTTGCAAGCTATTTATACATTTTCAAGCTGGGTTTTCGTGAAAACTTCAATCTCAGGGAAACTCACGTTGCTGATTTGCATCAGCAAATACTTCAACCTGGTCCAATAAGAACTATGAGCTGTAGAAAGGATTTGCCACGTATCCTGTAGACATCATAGAATCATAGAATGGTTTGAGTTAGGAGGGACCTTAAAGCCCATCTAGTTCCACTCCTCAGTACAGGAAAGACATCAAGGGGCTGGAGTGTGTCCAGAGAAGGTCGATGAAGCCGGGGAAAGGTCTGGAGAACAAGTCTTATGAGGAGCAGCTGAGGAACCTGGGGCTGTTTAGCCTGGAGAAGAGAAGGCTGAGGGAAAACCCCATCACTCTCTACAACTGCCTGAAAGGTTGCCAGAGGGAGGTGGTTGTTGGCCTCTTCTCCCAAGTAACAAGTGATAGGACGAGAGGAAATGGCCTCAAGTGGTGCCAGGGACGGTTTAGATTGGATATTATGAAAAGTTTCTTTACCACAAAAGTGGGCAAACATTGGAAGAGGCTGCCCAGGGAAGTGGTGGAGTCCCCATCCCTGAAAGTGTTCAAAAAATGATGTAGCCATGGCCTTTTGGGTCATGGTTTACTAAATGTGATGGTGTTTGGCTGATGGTTGGACTGGATGATGTTAGGACTCTTTTCCAACTTCAATGATTCTATAATTCTATGATTCAGCAATTCTGCTCATGGGAGATGCCAGAGTTGTGAAATGTGAGCTGCAGCCACTCTCTGGGTTCATCCTTCCTTGGTGCAAATCCTTCATGAAGGAGAAACACATCTGGCTGTCTGGCTAAACTGCAAGTTTCCTTGTAAGTTATTTTAAAGTGCCTACTTTGCCCTTTCAGCGTAAAATATCTCCTGGGTGATTTAAATATAAAGTATATTTTTCAGAAGCTCTGTGAAACAGTATTTCGGGCAAGGAAAGGATTTCATACCATGCTGGTAGACACTAAAGGTCACTTTCTGATAATATTTACACGTGCTAAACGAAGCAATTAAAATAACTATTCTGTTGCCACTATCTCTCACAGGAGACTGTCCGGGCAGTGGAAATAACTTATTCAGTAGGAAAAAAAATGCCTTGGAAGTGTCTATTTAATTGGTCAGCTGGGGCTGACTAATTGGAGACTCTATTTGACCTGCCATTTGTGATGTAGTGGGAGTCAGAAGCCCTTTTGAACCCTGGCTCTTCAGGATTGCTCTGCTGGCTGTGCAGGCTCAAAGGGTTTGGGCATTCTGACAGGCTGAGAGAGTTGGGGAGGTTCAGCCTGGAGAAGAGAAGGCTCCAAGGAAGTCTTAGAGTGGTGTTCCAGTATCTGAAGGGGCCCCAGGAAAGCTGGGGAGGGACTTTTACAAGGCTCTGCAGTGACAGGACAAAGGGGAATGGCTTTAAATTGGAAGGGGGAGGATTTAGATCAGATATTAGGAAAAAATTCTTCATGATGAGGATGGGGAGACCCTGGCGCAGGTTGCCCAGGGAAGTGGTGGCTGCCCCATCCCTGGAGGGGTTCAAGGCCAGGTTGGATGGGGCTTTAAGCAGCCTGGACCAGTGGGAGGTGTCCCTGCCCGTGGGCCCCTCGCCACAAGAAGGATGTTGAGGCTCTGGAGCGAGTCCAGAGAAGAGCAACGAAGCTGGTGAAGGGGCTGGAGAACAGGCCTGATGAGGAGCGGCTGAGAGAGCTGGGGGTGTTCAGCCTGGAGAAGAGGAGGCTGAGGGGAGACCTCATTGCTCTCTCCAACTACCTGAGAGGAGGTTGTGGAGAGGAGGGAGCTGGGCTCTTCTCCCAAGTGACAGTGACAGGACGAGAGGGAATGGCCTCAAGCTCCACCAAGGGAAGTTTAGGCTGGACATTAGGAAAAAAAAATCATGGAAAGGGTCATTGGGCACCGGCAGAGGCTGCCCAGGGAGGGGGTTGAGGCCCCTTCCCTGGAGGAGCTTAAGGGACGGGTGGACGAGGTGCTGAGGGACAGGGTTTAGTGATTGATGGGAATGGTTGGACTCGATGATCCGCTGGTTCTTTTCCAACCTGGTGGTTCTATGATTCTAAATCTCACTTCTCAAAGGAGCTGAGCAACTGCACAGAGCGCACTCCATTTAGCTGGATCAGAAATCTGCAGGAGGAAAACAGATTGGAAGTTGGCTGCCATAGTGAATTTGCCTTATGTTGCACTTATCACACTGTTTCCACTATATAAATAATAACATTTTATGATTTATTTATGAACAATCCTGGACGTGACCTCCAACTGTAGACTTGTGAAGCTGCAATAATCACACAGACGTTTGGATATTGATCTCTTGGAGAACACGAGATCTGTGGAGCTGGCACCAAAGGAAATTAAAAAGGATGAGTTGATTTATTTGGAGGCATGGCTGCACGGGAATGAAGGCCAGGCATCTTTCATCATGATTGTCAAGGGAAAATCAGTTGTGGGGAGGCACCTCAGACATGAGGCTGGGGAGGTGTTTGGGATGCTGTTAGCTAAATATCAAGGAAAGGAATTGAAGATGTTGCTTCATATGGACAGGATAAAAAAGAAAACCATATGCAAAGGGGTGAATATGTTGGAAACAATGCAACGAATCATAGAATCATAGAATAACCAGGTTGGAAGAGACCCACTGGATCATGGAGTCCAACCATTCCTATGAAACACTAAACCATGCCCCTTAGCACCTCGTTCACCCATCCCTTAAACCCCTCCAGGGAAGGTGACTCAACCCCCTCCCTGGGCAGCCTCTGACAGGGACCATTGACCCTTTCTGTGAATAATTTTCTCCTAACGAAGACTGGAAATTTTCAGCTAAGTAATGCCTAAGGGTGAATATATATTGGTACTGCAGAAGAAGTCGTCCCCATGTCTTTCTGCCGCCCCTCCTTGGATCTCCTTGGAGGACCCAGTTAAGGGTTCACCATTAAGCTCTGCTGGGACCAGTCTTCACACCTCTGTCCTCCAACACCCCTGGAGAAGCAGGAGGCAAATGTAGTAGAGCTCTACCATGAAATAACATCAAACACTGCAAAAACCTAGAGACCTGAAGAAAAACCCACCCCACTTCTCTTGAAATAACTGAAGATCCCAGACACCAACTTGGGAGCCTGGAGGTTCCTGATTTGTATTAATTTTCCTGTGGTTCCCATCAATGTGGTTGCAAGTAACACTACGGTGGGGAGTTGTCAACATTTGTTTTCCATAAGAGCCACCAGACTGTCTGCAAGGGACACCCTATGATTTTCTCAGGATGGGAATGAGGAGACACAGGAGCTGTAGACCTCAGCCCCTCACCTCCTGACCCTGTTCTGCTCACCCAAATCAACCTTCCATACAAACCTGACTTGGAGAGTGACCAGGATTGGCACCCGCTGGACCACAAGCCAACGTTTCCACCAGCCAGACCAGTCTCTCTAGTTCATTAGTTTGATTAATGCTGACAGCACAAATCTCCTCTCTGCAGCTGCTGCGGAGGTGGGGAAGCAGGGCTTCCTGCAGATTATTTATAGGGCACATCATTATTTATGTTCCACTTATCTTGCTACTGTCATCATCCGAAATGCGTTTCAACACCATGAGTTAATGATGGTGGCTCTGTGATGGATCTTCGTTTACACGTTCTTAAACAGACACAATTTTTTTTGTTGGCCTGTGCAAATGGAAATTTAAAAATATAAAATGGACTTTCTTTTCCCAGTTCCTTCACTGGTTTCCTGTCCTGTTTGCTTTTTCTATTTGCAACCAGCATTTATTCTCTGCAATTCATGAGTTGCTATTGAATGCACAAGGAGTGCTGGATCTACCTGGAGTTATTGAGCTGCTGGAGTGTGTTCTGAAGAGGGCAATAAGGCTGGTGAAGGGTCTGGAGAACATGTCTTATCAGGAATGGCTGAGGGAACTGGGGTGGTTTAGCCTGGAGAAGAGGACACTGAGGGGAGATCTCACTCCTCTCTGCAGCCCCCAGGAAGGAGGTTGTAGCAAGGTGGGTGCTGGCTTCTTCTCCCAGGTAACAGTGATAAGATGAGAGGAAATAGCCTCAAGTTGTATCAGGAAAGGTTTAGATTGGATATTAGCAAAAAATGTCTTTACTGAAAAAGTGGTGAGGCTGCCCAGGGCAGTGGTGGAATCTCCTTCCCTGTAGGGGTTCAAAAAACATGTAACCATAGCACTTTGAGAAATGGTTTAGTGGGCATGGTGGTGTTGGGCTGACAGTTGGACTGGATGATCTTAGAGGGCTTTTCCAACCTTAATGATCCTACGATTCTACGACTCTAACCAGCTTGGTGAGAAAGCAGGTGCCGTATCCTCAGAGGGTGATAGGAAATGCCCTCATTCCTCCAAAGCCAGTGGGAAAACCCCTGAAAGCATCCAAGCAAAGTGAGCAGAATGGTTCTTAGCTCCTGTGCAGGGGCGGGGAGGCATGGGGAGTGTGATTTCTCCAGCTCTCCCTGCTTTCAGTGATTCGTTATCAAGCCAATTAATCTGTCACTTAAAAATCTCAGTATATGTAAACCGACCCAGATTCCACACTGGCATCAGTCCCTCCATACCCAGCTGGTGCTGGAGTCATATTTTCCTTTATGTTTTATGCTCTGTTATTAATAGGAGAATAAAAAAAAAAATGCATTTTTGCTTTTGCAGATGCCGGCTAGTGGGGAGGCAGAAAAAAAAAGATGAAAGATTAAGTGTGTTTATTTATGTAACATTATTTTGTGCCTGTGGGTTATTTACCAAAACAGTAACTCTCTAAAAGTCTCACCCTGCAAGATACACAGCAGTTTATTTAATCACTAAGTTCAACTTCCAGATGTTTTGCTGATGTGTGCTTAAAATATCCGCCAGGAAACCGTGTATTATTGTGTTTCTAACAGAAGACAACAAGATTTCTAGTCATTAGTGGTATCAGCAGGGCTGTTATTTAGGGCCCTTCATTATTTAATACTTCTTTAAGGTTGCTCTTGTTCCTGCAAAAACACACGGAATGACACATTCCAAAATACAACACAAAGGCCACAAATAAACTCAACTGGAAGGTGGATTTGTCTGCGTTTCATAAGAGCCGCGAAAATGATAAACAGCTGATCCTCACTAAATCTGCCCAGGAACTGCACGTTCCCTCAAACCTCGTTGGAACTCACTGAACAAGATGCTGCAAATCCAGCAGCAGGAGGGCTGTGAGGGATGGGAAGGAGCAAAGGGGAAAAAAAAAAAGGTGTTGGGGAGGAGTTTTTCTTTTGGATTGATAAGAAATAACCCTGCAGAAGAGTAGGAGTCATAAGCATAGAAGAGAGTCATAGAATCATAGAGCCATAAAGGTTGGAAAAGACCTCTAAAATCATCCAACCGTCAAGCCAACACCACCATGCCTACTAAACCATCTCATAAAGAGCTGTGGTTACATGTTTTTTGAACCCCTCCAGAGAAGGAGACTCCACCACTTCCCTGGTGTTCCTAAAGTGCCACTTCTACATGTTTTTTGAACACCTCCAGGGGTGGTTACCCCACCACTTCCCTGGGCAGCCTCTCCCAGTGCTTCATCGCTCTTCCAGTAAAGAATGTTTTCCTGTTACCCAATCTAAACCTACCCTGGTGCAACTTGAGGCTATTTCCTCTCATCCTATCGCTTTCTACTTGGGAGAAGAGATCAACATCCACCTCGCTCAAACCTCCTTTCAGCCCCCCCTCATCCTCCTCTTCTAAAGTCTAAAAAGCCTCAGTTCCCTCAGCCACTCCTCATAACCCCTGTGTTCTAGACCCTTCCCCACCTCTGTTCTCCTCCTCTCCAGTCCCCCAATGTCTCTCTTGTATTGTGGAGTCCAAACACAGGAATCGAAGGTGGCTTCCCCAGCGCCAAGTACGGGGCGACAATCCCTTCCCTACTCTTGCTGCCCAGCTCCATTTACTTTCTGTACCTGGGAAAGCCATTTATTCCTTTCATTTCATAGAATCACAGAATCACTAGGCTGGAAGAGACATACTGGATCATGGAGTCCAACTATTCCTATCAAACACTAAACCATGCCCCTTAGCACCTCGTTCACCCAGCCCTTAAACACCTTCAGGGAAGGTGACTCAACCACCTCCCTCATCCCTTCTCATCCCCTGTTAGGGCTGTGCCTCTTCCAGACCATTTTCTTGCTGTGAAGCATAGGTGCAGGCTACTCGGCTGCTGTCCCAGTTTACCGGTTCTTTTAGCCTTACAGGAACAACCTGTCTCCAAAGTTACCAGAGCATCTCACAAAGCCGTAGGCACTAGCGATGCACAGTGCGTGGTGGTTCAGGGTGGTGTGCTCAGAGTCCAGATGGTCCTGGCATGAGTCAGACCAAACAATATATGGGTTTTTTGCCTCTCCAAACAACAGGTTTTTAAAAACTTCTCCAGACTTCCAGGGACATTTGATTCATTTCATTTCTTCTGTGATCCTGTAGCGCTTCTAGCAAAGGGGCAAGTCCTCCAAAAATCCTTTCCTTATAGAATCATAGAATCACTGAGGTTGGAAAAGACCACAGAGGTCCCCAAGCCCAACGATCAGCCCAACACCAACGTGCCTACTAAGCCATGTCCTCACATGCCACATCTACACATTTTTTCAACACTTCCAGGGATGGAGACTCCACCACTTCCCTGGGCAGCCTCTGCCAGTGCTTCACCACTCTTTCAAAAAAGAAACTTTTCCTAATATCCAATCTAAATCTCCCCTGGCACAACCCGAGCCTACCTCCTCTCATCCTATCACTTGTTATTTGGGAAAAGAGACCAACTCTCCCTCACCTCATTTCAAGGAGCTGCAGAGAGTGATGAGATTTTGCCTCAGCCTCCTCTTCTCCAGGCTAAACAAGTGCAGGTCCCTCAGCTGTCTCTCATAAGGTTTATTCTCCAGACACTTCTGCAGGCTTGTTGCCCTCCTCCGGATGCTCTTCAGCCCCTCAATGTCCTTTTTGTAGCGAGGGGCCCAAAACTGAACAGAGGATTTGAGGTGTGGCTTAACCAGTGCCGACGACATGGGGATGATCCTTTCCCACTCCTGCTGGTACACTGGTTCTGATCCAGGCCAAGATGCCATCAGCCTTCTTGGCCACCTGGGCCACTGCTGGCTCATGTTCAGCCACAATCTATCAGCATCAGCAGGTCCTTTTCCTCATCTGTTCTTCTCCTCCATCCCCTGTTAGGTCAGACGTAACTACTGTTCCTACTGGCACTGATGTTGTACAACCCATCAGAGTTTGTTCCCTTTCAGCCTAAAGAAGCATGTGGCTGTGGGCTGCCAAAGCCAGGGCTGTGAGTAACATCACAGGGATCTGAAGGCATCCTATTACTTTGGGGACTACTGATATTTTTAGTAGCTGGCCACCTCCAAAGTTCCCGGACCACACACTGTCCTTTCTCTGCTTGGGACATAGGGATTGAACACGCACCCACTTCTGTTTCATCCACAAACCCTGCTAAACCCTGCTCCTCCCAAGTGACAGGGGACAAGATGAGAGGGAGTGGCCTCAAGCTCCACCAAGGGAGGTTCAGGCTGAACATTAAGAAAAATTTTTTCAGGGAAAGGGACATTGGGCACTGGCAGAGGCTGCCCAGGGAGGGGGTTGAGACACCTTCCCTGGAGGGGTTTAAGGGACGGGTGGACGAGGTGCTGAGGGACATGGTTTAGTGTTTGATAGGAATGGTTGGACTCAATGATCTGGTGGGTCTTTTCCAACCTGGTGATTCTATAATTCTAAAAGCCTTCTACTTAAAAATCACCCATTTATGTTATTTTTCCCTGTCATGCATTTCTTGTCTTCTAAAACCACCTCTCCACTTGGCCATTCTATTGACATTTGTAGTGAGGAGTTTACAGTGAGTGATGCATCGTCCTCCTTGGGAACAGCTTGTGTACCACCATCCTTCCTCCTCCTCCTCCCACCCTTTGCAAACAGCCCTTGTGATTAGAACTGTCTGCGGTGGGACATCCTGAGTCTGGATGAGGTCGGTGAGAAATATCAGATCTCAGCCTGGAAAACCACAGACTGCAATTTACTGCTTTAATACGCTAATTTTAGACTTCGAATACTGAAACCCTTTGATATAAATTACATTCATGGCCTCACTTGGACACAGTACTCTTCATCGTGACCACATATGACTGTGTAACTGGTTTTGGACTGGTGATGAAATTCTGCCTTTCCCACGAGGAGGCTGCATTGTCATGGTTTAGAGAAGCAGTTTTGAAAATACTAATGATGAGGATGATTACATAGTGGTCATTTCTACCTTGTCCTCCCAGGATTTGGTTTCCCTTCTGGCGATGGCCAATGATTAGGTTCTCCACAAAGCTGAGCAAGAAGAGAGATCATAGAATCATGGGATGGGTTGGGTTGCAAGGGAACTCAAAGCCCTTCCAGTTCCACCCTCTGCCATGGGCAGGGGCACCTCCCTCTGGATCAAGCTGCTCAAAGTCTTATCCAGCCTGGCCTTCAACACCTCCAGGGATGGGGCAGCCACAAATTCTCTGGGCAACCCATGCCACTGCCTCACTACCATAACAGGAAAACATTTCTCCCTAAGATTTCATCTCTATCTCCCCTCTTTCAGCTTCAAATCACTCCCCCTCGTCGTATCCCTGCATTCCCCAATATAGAGTCTCTCCTCCCACAGCTTTCCTGGAACCTCTTTCAGTGCTGGAAGCTGCCCTAAGGTCTCCCCGAAGCCTTTTTTTCTCCAGGCTGAACAACCCCAACTCTCTCGGCCTGGCCTTATATGGGAGGTTCTCCAGTCCCCAGATCATCTTAGTGGCCTTCTCTGGATTCGCTTTAACAGATCCTTGTCCTTCTGTGCTGAGTTCTCCAGAACTGGACACAGGACTCCAAGTGAGGTCTCATGAGAGTGGACTAGCGGGGCAGAATCCCCTTCCTCACGCTGCTGCTCACCCTGCAACAATGAGGGTGGTGAAACACTGGCCCACGTTGCTCAGGGAAGTGGTGGAAGCCCCATCCCTGGAAACATTCAAGGTCGGGTTGGATGGGGCTCTGAGCAACCTGATCTGGCTGAAGATGTCCCTCTCTCCCAACCCAAAGCATTTCATGATTCTATGATTCTTTGTCCCCATAACTGGAGGGAGCAGCCCAGCCTTTCCTAGATCAGCCCCTCAGATGGGAAGAGATGCAAGATGCTTGCTGGCTTTGCAAAGCTTTTCTGAACAAAATATCTTGCTTAGGGATCTGATTAAGCAGTGGACAGTTATGGTTGGACTTGATGATCTCAAAGGTCTTTTCCAGCCTAGCGGTTCTATGATTCTATGATTCTATGATCTGCTCAGGTCATCGTCTACACTGTTTGTGCATCGCTGCACTAAGCTGTACTGCTGGGTTTGTGGAGTGTGTTTTACAGGGGTTCATCGAATCATAGAATGACCTGACTTGGAAGGGACCCACCAGGATCATCGAGTCCAACTCTTATCCCTGCATAGGACAACCCCAAAATTCACACCCACGTGTCTTTTGGGAGTGAAAGGGATGAAAGCTGGACCTGTGGGATCGACCTGTGCAGTTGTAGAGGATTTCAGCTTTCACTTGAGAATTGACGTGTAAATATAGAGATGTTGAGGCTCTGGAGCGAGGCCAGAGAAGATCGACAAAGCTAGTGAAGGGGCTGGAGAACAGGCCTCATGAGGAGCAGCTGAGAGAGCTGGGGGTGTTTAGCCTGGAGAAGAGGAGGCTGAGGGGAGACCTCATTGCTCTCTACAACTACCTGAAAGGAGGTTGTGGAGAGGAGGGTGCTGGGCTCTTCTCCCAAGAGACAGGGGACAGGACGAGAGGGAATGGCCTCAAGCTCCGCCAGGGGAGGTTCAGGCTGAACATTAGGAAAAAACTTTTCACAGAAAGAGTGATTGGTCCCTGTCAGAGGCTGCCCAGGGAGGGGGTTGAGTCACCTTCCCTGGAGGGGTTTAAGGGACGGGTGGACGAGGTGCTGAGGGACATGGTTTAGTGATTGATGGGAATGGTTAGACTCGATGATCCAGTGGGTCTCTTCCAATCTGGTGATTCTATGATTCTATGAAATGAAAGGAATAAATGGCTTTTCCAGGCACAGAAAGTATCTCAGTATAAAAGCTGGTGGGCAGCGGCTAGAGGGTACGAAGCAGAGCTGCCTCCACCAACTAAGAGCTTACACTGCTGCCAGCTGGGCACGGCTGGGAGAGACTGGTTGAGAGGAGAGACAGATGGCAAGATGGGACTGACCAGCTCAGATGTGCAGGGATATGACACCGTCTCGTGAGGCTGCAGATCCTGAGCTATAAGCAGAAAAAATGAAAGCCTGAGGAGGGAGGGTGGTATGCAAGCAAGGCAGGTCCTGATGATCTGGATGAGGTTCCTGCTGCTCTCAGGTCCTCGGTGAATCTCTAGCTTGGTCTCACATGTGCAGTAAAGATCAGAACATCAGTGATTGCTCCTAAGAAGCACCAGGAGGGGTTAAACTCCATTTGAGCCCCTATGAGTCTTCCTTCCTCCAAAATGATTAGCCCTCTATAGAGCAGATTTATAGGATGATCCATGCCTCTCATTAGTGGCCCTGGGTAGACCTTCCCAGAGAGGACCCGTGTGTATGTCTGTGTGTGCAGGTGTGCAAGCTTTCATGACCAAGTGATTTAAATAATCTCTCTGGGTAATTAAGAGGCTGTTTGTGTCACTGTGCGTTCAGCTGCTGTAAATTCCCTGCTAACTTCATGGATTGATTCTTCCCTCCCTGTTTATGTGGCTGATGAACACAGTACAGCTTTGAACCGATCGAATTCATGCTCCGTGTACCCAGAGAAGCTAATGAAATTACACTGCAGGATGTAACCTGCCCAGCATTAAACACAGGGAATTGAAGCTCCTCCTGGTAGAGTGTTGACCAAACCAGAAAGTAAAGATATTAAACAGACAGCACATTTCTGGTTCCCATGCAGCCCAGGGAGCCTGGCCCAAGGATAACCCCTGCAGAGTACAACCAGAAACACACCTGCGCCAGCTGTGCCTGCTCAGAGTTTGTGCAAATAAATCAAGCCCTGCTGCACATTCCCTTCTCCCCTGGAATATCAGCGTCTCTGGTTGTCTGTGTCCTCTTAGCTTGTGTCTGGCACCCATCCTTTGCCTTCACAGACATGTTTGGTGCCTTACAGAGAATCAGTGACATGAAAACAATGCCATATTTATCTGCTGAGCAGATGAGAGCATGACTGAAGTTGCCTTAATCTTGTAGGACTCCTGTTCCCTTGGCTTCAAATGAACCAGATGGTTTTTTTCTTAGACAAGGGGGTCATGTGTCGGTGACTTGCTGTGTGTCAAGCCTGCTGAGACTTTTGGGTGGAAATTATTATAGTTTATGGCTCTGCGCAGTTATTTGGCCTCAGAAATGTGGATAAACTACTTTTCTTTTGCATAGCTGACCCCCTTCACCTGCACTCTGACTGCTAATCCGTCTCCACCAGGATCGCTTGTTATATTGCAAAGCTCTGAGCGGCTTCCAAGTGGAGCCATTATGGGATATTAAATCTGGCAATGCAACTCTTTTTCTTCCTCCTCTAGAGACAGACGTCTAGCTCAGGGGAGAGCAGAATCCCTAAAAGACCAGGATTTATATTCTTCGATGCTGCACTCCTCTGAGACAAGGACTTTGCGGAGCTCAGTAATTTACGATTTGCTGTGGAGAGAAACTCTGGCTTTCTTCCCGCGGGAGCCCAACGATCCGAGCAGTCCTGGGCATTACCTGGTGTAGCACACGCCACCTCTGACCCGAACCATGGTCACGATTTATACGACTGTGCAAATCCCCTGATTTATGGAGCAGCTCTCTGGGACCTTGTTACAGACCTTGCAGTTCAGGGCTGCCTTTTCTTACTTGCCATTAGATTTACTGGGCTGGGGTGAGCTCTCTTTAATAAAGACATAGACGGGGTCTTGAAATCATGTGCAAACATCATTTATATCTAGATAGATGGACAGATGAAGAGCAATTAACGCATGTGCATGTGGAATAAATAGATGTAATTATCATAGACTCATCATAGGATGATTTGGGTTGGAAAGGACCCTAAATCTCATCCAGTTCCAACCCTCCCTATAGTCAGGGACACCTTCCCCTGGCTCAGGCTGCTCAAAGCCCCATCCAAACGCTGGTGAAATAAAATATATAATTCACTCACTGCCTCCCTTGGTTTTTGTGGTTATCCCAAACTCACGCCTTTGAAAGAAATGCTCATAAAATGTCAAATTGTGTTTGCGTGTGGATGTAATTAAAATATAAGCAGGAACACACAGTTATTTGAAACTTATTTCTTCAGTTTCCAAGCCCTACGAGGCCAGACTGCAGACAGCATAGTGAGATCCGAGTTTAACTGCTGATTCATTGTATCATGAGTCCCTGGCAGGTTATTATTAATTTTAATTGCTTTTGTTTTCCTAGAGGAAGCCTGCTTTGGATTTGGCAGTTATGAACACTGCTTGCAGCGGCCTGGGTGTAATTGGTGTGCGGATCCTGGCAGCAGAGAAGGGAAATGCATGGACAGATGACAAAAGCCAAGCAGGAAAACTGTCTGAGCCTGCAGGAGGGAAAGGTTGCGGTCAAGCCTTTCTCTGCAGGTCCAGCAGACACCAAACCTTTCTTCAGAATCCAAGGATGGCCAGCAGAAGCTGACGATACGCTGAGATTTCTGCCTAGCATCAAGCTTCAAAGAGAGCAGGAGGATTTGTCAAGCACCCAGGTGGTGAGATAGGAAGCAGAGACGCCTGAGGAGTATATGAGAGGCAACCTAGCCAAGGCAGTGTCTTCATTAACCACCGTGATGAGGCTCAAAACACTTGCAGGCTGGGACACGGACCTGGCTTGTGGCGGTGCGAGATGGGATCAACAGATGTTGCATTGCGCTGAGGGTGGGTTTGTTTTCTACCTCCAGGTATCTGTAACGAAATTGATGATCCAAGCTGAGCAATCTGTCGTGCAGTGGTAGATCATTTGCTGCTCGGGTGCTGGTAACGTCTCAGTTAGTGTGGTTAGCAAAGACAGGAGCAGATCTGACCATCAGAAGCTCAGGCCTGAACCTGACTGCTCAAGGCAGGGTTGCTTCATGTTATCCCTAAGCTGAAAGAGGGGAGACTTAGATGAGAACTTAGGAAGAAATGTTTTCCCGTGAGGATGAGGGGGCCCTGACCCAGGTTGCCCAGAGAAGTTGTGTCTGCCCCGTCCCTGGAGGGGTTCAAGGCCAGGTTGGATGGGGCTTTGATCACCCTGATCCAGTGGGAGGTGTCCCTGCCCATGGCAGGAGGCTTGGAATTTGATGATCTTTAAGGTTCTTTCTGACCAAACCCATTCTATGATTCTCTGATGCCATGGTATTTCCAGCCATCCCAATAATTTAATGTCTGGATAGCCCAAACTGACTCTCCTGGGCCATGTCTCTTCTGGCCCAGACCACAGGATTCACAGTGGCTGTCGGGCACGATGAGTCATTCCTGCTCTGCTTTGCTCCTGCAGCTGAAAATCTACCCCTCAAAACTGGAACACGTGGCCAGTCTTACAGCATGGGCTATTCTGTCCTGGAGCAAAACGCTTCCCCATCTCCTCTGCACCCTGCCAGCGCGTCTTTGCCACTGCTTGTGATTCAAGCATGGGGGGAAAGCTTCTCTAATCCAGAAGGAGTTGTAGGAGTTCCAGGCCAAAAGTGAGTTTCTGAGTCTTTTTGTCATGCTGTGCTCTGTTGCCTGTCAAACACATACCTGGTTCCTTCACTTTGTTGAATTGGCTTATCCTGTCACACTGGTAGAGATGCTGATGGTGTGATGCTCTTGTTTCTTTTTCTTTCTTTTCCTTTTTTTTTCTTTTTTTTTTTTTTCTTTTTTTACCTTGAATTTTGCAGGCATTAAAGGCTTCACAGTGGCTGAATAACCTGAAATTGGATTTTCAATCCCCTCAAAGCTCCTGCAGAGGTGTGGCTCCTGCACAGATGATTTTAGCCTCCGACTAGTCTAGCGATGAAGACTCAGTTCTCAAGCACAACCACAGCAGCTCACTCAGCACTAATCCTTTAAAACATTTGGGTACGAAACTTCTAAGGGAATCCATGAGAGACAGGAGCTTAAATAAATTTGGTATTTGCTTTTAAAACCTTCGAGCCAGCTCTGTAAGGTGGGGATGACAGCACCTCTACCATATCTGTGATGGGAAGACAAATCCAGCGCATTACAAGGACCTCAGCAATATTAGAAACAGTCATAGGATAGTGTGGGTTGGAAGGGAACTTAAAACTCATCCAGTTCCAAGCCCTCTGCCACAGACAGAGACATCTTCCTCTTGATTAGGTTATTCAAACCTCATCCTACCTGGCCTTGCTCTTCACCGCACCTTTAGTTCTCAGTTCTGCCTTTTGCACTGATTTATCCCAGCAGAGTTTTACACTTTGGAGCTAGGGCTGAAATATTAAAAAAAAAAAAAAAAAAAAGTAATGGACCCAGAAGCATAGATGTAATATTAACTTTTTTTCTTTTCCTGGATGCAATATCCAGCATCAATATGAGGGCAGAGCTCTTCAAGCAGCCTGTTACGACAAGTGTCTCCACTTTCCTCCTCCCTGGCTGCAGTAAGGATGTCGTTCACTACACTAAAATGAATAAGTTATAGGTGTATTTATTCAGCACAGCATCTGTTTAGTCTGCAGGTGATCGAAGACATTCATCAAGTTAGTGAAACTCGTATTATCCTGTACTGACAACTTGAATTACATGGCAGGAGAATCCAGGCAGAATCCTAAAGAGTTTGTGCATTCCCATCCAACTTAACTCTGGCCGCGGACTCAGGCGTCTTGATGGGATTCCCAGAGCTGTGCTCATCTCTCAGCTTGGAAGGATACTAATCTTCATAGGGAGTCGAGAGGCTATAAATTAGGGAAAACCAAATAAGATTGTGTCCTCATAGTTTTTGCACGTGCTGTAAGGAGCTGAGGGGAGCGAGCAAACATTATTTCAGTCCTGCTGCTTGCAGCTGGCATTGCTCAAGGTCCACAGTGAGTAAATAGAGGAACAACGAATATGTCACTGCACTGCTGTCTAGTTCATTTTGTGCTTTACCGAGTCGATAGCTGTTAGGATAAGTCCCCAGAGACAAAGATGGAGAAAGAGCTTTATCCTCTGCTCAGAGCAAACCTTCCAGCTCTGTGAATTGCAAATACCAGAGATCTCAGATCTGTATTTGCTGTGCACGTTTCAGAGAGGGGCTCCAGGACCTGAGCTACAGCCTCCTGCAGCAAAAAGAAAAAAACCTGATTGATGTACTCTGTATCATGTGATAAAAAAAAAAAGTGATTTATTTACACCTGCCTCTCATACTGAGAGCCATGTGTAGGAGTGGTCCCAGAGGGCCATGATGGAACAATGGTTTCTTCTCACTAGAAATTGCAAATTTACAGAATCACAGACATGTTTAGGTTGGAAAAGACCTTTAAGATCATGGAGTCCAACTGCAAACCTAACGCTGCCAAGTCCACCACTAAACCATGTCCCTAAGCACCATACCCACATGGCTTTTAAATACCTCCAGGGATGGGGACTCCACCACTGCCCAGGTTTGTGACTCTCTAGTTTGGTCAGAAATGCTATTTTTCCTGCAGTTTCCATGAAGCTGGAAACCCCTGTCACAAATGTCACGATCAGTCCCAGGGATCCCAGCCCAATACCTGGACCTGGAGCACAAATGTTCCTCTTGCAGGCATGAGGCATCACTGTACGGCTTCTGCTGTGCGGTCAGCGTTGTGGAAGAGGCAGCATTCTTCAATAGGAAACTCTAAATACAAGAACCAAACTCGGTGTAGTCACTTCCTTTTACATCTTGGATTTTACCAGTGGTTCAGAAAGAAGTTTGAAAGGCAAACTGAAGTTACAGTGGTGTCTGCTTACAAATTTAGGGAGCTCAGCTGCTTGGCTTTCACATTTCATAGAATCATAGAATCACCAGGTTGGAAAAGATCCACAGGATCATCGAGTCCAACCATTCCCACCAATCACTAACCCATGTCCCTCAGCATCTTGTCCACTCATCCCATAAACCCCTCCAAGGAAGGTGACTCAACCCCCTAGCTGGGCAGCCTCTGCCAGGGACCAACGACATTTTCTGTGAAAAATTTTTTCCTAATATCCAGCCTAAACCTCCTCTGGTTGAGCTTGAGGCCATTCCCTCTCGTCCTGTCCCCTGTCCCTTGGGAGAAGAGCCCAGCTCCCTCCTCTCCACAACCTCCTTTCAGGTAGTTGTAGAGAGCAATGAGGTCTCCCCTCAGCCTCCTCTTCTCCAGGCTGAACACCCCCAGCTCTCTCAGCTGCTCCTCTTGTTCTCCAGCCCCTTCACCAGCTTTGTTGCTCTTCTCTGGACTCGCTCCAGAGCCTCAACGTCCTTCTTGTGGTGAGGGGCCCAGAACTGAACACAGGACTCGAGGTGCGGTCTCACCAGTGCCGAGTACAGGGGGAGAAGAACCTCCCTGGACCTGCTGGTCACGTCGTTCCTGATACAAGCCAAGATGCCATTGGCCTTCTTGGCCACCTGGGCCAGTGCTGGATCATGTTCAGTCGCTGTCAACCAACACCCCCAGGTCCTTCTCCTCCAGGCAGCTTTCCAGCCAGGCTTCTCCTAGTCTGGAGCTGCTCAGGGTTGTTGTGCCC
This sequence comes from Clamator glandarius, assembly GCA_033459285.1. Taxonomy (NCBI): domain Eukaryota; kingdom Metazoa; phylum Chordata; class Aves; order Cuculiformes; family Cuculidae; genus Clamator; species Clamator glandarius. The sequence continues at coordinate 2,778,523 of JAUNZM010000338.1, read as the reverse complement.
CAAGTGCAGGACGCGGCATTTGGCCTTGTTAAACCTCATCTCATTGGACTCTGCCCAGGGTCCAGCCTGTTCAGATCCCTTTGGATCCTCCCTACCCTCCAGTAGATCAACACACAGCGGTATATTTTGCTGCTTATCCAGCTAAGCAACGGTAGCAGCAGACAAAGCAACAGCCAGGATATTTTTTCTCTTTGACTTTGCACCTTTATTGTGTATTTGCTGCCTCCTGGTGCCTGCGAAGCAAGGAGCCTGAGCAGCACTATGCAGGCAGTTTTGGCAGCAAAGGTGACAGGCACAAAGCTGCTGGAGATATGGAAGCATCAGCTCACCACCCAGTGCACATCCAGCCTTAAATATTTTATGCTATTTGACAGAAAATTAGGACCACTCTTCAGTCTTCATGCTCTAAGAAAACAGGATCTTTCCCATGCAGGCACATAGAGGTGTACGTACAGGGAGCGGATTTCTTTGTAAATACAGATAGGGGGAGGTAAAACCTTCCTGGTGCAGAGGATTTACTATATAAGCAGAGTTTTCTCAGGTGTGTACATTATTTCCAAGGTGTATTCTAAGCTAATGGCAATGGGATTTATTAACTTTAATAAGAACATTAATTCCAGAAGCCTTTTATAGCCCATCTAGGGAGAGAATATACCCAGCTAAACTGAGTTTTACACATGCAAGTGCACTCAAGGCTCATCCTGCTGACTCCCAGCTGTCTTTTCATAGAATCATAGAATAGTTTGGGTTGGAAGGGACCTTAAATTTCATCCAGTTCCAACCCCGTGCTGTGGGCAGGGACACCTCCCACTGGACCAGGCTGCTCAAAGCCTCATCCAACCTGGCCTTGAACACCTCCAGGGATGGGGCAGCCACAGCTTCTCTGGGCAACATGGGCCAGGGCCTCCCCACCCTGTCATTGTGAAGAAATTCCTCCTTATGTCTAGTCCAAACCTGCCTCTCTCCAGTTTATAGCAATTGCCCCATGTCCTATCACTCCAAGCCTTTGTAAACAGTCCCTCCCAAGCTTTCTTGTAGCCCCTTCAGGTACTGGAAGGTCAATGTAAGGTCTCCTTGGAGCCTTCTCGTCTTCAGGCTGAACAACCCCAGCTCTCTCAGCCTTCTTCAGACCATAAACATGGTTAACACATAGTCACCAGCTTCAAAATGCCTGATATAAAAGGCGCGTCCCCTAGGGAAATGGGGTTCATGCTTGATGTTTATGTCTGTGCTCGAGCGGAGCGACGCGTGGCTCTGTGGAAGGGCGCTGGCTTGTTGAGTCATGTTGCAGCAGGGCAAATAGAAATCCAGAGAGAAAAGAAATCCTGCCTCCTATTAAGTGGAGGAACAGCCAGCCTGGTGTAATCTGCTCCTGAAAGCCTCCCCACAACCTCTGTGTCTGCTCCTGAATGCCCCATTGTGCCACTGGGTTGTCCCCTCTCTGTGTCCTGGTTCATGGTTTCCACTTGGGTCCTTTTTCCAACAGGAGGATTTTCTGACTGCTTTTGAACACCAGGAGGAACTAGGTGATGCTGTCCATGGCTGTTTGATTGTAGGAGGTTTTACGATGCAATTGCAATGCTAACGTACCCTCGGCTATGTACCCCTGGTGAACGAGCTGGAGAACTAGTCTTACGAGGAGCAGCTGAGGGACCTGGGGTTGTATAGCCTGGAGAAGAGGAGGCTGAGGGGAGACCTTACCACTGTCTACAACTCCTTGAAAGGGGATTGTAGAGTGGTAGGTGTCAGTCTCTTTGCCCCAGTGACAGTGGACAGGACAAGAGGGAATGGTCTCAAACTCCACCAGGGGAAGTTTAGGCTGAACATCAGGAAAAATTTTTTCACAGAAAGGGTCATTGGTCCCTGGCAGAGGCTGCCCAGGGAGGGGGTTGAGTCCCCTTCCCTGGAGGGGTTTAAGGGACAGGTGGACGACGTGCTGAGAGACATGGGTTAGTGATTGATAGGAATGGTTGGACTTGATCATCCAGTGGGTCTTTTCCAACCTGGTGGCTCTGTGATTCTGTGATAAACAAGGTGCGGCAATGTCACTATTTTTTTCCTGAAACAAGTTGTTAGGAGTGAAATCCCATCCCATCACCCTGCACCTGAGTTCAGCAGTAGCACTGAGGTCTTCCAATATGAAACCAGAAAAACTAAATATAAGGAAGACTTTTTATACAATCAGAGTAAACACTGGCCCAGGTTGCCCAGAGAGGTTGTTGGTGCCCCAACCCTGAAAATCTTCAAAGTTGGGTTGGATAGGGCTCTGAGCAACCTGATCTGGTTGAAGATGCCCCTGTCTATTGGAGCAGGGTTGGACTGGATGATCTTTATGGTCCCTTCCAACCCAAACCATGTTCTGACTCTATAACGTGAACATTACCCTTCCTTACCCATGGGGATACACACAGCTCTGCAATGACTTCAGTGACAATAAAAACTCTCTCCGATGAGCCATCTGAGTGTAAAAACACACCTTTTGACAAAAAAAAAAATAGAATGTTTGGCCTTTGCAACATTTTTGCCTTGTTTGCCTTCTGAGCGGCCCAAAGCAGCAGCCGGCAGCAGCCTTGGCTCTAATGAGATCAGTGGTTGGTTTTCATTTAATGGGCTGCAAGAGAGCACTCTGCTGAAGGGCCGTGCTTCAAATTAGTGTTGCCAGGAGGTGGTGGTGTTAAAGCCCAACTGCTTTGTTTCCGATGTGGTCTGCTGCTATAAATTGCCATTTAACTTGACAGCTCACTTCCCATTGTTCCTTTTGAAAGATCAAGCAAGGTAAAGCCTAGATGAAAAGCTCAGGATAACACAAGGGAGAAGGCAGACAAGGTCAAAGTCAAGGTCAAAGACTGGAGATTCCCCACGCCCTTCTCTTGACAACAGAGCAAATTTATTTCTGTGAAGAGCAGTTTTATATCCTAATTTTAGCTTCCCTTTTGCCAGTAAACAGTGAATATTATAGTGCTGCCTAAATAGGAATCGCACTCAAGCTTCCTATTCCATGTACATTCTTATTTCTTCGTTTTATTAAGAAAATGAACAGCGATGCAATCTCATTTTGTATCACCAGACCTCACATCTTGTCTTATCATATTACCAGTGCAGCACGGAGGAGCATCATGCTGTTTGCTCCCGAGTGTGGAAAAAAAGCAGAGAGCATCGACACGAAGGGCTTTGTGGATGTTTCTGCAGATGCTATCACGGCAATTATGCTGGGCAGCCTCCCCCCTCCTCTCTTTTTTTGCTCTTGTCTTGCTTTTATGCAGTCCCCTTCTCTGCATAAAGCATTCCTCAACTGGAAATCTCTCCCAGCTGGTCAGGAAATAGCTTCTGGTCATTGTCCTCAAATGCAAAGGCAGTGTCACTGCCGTGCCAGGAGAGATGCATGTTCCTTATGCTGGAAAATAGAGAACACGTCAAAGATATTTTGGAGATGGTAATTAGGCTATTTTCCTGACTCCAGGGCAAGAATGGATCATTTCTCCTCGTCTGCGATCGCATCTTCAGTGTTCTCTTGTGCAGGAAGACATCAGGTTCTCTTAAGTTTTTCCAGTTAGAAAACAAGCTTTTCCTTTGTCTCCTACAGAACAAAGAAATGCGATCACGCTATTTAAACAGCAAGGGCTAAGCCCATCCGCAGGGTAAAGGCGCCGCCTTAATAGGGTTACATGCAGAAGAAATTTGGCTGGGAGTGTGTAATCACTGCCTGAATTAATGAAAGGAGGGTTTCTTTGGACTAGGCTGAATAGCCCAGCTGCAGCAATTATCTCGTCACTCATCAGAAGGACGATGAAATTAGTTCCAGATATAAAACCGGGCAATAGAGGCGAGACACCTAGTGCGTATTTATTTTCCCAGCTAATGACACTTGAGGTTGTCGTTCTATCCCCGTATGTTTTGCGCAGGCTGCGCCGCACGCTTCTGGCTCACAGCAAACACCAGGTTTTCACGCAAGGTGAGATGGGGACCGGAACATCGGTTTGTGCAAAAAGTGGCTTCTTTTTCAGGAATCTGCTGCAGCTCCATCTCAGCTCTCCTGGCCAGCCCCCAGCTCACGACATCTGTAAGCAGCTCCTGCCTTTAAAACAGAGATCCCCTCTGTGCTGCCTGCTGAGGGCAGGGGAACTGGCAGCAGAACTGCCCCTGGAAAGACGGGAGCTGCAGAAAGATGATTTTGATTACTGGAAGCAAATCATAGAGGTCCAACAGGGAAACACAGCGTATGGGGTGCTGTATCCCACCTAAAATCTGATACCAGCCCCTCTGCCTGAGCACAAGAGCAGCAGGACTCTCACATCCCTGCTGTGCTCTGATGAGCCTGTGATGATGGGTTTTTCTTCCCAGCCCATCTAATGGTGTATCTGTGATCCAACACACAGTCACCCTCCTTTCTTATCCTTCCAGCCCTCCTTTAACATGCCTATATAATCACAGAATCATAGAATAACCAGGTTGGAAGAGACCCACCGGGTCATCGAGTCCAACCATAGCTTGGTAAGGTTTTTCCTGGGGCTTGGTGCAGGCTGACACCACAAATCTTCCCTATTTACACGGGCAGCTCCAAGCCTAAAACAGCTGATAAAGGCTATATTCTGTGTTTGGGGGGACTGCCCACTGGTGGACACACGCCGGTGTGTTGCGTCTCGGATACAGCTGCCTTGGATGGTGGGGAGAAAAGATCGGTTGACTATTTTTGTGTTTTCATTCACAAGAATGAAAGTTTTGACATGAGGAGAGGTTATAAGAGCTGTGGTTGACTCAGTGAGCTTGCCCATTGAAGAAGGCTCCTAAGACACTGAGTAGAAAAGCATGTGATTGTTTTAAAGAATGGGTTTGGGTTTTTTTTCTCTCCTGGTATTTGGAGGCAAGCAGAGCCTTTGCTTAAACAAGAGCTGCAATTTCAGTTTTGCTTGTGTGCCCTGCGTCCCTACCCAAGTAGATACTAGAGACCATTTTATGTATTGTATTTCCAGCTGACAAGCAGAGCTACATAAATAACCCAGCTGCTGCTACCAGGTGTCACGCATGACTTCCAGGAACAGGCTGACAATGCCCCTTCTCCGAGGAAAGCTGGCAAGTGTGAACCGAAGCGGTGGGAACCCCCCTTGGGAAGAGGCTGCCCAGCTGGCTCGGCGCTGCGTTTCTCGGGGAACGGGGAAACCAGCCACCTCCTTTCCATGCCGCCCATCAAACCGACTGACCTTAGGTGACAGAGACAAGCTTCTGTGCTCCGTGGGATTTAACCAGCCCTCTCAGATTGCATGTGGGCGACGAGACGGATGCTGTCTTTGGGGTGAAATACAATAAGACGTTACCATGTGGTTAAAGAACTGGTGACACCGCTTCCCAGCAAGCCCATTAGCCATTTGCCAGCTGATCGAGCCCTGGGAAGCCTGTGCATGGGGTATTTTAATCTCTCCGCTGCTGTATTAGTATTATTACTACTAATGAGAATCAATAAATTAAACCCTATGGGAGTTCCCGCTGAGATATCGCTCTGTTGCATCTCGCACTTCACAAACACCCACTGAGAAAGCTGCTCCTGCTCAAATTGCTGTCGTGCTGCCTGGGACAGTCCTTGGGGTAGACAGAAAGTTGTAAATCATGGTCTTGTAAGAGGCTGGTGCGGGTTTAGTACAAAGGATAAAGAGCCCACAAAGCCTTTTGTGCTCCGAGCTGGAGTGACACAATTCCTGCTCATGCCCAGGGGTGAGAAGTCAGGGCTGCCGTCCCTGGTGAATTAGGGTTTTTTCCTTGTGAAAGACACAGTTTTGGTCTTTGATTTCCTCCCTTGCCCTATGGTGTGTTTGACAACACGGTGATGTTGGCAAAAGTGAAATAATCTGAAATAATCCTCAAGCCGAGTGCTTCACACTTGTCCGGCAGCACAGAATCATGGAATCATAGAACCCTTTGGTTGGAAAAAGCCTTCAAGATCATTGGGTCCAACTGAACCTATCCACTATGAAACCAGATCCCTGAGCAACTCATCTGCCTGGTTTTTAAACCCCTCCAGGGATGGGCACTCCACCACCTCCCTGAGCAGGTTCTGCTAGTGCCTGAGGACCCCCTTGGTGAAGAAATTCTTCCTAATATCCAGTCTAATCCTCCCATAGCACGATGTGACACCATTTCCTCTCACCTGTCACTTGTTACTTGGGAGAAGAGACCAGTACCCACCTCGCTACAACCTCCTTTCAGTTGTAGAAAGCGACAAGGTCTCCTCTCAAGCCTTCTCTTCTCCAGATTAAACAATCCCAGTTCCCTCAGCTGCTTCTCATATCTCCTGTGCTAAAGCCCCATCTCCAGCTCTGTTCTCCTGCTCTGGATGCGCTCCAGCCCCTCAATGTCTTTCTCACTGTGAGGAGCCCAAAACCAAACCCAGGATTTGAGGTGCAGCCTCAACGATGCTGAATTCAGGGGCAGGATGACTTCCCTGGTCCCACTGGCCACACCAGTTCTGACAGAAGCCAGGATGCCACTGGTCTTCTTTGCCACCCCAACACACTGCTGGCTCATGTTCAGCTGGCTGTCAATCAACATCCCCAAGTTCTTCCCTGTCAGGCATTTCCACATGGTCCAGTGCCTCTCACTGCAGTAAACTGGGAAGAAAACCGATGGCAGCAGCTGAACAAGGTTGGAGTGATGCAAGACTTGCAGTTTCTTGACTCGTTAAGAAGTTGGCTACAGCAAAACCTAACCTCTGCAGCACTTAGTTTTCAGTCCTGCGGCGTATACCAGCCAAAAAGCAGATTTTGAGTCTTGGTTTCTTAAGATGTGGGGCAAAACACAGCTTATCGGGAGCCTCGGCAGCTGGCGGTGTATAACGTCAATGCTGTGTCATCCTTGTAAGCTCTTCACGGCCGGGTCTTACTTCTAGACGCTTTCCCTTAAGTCTCTTAAGATTCTTTAGCTGATGAAGCACAATAAAGGTTGCTTGCTGGTGCTGGAACAGTTTCTCTGAAGACTGCCTGCCACCTCTGATTTTCAGTAGAGATTTCCCAGTTGTTAAGCAACACACTGTAGCATTTCACTGTCCAACCATAACTGTCCTAGAGGTAGGGAGAGAAGACTTTATTAGTAAACCAAGATTTACAGCTGATTTCGCCTCTGTGCTTTCCTAAGCTCTGTGTTGCACAAGAATAACTGGTGATGGGGAAGCTCTCAGCAGCTTTCCTTCCCAAAGCTGGGGTTAAATCTCTGCTTGTTGTTTCATAATTGAGTGGTTTTGTTTTTCTCACTTCCAGTTGCAAAAATACAGTGAATCGATACAGTGAATTGACTAAATGCGACATTTTTTCCTCGCACGTCCCCTTCCAAATCTCAGTAATCGTGCATTTGGTTCACAAAGGATACCTTTGGCAGCAGCTTCAGAGCTGACCTGGTTAGAGCGAGCCATAAAATGGAACCGTATTCCTCTAATTTGTCTTGGTTACAGAGGGATACGGCAGCTCGCAAGCTCTGAATGCTGCCACGCAGAGACGCTTGCTGAGCGCATCCCAGCCTGCCCAGGGCCGGTGTTTGGTAGATCACCAGGATCCGTGCCGAACATCAAATCCCTAAATAAATGGCTCAGGGGAGGACAATGCAGTTGTCCCCATCCATCACTGAACAAAACCTGGGAGCTGAGCCTGGAGCAGTGCTGGCTTTGTACCACCTGCAGTTTTCTGCCGGTTCCCACAGCTCCTCCACCAAACGAGGCTGCACTGTGAGCTCAGCCTTCCTCCTTCTGGGCTGAGGCAGGATGGAAAGGAGGATCGAGTGCTGATGGCTTGATTTATCCCTTTCATTAGTGACTAAGAGTGAATTTGAAAGAATCATAGAATCATAGAACACTTTGTGTTGGAAGGGACCTTAAAGCCCATCCAGTTCCAACTCCTCTGCCGTGGGCAGGGACATGTCCCACCGGATCAGGCTACTCCAAGCCCCATCCAACCTGGCCTTGAACACCTCCAGGGATGGGGCAGCCACAACTTCCCTGGGCAACCTGGGCTAGTGCCTCATGACTCAGATCGTGAAGAAATTCTTCCTAATGTCTAGCCTAGATCTGCCCCTCTCCAGTTTATACCCATAATCCCTCATCCTATCACTACACGTCTTTGTAAATAGTCCCTCTCCAGCTTTCTTGTACCTCCTCAGGTACTGGAAATTCACTGTAAGTTCTCATTGGAGCCTTCTCTTCTCCAGGCTGAACAACCCTAACTCTCTCAACCCGCCCTCATATGGGAGGTGCTCCACCCCTCTGATCATCTTCGTGACCTCCTCTGGACCTGTTCCAACAGCTCCATCTCCTTCTTATGTTGACGATTCCAGAACTGGACACAGGACTCCAGATGAGGTCTCACAAGAGAGGAACAGAGGCACAGAATCGCCTCCCTCGACCTGCTGGCCGCGCTGCTTTTGATGCAGCCCAGCATATGGTTTGTTTCTGGGCTGTAAGAACACATTGCTGACTCATGCCGAGCTTCTACTCGACCAGCACCCCCAAGTCCTTCTCTTCAGGGCAGCTCTCAGTCACATCAACCCCCATCCTGTACTGAAATCAGGGATTGCCCTGACCCAGGTGCAGGACCTTGCACTTGGCCTTGCTGAACCTCATGAGGTTCTCACAGGCCCACTTCTCCAAGCTGTAGATGGTGAAGGTGATCACTATTAGCTGTTTGCTGATCAGACTCCTGGCTTTCTGCTGGGCAAGCCAAATCAGAAAAAAAAATAGCTTTCCCAATGATCTCATTGCTGTTTCCTTCCTCTGGTCCCAACAAGCACGGCAAAGTGGTCAGCAAGGTGCTGCTTCATTGGAGATCCAGGAAACCCTGCAGGCAACCTGCTCAAGAGCAACGTTTTGACACAAAGGAGGTTCAAAAGGAGATTGAATCATATCATAGAATCATATAAACATAGCATCATGGAATCACCAAGTTGGAAGAGACCCACCAGATCATTGAGTCCAACCATTCCCATCAATCACTAACCCATGTCCCTCAGCACCTCGTCCACCCATCCCGTAAACCCCTCCAGGAAAGGTGACTTAACCCCCTCCCTGGGCAGCCTGTTCCAATGCCCAATGTCCCTTTCCGTGAATTTTTTTTTCCTAATGTCCAGCCTGAACCTCTCCTGGCGGAGTTTGAGGCCATTCCCTCTCGTCCTGTCCCCTGTCACTTGGGAGAAGAGCCCAGCTCCCTCCTCTCCACAACCTCCTCTCAGGTAGCTGGAGAGAGCAATGAGGTCTCCCCTCAGCCTCCTCTTCTCCAGGCTAAACACCCCCAGCTCTCTCAGCCGCTCCTTTTGTTCTCCAGCCCCCTCAGCAGCTTCGTTGCTCTTCTTTGGACTCGCTCCAGAGCCTCAACATCCTTCTTGTGGTGAGAGGAGAGGCAGTGGTGGCGCTGCAGAATGGAAGTTAGAGATGGATTCTGAGGACATAAATGTCCTTCTTTGAAGAAAGAAAAAAATAAGGGCTTAAGAGGAATTAGGTCCCAGCTCTTACTGCACATTGGTGGTTCCCCCTTGCAAAGGAGATGGACAGGACTGGACTGAATATGGAGGTGGATTGGAAACCATTGAAAGCGTTGGCATGAGCAACATCAACATCTCACTTAACTGAAATGTTGATAAAGATGAAGATGAAAAGCTTAGGTGGATTTTCCTTTCCTGCTACTCCTGGCCTTACCAGCTCACAGCCTTTCTGAGCCAGATAGCATTGTAAGCTGGAAGCAGGGAATCCAGGAGTGCGAAACTCCAAATCAGGAGAACTTCTGGCTGTTTTCTGGGAAAAGTAGTGGGTGAAAGACAGAGGGAAGCGGTCTCAGAGAGAAAGAGCTCCTGGGAGTCTGTTCAGGAGAGAAAACCTGAGAGGAGAGGTGCACCAGCACAGTGTGGCTCACACATCTTCATAGAGCCCCTAATTTTTTTCCAGTGTGATCATAGAATCACAGAATCATTAAGGTTGGAAAAGACCTCTAAGATCACTCAGTCGCACCCATCAGCCCAACTCCACTGTGCCTACTAAAACACGTCAAAAGTGGCAATAGAGTTAAGCATGCTGAAAACTTTGCTTTTTTAGTCGCTTTCTATGGGCCCCTTAGGAGGAGCCCAGAGCTCTCCAGGACCACCAGCTGAGGAGCTCTGCCAGGTGTGGGGAGACTCGGAGATGCTCTTCATCTTTGAAGATTTCGAGGCCAACAGGCAGAGACTTGAGAGCAAGCTGGAAAGCTGTAAAATCAGATGCTGTTGGCTTAAATCCTGTTTTAAGAGGTGTATCCCCAGGCAGTGTTGAGATGAGGCTCCTGAAGACCAAACCAAGTGAGAGGAGGGATTTGAGCCCTAGAGGAAGCAAGATGGGGAGAGGCTCCTGGAGATAATGAGACACAGGAGAGGCCACACAGTAAGAGCTGTGGGTCCTGACTCACAGAATCATAGAATCATAGAGTCATAGAAAGGTTTGGGTTGGAAGGGACCTTAACGACCATCCAGTTCCAATCCCACTACCAAGGGCAGGAACACCTCCCACCAGTTCAGGTTGCCCAAAGCCTCATCCATTCTGGCCCTAAACACCTCCAGGGAGGGGGCAGACACGCTTTCCCTTGTCACTTCCCCCTCTGGCAGCAAACTCAGTGCCAGGTCCAGCCCTGTTCAATGTCTTTATCAACAACCTGGATGAAGGCATCGAGTGCTCCCTTAGCAAGTTTGCAGATGACACCAAGCTGGGTGGAAGTGCGGATCTGCTGGAGGGTCAGGAGGCTCCAAAGGGATCTGAATAGGCTGGACTGCTGGGCAGAGACCAACGGCATGAGGTTTAACACGGCCAAATGCCGCGTCCTGCACTTGGGGCACAACAACCTTGAGCAGCTACAGACTAGGAGAAGCCTGGCTGGAAAGCTGCCAGGAGGAGAAGGACCTGGGGGTGCTGGTTGACAGCGACTGAACATGAGCCAGCAGTGGCCCAGGTGGCCAAAAAGGCCAATGGCATCTTGGCTTGGATCAGAAACGGCATGACCAGCAGGTCCAGGGAGGTTCTTCTCCCCCTGTACTCGGCACTGGTGAGACCGCACCTCGAGTCCTGTGTTCAGTTCTGGGCCCCTCACCACAAGAAGGATGTTGAGGCTCTGGAGCGAGTGCAGAGAAGAGCAACAAAGCTGGTGAAGGGGCTGGAGAACAGGCCTTATGAGGAGCGACTGGGAGAGCTGGGGGTGTTCAGCCTGGGGAAGAGGAGGCTGAGGGTAGACCTTATTACTCTCTACAACTACCTGGAATGAGCTTGTGGAGTGGAGGGAGCTGGGCTCTTCTGCCAAGTGACAGGGGACAGGACGAGAGGGAATGGCCTCAAGCTCAACCAGGGGAGATTTAGTCTTGAGATTAGGAAAAAATTCTTCATGGAGGGGGTGGTTAGGCTTGGAACGGTCTGCCCAGGGAGGTGGTTGAGTCACCGTCCCTGGAGGTGTTTAAGGTGAGGGTGGATGAGGTACTTAGGGGCATGGTTTAGGGATTGGTGGGAATGGTTGGACTCGATGATCCGGTGGGTCTCTTCCAACCTGGCTATTCTGTGATTCTGTGAAACACCTCCCTGCTCCAGCCACCATTGAAGAAGTCGAAGGCAACTGCAGCACTGACCACCAACAGCACCAAATTTATAGAATCATAAAATCATTGAAGTCAGAAAAGATCTCTAAAGTCAAGTCCAACCATCAACACAACACCACCGTGTCTACTAAATCATGTCCCAAAGTGCCACATCCACATGTTTTTTGAACAGCTCCGGGGATGGAGAATCCACCGCTTCCTTGGGCAGCCTCTTCTGAGGCTTTACCACTCTTTCAGTCAAGAAATCACACAGAATCACAGAATCACAGAATAACCAGGTTGAAAGAGACCCACTGGATCATCGAGTCCAACCATTCCTAGCAAACACTAAACCATGTCCCTCAGCACCTCGTCCACCCGTGCCTTAAACCCCTCCAGGAAAGGCGACTCAACCCCCTCCCTGGGCAGCCTGTTCCAGTGCCCAATGACCCTTTCTGTGAAAATTTTTTCCTAATGTCCAGCCTAAACCTCCCCTGGCAGAGCTTGAGGTCATTCCCTCTTGTCCTGTCCCCTGTCACTTGGGAGAAGTGGCCATTACCCTCCTCTTCCTAATATCCAATCCAAGCCCCCCTTGATGCATCTCAAGGCCATAAATTCCCTGCATGGAGTCAGCTATTGCAAGCAGAACCTCTAATAAACCCTTTCCAGTTCATAGTCACCCTCAGCCTCACTGCTCAGTCAAACTCTTCATTCACAGAGAGCAGTGGCTGTATGAAAAGCAGTCTGGGTAACTCCCGGTCACTACTGCTACTTTTGTGATATGTTTCCTGTCCTTGCAAGATCTCCGTGTGTCACGTCTCCATCATCTCCTGCATCTCCACCCTGTGTTTCCTAGGCATACAGTGCCAGATTCATGGTGGTATAAACATGCAGCCCTCAGCTTGCTGGAGGACTAACTCACCTTTTTATTTTCTTTGACTTGGGGGCAGCCTTTTGCAATAAGTATAAAAGAATAATTTAAGGGTAGAGGAAATCTTAATATCTCTCATCCCAAAATAGCACTTGAGAAGAGCTCTTTTAGCCTGAAGAACTTTGATAAATGGAGTAGGAGGGTTTTATTGCCATCCTAGTTTATGATTCAGTTTTCCCTCCAAGGTAAAAAGTGGGTAAATTTTGTTACAGCCTTGTTTTATCCCTGTCTGGTGCTATTCATAAATTTATCATGCAGAGCGCTGTAGGCAGCAAGTTTGTTCTTGGTATAAACATCCACTGCTCTCAGGACGCTGCCTGGAGGGTGGACTCTGCTGAAACATTTATGGGATCTCATAAATGCAACGAGATCCCGTAAATCTGAACAGAAGGGAGGAAAAACAACTCTATGACACACAGTAAACCAACCTTGTTGGTTTACCACACCAGAATGACACACTTGGTCTTTTCTCTTTAAGAAGCTCTATCAGGGAGCGCAGGGATAGGATGAAGGGGAATGGTTTTAAGATGAAAGAGGGGAGATTGAGATCAGAGATTAGGTAGTAATGTTTTCCTGTGAGGGTGATGAGGCACTGGAAGAGGTTGCCTAGAGAATTTGTGGATGGCTTATCCACATTCAAGGCCATTCAAGGCCAAGCTGGAAGGGTCTATAAGCAACCTGGTCCAGTAGGAGGTGTCCCTGCCCATGGCAGGGGGGTTGGAACTGGGTGGGCTTTGAGGTCCCTTTCAATCCAAACCATTCTATGATTCTGCGATTCTAAAGCTGAATTATTTCCTTAAAAGTTTTGCTATGGTGGGAATACAGCTCATTGTATTCTTGATGCCACATAGGGATGAAAAAAATGATGTGGAAGACTCCAAAGATGGATCCTTGGCTCAAAGGAAGCTGGAAGCTGACAGTGGGATTCATGTAGACCATAAAGGTTTTCAGTTTATTTTTATATGTGGCTGTTATGCTGTCAGTGCTACCAGCTGTCAGCTGCACCTCCACTGTGCCTGGCATCATCATGAGAGCCAGAGCCGGAGCTGTTTTACTTCTGGGGTTGTCTCTATTCAATCACATATGAAAGATTAAGACAGAACTTCATGGTGATAAACCAGGGTTCATAGAATCATAGAGTCATTAAGGTTGGAAAAGACCTCTAAGATCATCCAGTCCTATCGTCAGCCCCACCGTGCTTACTAAATCATGTGCCAAAGTGCCACCTCTACAAGCTTTTTGAACACCTCTAGGGATGGTGACTCCACCACTTCCCTGGGAAGCCTCTCCCAATGCTTCACCACTCTTTTGGGAAAGAAATTTTCCCTAATATCCAGTCTAACCCCCCACCTCCAGTGCAACTTGAGGCCATTTCCTCTCGTCTTATCACTTGTTACTTGAGACAAGAAGCCAGCATCCACTTCACTACAACCTCCTTTCAGGGAGTTGTAGAGAGCAACGAGGTCTCCCCTCAGCCTCCTCTTCTCCCGTCTAAACAGCCACAGTTCCCTCAGCTGCTCATCACAAGACTTGTTCTCCAGACCCTTCCCTAGCTCTGCTCCCCGTCTCTGGACACGCTCCAGCCCTTCAATGTCCTTATTGGAGTGAGGGGCCCAAAACTGAACACAGGATTTGAGGTGTGATCTCATCAGTGATGAGTACAGGGATCATTTCCCTCCTCCTGCTGGCCACAACATTTCTGATCCAAGCCAGGATGCTGCTGGCCTTCTCAGCCTCCTGAGCACACTGCTGGCTCATGTTCAGCTGCCGTCAACCAGCACCTCTGCAAAATTCTCCAGGATGGCTTGTGAATGGTTATTCATCACACATCGGTGTGTCCTGCAGCTGACAAACCCAGTAGTCCTTGCCTTTCATGGGAAAGAGTCACGCAAGTGCCAGTAGCGTGGAGTGAAAATAGTAATTTTTTAATAAGACACAGCCTTGAGCTTGGAAAGGTGAGTTTATGTGTCCTCTGTGGACGGGCATACAAAGGACTCGTCCAGGTACGTATCACAGGATGAACAACAGCTATTTTTGGTCTCTGTGTACCCAACATTGCTTTCTGCATCAGCGCAGCGGGGATTTACTAAAAATAAAAAGGCGTTCACAGAAGAGGTTGTGAAGGCAGCTGTTTTCATAGGCAGATGCCAATGTTGAGGTACCCAAGCTGAAAACGGAGAGAGAGCGCTTTCTATCAGGTCAAGCAAACAGAGACTTAACCTAGATTTGGTGGTTTACCGTTGGACAAGATGTAGGTCAGGAGGACCCACCAAGGAACATCAGCAGCAGCTTCCCCCTTTTCCAGAGAGCTCTGCTTTCCTCTTCCTTTCTTTGGTGATTGCTATGGATTTCATTCAGCTTTTGCAGGCTTCAAAACACATAACAATAGTGGGACAGGGAAGCTCAGGAAGCCAGGGAGCAGGAACGACAGTTGACGCTGCGTCCTTTCTCAGCTGTGCTGCCGGACACTCCTTCCCCTTCACTCTTTCTCCAGGAAGTGTGACTTCTCTGTTGGCTGTTTTCCAGGCTGTTGATCTGCTTTTCCATTGCCTTGCACCCGAGGGAAACGCACGGTTGAAGAGAACAGCTTGGGGTAATGCATCTGTGGTGTAAAATGTCTTCTCTTGTTGGCTGAAAGGAAAGCCATGGGGGCAAATATCATAAACCCCTGTCATGAGAAGAACTGTGTCCCCTCTCCTCTCCTCCTATGGCCTTGCCTTATTCTGGGGGCTCTGGAGCTCTGCGCACCCCTGGGCAGGCACATGAGCACCCCTTTGGTGATGGATCACGGTCAACAGGCTCTTGCTTGCATCCCAAGGAGAGGATGGAAGGAGCCAACACAACTAAAAGCTACAGATGAGGCTTACTGCAGGGAAAGAACAGCAGATACATGTTTTTAGGACATGTCCTCTTCCCTGCATGAGTGCTGGATACAGAGGGAGGCTGGGAAATCCTTTCAGAGGCTGGAAGTCCATAAGCTACAACAGGAGCAACCAGCAGGAGCTCTACAGGAGACGGCCCCATTCACCATACAATAAGAGAGGCAGGAGAGACATGGTTTAGAGGTTCTGGAGGGAAGTTAAGAGATTTAGCAATGCTGGCAAGCATCAAAGGTGTCTGCTTTTCCTTTCAGTGCTTCAGTTCCCACTGCTGGTGTTGCCTTAGTGAGCTCATTACAAAGCATATCCAGGGGCTCAAAAAATAGGGAGAGCTTTGGGATGGAGATGGTGCCAACTCCCCATCAGCGCATGGATGGTGCTGGGTGGTGCAACCCATGGCTTGAGGACATCGAACCCATCTGAGCTTTATCGGTGAGGTCAGCTAAAACGCTTCCCAGTTGCCCCAGGGCAGCTGGGTCATGGCCCAGTGTATTTATCTTGTCTTCTCTGCTCCGCGTCAGTGAGCAAAGTCCAACTTGGTTTTTGGGGAAAAAAAATGAACTCTTTAGAACATGTTCTCACCTGCACTGGGTTAAGAGCCAGGTGTGCACGGGGCACAGAGCCCTCAATTGCTCCCTGTGTGCATCAGGGCCCACTGCAAAACAACAAGAAGTTTGCTCTCAGCAGCCCACGGCTCCATCACACCCAGTGGTTGCAGTTTTAGGGCTTTTATGCAGATTTGGCAAATACCACTGTAATTAAAATACGATGTAGATGAGTGGTCTTATCTTGCTCTCCACCAGGGATGAGGAGCCAAGGTGATTAACAGGGGTGATGTTAATGATGAGCTTGCCCTTCACAGATTACCACTGGCTTTCTGGAGGAGAAAGCAGCGCATGGAAGGATGAGAAAGGCAACAGCAAATTCAGGTTTCTTTAATGCTGACTCAACCGCTTGTCATGCCATGGGGAAGCTTTCCTTCTGCCCAGGATTGTGATGATGAGGTAGGAAGACGGAGGAGGAGAAGGATGTTCCCCTGCAGCTGTAGGATGTGTAATTAACGGGTTTCAAGCCAAGCACCTTTGAGCTGTTTGTTGGATGAGGCTTTGAGCAACCTGGTCCAGTGAGAGGTGTCCCTGCCTACAGCAGGGGGGTGGAACTGGATGGGCTCCATGGAGCGGGCTCCATGGAGTGGATGTGGGCCCATGGGTGTCCATGTCCTACTGCCCCGTGAGGTTTTGTGTGGGCATCCATGTGGGAGGGTCCATGGTAAGTCCACGAGGGAGAGTTTGGGGTATGTGTGTCTGTGTCACTCTGCCTTGTGGGGCTCCAGGGTGAGGTCCAAGGGGTGTGG
This sequence comes from Clamator glandarius, assembly GCA_033459285.1. Taxonomy (NCBI): domain Eukaryota; kingdom Metazoa; phylum Chordata; class Aves; order Cuculiformes; family Cuculidae; genus Clamator; species Clamator glandarius. Next base: position 2,761,806 of record JAUNZM010000338.1, on the reverse strand, counting down.
AGGTCTACGTGTGTCCATGGCCATCTGCCCTGTGAGGTTCTATGGGGGGATGCCCATGAGGGGTGATCATGGGGGAAGGTGGTCCAGGGTGGTTTGTGTCTGTGTCACATTTTCCCATGGGGCTCCAGGGCTGCTTCTATAGGGTGGGTGTGGGTCCATGAGTGTCTTTGTCCCATTGCCCTGGGAGGTTCTTGGGGGGGGCATGTCCATGCAGGGTGGCCATGGGGGGATCCATGGGGTGTGTGTCCGTGTCACATCGCCCCATGGGGCTCTAGGGCTGGGTTCATGGGGTGGATGTGGGCCTATGGGTGTCCACGTCCCACTGTCTTGGGGGCATCTATAGGGGGAATGTCCATGAAGGTTGACCATGGGGTGGTCCATGGGGTGTGTGTCTGTATCACATCACCCCATAGAGCTTCAGGGTGGGGTTCATGGGAGGAGGTTCCATGTGTATCCATGCTCCACTGCCCCACAGAGCTCTAAGGGGAGGATGTCCATGAAGGGTGGCCATGGAGGGATCCATGGGGTCACATCGCCCTGCGGGTGTGTGTGGATGTGTGTGGATCCATGAGTGTCCATGACCCACTGCTTTGCAGGGTTCTATGGGGGGGGATGTCCACTGGGAGGAGTTCCATGGGGGGATCCACGGGGTGTGTGTCTGTGTCACATCACCCCATGGGGCTCAGGGGCAGGGTCTATGGGTGAGTGGAGATCCATCTATGTCCATGTTCCTCTGCCCTGGGAGGTTCTATGGGGTGGCTATCCATGAAGGTTGACCATGGGGTGGTCCATGGGGTGTGTGTCCACATCCTAATACCCCCCCGGGGTTCAAGGCCAGGTCCATGGAGTGGGCAGGTCCATGGGTGTCCACGTCCCACTGCCCCACAGGGTTCTGGGGGGGGATGTCCATGAAGGGTGACCGTGGGCGGTGTCCATGATAGCACGTGTCCGTGTCACATTGCCTCATGGGGCTCTGGGGGTCGTGGGGTGGGGTCCATGAGGTGTGTGTCCGTGCCTCTCTGCCCCAAGCAGCTCAGTGGGGGTGTCCCTGTCACATCTCCCCAGTGGACGAGCCCACGCCACGGGATGGGGGGAGAGGGATGCAGCAGCAGGGACCGGACGCACCCATTCGTGCGAGAATGAGAGGGGGGAGTGGCGGTGGTTTGGACGATCCCATACGTCGCAGAGGGGGGAGAACCATCTAATTCACTCGTTGCCTTCGCCTCCAGTTATGACAGAGGCAAAAGCCTTGCCACCCTCGTTCTACGTTAGACGCAAACAAGGTTGGAGTGAATTTTGTGCCCCCGGGAGGGTGGAAATTGCGCTGGTGAAGTGGCTTTCCGGGGTGTGTGTGCCCCCCAGCATGGGGTAGAGTCGGTACGCGCTGGGGGCGCGGCTGGCGTTGGGGGCGTGGCTTATGCAAGGGGAGCGGCCTACGCAAGGGGCGCGGTTTACGCAAGGGGCGCGGTTAACGCCAGGGGCGTTGATTGCTATGGGGCGGGGCTTACGCATGGCGTGGGCTGCTAAAAGGGCGTGGGCTACGCAAAGGGCGTGGCTTAGGCTGCCCGGTGATCGCGGCGCTTCCTCCCCTGCAGGCGCATCGCCGTCGCCATGGCGCTGAGCGGCCGATCCGCGATGCTCTCCGCGGCCCCACGCCCCGCACCCTGTCGGGCCCGCGGCCCCCAGGCCTTCGTCAGGTACGGGGGGGAGCGGGAGAAGAGGGGGGAGTGTGCGGGAGGGTGGTGGCGAGGAGCTGACAGGGAAGGGTGGGCGTTGGAGGGCGCTGAGGGGGCTGAGATATGGGGAGCGGCGAGGGGGCTCTGACGGGTTTGGGGGGCTCTGAGGGGGCTGTGGGCACTGAGGGGGGTGGGGCTTGGGGGGCATTGGGACGTTTTGAGGGCACTTAGGGCGCTGAGGGGCACTGAGGGGTTTGGGGAGCACTGAGGGGCTAGGATTTGGGGGGCATTGAAAGGTTTGGGGGGCACTGAGGGCGCTGGGGGGCACTGAGGGAGTGGGGTTTGGGGCGCCGTTGGTGGGTTTGGGGGACACAGGGGACTGGAGGAGCACTGAGAGAGGTGGGGTTTGGGAGGACAATGAAGGGTTTTGGGGGTACTGAGGGGGCTGGGGTTTGGGGAGCATTGGAGGATTTGGGTGCACTGAGGGGGTTGGGTTTTTGGGGTCACTGAGGGATTTTGGGAGACAGTGATGGTGCTGAGATTTGAGGGGGCAGTGAGGGGACTTGGAGTCGCTGAGGAGTTTGGGGGGCGCTAAGAAATGCACTGATGGGCCTGAGCTTTGGGGTTGCTGGGGGTTTGGGGGCATTGAAGAGTTGGGGGGTCACTGCGGGGGCTTGGGGGGCACTGAGTAGTTTAGGTGGTATTGAAGGATTTGGGGACAGTGAGAGGGCTGAGGTTTGGGGGCACTGAGGGTTTTGGGGGACACTGAGGCTGAGATTTGGGGGGCACTGAGGAGGCTTGGGGGCACTGAGGGGAATGGAGGCATTGAAGGGTTTAGGGGTCACTGGGGGGACTGAGTTTTGGGGGGCACTGAGGGGTTTTGGGGGGCATTAATGGGGTGGAAATTTGAGGAGTGCTGAAGATTTTTTGAGGGGTGCTGAGGGGGCTTGAATTTGGGGGGGTACAGAGGGGTTTTGGGATTTGGGGGGTGCTGAGGTGTTTGGGGGGCACTGAAGGGTTTGGGGTTTAGGGGGGATGCTAAGAAGGTTTGGGAGTGGAAGAAGGGGTCTGTATGGAGCTAGGGGGTCCCTGAGGTGGCACTGGAGGGCCAGGAGTGTGAAGGAACAGGCTGCATGGAGCAGGGTTGGAGCACCAGCGGTGCTGGGAAGGCATTGAAGGGGCCGAGAGAGAGGGTTTGGGGATGTTAAGAGGGAAAAACTGGGGTGGTCAGGGAGTTCTGGGCCCCGGAGGTGGTGACTGGGGGGGAAATGGGAAGCTCAAAGCATTGGAATGGGGTGGTGGGAAGAATAGAGAGGGTTTAAGGGTTTTGAGGCGGCTGAAGTAGCAGAATAGAGGGGATGGGTGCATTAAGGAGAGGTTTGGGGGTGTGCAGGGAGCATTGAGGAGTTTTGGGGGGGTATTGTAGGGCATTTTGGAGTCATTAGGGTAGTTTTGGGGGCTGGAGTGTTAGGAGCAGCTGGGGCTATGGTTGGAAAGGAGGGGAAGTCGTGAGGACAGGCGGATTTTGCAGGGAGAGAAGTATTGATGGCCTTGAGAGGATGGCACCAGGGGCCTGACGTGACCCTGTAGGTGTTAGGGATCTACAAATCCTGAATCCAGCTGGAAGAGGATGTGTGGGAGGCTATGGGGGACAAAGGGAGAGGATTGTGGGTCTTGGAGAGAGGGGTTTGGGGAGGTGTTGCTTCAGGGAACCTAAGCTTAGGTGTGGTTTGGAGGGGTCGCGTGTGGGGCTGCCTTGGAAGTAAGGAAAAAGGGCTTGGGAAAGGTAGGAATTAAGGTAGGGAGCCCAGAGATTTGGAAGGGGTTGAGGGATTATGGAGAGAAAGGAGGTTGTGTATTTGTGTGGAGAGCTGCTGGAGGGCACGAAGACAACACTCCCTGAGCTTTGGAAGCGTGGAGGGTAAGGCTGGACAAGAGATGGGGCGTGGGGACACCTTAGATGATGGCGTTGGCTCTGTGAGAGCTCAGGTATCAGCTCAGGTAGCGTTTGGTTGCTAAAGCTCCGTTTCCTTTTAGAGACATAATGTGCACCCGTGTGTGGGGATTGGGCTGCAGGGTGTTATCGGCAGTGTCTGAGCATCACAAAGAACAGCCCAGGAGCTCAAGTGCTTGGTGCTTCCAGTAGCTGTAGCACAATACATGGAAATATTCACCAGCGTGAAGCCAGATCATGGAGAAACTGGGCGCTGCACATAAATTGCAGAATTGCATGTAAATTGCAAAGAAACAGTTGGCCGAGCTACCTGGGTATTAAATGGTTCTGTTTGCCGTAGCTTTTACTTTTCAAAAAATAAAAGATTTTGGTATTTTGTTCAAGGAGGGGAGAAATGCATTTCTATTTTTCCAACAATGTGCCTGTGAGATAAGAAATTTTGCACAGTGGGAGAGAAATGGAGGTCGTTGTGTTTGCTTGAAATACACAAACATGGCTGTTCTGTACTGGTTGTTCCCTCTGTGCCTGCAGTTAGAAATTGGGCTGTTCATAATGGGAGGAAAAATGACCTTTCCGGCTAATTTTTTCACTGAATGAATTAATCTTATTTGTTTAGAGAGAGCTTAGTATGTAAGTATTATATATTATATATATATATATATTGTATATTATAACTGGAAAGTATCTAAAAATTCACAATCAGTAACAAAACATCAAGATGGCAAAAAAAAAAAACCTGAAAGAGAAAATGGTTTCCACTCGAGCCCCTCTCTTTATGAGTGATTTTTGTAATTTGAGATCCTGCCATGAGAACATTCAGGCTCCTTGTGAACATCTGCAAGCTTTTGAGCTCCACTGGGAGATCCAGGCAGCATCTGGAATTTGGCGGGTTTGTAGGAGGCGTGTTAGCTGTTAATTTTTTTCCTCTTCCTCCTCAACATTCGTCCTTGTGTGGTGTTTTTTGTCAGGCCAGATGGAGGCAGGGAAACCAGTGTTTGCAATAAATTTCCCAAGCAAGGCAGCAGATACCAAGCAGTTAATAAAAATAACTTAAAACAAAACAATCCGTTACCCTCCTCCTTCCCGGCCCCCAAGTCCCAAACAGGAATGGAAAAACTCTGATGTCTATATAAAGAGTCGAGAAACGGCCAGAGATAATTCTTGGAGTTCATCCATGTACTTCAGAGCTTTGGTTGTTGTGTGGTGTGTTGGGAGCTAGCGTTCCTAGGCATTGCAGCAACAAAAAGAGGTGAAGAACAATTTTGTAAACGAAAAGAAAAAATCCCTTAACGAAGAGATGAGCCTTGCCTAAAGTAGCTGGTGTGGGTTTTTAGAAGATGATGTCATGTTTCCTGTGCCTGTGGTCAGCGGGGAATAAGTATTTTCCTTAAAATACATGTATTTCTGGACAAAATTTCAATTAAATGCTGTCTAAAATCAATGTAAACTTGTTCCGTTTGGTAGGGCTTTGGATACACAGACTTTTGCGTTACCTTTATGACGAGTAGGCAAATCCTCCTTATTAATTACTCATGTTTGTAACATAATACAACTGAGCTTTCAGTATCTGGGGGAAATGCACAATGAGCACTTGGATTCTTTTTTATGTTGCCTCTGCCTACATCCCTAATTTTATCATCCTCTAAACCGTTCTGGTTTTAATCACACAGCGGTTGAGTAAGTGTGGTTTTTTTTTTTTTTCCTTATGGCTTCAGAGGAGCAGGCGATTGGGGTTTTGGAGCGTGGTGGTGCAGGGATGAAAGAGCTGTGGTTTCCCAACCAGTTTTAACAGGGGACATATTTGTGTTGAAAGATTAGGAGTTTGTATCCATATGTTCCTTATGTAATTATGCCTGGGTTCAGGATTTTATAATGGCACAATTACATTGAAATAGTTTTAAGGAATGCTCTGTATTTTATCTCTGCAAAGAGAGAGATAGTTTAGCTTGCTGAAGTGGGGCACTGTTACCTAGAGAAGTTGTGGCTGCCCCATCCCTGGAGATGTTCAAGGCCAGGCTGGATGAGGCTTTGACCAACCTGATCCAGTGGGAGCTGCCTATGCCCATGAAACTGGATGAGCCTACTGGAGTTAAAAAAGGGGAAACAAACCCCATTCATTGAATATAGATGGCTTTCTGCCATGTTAGGAAATGAGATGACAGGGTCGGTGAAGTGCTAGGCTGCAGCCAAAGTTAGAGGGATGCAGGACTACATAGTTAATAAAAACAGAAAGGTAGAATAAGTGCTTGGAAAGAAAAAGTTAAGCAGAGGAGCAGAGCTATTGCTGTGACTCAGCTGCCTGTGAAGCATCAGCTGACATTTCCCCTTTGCGCTCGTTCAGCTTCAAGGGAAGGCGAAATGTCTGGCTCTACGCTTTGTGGCCGCAGGGGTTGCAGCCCATTGATGGGCTCTGAAAGTAAATTCAGTTTTAAGGCAGTGAAGCGTTTCTTCTGGTTGCTGCTGAACCCCATGTGAGGCTGCAGGTTTGGAGAAGAGTGGCAGCAAAGCTCCCTGGTGGGGAAGGACCGTGGAATGCTGGTTAACAGCAGCTGAATGTGAGCCAGCAGTGTGCCCAGGTGGCCCAGAAGGCCAACAGAATCCTGGCTTGGATCAGAAATGGTGTGGCCAGCAGGAGGAGGGAAGAGATTAAAGCCCTGTACTTGGCACTGCTGAGGCCACACCTCAGATCCTGAGTTCAGTTTTGGGCCTCTCGCTACAGGAAAGGTATTGAGAGGCTGGAAGTGTCTGGACAAGGGTGGTAGAGCTGGGGAAGGGTCTAAAGCACAGGGATTATGGAGAGTGTCTAAGGGAACTGGGGTTGTTCAGCATGGAGAAGAGGATGCTGAGGAGAGACCTTATTGCTCCCTCCAGCTCCCTATAAGGAAATTGTAGCGAGGTGGCTGTTGGTCTCTTTTCCCAAGTAACAAGCAATAGGATGAGAGGAAGTGCCTTGGGGTTACCCTAAGGGAGGTGTAGATTGGTTATTAGGAACTACTACTTCACCAGAAAACTTGTCAAGCATTGGAACAGGCTGCTCAGGGAAGTGGTGGAGTCACCTTTCCTGGATGTGTTCTAATAACATGTAGATATAGCACTTTGGGACATGGCTTAGTGGGCACGGTGGCATTGGGCTCGATCATTATAGAGGTCTTTTCCAGCCTTAATGATTTTATGAGGTGCTGAACGCTTGCCTTGTCTTTCTGATCAAAGATTGACTGGTAGCAGAACAATTACACTCAAGCCGTTGGTCTTTCCTACTTCTTCAAATATTGTCATTATCTCAGGCGATCGTGTCTTTTGGGGGAAATAGCTGGTGTTTTTAAATCAGTCTTTTAAACATCAAGGCTGTAGGTCTGACAGGCAAGCAAGTGCGTGTAGGTGATGGACAACCTCTCATTTGGATGCATCTGTGGAAGTACTCCACTTTTTTTTCCAGTCCAAGCTGATGTTGATGTCCTGTCTGTAAGTTACTCACCATGAACAAGTATGCGAACGGCTGCACTATCCAGCATGACTGTAGAAAATAGCAGTATGAACATTGCTGTGCATTCTTAATAAATAACGCTACTATTCAGAGGGGCCCCAAAGATCCTAAACAGGATTGTAGTTCACAAATGGCATCAGGTAATACCAAATGTTTTATAAGCAGAGAATCACCCCATTCCTGTCTGCTTTGAGGTCTCTGAATTAGAATTGAATATTGCTGTCCATTTAAAGTCAAAGATTAAGGAATTTGGTCCTGTAAAATCATAGAATGGTTTGGGCTGGAAGGGACCTTAAAGCCCATCCAGTTCCAACCCCAGTGCCACCTCCTACTGGACTGAGTTGCTGAAGGCCCCATCCAGCCTGGCCTTGAACCCCACCAGGGAGGGGGTATCCATGGACAGAGTTAAAATTTCTTCTTCTATGTGGAACTCTAATGTTTGCTAAACATTCTAGGTGATTAATTTAAAGTTGATCTATCGATGGTCAGGTTCCCTGTGTTCTTTGTAGAGAAAACTGTCATGTATTTTAAAGTGTGAGTGCTTTTGTCTTTGAGTGCCAAGCAGTAAACCAGAGTGATTTTGGTGAGCTAAGGAAAACTGAGAAAGCATGTTCTTGTTCAAGCTAGATATGAAATTTTGTGTAAACTGCTTTTGAAATCAATGAAATATTGAGAGTATTTAACTCAGTCTGGCTTCTGTTTTCAGTTCTCACAAATACATGAAGACGACGATGGGAAATCCATACTGTAGCAGACAATAATGTTTCTAGTAGAAATTGTGAGGTCAACAAAAGACCCATGGAAAAATAACCTCGATTTTTTTGAGGGTAGAGTAGAAACAGATGGTGGTAGCAGCAAGTTAACAAGAAGTGAGATTTAGAAGAAAATAAACTTTTATCTTTCTATTTTCTTTCTTTATTTAAATAAAATCAAATATTTAATGTTAAAATTTGGTGTCTGTCTTGGATAGACAGCCTGAATCTATTCAGTCATTTCCCTGGAGACGATCCTTGTTAACATAAGGACTTGCCCAAGCTTGCCTGGCTGTCTTGGATTTTTGCTCTTGTTCACTGCTCTCTGTCCAAGCTTTTCCCATGTGGGTTTTTAAGGTTGCTTGGCCTTTGTGGGGGAGGAGCGTAACATCTGCCAACACGAAGCAAAACATACTCAACCCAGGGAAATTGCATCCTTTGTCAGCTGAATTGCCATCCCAGACGTGTGGTGAGCCAGCCTGTGCAGATCCATTGGGAATCAATCGGGGATCAATGCCATTATCATTGCTACGTTAGTATAATACCACAGAATTATAACAACAAGCTTGCGTGCAGAATAAATTCAGCTAGGAAAGAGATGCAGAAAAAAGGAACACGTGGTGGGAACATAAAAAAAGGAAAATTAAAATACCGTGTGGGATTATTTAAAATCATATTTGTTCATTCTGATTAAGAAAGGCACAGTTGTTAATATTCCTGTTATTTGCCAACAGCCATTGCTTTCAGCACTGTGTCTGTTACTAAGTTGTGACAGGCTAGGATGTTGTAAAGCAAGGTACTTTGCATAATTAGTATGAAGACGTGAACAGATGAGCGCTAATTCTTTGAAATTAATGATTGTCAATTATCTCCTCCCCTTTTTTTGGATCTAGTCCAAGATGAGCAGAAAACCAAGTATCTCAGTGTAGAGTTTTGTAATTGGTCCAGGCAGACATTATTGCCAGATGCCCCCCCCAAAATGTGGCTTTGCCTTCTGATCCGCTTTCATCAGCAGTCAGGTCAGCTTGCTGTGGGTTGAAGGCATCATTTTTTTTAATTCATGGGGTTGGTTTGGATGCGTAAACTGATCTGACTTGACACATGGCGTCAAGACTATTAGTGCAGATATGAAGGCAGCGAGAAGAGTGAGACCGGCCCTAGCAGCTCTTGGTCTGGCTTAAGCCAGTAGAGAAGTTGAATCTCAAAGAATCATAGAATTATTTGGGTGGAAAGGGACCTTAAAGTTCATCCAGTTCTGGCCCACTGCCGTTGGCAGGATCACCTTCCACTGGATTGGGTTGCTCAAAGCCTCATCCAACCTGGCCCTGAATGCCTGAAGGGGTGGGGCATCCATGACTTAAGTTGTACTCATGTATGAGCCAAATAGAATCATGGAATGATTAAGGTTGGAAAAGACCTCTAAGCTCATCCAGTCCAGCTATCAGCTGAACACTATTGTGCCTACAAAACTGTGTCCCCAAGTGCCACGTCTACGTCTCCCAGGGAAGCACCCTCAATCCCAAAGGTCTACGCCATTGTGTGGAGATTGTTCTTCATCACTTCTGTTTGAAATGGTGTTACTGTGGCAAACTGAAAAGAGTAAAAGTCCGTACCCTTGTTGGAGCAATTGCTTTCGAGATGGGAAAAGTGATGGAATTTTGTTCCCAGGAAGGTTTCTTTGTTTTTGTGGGATGACTGCCTAACGCCAAATGCAAGAAAATGCCATTTGTTTCTCTGACTTTGTACACAGTTTAGACCACATTGTTTAAAAGCATGTCATAAGAATTCTAATTATTCTTTTCCCTCCTTCTGAATACCAGCTTTCTTCAGACACAGAAGTCTTCTGTTTTTAATGTCAGCCTTTGAATGTAACGATTTACACACACTTGAAATGACGTTGCGAATATTTCTGTGAAGAAGCTTGTTCAAAGATTTCTTCCATAGAAGCCACTTCTTTCAGTGAAGCGAGGAAGAATCCTCTGCTGAAGGCTGTTTAGGATTAAGACTGGAATAAACATCCTTATGGTTGTACATCTCATTACGCATTAATGAACGTATAATTTGCCCTGTGCTCTTTCCTTTTATGTCAGAGCTGTCTCCTGAAGGAAACGTAGCACTGACATTCAGCTTTGCTTGGCAGAAATTTTGTAGCAGTTTAATCTGAGAACTTTATGTATTTTAAGGGGTGCACTGAAGTTACAATTTCTGTGAAAGACACTGAAAGGAGAGTGAAATTCCAGAACTCAAGGAGGGAAACAAATGCCTAACTCAGAACAAACATTTAGGTACTTTCCTCTCATAATTCTTCATCTCCTTTCTTCTACCACTACAGTTCAGTCTGACAGATCAGGAGATACTTTCATGGACTCAAAGCAACAAAGTATTTTGGTTTGCTCTATTCTAATATCCCATTACAGGTTCATCTCATGAGTTTTTTTTTTTAAGTTATGAATGTATTTGATTGTGTCTCCCTTTCTTTGAGCCTATTAGTGTGAAATTAAAAATCTTGGGAATAACTCACTTTGTATCGTATAATAATGGTTTTTAATACATGGAAGTATATTTCCCCAGAGTTTCTTACAAGGAATTTCCGTGTTTGTTCTTTGTCAAATATACTTTTAACTGTTACTTTAAAAGTGATCAGGAAAGGGGAAAAAACTGTTAGCAGAATCAAGGTGAGCTGTTTGTAGTGCATGAGAGATTTTGACCATATTTTACAATCCAGAGGAACCTGCCTTTGGCTGGAGAACTACTTAGATTTGACTTGAGAGTAGAAGTTGAGAGCGATAGGGGATTTTTGCATCTTGATTCTGAGAGGAGTTTATTAAAAAAAGATCTAACCCTTGTGGCTTTATGTTGGAAGCATTCACTGTATTGTTTTTCAATGACAGTTTCTTTCCTCACTCTAAGCAGGAAGATGCATCCTCCGACAAGGGCAATGTTTTAATAAAAGCCAATTTGGAAACTGCTTTTTGTGTCGCTGCAGAAGTCCTTGGGCAGGCTTTCTTACAGTCCTTTCAGTCTGTCCTTCCAATAACCTCGGGGAGTGTGGCTTTCTCTTAACCATTCTGTTGCAGATGCCTTGGGAAGCATTTTTCTTCTCATGTGGGCTTTGTTAGTAAGCAAATTTGCTTCCACGTTCTTGTGTTCTACAGAGGCTTTAGCAATTCTACTTTTCTGCAGCTGGTCCTTAAATAGAGGCTTGTATGCATCCTAACAAATTAAGTAAGTCCAATTTTGTTTATAACCCTAGGGAAGAGTCTAGCAGTGCTTTCTACTCTTGATTTGTGACATAGGAAGTACAAAAATATGAGGAGTGTACAGCTTGCCATAGTGGATCTTCTCTCACCTAGCCACTCTGGCGTCCTGTTTAACGATGGAATGAAAATCTTCCAGAATAAGATCCAAAGATTGGATAGCTGTGAAATTCAATTGTAGGCTAGATTTTTAAAGAGCTAATAATCATAGAATCATAGATTGGTTTGGATTGGAAGGGAACTTGGAGCCCACCAAATTCCTGTTCCCATGCCATGGGCAGGGATACCTGCCTATGAACCAGGATCTCAAATCTCAGAGAATCGCAGAATCCCAGAATAACCAGGTTGGAAGAGACCCACCGGATCGTTGAGTCCAACCATTCCCACCAATCCCTAAACCATACCCCTAAGTACCTCATCCACCCTCACCTTAAACACCTCCAGGGAAGGTGAGTCAACCACCTCCCTGGGCAGACTGTTACAGAATCACAGGACAGGTTGAATCTCCATTCAACCTGTCCTTGAACACCTCCAGGGATGGGACATCTGATTTCTCTGGGCAACCTGGACCAATGTCTTGCCACTGGTAAAACATTTCTTGCTAATTTCTCATCTCCATCTCCCCTCTTTCACCTTAAAACCACCCCCTGTCGTCCTATCCCTGCATTCTGAATATGTACGATAGTCAGAAGTTGCTAAAATGTGCAGCAAAAAGTTCACTGCTTCTTTCATGGCCTTGCTATCGTCACTTCCATGGTGGCAAGAGCACCTGGTAATACCTGATTCAGTGTCTTTGTGCTGCCATCAGTGGCTTCAGTCCCTCTTTCTGTGTTTTGGGGTGGACGAAAATATCCATTCATCCATACAGTGGACTGTGATACAGTGCAGCATATAGTGTGAACTGGAAAGTTTCAGAGGAAAAAAGAATAATTGAGGGATTCAGGACTCAAATTGGTGACCTAAAACTGGGAAAAAATAAACCTGAGTGTTTTTCACTAATTTTGTACTTCTATGAAAGTATTTTCAAACATTGTCTGTCTTCTATTGTGGATGTTTGAATTGCACGTAAACTGTAATGTAAAGATTTCACGTTTGTTCTGTCTTTCAGACAAAATAGAGCAGAATAATTGTAGTATTACTGAAAAAAAAAATCTGTTTGCTTTTTTTCTTGGCTTAAGTAATGATGGAAATAGGAATTCTTGCTTACTTGAGCGGATCGCAAATTTAGCTATGTTGTGCCATTGCTATGAGACATTTGTTTCCTAGAGCTGAATGGCTTGTAGTTGATAAACAAGACTATGAACAAGAAAACACTTTCAGTAATATCAGCAGTGAAATTTTTGTCTTCTAGCTGTATTAAAACAAGCTTGCAAATATTGCCTAGAAGCACAAATGTTGCTCTCTGTGTGCCTGTTGTAGCTGATTTTTTTTTGCCTGTTTTAAAGACTGGCCAAATAAATTAATCCTTCTGTAATAATTAATTTTGGTTATGAAAGTCTTGGCAAGACTTGGTATTGTTTGATGTCATTTTAGCATAAATTAATGAGGCTTTAGGCTTCTGATTTTCCTTAACTGTTCATTTGAGGAAAAAAAAAATCATGTTTTTATTATAGAATTCATGAGAAAAGTAACATGCATTTTATGAAAATGATCTCTGCTCTCCCGTGGAGCTCAGCTTTTGTTATGTTAAATGAGACTTGGTTTTGAATGTTTTCCAGAGCTAAATAAAATTCTAGAGGGGAATGCAAGATACCAGGAAGAAGCGTAGCACCTGCAGCTTAAACCATAACAGAAAATCCCCTGGTTGGGAACTGTCTAACTTGGAGTGCTTGCTAATATTATTTTCTCTTTTCTGTCTCTAAGTTCCCTCAGTTCTGCATTTCTCCTTATGTCTCTGTTTGTAATAATGACTGGGTGGCATCTCTGGGTCTTCATGGTACCAGTAGGCGAAAGCATCCCTGAGACACCATGGAGAGCATGACCCTGATGCTTTATTAGCAAAGGACATGGAGACCTTGTGAGTTCCCTGTGCCTTTCCCACTTCTCCCCTACGCAAATATCATGTGTTTTGCTTTGATTTTAGGGTCACAAAGATGATCTGAGGGCTGGAGCACCTCCCGTACAAGGACATGCTGAAAGAGTTGTGGTTATTCAGCCTGGAGAAGAGAAGGCTCTGGGGACACTGTAGAGCAGCTTTCAGGACTGAAAGGGGCTACAGGAAAGCTGGGGAGGGGCTCTTGATGAAGGAGTGCAGGGGTAGGATATGGGGAAATGGTTTTAAGCGGAAAGATGGGAGATTGAGGTGGAGTCATAGGAAGAAATGTTTTCTTGTGAGGGTTGTGAGACAATGGCCTAGTTTGTCCAGAGAAGTGGTGACTGCCCCCCCCCCCGGAGTTGTTCAAGACCAGGTTGGATGGGGATTTTGAGCAAACAGGTCCAGTGGGAGGTGTCTGTGCCCATGGCAGGGGGGTTGAAACTGGATGATCTTTAAGGTCCCTTCCAACCCAAGCTGTTCTATGATTCTGTGATCTTGTAAGAATTCTGAGGTGTGTCCTTGTTATAGAGTGACACAGGATGGAAGCGGTCTGATGGTGCTGGAGGTGCCAAAATGCATCTTTTGCAAATTCCTCCTGGGGTGTAGGAGCTATTGCAGTCCCTCCCCTTGTCAGCTCTCTCCTTGGACATCAGCTGCTCTGTATTGCTTTGCTTGATACTTTTCTGGTGGAGAAAGGAGTGTTACTGGCTCGGTGAGAGGAAAACTTGAGGAGAAATATTTGCTAGAGGTTAGTGATTAACAGGGCACGGGGTTAGAAGGAATAGTTAGGGGCTCTGGTCTTCTCTCGGCCCTATGCACTTCGTCTTCTAGTGGTCAGAAATAAATAACCTGAGGTTTGGTATGAGGTCTGAATGTATTTCAAACAAAAGATACTCAGGATAAACTATGTCTGCTTTGTTTATATAATAAAGAATAAAAGCTACATCAACTCTTTAGCCTACCAAACTTGAACACTTCAAAACGTTGATCTTAAGGATGAATTCTCTTTTCTTTTGCAGCTGCAGCCGCCTTCGAAACATTCAGAGTATCCTGACACAGAGCAGCAAATCTCAGCCTGATGGAATCCTTTGCATTTTAGGTTAGTTTTACTTTCCCATCCCCCTTTCCTCTTGTTCTCTCTGTACCAATAAAGATACCAGGAATTTTAGAAAGATGATTGTCATTGTGGAGAAGAGAAGGCTTTGGAGAGACCTTATTGCAACCTTTCAGTACTTAAAGGGGACTTAGAAGACAGATGTGGACAAACTTTTTAGTAGGTTCTATAGCAGTAGGCCAAGGAGGAATGGTTTTAAATTGAAATAGGGGAGATTCAGGCTAGATATAAGGAGGAAATTTTCAATGCTGAAGGTGGTGAAGCACTGGCAGAGGCTGGATGGGGCTCTAAGCAGCTTGATCCAGTTGAAGGTGTCCCTTTTCATTGCAGGGGGGGTTGAACTGGATGGGCTTTAGAAGTCCCTTCTAACCCAAACTGTTCTGTGGTCTCTTTCCTGCCCTGAGCCCCAGCCCTGTTTCTCTGTGATTGGTTGTTGTGGTTTAATCCCAGCTGGCAACTAAGCACGACATAGCTGCTCGTTCACCTCGTCTGGTGGGATGGGTGAGAGAATCATAAAAGTGAGATGACTCGTGGGTTGAAATAAAGACAGTTTAACAGAGAAAGCAAAAGATGTGCATGCAAGCAAAGCAACACAAGGAATTTGTTCACCACTACCCATCAGCAGGCTGGTGTTTCCAGGAAAGCAGGGTGCTTTCACACTTAACACTTACTTGGGAAGACAAATGGTATCATTCTGAATGCCCCCCAATTCCTTCTTCCCCCCAGCTTTTACTGCTGAGCATGGTGTCGTATGGTACGGAATATCTCTTTGGTCATTTGGGGTCAGCTGTCCTTGCTGTGACTCCCAGTAGATCCTTGTGCACCCCAAGCATTTGCTGGTGGGATGGGGTGAGGAGCAGAAAAGACCTTGTGTCTCTGTAAGCCGGGCTCAGAAATAACTAAAACATCCTTGTGTAATAAACACAGCACAATTCCAGCCCTGTAACAACTACGGTGAAGGAAATTAACTCTACCCCAGCCAAAAGCAGCATGTTCTTACACTCTTTTTATCCATAAATAATTCTTAGGCCAATTTATTAATTTCAGGCATGGTTGCTACAATAGGAATAATGTTATCAGTGTTCTTGCAAGCCTTATGAAATTTCTGTGGCTGGAGGGTAGAGAGAATCTTTGTTAATGTCCAAATTGAAGGAAAAATGGGGATAATTTTATCTGTGTTTATTTGGAGTGAACATTCAGCTGTTTAGGCTGTTTGCTTTCTAGCTGGTGTTTGGCATAAAAGCCCAAGGGTGAAGGCTTGTGGGTTGCAGCTGGCTACTTCTTAGAAGCAGGGAAGTGGAAGGGATTGAGGCAATAGAGAAGAGTAGAGGAGTTGCCAACATTTGGAATCCTAATCTGCAGAGCCATGGAGGGTGATGGGTGAGAACAGGCTCAGTGGAGCATGGGGGAGTAATCATAAAAGTGGCAAGATTAATAAAACATGAATTTAGGGGGAAGGCAGTCTTGCCTCGGGAGGAATAATTCAAAATGCGTTTAGAATCACATGAGAAACCTGGGAAGCAGTTACAAGTGAAATGGTGGGCACGTGATTTGAGGGTTTTATTTGTTCTGGGGGCTGGGAGAAAAGGGTGACATGGAACAAAGCTGCATGTGCAAATATACTGTCAGAAAATAACAGGCTTTTTGTATCACTTTAATATCATTTCTGTATGAAACATTGACTCTGTTTTGTGCTTTATAATTAGCATCGAGATATTAAAGGAATGATGATGGAAATTCCTTAGAGAACAAAACTAAAGAGTGATTATTTGAATAACATACTATGGCTAAAGGTGGAGAGATGAAATGTAGCTCTAAAGAAGTTATTTGTAGTAATGAGCTCGCATTAAGAAATGATACAACAGCCTGGCTGGTTCGTTTGTTTTTTTAATGTTGTAGCAAGAAAACTTGAAGAAACCCATTTACTGAACTGCAAAAAGGTTGTAAATATGTATAATCTCCTTCTTTTTGGTCAATGCTAACTGTATTAACATGGTTCTCGCTATCCCACACATCTCTAAGAGCTGAAGTCCTTGGCTTTGTAGTAACTTTACAGCCAGAAGGCCTTTAAGGTCACTGTGCCAACCTTCCAATGAAACTTTATTACAGTATAAAGTACTTGGTTTTTTTGCCCTTGGTGCTAGTCTAATAAAACACAAGCAGTGCCATCTCTCGATTCTCCCCCTTGGCACTGTAATGTTTCTTGACTGTTGTTAATTCTGACATTGCTGTAAATCCCAAGCAAAGAACAGCCACTCAAAACATCATATGACGGCTTTAGGGATAACTTTACAGGCAAGGGGAATTGCTAAGTGTAATCCACAGCATCATGTAGAGCATTAAAGTCTGTGCATAAGACCATGCCGCTTAATGAATAAGCATTTCTGTTATGGAAATATAGGAAGTGTTTGTGGGACTCGAGCTTTGCCCTAATCTCCCTCGGCGCCCACAATGAGCCTGTTGTTGACTAATGTAGCCTGCAGAATTTCTTACATACCTTCTGATTAAGCAGGCATGTCACTCTGTTATAAATGCATTAAATCTGTCTTCAAATACAAGGTTCAGGTGACAAAAAATATGCTAGTCTCACATTTTGAATCCTGTTGACTTGTACAGAAAGCAGATACGCTCATAAGTCGGTGTTTTAGAGTTGGTGCATGTTGTATTTCACCCGGCTGTCTGGAATGACTTGGAGTTAATGCTTTTCCTTCACCCAAACTGTAATTTTGCATACTGGGCTGTGAGATAAAACTGATATAACCTGTCACAGATTCACTTTAAGTAGGTTAATATTTATACTGAAGTTTAAACCAGCACTGTAAGATTCCAAAGAGAGATGAGAACTGGTCAATTACTGAGACAATTATGTAAATTTAGTTACAGCTGTTTTTTTTTTTTTTTTTTTTTTTAAAGAATCTTGTTTTCTTATTGTAAAATGGTTGAATGGTGACATTCCTGCATTCTTTGCTGGGGAGAAAAGTCACCCCAGCTGGCAGGAAAAAGAAATTTGGACGTTGGCATGTCAGGCATCTTTAAAAAGCCATGATAGCTCAGCTGGAGCATGTAGCTGTTGCTAAGAAAACACTGTCATGCTACTTTAATTATACTCTAAATTGTCTTTTTAACAGTGGTGTTTATTGCTACTTACCTTTCAACAGAGATCTTGGGCTTGCCGTTAGTTTGATCTGATTTCTGAGGACCTGGGCTTAATACTGTCTATAAATCTGTAGACCATAGAATCACCAGGTTGGAAGAGACCCAGCAGATCACAGAGTCCAACCGTTCCTATCAAACACTAAACCATGTCCCTAAGCACCTCGTCCACCCGTCCCTTAAACCCCTCCAGGGAAGGTGACTCAACCACCTCCCAGGGCAGTCTCTGCCAGTGCCCAATGACCCTTTCTGTGAAAAATTTTGCACAGCTAACCTAAATTTTTACAGACCTTGGTATTTACTTTTTGTCCTCTCTAAAGACAATAGGAAAACTATAGAGGCTGTGATGGTAATCTTTAGGTTTATTTTACCTTGTTTTTTATATCCCTCCTACACAAGGCTCTTAGGACGTGGAGAAGCGTCACTGGCGTTTCGTACTGGTTGTTCATCCCATTCCTTTTCCCTGTGGAGGCCATTTCAATGATTGTTCTGCTGCTTCTCTAGATGGCATCTCCACAGCCGTGTGCTGGTTTGGGCCGTTGTCCAAAGATGATCCATCCTTCCTCTCCAGCCTCACCCTCCTGGTGCCTCCCTGGTGTCCTGAAGCTCACATGGATGTTCCATGTGTTATGGAACCACTGTGCTTTGCTTTGATGCTCAGGGCTGGTCAGACATGCATAGCTGGGACAAAGCAAGACCTTTTTTTTACGTGTAGCCTCTGTTTTTGTCAGCTTAGCCACTGTGAAATTGCAGATGTTGAATACATTTTACTCTGCAGAAAGGGAGTATCAGCCTGCCCAGGGCTGCTACTCTTCCTTTTCCTCTTTCCTCCCCACCTCCCCACATGCATTTTGCATTAGTGCTGGCGCTTTGTTAATATCTTGCACCTGCCTCATCTTACTGAACTGAGAGTTTTTCCCCCCTTGTCTCTGGCCAGACTAGTTTTCTGGCATTTTAGCAAAATGAATCAACTTGTAGAGGGGTCAGATAAGCTCTGACTGCAGGAGAAGGAGCAGGCTTGACTCCCTGGGCAGCGGCGAGCTTTTAGACTGAATCACTCCCTAAGTGCACCCTTGTGATGAGTTGGGAACAGGCTGCGAGGTACTGAAGTCTGGCTGGAGACAGGCGTGGGGGGTTTTTAACGAGGAGCTTTCCCCATTGTTCTGTTGAGAACTCCTGATATGTTCTCTGGAGGTATCTTATCTTTGACATTGTTTCCTTTCCTGTTTATTTTTGGCTAGCTGTATCTGTTCTTTTAACTCCATATGTTTCTGTAGAATAGTAATAAAGCCTCAATATGAAGACTTCTGTCCGTGCTGGGTACTAAAAAAACCCAAAGAACACATAAACCAAGTATTCTGCAGAGTTAATGGGCTTATGGTAAGGTTATACCTTCCTTGCTAGCCTGTCAGTGCTCTACAAGCAATAAATTTGCCTGTGTCCTCTGTTCTAAGAGTTAACTTATCAGCTGCCCTCCTTATTAACATCTTTTTGTCTTCTTTTCTCCCTCCTTCTGTCAATAGTTGAAAAAGCAGGGGTTGGTAGTTAGCTTTGAAGATCTTCTCCAGCCATGAAGCAGAGAAGAGCTGGCACACCCAGATCAAACCTCGAACTCTTCAAGTGATGGTGACACTGCAACTTTTTCTTTCATGAGGGCAGTTTCTCATTTTTGTTCTGCTCTTCCAAACTTAATCTGTTCTTTTTTCAGCTCCCGTGTGTCTGATCCTTGGCCATTGAGGCTTTGGAGACCCAAGCGATTACCCTCATAGCTGTGATAATCGCACTTTTTCCTGCCTTTATCCATGCTGTTTGGCCTGTAGCTGAGGGTGCTCTGTGAGCTTAGCTTTTGATATGATAGGGGATGTTTACTTGTGAAGCACAAGTGATGCTGCTTGCAGAACAACTGATCTAACAGCTTGCTGCCACTGATAAGGACTGTCCTAACTCCTGCTTTGTGCCAAATTGTTGCTCATCTGGTGGCCTTCAAAAGTTTCCTCAGTTGGGCAAGTAATCAGTAAACCTGATTATCTTCAGGACAATGTGTGTGCAAGCTTTCTGCGGCCGCAGCTGATTTCAAGGAGACTGATTACATTTGAATGGAGTTCCCTAGAACAATGGGATGGTTGCTTTCTGGAAGAATGGAGTCTCCACACTTGCCTTTAACTAAAATCCCACCTAGAGACAGGGGCTTTGGCACCAATATTAGTGTGTTGCATCCTCTTGAATTCTGGATTACATTGGGATGCCTGCTTTCACGGGGCTGGAAATGTAAATAAAATAAAAGCAGACAGTGTGTTCTCCCTCTCCTGTCTTTTGCACCCTCTGTCTCCGAGTTCCCAGATCCAGGGCAGTCAGATTATGGGTTAATTATTTGCACAGCAAAGAGAAAACATTTCATCAGGGGGTAAAAATGAGTGACTGGGTCTGAGCATCCTATTATTGATGCCATGACCTGAGTTACCGATTCACTGCTAAAGCTTTCTCAGGGGATGCCTCCTAACACACAAAATTGTGTCTAGTTTTAAAAAGAGTGTGCTCTGTGGATGTGTATGGGAGATCAGTACTAGAAGCTAGACAGCATGAGGATTCCAAGATTGCTTCTGGAAAGACTTTTGAAGGCTGAGAAAGCTGGAGAGGATGCAATGCAGCTTCTCTCTTTCCCAGAATGATATATATAAGTGCTGTAGTGCGGAGTTGGTGCTAATAACCACAAAGCCATGAGTGGGGAGTGACATTGTAGAGGTTCATAGCTTCAGCACAGTTTGAAGTGGTTGAATTTGTCTGTTCTGTAGCCTTACACCAAATATCTGATCCCCTGTAAAATGCATGAGCCTATTCCAAGGACAATCACTACACAAACAAGGGAGTTCATTAAGGTGTAAGATTCAGTAGCTGGATGCAGATGTGACATCTGGTTAGCATTTTGAAGCCTCACTTAAAACAAAGGCCATAGTTGGGAGAGCCTGTGGTTTGTTCCAATTTCTGGGGCATTCAGGTGACTCTTGAGTAGTTTGTCTTCCTGGAACCCAGACATCCAGGCTGTGTTATTACATTATCAGTGTCGTGATCTCTTCTTTGGACAGCGGTAACAAATCTTGATTAATTGGCAGCCATCCAACTGTAGCCTAATATAACTTGGTAGGAAAACTTGATGTTTGTGTTTGTGAGAAATTCTGTGGCAGTTGAGACTGGTGACCTTTGTCGTGTGTGGATGCCAAGATGCTGCTTCGTGCATGGTTTTAGTTGGGGAGATAACTTGATTTATTAGAGTAGCATTAGGAGTTATGACTGTGACTGTCTTTAAGAGAGATTAAAACATTTCCTAAATCTCTCGCCTGTTTCCTTTCTTCTTGTATTTATCTTCTACTTCTTCATGCTCCAGACCTTCGATTGTTTTTTATTTCATTCTCCCAAGGACCAGCAAAGGTTTTCCTTGGAAACTGTATACCTGTTTTGTCATAATATCTATTCATGATTTGCTAAAAGTCCACGCTGGCTTCCTGGTGACTCACTATAATGCTGATAAGATAATGTTTAATCATGTATTCCAAAGCTGGAGATTTAGGTCACAGGATTAGTTTGTTAGGAAGCTTCAATCAAGAACATATTAATTGGAATGTGTGCTGCATAGACAGATGTTTCAGTTTGAATGACTAGATAAAATTGAACTTTTGTTGATGCAGAGCATTTCAGAAGACTAGACTTACTAAATGTTTTTTAAGCAATGCCTGCGTATTTAGGTCGAGTGGAGTGTCAGCATGTGGTGATGAACTTGCAAAAACTCCCTTTTCCCTATCCTATTTTCCCAGTATGTTCAAATTAATAAGTGCCCACTGACTTATGGGAGGGAGTTGAGCTCATTCCTGAAAGGAGGTTGTAGCGAGGTGGGCGTTGGTCTCTTCTCCCAAGTGACAGGTGATAGGATGAGAGGAAATGGCCTCAAGTGGCACCAGGGGAGGTTTAGACAGGACATCAGGAAAAATGTTTCTACTGAAAGAGTGCTGAAGCAGTGGAAGAGGCTGCCCAGGGCAGTGGTGGAGTCCTTGTCCGTGAAGGTGTTTGGAAAATGTGAAGATGGGGCCCTGGGGTACATGATTTAGTAGGCACAGTCATGTTGGGCTGACAGTTGGGCTTGATGATCTTGGAGGTCTTTTTCCACCTGAATGATTCTATGATATTGCTGTTCCAATGGTCTCTTATTAGAGATGAAACCAAACTTTCCTGGTATACAAGACTGGGGCACAACACAGACACTACTTCACATCTGATTTTGTTTTTACAGGAATAGATAGTCGATACAATGAAGGTTGCAGGGAACTGGCAAACTATCTGCTTTTTGGCTTGTATAACCAGAATAACAATGACTTCGAAAGAACTGGGTTTCCTGAAGAAGCTCTTGATGGTGAGTAACACACTCAGCGTTTTTACCTGTTCTTCAGTCGTTCTGGAGGGAGGGTGAACAGGAAAAGGGACGTACCTCAAATGAAAAAGAGACAGTAAATCTCTAATTGCTTCTGTCCACCTGAAAAACAGTTCTTAAACACTGCTGAAGAGCTCTTGTTCTTAAACGTGTCCCTCTTTGTCCATTCCCCCTATTCTAAACCTCAACAGATAAAGCCTGTTACAAGAAGGCCTGCTTCAGTCATGGTAGGCATATATGTGTTATCAGTTATTGTGTGATCACACCTCTGCAGTTCTAAAGCACTTGAGCTCTTTTTTACTTTAACATCTTGACTCACTTTTGTAATATTTGAAAGGCAGCCAAGCATCGTGATCATAGATTTTTTTTTTTTTTATTCCCTTATTTGCATGAAACTGAGTGTCTGCAGTGCTGGCTTTTAGTCAGATCCAGCAGGCCTGCTGATGTAATATCAGGCAAGACCAGCTATCATTTACACTTCTTTAAGGACTCAACACTGACCCTCTTGGCTTTTCAAAGGACAGGCTGATGCAAGTTTGTGCAAGGCTTCAGTAAAATCCCACCGTTGTTCAGAACAGTGGGAAGTGCTCTTGTACTTGGAACTGTATTGGGCTGCCAAGTGTTTCTTTCTTGAAGTGGAGGGTGATTGTGTATTCAAATAGTTAAACAAGTTTCTTTTAATGAGCTGCATTATAGAAAAAGTGCTTTCTATTCAGTTTCTGTGGGGTTTTTGTACCCGTATAATTCTGTGTATGGAGTCTTGATACTGGAATAATATTTGTTCTGCTTGTTGCAGATATAATCATATTAATAAAACCTGACAGCGTCCATCTGTACTGCAACCCTGTGAATTATAATCATCTTTTGCCATATGTGGCACACTGGAAGAACCTGCATTTTCACTGTCTAACTGAAAATGAGGTAAATGTAAAACACAGATGAGAATTGCTAATGAACTTGCTAATGAGTTGCAAGTTGAAGTGGAGGACTGCTTTTAAACACTCCTTCCAGAAGTCTTTTTGCTTTTTCATTCTCAGCAGGGGATTGATCTGTGTATATATATGATTGTTAATCATTTTTTCTAAAGTGCGTGAGAAGAATATCGTTCTAATACTTTGTATTTGTTGGGGCATGAAGACAAATTACTCCCCTCTCCCGCTAATTACTATTGCTTCGACATGAGTCAGTGATCTTTTAATGAGGATAAGTGTGTGTTGTGAGAAATACAGAATCTGAATCCAGTACCACAGTCAACACTCAGACAGCCTTATTTGTGCTCAAAGCAGTGTTTTAATGTGTTATATGCTGATAGTTTTAGAATATTAGAAAAAAATGGCTTAGTAAGCCAGATAAAATCAAATGATGTATTTTCATTTTAACTTTTAACTCTGCCTTTCAAGAGCCATTGATCTCGATAAGGAATAAACCTGAGTTTCATCACTCGTTTTCTTTCGTTATGGTTACCAGATGTGAGTCAAGGTATTCTTAACAAAGCCATGTTTAGTATACTAAAGCCTGTTAGAGGAGTAAAAAATGAAGGTATTTTTTTATTATCTCGGTGTAGGATAAGAACCTTTTTCTTCCAGTTGAGTCTGTTAATGCTTCTTCTGAAATGCATTCATGGGAAGCTTCCCCTGCGTTCAGTTCTGCGTTCTAAATCAGAATCTCATTGAAATTCGAAGGGACTGGGTTGGAAACCTGTTATGCCAGTGGGTGAAACTGGAGGAAAAATGAACAGGAAGAGAAAAGTTCTGTTCCCTTGAGATTCCAACTTGAAATAGATGGGGGTTACGATTGGTAGTGTATGTGGCTGTTAGATAGTTCAGATTACAGAATTATGAAATAATTTGGGCTAAAAGGGATCATCCTGTCCAACCTCGTGCTTAAGGCAACGTTAGTGATGACATCAGATTGGTTTACTTGAGGTTTTTCCGCAGCTGCATGTTGAAAGCTTCCAGGGATGATGACTGCAGAACTTTTCTTGGATATCTGTTCCATTACTTGATTGTCCTAATAGAGTTATAGAATGGTTTCAGTTGGAAAACACCTTTAAGATCATTTAATCCAACTGTAGATCCAGCCCTGCTAAGTCTGACACCAAACCATGTCCCTAAGTACGACATGTACTTGTCTTTTAAACACCTCCAGGGATGGCGACTCAGCCACCTCCCTAGGCAGCCTCTTCCAATGCTTGACAGCCCTTTCAGTAAAGAAAGTCCTCCTAGTATCCCAACATAAAACTCCCCCGGTGCACCTTGAGGCCATTTCACCTTGTCCTGTCACTGGCTGCCAAGGAGGAGAGACCAACCCCCACCTTACTACAACCTCCTTTCAGATAATAAGAGAGTGATAAGGTCTCCCCTCAGTCTCCTTTTCTCCAGGCTAAGCAACTCTGCTCCCTCAGCTGCTCCTCATAAGGCTTGTGCTCTAAGCCATTGGCCAACTTTGTTGCCCTTCTCTGTACGTGCTCCAGCATCTCGATGCCCTTCTTGCCTGACACTGAGCGCAATATTCAAGCTGCGGCCCTTTTGCCCAATCTGAACCTCTAATTTTATATCATGCCCTTTGTCATGCATCCTGCCACTGCAGACCACTGCGAAGAGCCTGCTTCACCATCTCAATTATGTTTTTGTGGGGGTTGGAAGGCAGCTGTAAGGTTCAGTCTCAGCTAAATGATCCTGGCTGTCTCCTTGTAGGACAAATGCTCCAACTCAGGGATCGTCGTGGTGGCCCTTCACTGAGCTTGCTCCAGTTTGTCAATGTCTGCCTTGTGCGTGGGTCCCAGCATTGGACACGGTGTTCTAAATACAGTCCCATCAACGCTGCATAGAGGGCTTCTTGTTAAGATATCGACAGCTGAGCCACAAGTTTATGCGCGCTGTAGCAAAATGTAAAGTCTGGCTTCATCAAGTGTTCCTGTTGCCAAGATCCTTAGGGAAAGGCAAATCTTGAAGCGTACCTGAGTGTTATAAAACACACATTGTGGAGTCAAGACTGGGGTGGCTCTTAACACGTTATTGCTCGCACAACTGCAATCTCAGCTATTGAATTTCAGCTGTCTCTGCTTGGGGCCTTTTATATCATTTATCGTGGTAAGGACTCCAACAGTCCACAGTACCAACCTGAAATAATGGTGCAACTAGGACCCTCCTAGACCATGTGCCTCACTATTTGTGGAAATGAATGGAAAAGACAAGGTTTACTTTATGGCTGTGTCATGTAAATGAGCTGAGCAATGCACTTCCAGTCACATTTCTGATGTATAAGAATTGCCAATTTCCCAGATTACTTCTGGAAGAGAAATCAAACAACATTGCTGTTGGCTTTAAGTGCATCCTGTTTACAGCAGGATTGCCTGTTCAGCATTTTTTCAGTGCTAGAAATAACATTTGCTTGCTTTTAGGAAAAAATGAAATCATAAAACCATAAGAACTTTAGAAACAAACCAAGCAACATGGTACCTGGCTCTGTGCAGCTATTGATGAAGCTGGGAAAACCTATAGCCTTTCCTTGCTTTCTTCCTTCCTACTTGCCTTTAACTGGACCGTAGGAATTTAAGTGAATAACCAAACCCCATAATTTTAGTAGTGCCCATTTTCAAATAGGATGAAATACTGATATTTGATCCAGACTGTATAAGCTTTCTGTGTGTCATGACTGTATGGTTTGTGGGACAGGCTGTATTTCTACTTGTGATAGCAGATAGTGAGCAATCCTTTAGCACTCTGCCAAAACCCAAGTTCTCATTCTAAAGGCATTTTAAGTCTTGAGAAACTGGCAGTTGTTTGGGGCTTGGCTTTGAACTGTGACTTTGATCTGGCTTCCTGGGATTGAGGAAAGACCATACCGTGAAGGAACTTGGGCTGCATCTTAAGTTCAGGCTCGTCTTAAAAGAACTTGTTCTTAAAATAAATTTGTTGGGTGTAACCTGCGGCTCAAAAAAGCTGCATACAAAAAGTTCATAATCGTGTGATTTACCTTGATACCAAGTTCAGAGCACTGAATATTAAAAAAGAAAAAGATAGATAAAACACCACTGCCTTCTGATCTTCCTCCAGAAGCAAGTAACTCCTGCAGTACCCAGCAGTGCTGAGCTTCTTGGTTTCAGACTTGCTGCTAAACTGCACTTTTTCCGATAAAAATCGGAAAGTGCTTTTAGGTTTTTGTTGTTATAAAGATGATTTTTGTATGATTTATCTCTTCAGTCTCATTTTTATACTTCCCTGAGACTTGTCTAAGAAGGACATGGAGCTATTGGAGGGAATCCAGAGGAGACCACAACATGATCTGAGGATTGGAGCACGTCCCATAAGAGGACAGGCTGAGAGAGTTGGGGCTATTCAGCCTAGAGAAGAGAAGGCTCCACAAAAACCTTATAGCAGCATTTCAGTACTGAAAGGGGGCTATAGGAAAGATGGGGAAAGACATTTTAGCAAGGCCTGTTGTGACAGGAAAAGGAGTAATGGATTTAAACTAAGGGAGAGAAGATTTAAACTGGATATAAGGAAAAAAAAATTTATAATGGTGGTGGTGAAATTGTGGCCCAGGTTGTCCAGAGAGATGGTGGAGGCCCCATGCCTGGAAGCATTCAAGGTCAAATTGGATGGGGCTCTGAGCAACCTGATCTGGTTGAAGATACCCCTGCTCCTGCTGCGGGGTCGTACCAGATGACCCGTAAAGGTCCCTTCCAGCCTAAAGTGTTCTGTAATTCTATGTGTTCTTAGCTCCTGCTCTTCAGTCTACTGAAGTCTTCAAATTACTTCAGTCCACTACTACCCTTAAACAGCAAAATAGCTTTGCATGGTGGTATCTCCTCTTCTTTCCTCCTCCTTTTCTTACATAAACCCCTTCCTCAGACACCAACAAGTTCTCAATGCTTGTTCTCTAGCCTCTGAGGCTCATTGTGTCATTTGGCTCTCCTGGCTTAGTGATGTTAAGCTGGTAATTTTTTTTCTTTCCCTAAGTGGCAAGTCACCAGCTTTCCTGTAGCCCCTTTCAGTACTGGAAAGCTGCTATAAGGTCTTCCTAGAGCCTTCTCTGCTCCAGGCTGAACAAGGCCACCTCTTTCAGCCTGTCCTCATAGCAGAGTTACTCCAGGCCTTGGATCATCTCTGTGGCCTCCTCTGGACCCAGCAGGTCCATCTCCTTGTTATGTTGGGGATTCCAGAAGTGGACACAGGACTCCAGATGGGGTCTCACAAAAGCCAAGTAGAGCAGGAGAATCCCGTCCCTCACCCTGCTGGCCACTCTTCTTTTGATGCCCTCAGGATGTTGTTGGCCTTCTAGAACCTGTGGGTAATATTTTAGTAGATTACGTGAAGTAATGTTTGCCCTGAAATTAAAACAATCTAATACATATTCTCTTTAGTGCAAAGCGAACATTCAAGTTAGGCATGCTTAATAACATCTGTTTGCAAATGACTTCTTTCAGTATGAAGATGAAGAAGCTGCAGAAGAATTCAAAATTTCCAGCTTTGTAGACATGGTTCGCGATTGCAGTCGCATTGGTATTCCGTACAGCTGCCAAGGTAGGTTGGCTTGATTTGTGCTTACAGTGTAAGTGCTTTGCAGCATGCATGTCATGCAGTTCAGGAAATTATAATTTTCTTGCCTTTGGTGAGAAACAAGAACTAATATGTTAATAGTTTCCTTTTAGCCTCTTTTTGCTTAGGAGTTGGGTTTCTTTCTGAAAAATGTAAGCCTGCAGACTTCATCTGAAGAGGGAACGCTCACAGCGTGAGGCAGAGAAATAATTTGCATTCAGAGAAGTGTGTTCTGCTGCTACAGAAGTTTTCTGTTCAGATGGGAGCTCCAGATAAATACTTCTTTTATATAAGGAAAGAATAAACATTTTGTTATGCAAGTTTCCTTTTTTTAGCACTGAAAATGCTGGCCTGTGTGGCTTCCTGTTATGATCCATTGCCAGCCTTGCAGCCTGAGCAGTGTAATCTCACATTGTTAAGTGAAGCTGCTTTGAAGTATCCTGAGCAGTGAATAATGCAAACGCAATACAGTGGCTGTACTTGGCTGTGTCGCGTGAGCTTGTGGGATTTTTGATCCGTGGTACAATCGGTGAGAGGCAAACAAACAAAAAATTGCTTTCCACTGTTGCAATGGATCCAGAGGAGGCCATGAAGGCGATCTGAGGGCTGGAGCTGAAGGCGCAGGCCAAGAGGGGTTGTTCAGCCTGGAGAAGAGGAGGCTCCAGGGAGATCTTGGAGCAGCTTCCAGTACTGAAAGAGGCTCCAGAAAAGCTGAGGACGGGGGACTTCTTACAAGGGCCTGGAGTGACGGATGAGGGGGAATGGCTTTAAATTGGAAGGTGAAAGATTTAGATTAGACATTAGGAAGAAATTCTTTATGATGAGAGTGGTGAGACACTGGCCCAGGTTGCCCAGGAAAGTGGTGGCTGCCTCATCCCTGGAGGTGTTCAAGACCAGGCTTGATGGTGCTTTGAGCAACCTGATCCAGGGGGAGGTGTCCCTGCCCATGGCAGAGGGGGTGGACCTAGATGGGCTTTCAAGTCCCTTCCAACTCAAACCATGATTTTGAGCTATGGTTTGAGTTTTTGAGTCATCTAAGTTCAAAACTATCTCTTCTTCTTTTATTACTCCTAGTTCTTCATTGTTTCTGTTGAGGAAGGGATCATATGCTCTGACTGCCTGGAATATCATTAATGAATCAGAGCACAGAGGAGCGGGGCAGTTCTTTGTTAACAAGTATCTAAAGAACGTGTGTAGCTTAAGGGTGATGATCGTACTTCATTCCTGATTAGTTTTGCCAATAAGTACCAGGCTTAATAGTTTTCTTCTCCCCTAATTAAGAATTCAGTTTTACTTACGGCCAAATATTTGAAGAAATTGGAGTAAGCAAAGCTCCATGTTCATTGTCTTGAATTTTCATGGGCACAGGTTTGCTGATTGTCTTGGAATGAAGTTTACAAGGGACACATTGTCCTTTACAAGATCGATAGCTGGAAAAGACAGAATTTGAGATGTAGAGAAAGGAGTTTCTAAAAGCTATCTCCTTCAGAAAAAAACATTCTTCAGCTGCAGACTTAAGTTGCACGAAGACATACTGGGATAATTGACATCCTTTGTTAGACTCTCAGAACAGCTCTAAGATCTTGCTGAAGGCAAACCGATGGTATTTGTAGAGAGAATATTTCTGTGAAACATTTCTTTTGCAGGTCATCTACAGATATTTGATATGTTCATTGTTGAAAAGTGGCCAATAGTGCAGGCATTTGCACTGGAAGGAATTGGGGGCGACGGCTTCTTTACAATGAAATATGAAGTGAGTGATTATGTTTTTCATTTTCTTGTGTCTCCAATTCCAGAAATTGAATCATAGAATTATTTCAGTTGGAAAGTACCTTTTGACATCGTCTAATTGTGACTCACTACCAAGGATGGGAGACATCAGTCTCTCCAAGAGACTGTTATGAGCTGTACTGCATAATGTGCTGGATAACTGAAAATTTTTTGGTTCCCTCTCCAAGCTCCCTGCTATGTTCTAGAACTTTTCTCCTTGTCTTTGAGATCTTCCTCTACCAATAACAGAAACCCCTTTTTCATGGTTCTGCTAGATGTGTGTAGATCCTCAAAAGCAGAATGAGAAGCTGACCACTGACAGACTAGAGAAAAGGAGACTGAGGGGAAACCCTATCGTTCTTTACAACTACCTAAAAGGAGGTTGTAGCAAGGTGGAGGTTGGTTTCTTCTCTCTGGTAGCCAGTAACAGGACAAGGGGAAATAGCCCCTAGATGTGCCAGAGAGATTTAGTTTGGATACTAGGAGGAATTTCTTTACTGAGAGGGTTTTCAAACACTGGCAGAGGCTGCCCAGAGAGGTGGTTGAGTCCCCATCCCTGGAGGTGTTTAAAAGATGAGTGAGTAGATGATGTACTCGGGGACATGGTCTAGTGGTAGACTTAGCAGGGCTGGATTGATGATTGTGTTCAATGGTCTTAAATGTCTTTTCAAACCAAAATCATTCTGTGACGTTACCTGAGAAAATCAGAAATCTGTTTCTTGGGTCACTAATTTTCACACAAGAGATGCATCTACTTTTCTCACTAACATTGTATGTTCTTAGCTCATCATAGTCTGGTGAGTAAGGTAATAGTTAATATTTTTGATGATGCTGTTAGTTTTAATAATGATTTGCTGTTCCACTGTGAGCAATTTGTGTCATTTGATTTGCCTATTTATTAAATATACTCTAACAGCATCTTCAGACCACAGCTTTGTATTTATGTACATGTTTGAAGCTTCTTTTATTTCATTTTCTTGGACCTCTGCCACAGAAATGCAGATGTCCTATTTTTCTTGTCACTTCCCCAGTTTTACAGCTAGAGTGTTCTTTATCTGACTTCTAACAATTGGAAAAAAACCCAGTGAATTAATAGCGCCATTGTTACATCACTTGTAGTACTGTACACACTTGCTCAACAATCTCTTCTATGGGTTTAAGTGTCTGAGCACTGTACTCCTTTCACTTACGCTTGCCTTCATGCCTTTTTTTTCCTTCGTTCCATCACTACTGCTCTAATTATGTCATTGTGTGAACCTGTCAGAATTGTTTAATACGAACTGCAGACAGAGGACCATCCTCTCGGAGGTCAAAGTAGCAGTAGCCCTCCGTGATGTCTGAAATAAGTGAATATTTGTGAATTCAGGAGTTGTTTGGGTCTTCTACCCTTGCTCATTCATTTCATGAATCTGTAGAGGCTTTGACAAAACATGTCAGTGCTGTGGCAATGATTTTCTGAGGACAGAGCCTCTCCTGTTTCACTGTGCGAGTTAATACTGTCTTCACAGCGCTCTTGCAGGTTTAAAAGGGAGCACTGCAAATCCTCAGTGGCTTTTTTTTAAGAGTAAGCACATCAGGTCTAACGGTTTAGACAGTTCCAGCTTCAATTCTTGCCTTCTTCCCCTAAAGTCATAAGAGGATTGCAAGTGAGAAGTGGTATTCTTAACTTTTTATGTAATCATGCATCCATGGTTTTAGAAAGCTGCTGTAGGTCACAGATGGGGAGGGAAACCCGTCTTGGGGAGGAAGTATATTTGGGATCACTATAGATGATCTAGAAATGAACGCTGCTGCTATTAAAATGCACCAAAACCACTCTTTTTTTTTAGCTTCTCAAAATGATCTTGCCTCTGTTGTGCATTACTCCATGCAGCGCTACAGGCCTGGGGAAGAGTGGCTGGAAAAGTGCCTGGCAGAGAAGGACCTGGGGGTGTTGATTGACGGTGGCTGAACGTGAGCCAGCAGTGGCCCAGGTGGCCAGGAAGGCCAATGACATCTTGATCTGGATCAGAAACAGGGTGACCAGTAGGAGCTGGGCCACTCCAAGAAGGACATTGAGGGGCCAGAGTGTGTCCAGAGAAGAGAACGGAGCTGGGGAAGGGACTGGAGAACAAGGGCTATGAGAGGCAACTGAGGGACCTGGGGTTGTTTAGCCTGGAGAAAAGGAGGCTGAGGGGAGACCTCATCACTGTCTACAACTGCCTGGAAGGAGGTTGTGGTGAGATGGGCGTTGGTCTCTTCTCCCAAGTGACAGGCAACAGGACAAGAGAAATGGCCTGAATTTGTGCCGGGGAGGTCAGATTGGACATCAAGAAAAATTTCTTCACCAAAAGGGTTCTCTGGCCCTGGCAGAAGCTGCCCAGGGAGATGGTGGAGTCACCGTCTCTGGAGGTGTTTAAAAGATTGGTAGATGATGTGCTCAGGGATCTGGTTTAGTAGTGAACAGGTACGGTTGGACTCTGTGATCTCAAAGGTCTTTTCCAGACATTTGAATCTATGATTCTGTGCTGTTAGATTTGAAGATAATCTAATAGTGATAGTTTATTAGTATCTTTTTCCGTGCATTTAGGGCAGTTGCTCTCTTACTGGAGAAGTCACAGTTGCTCAAGGTGCTGTAATCTGGAGAATTTACTGTACCAATAGGTGAATGGAAGTGATGTCTGGGAAACCATTATTGCCATGTCTAATAACAGAAATAACTGCAATAACTGCAAAGCAGCGCTTCAAGAAAATTTCAGTCAGTGCTGCATTTTTATATAAGTGGTTGTTGGGGAACCCTGTAAATGTAGAAATTTTTCATCTAGAAGTGTCCCTTGATATACTTTTGAGTAGTGTTTTCATATGCATCATCTTACTGTGTGGAAGAAGGTATTGTTAACTGCTAGGTTAAACTAGCTTTGCCTGAATTTGTTATGCTTACAGCAAGAATTGGCAGGTGTGTGAGATGAGTGACCTTGGAATCCACTTTTCGCCTGTCTTGTCTCTGAAAACTGATCACAGTTGTACTTCATGATCTTAGCGATCTTTTCCAACCTTAATGATTCTATGGTCTTTCCCTCTTGCTTGAACCGGCTGATACTGTTCTTTGCTGTTAACTCAGTATTGAAAGACTTTATGAAATTATTTCTTTGGAAGATGCAAACAAAACTTTACATGCCCGTTAAACCCTCGCTGGTGAAGATGAGTCTCTGAGGCGTTCAGAACACTTTGATCTGCTCAGTTCTTTTCTAAACAGCAATGTAGAGCAAAGGACTCTTGGACCGGGCAGTGTGCTACAAGTCTGATTGACTGTGACATTAACCTGAACCCGTGGCCTTGTTCATGCTGTTTTTAACAGAAACGTGTTCATAATCTTTTCCAGCTAATGGATGTCAGTGTTGACTTGTGGAAGACATACAGCAAAATGGATCGTGTTTCTCTGGAGGACTTGCTCTTTGAGGTAATGCAAGTGAAATATTTTGGATCAACTGCCGGTTTGTTAGTGTCACCTCAGAGTAAACTTGTGATTTGGGGTTTGGTTTCGTTAGTGCTTACGGACTTTATCTGCTGGCTCTGTGTCCTGTTCATCACAAAGTCTCTTTCCTTTCCTCACATCTACTGCAAAGTCCACAACACATTAAAAGAACTTGTCTGGGATTCCTTGAATTTCATCATTTGCCTGGAATTCTCCTAGAAGTTTCTCTGAATGGTGTGACTGTTCTTCAGGTCAATGACCTGTGTACAAAGTACAGCAAGTTTATGTGTTTGTGTGCGTTAATCCTCCTTTTGCAGTAAGAGAGGGGGAAAAATCCATTTAAACGTGCAGCCATTCTTCCAGGAAAAAACACTTTCAGGATTGCTTTGTAACTACTTTAGGTGGATAACAGTGCCACACAGTGGCTGTCCTCATGCTTTGTGAAATAGAAACAGTGATCCAATACAGCGGAAAGTGATTCCTTACTTCAGTGCAGTGGTCTGATCTCACTGCTGGAGTGAAAGCAATGTATAAGTACTAGTATATATTATTTTGTAGTTGATTTTTTCATCAGTTTCTATCTTGGCGGCCAAATAGGCTTTTAGTATGCAGCAAGTCCAGCAGTAAGTATCCTTTATTAGGAAAATATTGGTATTTCCTGTTGTTTAATCAACTGCTGCAGTAAAAATTATACAGTTTATAAGGCTGTCACCCTATGATACTTCATTTTCCCCCTTCCTGTGGAACTGAGATAAATGTTTGGGATTGGAGCACCACCGCTATGCAGACAGGCTGAGAGAGTTGGGCTTGTTCAGCCTGGAGAAGAGAAGGCTCCAAGGAGACCTTAGAGCACGTTCCAGTACCTGAAGGAGCTACAGCAAAGCTGGGGAGGGACATTTTACAAGGGCCTGGAGTGGTGGGATGAGGAGTGGCTTGAAATTGGAAGGGGGAGGATTTAGACTAGATGTTAGGAAGTAGTTCTTGATAATAAGGGTGGTGAGACACTGGAACAGGTTGCTAATGGAACAGGATGAGGTCTGCCTCATCCCTGGAGCGTGTTCAAGGCAGGTTGGATGGGGCCTTGGGCAGCCTGATCTAGTGGGTCATGTCCCTGCCTGTGGCAGGGGAGTTGGAACTGGATGATCTTTAAGGTTCTTTCCAACCCCAAATATTCTATGATTCCATGATTGGACATGCTGTAGTCTGTACTGCATAGTAAAATGTCATCGCTGGTGATCTATGGTAATTTTGGTGCAGTCTGTGGTGTGCTTTCTGTGCTGTAACACTTGCTTCACTAAGTCATGTTGAATATTTTTCTTCTAGGATTTAATGATTTTTGAACACCAGTGGAACAACTTCTTTGCTACTTTTGATACCGAAATTCCCTTCATTCTGGAACTATCGGAATCTCAGGCGGGGGAGGTATGCCTGTGTCATTAATCTCTTGAAATGCTCATGTCAGCCATGCAGATGTAATCAATAGCATTGGGTTTGATTTATCTTATTTTCTCCCTACCCCAGCTCACCTTTCATGCTTGAGGAGTAGAAACTATTGTTTTTCTTTAAATTCACTGCCCACCTTACCTGTCCATGATTTGATAGCTCAGCAATGCCTGATGTAATGCAGTTGAGTGTCTGTTGGCTGATAATTGAACTTTTTTGAAGACCAGGAAGGACATGGATTTGTTCGAGTGAGTAAAGAAGAGGCCGAAGATGATCAGAGGGCTGGAGCACCTCCCATAACAAAGACAGGCTGAGAATTTTTCTTGTTCAGCCTGGAGAAGAGAAGGCTCTGGAGAGACCTTCCAGTGCCTGTAGGGGCTACAGGAAATCTGGGGAGTGGCACTTGATCAGGGAGTGCAGGGATAAGATGAGGGGGAATAATTTTAAGCTGCAAGAGGGGAGATTGAAATGAGATCTTGGGAAGATGTTTTTTCGCTGTGAGAGTGAGGAGGCCCTGGCCCAGGCTGCCCAGAGCAGTGGTGGCTGCCCCATCCCTAGAGGTGTTCAAGGCCAGGTCGGATGGGGCTTTGAGCAACCTGATCTAGTGGGAGGCGATGTAGAGAAGGGTTGTAACTGGATGATCTTTAAGGTCCTTTCCAATCCCAGCTGCTCTATGATTCTATCACATATCACACTTTCTCTTCATTTATTTGTTAATCAAGTGGTTCTTTTTTTTTTAATTCTTCACAGCCTTTTAGAAGTTATTTCAGTCATGGGATGATCTCAAGCCATATAACAGATAACAGGTATCGCTCATTTCCTGTGAAATTGTGGTGTCACCAGTACCTCGATTTGTTAATTTTATATTTCTGATACCATAATGTTTTTATTTCCTTTTGAGACCATCTCAGTATAGTACATCTCATCTTTGCACAGTTTATTTAAATATGCAAAGTCAGTTCCGGGAAGAATAAGCTGAATTTTCATGGGATTTAGTGCTGTATTTATCACATGTACAATGTCAATATGCTAGAAACCTTGTGGTTCTAGTGGTCTGATACCTAAAAAAAAAGCTTACAAACTTATTGCACAGGGACAAGGTCACACTTTAGCCCCTGCTTGGCCAATTTTGGCACCTAA
Organism: Clamator glandarius; assembly: GCA_033459285.1. Lineage (NCBI taxonomy): Eukaryota > Metazoa > Chordata > Aves > Cuculiformes > Cuculidae > Clamator > Clamator glandarius. The sequence goes on along the minus strand of JAUNZM010000338.1, from coordinate 2,726,611 downwards.
TACCGAGCAATTGGGCTCCCAATTCCCTTCCTCCCTCCCACCCCCAGGGAAAGGGAGTTGAGAGGAAAAAAATTGTGGGTTGGAAAACTAAAACTGCAGCTCTAATGAAATAATAATAATAATAATAAGTGCAAATATATCAAATTGTGCCTTCCTCCATCCCTCATTGACCCTGCGTCACCACAGCAGACACGAGGGAAAGAGTCCAAGGTTAGGAGAGAGCTGGGCTCACAGACTGGATTCAGGAATGCATGGATCCAGGATCAGGGCCAAAAAGACAGACAAGGTCCTCACATTGGCCATTGAGACCCTTGTGATCTCTCAGTTTTATACTGAGTGTGACGTCTATGGGGTGGAATCCTCTGTTGATCAGTTTGGGGTCTCCTGTCCTGTCTGCCTCTCCCTGAAGGTGCAGCCTTCAGGACATCCCAGTGCCCCATGTGAAAATGAGGTGACTTAGACAAGACTGAGTTGAAGTTAGGAAACTGTCTCTACTTCAGCTCCAACCACAATTGACAGCTGTGTGGAAACTTCTGGTCCTATTTGTGATACTCAAACCCCATTAAAATATGACATTTGTAGAAGTCAGTATAGTTTTGTGAGTCACAACATGCACCAGGCCAACACTTAGAGCAGGGCAGTTAAACCCCCAGATCGTAGCCAATTTAACCAGGCTATGCAGGTCAACTCTATTTTATTTCTGCATAGAACTTGAACTGAGAGAGGAAGGCTGTTTGTCATATGTTGCAAAAGCAAGAGTTCTGGTATTTTCAGCTAAATAAAGGTTGCTTGGCTACTTGAATATCTCTGAAGATTTCTCTTTATTTGGAATTAAACAGTGGAGTTCAATGTCCTTTATTGTTTTCTCATCCTATGTTGTTTGCATATAAATAACGAAAAGAAAAGCCTTGACCTCTCCAGCGGAGTCTTGGGCCCAAAGCCAGAATTAAAACCAAAATAGTTTTGTTTAATTCCATTGAAGTAATTTCAGGGTTTGATAAGTTTTAAACTAGTCAGCTTTTCAAGGCAATTAACTTTAAAATAGAAGAAAAAAACCCACCTTTTCTAATAGCATTTGGGATATGGCCTTGAGATACGTTCTCGTAAGTGAAAGAAATGAGGGTCTTGTTAATTCAAGCAGTTTCTTCTTTGAAACTTGGGAAATTTATTTTTTTTTTGTTCTACTGTTTTAGTGAGAAATTCAATAGTCGATCCATCTGACTTGGAAGCTTTGATTTCATTTGTTGTTGTAAGTTTTCTTCTAGTATTGTGGTGTTGATGTCCTCTTTTCTCTGTAGTCCCAGCCGGCAGCCCTTCGTTCTGTTTGGTAGCCACTCAACTAAGGAGAACTTGAACTCTGCAAACTTCAGTTTTCCATCAGAAGGACATCTCGTGCGAAACACTGGCCTTGGTGGAAGCACTGCTAAGCACATGGTGAGGCTTTTAACTAGTTATCTGATATTTTTAAGCAATTTCTCTTTGCGTATTTTGGGGTGAGGGCCTTAAAATGCTTACCTCCTATGAGTTAAATACCTGATTCTTAATATATGAAAACATATGTTATCTTAACAATCAGTTTAAGGGACAAATACCCTTTTTCTCTCTTCCCACACCAAACTATACTGGGTACTTAATCAGGAATTGCTCAATGAGTTAAATCTTTTTCCCCGTTAAAAAGACAGCTTTTTTTAGCACTTATGGTGTTGTAAATGTGTAGGGTGGGGAAGAGGGAAATGTCTTTTGCGAGGATGCTTGTCCTAAGTGTAAAGTGAAAATCTTCCTGATGGTGGCATAGGATACGGTTAAGTCTGGTGCACAGGTTTTATTTTAATCAGAATTGCTTAGCTCTTTCTTAAATAGAAATGGAAAGACCCTTTTTTTTTGATAATAACTTTGGGAATAAGCAAAAGATACTTACGAGTACCCAAATCTGTGTATGCTTCAGCAACTGAACTGTTCCTGAATCTGCAAGTCTTTCTGGTGTTCAAAGAATGTTAAGATCAGTTTGTAAGATTAACTTGTTTCCGTTTTCAAGTAAAAGCTTAGTTTTAAAACATATGATGAGGTCGATGGCTTGTTGCACTGCTGCGCAGGGGACATAACCTGGGAAGCGACCCCAGGGAGTTCAGATCCTCTGGCTGGCTGGGCTGGGTGCATCAAGAAGGTAACTCGCAGCGAAGGAGGAGAGGTAGCGTGCAGATTGCGTTGTGTAGTCCTCCCTGGTGGCTGATTTCCATGAGCTCTGGGAGTGTCCATCAGTTGTGCGAGTCCAAAGTCTGTGGTGTTGAGGAGGTGGATGTGGCTAAGTACAGGTCATCGTGGAATGAACGTATGAGTGAAGGAATGATTTTATGATCTTGTCATGACAACATTTCATGCATAGTTGCTGTAGGAATGGATGGACATGGTTATTGTGGACACATTACATGAGTCAAATGCCTGAGAAAGAATTGCTAGCATTCAAGTGAAACCTCATCCTCCATTTACTGTTTTAAGTAACCCTATTTCTGTAAAAACACTTTCAATTTTGGTTTTTTTCTCCCCTTAACGTTCCCATTAAGACCGTTCAATACCTTTTATAATGCAAGTACATTTATTTCTGTTGTGGTACTTGCTCCATTTGTTGTCCTCAGATTCTGACATTGTTCTTTAAGGTGATTTATTCACAGGTACAGGTGATACTGTTCTAATAGGGTGTCATGAAAATAGAGAATAAGACCAAATGCAAGCATAGTTATGGGAACCTGACACATTTTCCTCTTTATGAGAAGAGCAGTTGGCATAGGAAATTGAAAACACATGCTTAACGCTTATGGAAGTCAGAGCTCACCTCCTTTCCAAAGCCTTTCAACCATTCAGGTCAAGTCAAAAGTGAAATATGCCTTTGAAAACGTAAGTTGCTTTTTAAAATCCAGTTAAGTCTGTGTTGTATGCTTCCTCTAGTCTGGCAGTGGTTAGCAGAATTAAGGGGCACATAGCTTATTGTTAATTATTGTATCAATGTTGTTTTACTAAAGGTCTTCTTGTATCTCATTCATGCCGACAACTAGGTAGTGCAGTGTGTGTCTCCAAAGGGACCTCTGGCTTGTTCAAGGACCTATTTTTTCGGAACCACTCACATTCCTTTTCTGGGTAAGTAAATTAAAACCACCAAGCAGTAATTTAAGGCAGTTAATATTTTGGTTATTTAAAATTCGCAGTGATTAAAAGGTCAGTTTGATTCATGTTATGTGAAAGTGATATATTCAGAAGTGAAGAGCGGTATTCATATTTGCATCAGAAATCATAGTGAAGGTAGAGAGCACCTTAATCTGCAGGCCTTTTATGAGATAAACGTTTAAGTTGGTGTTCCATACAGGTTGATAGAAAAACAAGTCCCTAAAATTTAGTAATTCAAAGTAGTGATTGCCAAATAAATCTGGGGTTTTTTTTAACACAATAATATTGGATTTTGAAAGGGTGGAGAAAATGGTTTCACTTTTATCCTTTATCATCTGGTTTGGGTTATAATAGTTGTCTTTCCTAATGAAAAGAAGCCAGGTGGAATTCTTAAAAACAATTTTCTTACCCATTTTAAATTGCTGCGTGAGTTCATGGGTAACATCACTCTCCTTAGGTTTGTTATATATCTTGAAACCTTATCCAGCTCAAAGTATCTGAAGAGACAGTGTCTGGAGGCTTGCAAAGGAGGAATTATAGTATGTGTTTGCTCTAGTTGTGTTTTTTCCTGGGTGTCCAGGAATGGCCACTTTGGAAGACAGGATCCAGCACGAGAGAGGTCTTTGTTTTGACCCAAGGGCAGGTCTTGATCTTGGCCACAGTGTGTACTGGCTGTACTGATACAGCTTAGCCTGTGCCTTGCCCTTTTTAAAATCTACAAAGAAGCTCAGTTCTATATAACTCTGGATAAATATTGTGTAACATAGGAAGCAGAAATGTTGTGCCCAAGAAGTTCTGTGTGAGCACTTCTATAAGTACTTAAAATTAACGTTTCTGTCTTTAATCCAGGCAGTGTCAAGGAGATTCCCAAGCAAGCTGAACAAGTGTAAGCTACCCACTTTTTTATTATGCCTTACCTCTTCACTATTTCTCCCTTGTGGCAGTAGGTTCACACTGCATTTAATGAGCAGTGGCTGTTGGTGTTTGTAAAGCTACATTTTTATTTAGAATAAGGCATATGTGAGAGAGTTTCAAACTAGGAATAGATGTAGTGACATCCCTTCTGCTGGATGCAAGGTATGAAAGAAAATAGTAAACTTGGATTACCTTGTAGTAAAGCTTTTTTGTCTTAACGCTTACTTGAATTACTTGAAAATACACCCAAATATAGGTGGAAAGTATCTATAACTGAATAAGCAGAAGTCAAAGTAATTTTTAGACTGGTTTCATCAGGCTAAAACAATGAGCAGGGTTTATAATTGGGAGAATGCCAGCAGCGAACGCTCAAACTTGGAAAGGAATTTCACTGTATTAAAGGGCAGATAAAAGTTAACTTCTGAATTTTGTTGTTAGCAGTGTACAAACCTTCCTCACATTTTGAGCCTCACAAAATAACATTTTGTTTTCTGTGTTGATGTCATCTTCTCTAACATAGTCTTAAAGCCTGAAAGGGATCTACTGCATGCAGTCTGCTCTGGTACTGCTCTCAGTCTTAATAAACCTGACCTTTCCTTAGAGATCTTTTTTCCTTCTTGCTAGTTAGGATAACTTTAGGAACTTGTTCTTTCTTCTGCAGGGGAGCAGTTTGCAGGCCTGCGTGACGGGTTAGCAAGGTATTAAAGATGTGTCAGAGAGAGCTGGTAGTAGTGACTCTTGTGCTATGTGCTGTTGGCTTTTGGTGGTTGTGGTATGGTTCTCAAAAGATGTAAAACCCCCCCCTGCCATGAGCAGGGACATCCCACTAGACCAGGATGCACAAGTCCCCATCCAACCTGGCCTTGAAATTTGAGTGCGGATAGGAGTGGTTACAGAGTCAGGGGGAATTATACATGTTTCCTGTAATGATTGTGCACTGAAAACGTAAGTTAAGTGCCTGTGGTAGTACTTAAAGTTATGCGGAACCTCAACAAGTAGTAAGAAAGTTCAATTTTAAAAATTCTTGCTGTTATCGGGGGTGAAGTTCAAAGAATATGGTGTTGATAGGGCTTGTTTAAGTTACTAGGTGTCTGGCCAGACCAGCATTAGGGCACTCTGAGATTTCTTCACGTTGAACCATGTCTGGGAGCTTCAGATGCTTTTTTTTCCATCCCTCAGGAATACTTTGCTTATGGCTTAAAAGCTGTATCCTCTTTCCCTCTTTTCCCTCCTTCAACATCTGGCAGTTGCAGGAGAGCAGTGAGCAGGAAGTTGGGAGAAGTAGGACTGATTTGTCCATCTGTGTATCTTCTTATTCCAGTTTAGTTGGAAGACAGAGGCTGATGTTTCTTAGTTGGGCACAGGTGGGTTTTTTTTAATAGTTCTGGAGCTCTAAATACATCAGTAGCTGTGATGTAGATGTGCTCAGAAGGTTGTGGTGACAGTGGTGTTGTGTATTTTTTGCTTGACGTGCTCCATGATAAGTCAGTCTCTGAATTTAAAAGACGTGTAGATGTGGTGCTAAGGGATAGGTTTAGCACTGGACTTGGCAGTGTTAGGTTAATTGGTTGGACGCAATGATCTTAAAGGTCTTTTCCAACCTAAATGATTCTGTGATTCTGTGAAGCTGGTTCCCTCTGTTTTCCAGTTTGGCATTTGCAGACCACAGATGCACCATTGTATTCTTGTTATATTTAGAATGTGATCCTTGGCACAACTCAGTGAAAGCCAATAATCAAACATTTCTTTTTCTCGACTGAGAGTAGGGATACATTTCTGCCAACAGTTTTATTTTTCCTGAGATATTCTGTAATTTGAAGTTTACTTGCTCTAATTTATTCTTTTTAAACTGAAAGGTTAAGTATAAAGCTACTTCTATGCTTATCTGAACAAGGACCCATTCCTTAGTAGGTAGTTGTGTTACGAGCGGGGAAAACTGCTCCTTTAAACAGAAGAGGTGTAAACTCTATCTGTCTAGTAAATGTTGTGTTTGTATTTCTCTTCAGTACGCTGTTGTCGCAAATATATACTGCTGTTGTAGAGGCTGTGCTTGCTGGCATTGAGTGCTATGCTAAAACTTCCACTGAATCCAAGGTAAATGAAGCACCAATTCTGTACATTGTAATTGTTGATTCCGTGCAAACCAAAATGAAAAAATACACGTTTCAATCAACTGCATGACATTCATGAAGTTAATACTGTGGCCTCCAACCAGTCTCTCTGAATTCTCTTTAAAAAGCGAAATTTTGCAGTGTCTCTGATCTTGTACATTCATGCTGTTTTTTCCATCATTTATGAATTTTCCTAACCTTCCAGTGGGAGATGTCCCTGTCCACAGCAGGGGGCTTGGAACTGGATGATCTCTAAGGTCCTTTCCAACCCAAACCATCCCATAATTCCATGGAAATTACCTATGTGAAAGGGCAAATTTTAGCCTGGTGCATCAGTGTATTGTTGTTTAGTGTGTGGTCTCTGTTTGTCTTCTGGGTGTTGCTGTAGTTGCTGGGATTTTGAAGTATGGGAAAAGATATTTTATTCTCTATTTCCTTTTTTTCTAAGGCAAAGGAGGTAGCAGAGGAGAGATTTATGTCTGTGTTGGATAACCTTCATTTAACACAGCTTAAAACTGTATTACGGTATGTATTTTCAGATATTTATTGATTGCTGTGTTGTGTCAATGTATGAGCTTAGTGTATAAGAATACACTTAGTGTATAAGTATTAATTTTAAACTGAACTCGCATGACTGTCAAATTCCAAGACTTTACAATACATGCAGGCTTTTAAAATCATGATCATAATTCCATTTTTCTTTTCCTGCATTTTTGGTTCAGCTATTTTGCTTTAAATCTATCATTACTTCTGTTTTACATGTAGCAGCACTATAAAACACTTTTTTTCACCAGTACAATTTCTTTTCTACAGCTCCAAACTCGCCTTTCAAATTCAGGCTGTGAATAATCATGGGAGGTTTGTATCACTATCTGTCACTTCCTGTTATTAATTAGTATTTGTAATACAATAAGAAGTTTATTTTTCTTGTCTTGGAACTTCTGAGCAAGCATTGCATTTAATTATTTCATACAAGATGTACGAAATGCTTTTGTGTCTGAGACAATTTAATGGTTTCATATCTTATCCTGTGGAATCTTAAACTTTAAAAACCTAAAAGAACAGGGCTGATCGATTTTATTAACTGTTAATGAGTAGAAGCAGCATAAGCCTATTAAATTTTCTCTTAAAACGCTGCTTAAGTAGTTGATATTACAAACTTGTGCTTTTTAAATCCCCACTCTAATTGTCTGAAATGGCTGACAAAAATAAGAGTTCTTTTTGAAATGAAATAGCTTTTTTAGCTGTTATGAATTCACCCCAAGTGATGTAATCTTTAAATATTTAGTGATCTTTATTGTTCTAGGATTACTCCATTAGATAGTGAGGATAGCCTGCGTTTGATTAAAACGGTAAGTAAGCTGTTCAATCCTCTGATCATACATTTTATTAGAAAACAGAGTTTGAGTGGCTTTTTTATGGGGCATGCAGAGATTTGTATCTCTATTAATACAAATGGAAGGGGAGAGATGAGATAGGTTTCGGATGCTGAAACCAAGGTAAGATTGAGTTTTAACATGAAGTCAGTGAAATTTGGAATAAATTGTTAACATAGAGTTATCCTGGATTCTGTACTTCACAAAATCACAAAATCACAGAATAACCAGGTTGGAAGAAACCCACTGGATCGTCGAGTCCAACCATTCCCACCAATCCCTAAATCATGCCCCTTGGGACAGGCTAATCATGTTCCACGTACAAACCAGGGGACAAGAGGCTGGAGAGCAACCCCATGGAACGATATCTGGGGTTTGAATTGATGACAAGTTCAACGTGAGCCAACGATGTGCCCTGGCAACCATGAGGGCCGCGTGTTGTCCTGGGGTGCATCAAGCACGTAGTTAACAGGTCACAGGAGGTGGTTGTTGTACTCTGCACTGTAGTGGCGTGGCCCCACCTTGAATACTGGGTGCAGTTTTGGGTGCCTCTGTCAGAAAGACATCGTACTATTAGAGTATGTCCAGAGGAGAGCCATCAAGATGGTGAAAGATCTCAAGGACAAGACTTAAAGGGAATGGCTGAGGTCGCTTGGTTTGTTCAGCTTGGAGAAGAGAATGCTGAGGGGTGACCTCATCGCAAGCTACAACTATCCTCAGGAGAAACAGCAGAGAGGGAGGTGCTGATCCCTTCTCTCTGATGGCCGTCGATAGGACATGAGGAGATGGAATGAAGCTGCGTCAGGGGAAGTTCAGATAGGATGTTAGGGAAAGATTCTTCACTGAAAGGATGGTTGGTCACTGGAACAGGCTCTGCAGGGAAGTGGTAACAGCACCAAGCCTATCGGGAATTCAAGGAGCATCTGGATAACTCTTAGTCCTATGGTTTAGTTTTAGATAGCCCTACAAAGGTCAGGGAGTTGGTCTCAATGATCTTTGATCCCTTCCAGCTTGAGTTATTCTGTGATCTCAGACTTGTCACTGCAATGTAGAAGTGTTGTGGTTTAGGAGGTATAAAACATATGTGGTTTTCTGCTTCAGTTGAAATACTTCAAGTTCCGCTTTCTTTTCTGTCCAACTGTTTGCTGTAGGCATCTATGATGGTATTTGACATTCCAGATGTGCTCACAGGAAAAGGATGCTTGGGATCTGTTGTCTTTTCTGAGTCCTTTCTAACATCGCGGATACAAGTAAAAGAAAAAGGTAACTATTAAATCTAACATTTACATGGACGTACTGTTAACTTTGTTGTCATGGAATAGTAAAAGAGCTTTTGCTGGATTTTGCTGCCCTTAGCGTTATTATTTTAAGCCTTTGTGTTAATTAAAAGACCTAGATTTTTTAGCTTGCTAGTGATGAATATTTGAGGTGTTGAGGCAGTTTCTCTAATCTCACTGAAAGGACTTTGGGTTTTATGGCTGCTTTTTTACACAGCAGGGCTGAGGCATCAAGATTCAAGTGTAACAATACTTGCCCTAGATTTTCTTCAGTCTTAGTGAATTTGTTCTCTTGCAGAAGGAAATTTGAACAGCTCTGTTGCATCACTTTTGTAACTCATTTTAGGCGATGTTTTAATTTCAGGTCCTCTTTGTTCAGAAGAGATGAAACAAAACTAAGAAAGTATATGATAGAAAGCTTGATTTTGGAGCAGCTTTACGTTTAAAATACAGGATACTGAATAATTTCCATAACTTTAGACAAGTGCTTATTTTCCAGATTGTTTGCACACAAAGAAACATAATTATTGAGGTTGTCTGAACAATCTGAGTTCTCGTATCCAGAGAGGCTCTGGGATTTTAACCATGCGAGTCGGAACACTTGGTGAGGAGGAGGGCAGATGAAGAAGCTCATCATGCTGTTGTATAATATATATTGGCTTCCATCTAGCAGTCCAACCTCAAAAGCAAGTCATCTTGAGCTACTAATTTGGGGTCGGTAGCAGGCAAGAGCTGGGTGAAAGGGAAGCATGTAGCTTTAGGCGAAGAAGCTAGACATGATATGGAAGTGTAAGACGCGTGTGCTAAGGCCAGAATGAAAGCAGAGGTTTCTTTTGGTGTTGTATAGCAGTTCTGTGTATATTTGAGCAAGAGAAGTCTGGGGAACTAATCTTGTGTGAAGGCTTCATGTAAACACTAACAAATCCTTAACTGAAAGAGGAAAATTTCAGATTTCCTCAGGAGGTTTCAAGTTATTCAAGTATCTTATTACTACTTTGCTTTCTGTTGACTTCCCTGCAGATGGCAGCATGAATTCAGAAACCAGCCACATCATACTGACTGCAGCCATCCCGAGATACACCTCTTGGCTGGTGAGTACACAAACTTACTTGAAAACTTGTTATAAAATTTATAGCTGTGTGAGGGAAAACACGGAGCTTGGGCTTTGAAACAGAATATTGATATATTATTATTATGATTTTTAACCTTAGACGCTAAGTGAAAAACTAGTGAGTAGAAACAGGCTGATGATTCCATTTATAACACAAGTTTTAAATTATTTCATTTTCACCACATCAGGTTTTTAGCTCTGTAAAGGCATGGATGCTTTCCAGCTACCCACTGTGACTTTTGAAAATTCTGTATGTTGTGAGGTACTTAAGATCACTTAAATGTTGGTCCCAGCAGAGGGAAGGATCTGCTTCCAGACCACTGTGTTAGAGGTGTATTTCTAATGGATGTTATGAGTTTAGGCAACATTATGTGCTTTTTATCACTTAAACAGTGCTAAAAAATAAGACTGAATGGAATGCATGGTTTTTTGACTATAGAATATCACATTAGTCTATAAAACAATTTAATATGTTTAAGGAACTGTGTCAGTCTCACAGTAACAGAGTATTGAAGAGCACAAAGCTGTCTTTGAAGCACTCTGCTTTCAGGACTTTATCTGTGGTACCTGAGGTTATTTGCCTTGAATCTTCTTTAATGCTTTTTATTTAATGTTAGATTTGCTTTATATACTAATAATACAAATGAAATCTGTTTCTGGCTACAGGTCGAAGATAGTGATGTGAAACTGTCTGAAAAGACACAGCGGATATTGAAGGTAAAATTAAATATTTTTGTTAAACAGTTAAGAACCACTATTCAAAAAAATCTTAGCTGCTAGCAAAACTGGCTTTTGTTACTCTTCTACAAAAGACTTGCCTATTCTACCCTGTCTCTTTCAAACTTTGACCTAAAAAAAATTACATTGTGTGTAAAAGTTTGAGGTTTTCATTATTCCAAAGAATGACAAAACCCAAGAGCAAGAGAGTTCTAATAAACCTATGATTTCATGGAAGTCTCACTAAGTATTATCCATGTGTTTCAAAAAAACCCCAGACTCAATGCCACTCTACAGGCAACTTTCTTTTAACTTAATTAGCGTGCTAAATGTCTAAAGGAAAATTCTTGAAGCAATGTGTACAAGAAAAGAATTTGGGCTCTGGGAACATCTTAAACCACATGAGTTTCACATTTGTGGTTTAATTTGTGGTTACCAGCAACCTTCATTACAAATAGATTTATTTTCCTGTAACATACTTGTAGTTCAGTAGATTGACAGTCTTAAACCAAAACGCCTGGCCTTGTGGTTGTGACAGTAACTTGTAACTTAATAGCTGCTGGCAAAACCAGAAGGGAAGGGAAGTGCTTTTAATTCTACATTTGACATGCTGTCTTTCGCTAGTTCTTCTGTATCAATGCAGTTAAAAACGCTTTTAAAAGTTTTGAAAAATGCTGTTTAAAAAAGTCTTTACTCTTGACATCATGGGAAAATATTCCTGCCTGGTTGGCTGTCTTTGATGCAGTCTCTGATATTGCTTGTTTGCTTTTCCTCTTTAGGAAGACAAATCTTTCCTGGGTACTTTACTGACTGGAGGTGATGGGGCTTATATTTGTTCTAGCAATCTGCAGGCCACACTGACAGAAGGTGAGATGTGGTTTTTCAATGACTTATACAGTCGGATCTCATTTCAAATTGAGAAATGCACACAGTTTCTGGGCTTTGCACACCTGGTGAGTGTGCTTGTGCTGTTGCCTTAAGCTTTCTTTCCCATCGCTTTTCATCTTTCTCTTGTTTTACTCCATGTTTTACTTTTCTGTCATGAACCGTTGCTTGGAATTTCTAGTTCTAGAAGAGGGAATTCCTGTCAGAGGCATAGGTTTGCTCTTGGGACACACGAGACTCCTCTCACATGACTGAGAATGCGCCTTTGCAGACCTGGGAGGATGCCTTCTCCATGGTTAAGGTTCAAAAGCGTGCAAAACCTGCCTTCTTAATCACTGATGTGCCATATTTCCTGTTTTTCCTGTAACTATATGAACACTGGATTTCAAAGACTGGGATTTATGCTCCTGTCAGAATGCCATGGGCTTCTAGCTCAAGAAGTAAAGGGAAATATGTGCCTTTCGGGCAACATGATATGCTGCTTATGGTGTAGGAGGAGATTGGAATGATTTGCTTCTAAATCAGCCTTGTCTTCTTTGCTTCTGTTGAAGCCTGGAGCTGGCATCCTGTTCCAGTTTTTTCCCATTGTCATTTTCACTCAAGAACTTGAGGGTTTGTTAGCACAGATGCTCACCGTGTTACAGAAAGCTGCTCAATATCGGTCTTTTTAGATTCAGTCAAGTAAATGCTTTCTGACATGAGATTACACAGGAATCAGCACAGGAAAGACATGAATTGCTTAGAGTGAGTGCAGAGAAGACTACCGAGATGATCCGACGGCTAGAGCCACCTCCATACAAGGACAGGCTGAAAGAGTTGGGCTTGTTCACCCTGGAGAAGAGAAGGCTCCAGGGAGACCTTCTAGCAGCTTTCTAATACTGAAAGGTGCTCCAGTAAAGCTGGGGAGGTGCTCTTGATCAGGGAGTGCAGGGACAGGATGAGGGGGAATGGTTTTCAGCTGACAGAGGGGAGATTGAGATGAGATCTTAGGAAGAAATGTTTTCCTGTGAGGGTGAGGAGGCCCTGGCCCAGGTTGCCCAGAACAGTGGTGTCTGCCCCATCCCTGGAGGTGTTGAAGGCCAGATGGGTTGAGCCTTTGAGCAACATGATCCAGTGGGATGTGTCCCTGCCCACAGCAAGGGGAATGGAACTGGAGGATCTTTAATGTCCCTTCCAAAGTAAATCATTCTATGACTCTATGATTACTAGTGACAGTCTTAGATCTTTCCTCATCTTCTGGTGCCTTTTCCCTTCAAGAACTTAAGCCATATGGATATCCCAGTAACACAACTAAAGACAATTTGAGAGGGCTTTTGTGAGGGTTTTCCCCTCAATCCACAACCTTCTGATAATGTGCCTTGCTTTGACTTGAGAAAACAAATAGAAGTTGTTGAATCACAACATATTTCTTATGGCACAGTATTTTTATATTCCACTGTCTTGAGAAGGTACCATTGTCACAGTATTGATGTGCCACAGGAGATAACCAGTATCTGACATAGGTGCTTAGTGTAATATAAACTCATAACCTCTAGGGGAAAAGCTTTAGCTTCATTGTTTTTGTAGTTATGCAAAGAGATTATTGATTGTGAATAATGTTGTACAAGTCAATTAAATAGTGACTTACTCTTAGGGGAATTTGTTTTTGCTCTAATTGAACAGACTTCAAAGACAGAAGGTTAATGCAGAATAATGTATTTAGGTGTTTAGCAACACAGTGCTATGGGCACAGGTTCACCCACTAAATAAGTAAGGAAAAGAGTGGGGATTTTTCCTGATTACTTTTTTTGGCTTTCTGAAAACAGGCTGTGTCTGCCCTGATGAAGCAATTTACTTCTGTCCTTTTTGTGTAGGTAAATGTTTTGGAAACTCTTGGGATGGAGTGTTTTAAGTAGGTGGCGTAAGGACTATTATGCAATGCTTCAACAAGCAAGATATTTTCTTAGGTGTCGAGTGAAAACCCCCTTGGTCTTGTTCCCTTTCACATCTACTGCACGACAATTTGCTGCGCTCTAATTTAGGCTCTCCTGAGGTTGCACTTCTGTAGTCTGGCAAGATGAGGTGAAAGAAGGTGCTGTCACAAAGGAGCTCCTCTTCCTTTTTTGTTACTTCTCTTTTACTGGAAGAAGCCATATGCTCATGACCAGAATGCCTCAAAAAACATGAAGCATTTAAACCTTTTCCTTAGTGCTGATGGAACTGCTGTCATGGATTTTTTTTTGTGGGATGAACTTGTGGCAGCTGGGAATGAGTGGTGCTTAATGGGGTTAAATCCAGCTGGAGGCCAGTGACAAGTGGGGTTCCCCAGGGCTCAGTGCTGGGTCCAGCCCTGTTCAAAGTCTTTATCAATGACCTGGATGAAGGCATCGAGTGCTCCCTTAGCAAGTTTGCAGTCGACACTAAGCTGAGTGGAAGTATCAATCTGCTGGAGGGTCAGGAGGCTCTGCAAAGGGATCTGAACAGGCTGGACCGCTGAGCAGAGACCAGTGGCATGAGGTTTAACACGGCCAAATGGCGGGTCCTGCACTTGGGGCACAACAACCCTGTGCAGGTCCAGACTAGGAGAAGCCTGGCTGGAAAGCTGCCAGGAGGAGAAAGACCTGGGGGTGTTGGTTGACAGTGAATGAACATGATCCAGCAGTGGCCCAGGTGGCCAAAAAGGCCGATGGCATCTTGGCTTGTATCTGAAATGGCGTGACCAGCAGGTCCAGGGAGGTTCTTCTCCCTCTGTACTCGGCACTGGTGAGACCGCACCTCGAGTCCTGTGTTCAGTTCTGGGCCCCTCACCACAAGAGGGATGTTGAGGCTCTGGAGCGAGTGCAGAGAAGAGCAACGAAGCTGGGGAAGGGGCTGGAGAACAAGCCTTATGAGGAGCGGCTGAGAGAGCTGGGGGTGTTTAGCCTGGAGAAGAGGAGGCTGAGGGGAGACCTCATTGCTCTCTATAACTACCTGAAGGGAGGTTGTGGAGAGGAGGGAGCTGGGCTCTTCTCCCATGGGACAGGCGACAGGACGAGAGGGAATGGCCTCAAGCTCCACCAGGGGAGATTTAGGCTGGACATTAGGAAAAAATTTTTCACAGAAAGGGTCATTGGGCACTGGAACAGGCTGCCCAGGGAGGTGGTTGATTCACCTTCCCTTGAGGTGTTTAAGGCACGGGTGGACGAGGTGTTAAGGGACATGGTTTAGTGTTTGATAGGAGTGGTTGGACTCAGTGATCTGGTGGGTCTCTTCCAACCTGGTTATTCTATGATTCTATGATTCTGTGAATGGTTGTACTCCATGATCTAAGAGGTGTTTTCCAACCTTGTGTTTCTTTGACTTAGTCAGTGAGTCCTGCCAGTTAAATTCTTTTTTGTCATTAGTCACTTGTAGAAGGTATACAAGTAGTATCTGGAGTTGTTCTTGGGCTACAAAGATAATCAGAGGGCTGGAGCACCTCCCATATGAGGACAGGCTGAGAGAGTTTGGCTTGTTCAGCCTGGAGAAGAAAAGGCTCTTGGGAGACTGTAGAGCAGCCTCCCAGTACCTGAAGGGGCTACAGGAAAGCTGAGGAGAGACTTTTTACAAAGGCTTGGAGTGACAGGACTGGGGGCAATGGGGATAAACTGGAGAGGGGCAGATTTAGACTAGACATAAGGAAGAATTTCTTCAATTCTTCTTTACACTGCTGTCAAATCTCATAGAATATTACACTGCACAGAGAATACGTCACTGAGGAAAGAAAGTAATTTGGAAATATTTCTGTCATTTTTTTTTTTGTAAGAGAAAAGCAAGACAAAAAATATTAATTAACCCAAAGTAATTTGAATTGATTGCTAGATTGAGAAGTCATGCTTAAGCCTGTGTTTGTTAATTTGCTTTTTCTTAAAGCGTAACTCTGAGTAATACCATTTTTTTTTCTTTTTGTCTACTATTTTAGTTTCAAGAGAGTTTTTAACCTTTCCCTTTTGCTGACTCACATGCTTCCCTGTACGGGATGTGATGCTGCTTTTAATGCATGGTCCAGCACTGGTAGCTGAGATCCAGCTGGCAGCCCCTGCTGCATTTGTTCGTGGCTGCCTTATGCCTGTCAGAAATTTGCTTTTTGCTGATGTCAGGTTCTAGTGCTTTGGTGGAATTCATTCATTATACCACTTACCTTTCCTGTTTCTCATTTTCCAGCTGCTTTCCCTGCCTTACAGACACTTTGGTTAAGAACCAAAGTGTCTGTAAGATGACAAAAAAAATGGAGGTAGAATGAATCAGAGCATCATTTAGGTTGGAAAAGGCCTTTAAGCTCATCGAGTCCCACGTAAAGCTGTGTCTTTCTTGACTGTCACCATGCTGTTAGCTTCTGGGGGAATTGCTAGCCCAGTGCAGTTGTCTCTAAACGTAAAAGAAAATTATAGTCTGAAGATAAAGGGATTTTCTGATTTAAACTTTCTTTTGGTCAAGAAATGAAAGGAAAGCTGTAATATTTTTTAATTCCTGCATAGAATCATAAAATGTTTAAGGTCTCTTTTGAGACCTCATCTGGAGTCCTGTGTCCAGTTCTGGAACCCTCAATATAAGAAGGATGTGGAACTCTTGGAACAGGTCCAGAGGAGGCTACAAAGATGATCAGAGGGCTGGAGCACCTCCCATATGAGGACAGGCTGAGAGAGTTGGGCTTGTTCAGCCTGGAGAGGAGAAGGCTCTTGGGAGACTGTAGAGCAGCCTCCCAGTACCTGAAGGGGCTACAAGGAAAGCTGGGGAGAGCCTTTTTACAAAGGCTTGGAGAGGTAGGACTAGGGGGAAAGGCTATAAACTGGAGAGGGGCAGAATTAGACTAGACATAAGGAGAAATTTCTTCAGTATGAGAGCAGTGAGGCCCTGGCCCAGGTTGCCCAGGGAAGTTGTGGTTGCCCCATCCCTGGGGGTGTTCAAGGCCAAGTTGGTTGGGGTGTCCTGATCTAGTGGGAGGTGTTCCTGCAAATGGCAGGGGGGTTGGAACTGGATGATCTTTAAGATCCCTTCCAACACAAACCGCTCTGACTTTATAGTGGTTGGAGTTGGAAGGGATCTTAAGGCTCATCCAGTTCCAACCCCCTAACCAACCAACTTCTTACACTGTTTAAATTTTCAGTTGTTTTAGACATGAGGGTTTTTTGTTTTTTTTTTTTTTGCAAGTTCTTGTTTTGTTCATTTTACATTACTGGATGTTTGCAATTCAACCTGACAAGAGGTTTTTTTACTTGGCTTTAAGCAAAAAAAGCCACAGAATATTTATAATAAGTGGGCTGCAGTGGGTGAAATGAAGTCAAATGCAGTCGTAGTCATAGTGAGATTCAGTAAAGATCAAGTGATTGTGCTCTTCGTCCTGCCCCAAATCTTTACTTGAATGTACTGCATGTTAAATGTAACTAAGTTCTTCAAGAACATAGATGTCTTTCTCAGAAAGAAGAGTTGTTCATCACATGATGCTGGAGTATTGATATAAACCTAATATGTTTTTTTTCTCTGTCAAATTCTAGGCAAATTGTACTTCTTTTCAGATGGCATTCTCTTTTCTGATCCCCACCACGGCAGCATTTCCATTTCAAAGAACCATATGAGTTCCATTTCTTTCTATGATGGGGTGAGTATTTTGTTTGCTCCTACAGTCATAAACTTTTAATCAATTTTTAAAAATACTTCCTAGGATGTTAGTACAAAGTTCTGATTTAATTGCAGTTTTACAAGTGTGCCCTTAAAACTGTAATAATTGATGCAAACCTCTACACTCCTGGTTTTGGTTAGCTTAACCAGTTACTGAATTTCTCACCACAAGAGGGATCACAAGTTCTCACCACAAGAAGGATGTTGAGGCTCTGGAGCGACTGCAGAGAAGAGCAACGAAGCTGGGGAAGGGGCTGGAGAACAGGCCTTATGAGGAGCAGCTGAGAGAGCTGGGGGGGGTTTATCCTGGAGAAGAGGAGGCTGAGGGGAGACCTCATTGCTCTCTCCAACTATCTGAGAGGAGGTTGTGGAGAGGAGGGAGCTGGGCTCTTCTGCCAAGTGACAGGGGACAGGACGAGAGGGAATGGCCTCAAGCTCCACCAGGGGAGGTTTAGGCTGGACATTAGGAAAAAATTTTCACAGAAAGGGTCATTGGGCACTGGCAGAGGCTGCCCAGGGAGGGGATTGAGTCACCTTCCCTGGAGAGGTTTAAGGGATGGCTGGACGAGGTGCTGAGGGACATGGTTTAGTGTTTGAGAGGAATGGTTGGACTTGATTATCCAGTGGGTCTCTTCCAACCTGATAATTCTGTGATTCTATGAATAGCTAAGCTGTAAGGAGGAGAGGATTCTGCATTAGACTGAGTTATCAAAGTGTCTTTAAGAGTGTGGAAAATTGCTTTTTATTAAAGGAAAAATCGCACGACATAGCCTTTATAAAACATCTAACAGGCTTAAGTGATGGATGGAGACAAGTTCAAGACATTGGGAAGTCTTGTGGTCTATTGGAGAGTGAAATGCTGCCTTATTTGATATATCTTTAACCTTCAGTCGAGTGTTGGTGGCAGTGTGCTGCTTATCTCCAGAGAGGTCACGAGCAGTGTCTGCCTACTGTCCTGGGCTGTTACATAACTGACAGGGTGAAGGGAATGGCTGGTTCATGTTTCCCAGCCGACGCAGTGAGAAGGAAAGGCGTGCTACGTGTAATCACACGCATGCTGAGTAATGACAGTAAAAGGCATGATCAGCATAGGCTTTTGACATTCCTGTATTCAGCTTCTACCAGTTCACTTGGCTGACTTTCCACACTGAGGGTTTGCTCTTCTGGCTTAGTGGGAATTGAGAGTTCGGTTAAAGATGACAACTCAGACTTTTTTCCCCGTCCGCAAGGCAGACACAGTAGGTTAACTGTCACCTTTTCAGAATAGAAAAGAGATTATTTTAGTGGGTTATTGTTTCTAAGCACCGAGAAGAAAATATTTCTTGTTTCCTTTAGTTTCCATTTTCTTTAGGAATGGTATTACATGTTTGCTGAGTGACCTCCAGAAAGCATTGTGTTGCTATGATTTCATCATCTAATGGAGGAAACCAGTAAAATACAATAAAAGTGTGTGATTCAATTGAGATAAAAACACAACAGTGAAGAGAATCTTACCTTAGCGGCTTTTTCTTGTCTATCATCGATTGCCCCCGGTAGTTTAAGAAGCTATTTTAACACTGACCTTCCTTCTATTGTTTGATTCAAGACACTCACTTTCATAAAACCCAGCTATTTATGGAACCTGGCTATCATTCTTGAACTGATGCCAGATTTTTGTGTAAAGCTAAACCTTAACAGAGAGCATTTTATTGTTCAGCTGACTTGGCATAATACAAGGATGGAGAGCTTAAAACGTTAAGAAGTGACAGGAGAAGAAGGGTAATTGTTAGTGTGCTTTTTCCTAAAGTTATTGCAACAGCAGCATCAATGGAAAAGAAATGATAATTTAATGCTAAGATTAATATAAAATATACAAAGGCTTCAGGTGATGCAGAGTACGGTTTTTTTAGCAGCTCTGTGCTGATGCCTTTTAGATGCTTCTCTTTTTAACTTGAAAATATCTGTGTTTCTGCCTCCAACCCATGCTGCCGGCTTCTCTGTTCTGAAAAACTGAACACCTAGGTGCCACCAAAGCTTCTGGAGCCCTTGAGGCTCAAAGGCATTGAGTGCATGGAGGACAGGATGGATTTTTCACGGAACTGTATCGTGAAGGTCTAAGCAGAAACCAGGCTTAGCAGAGTCATGGAATCATCAAAGAACCATAGAACAGTTTGGATTGGAATGGACATTAAAGATCATTGAGTTCCAAACCTCCTGCCCTGGCCCTAGACAACTCCCACTGGATCAGGTTGCTCAAAGCCCCATCCAGCCTGTCCACCAACACCTTCAGGGATGGGGCATCCACTACTTCTCTGGGCAACCTGTGCCTCACCACTCTCTTAGGAAAACATTTCTTCCTAAGATCTCATCTAAATCTCCCCTCTTTCATCTTAAAATTGTTCCCCCTCGTCCTGTCCCTGCACTTCCTGCTGAAGAGCCCCCTCCCCAGCTTCCCTGTAGGCGAAACACAAATCTCTGTCTCGTCTTGTAGGGCTGCGCTGCTCTAGTTTAGGACCAGCCATCGTGGGAGTAAAAGAAAACCCAAATGGCTACACTGCTGCCCAGTCTCCAAATTCCCAGGTCTATTTCTTCTCTAGCTGTTCAGTGTCCCAATAAACTGTATCAGGGCTTTTTTACTGAATAGAGCTTAAGATGCTATGTGTGTGGTTTTAAGTTCGTCTTTAAGACCAAGTATTTCAGGTTGCGAGTACCCAAATCCAGCATCCATTTTTGGCCATTAATCACGTGAAAAAATATTACTAAGTAATACTTGGATTTCATAACATTAACATCAAACTTTGAACTGGGTTCTTTTAACTTTATGTCCATGAGGATTATTACCGCTTCTTTTCAGCTTCTTTCAATTTGTGGAAGCCAGAACATTTACCAGGGGCAGGAGCACGTTCTGTTAGACACTTCACATGTAGATTGCAGCAAGTATGAGTTGTCACTTCTCAGGAGATCTGTGAGCTATACTGCAGAATCCAGGATCTGTGGACTATGTTCCAAAAGCCATTTGCTCTTGAGAAGTTGTTTTTTTCTTAGAAGAACATGTTTGTATGTAACATCAGTGACTTTGAGAGGATTCGCTTTATAATTAATCTCTCAGTCAGCAAAGCATAGAGATACTGTTTGCAAATGTCTCCAAAGTGATACTGATTCTTATTTAACTGCTCCCCAAATTCTCACCTCTTCAGCTGACTTCCAATTCATTCTTCTAGGGTATGTGTGCCAGAGGAGACGTCTGGGTTGTGCATGAAGGTGGCTTTGTTGTGAAGCATTAGCAGGGGAAAGGGCTGAAGGTCTGGGCTTTGGTGGAGGGAAAAGAGTAGATATTTAAATGTAACCTTTTCTTTTTGAGACAAGACAAAGTGTACATGGTTGGAACAATCTCAGATGCTTTCTTTAAAGCTTATGGTATCTCTGAGATGTGCGAAGTATAAACTACGAAGTACTGTAAGTGGCTGCAGTTGATCCTTCTGCTCCATACCTGTGGTAGCAAGCTAATGAATGTTCAGATCTTCATGCTATGACTGTAATAGTTCTTTTCTGAACTCTGCTATTTAATGTATTAAACCTTTTTTCACTTTCAATAACTGTAATTATAATTCGTTCTGTTTCTTCCTTTTCCAGGATTCAAACACTATTGTTGCTGCTCTCTTCATAGACATCAAAAGTTCCTTGCTTGCTCATCTACCAATTGAATTCCATTCCCAAGACAACTTTTTGATGATTGCACTTTTCCCCAAAACAAAGATTTATAAAGCTTTTTATTCACAGGTAAAGTAAAAGATTGGTTTGGGTGGGGGTGAAACCCACTCAATTATTCTTTGTGTTTCAGATGAGAGGCAAGGGTGAATTTGTTGATGTCCGTCTTAACACTGTAAATTTAAAGAAGGGGTTTATTTCTCTTATTAGTTGAGCCATTAAAGATAGTCACCTCCTAAGTAAATATAGGAAAAGGTGAAATTCAAGGTGGTTCCTGTATCAGTGTTCACAAGCAAAATCTTTTCCTATAACTTAGTGAATGAGCTCAGCATAGAAAGAAGGGGCAGTTTAATACTGAGGGCACAACAAGCTGGGAAGTAGACCGAAAAACCTCTTCTCTGAAGCTGGATGGGTTTATGGAGGGAGTCGAGAGTGATGGTGTATGTGACTTTGATGCTGCTTACCTTCTATATAAAATCAGGGTGCTGCAGTAGGAAGGACTGTTAAAGGTACTTCTTTCAGTCACGGCAGGTAACACAACAAGGGACAGTTAGGTTGCAGCTTTTGAAGGTTGAGACTGAATGTTATTAGAAACTTAGTGTGGTGGCTGAAAGGGTGAAGCTCCACCTTTTAAGATTTTGAAAGCTTGGCTGGACAAAATGATGCCTGGGCTGATCCAGCAATAGTCCTGTTTGGAGCAGGAGGTCAGTCCGAAGACCTCCAGAGGCTCTCTTCCAACCAGAAACTCCGAGTCTCTCTGTGACCTGTGGCATCTACCTTGCAGATTCAAGGTTGTCACAGACTGCCCTGCCACGTAGACCTTCTTAGGAAGGTCTAGACCCAGGAACATGATTGCTCCTCAGCTTAGGACTGTGCATGTGTGAGAAACTTAACTTATATATGTGTTTTTAGTGCCTGTGTTGCTCATAAAGTTTAATGCTCACCATGTGCTTTCATTTTGTTTTCTGAAGCCAGTGAGCAATCTAAAAGCTTGTTTTCTAGTAGTTGCGTCTGAAATGTAGCACTGGTGTGTAATTGGCTCTAGCAAATGTGTGTGGTGGCAGAGATTCTATTGTGTTTTTTTGTGGTTAGACACATTTGGGTCGTGATCCTTAGGGAATTTTTGTTGAAGTCTTTAAGTGTCCCATATGGCATTGTATTATTCTCTGAGTAGATTGGCTTCATGCAACGTCATACAGAGGCTTTTAATAAACAAAAATTTATAACAATAGCACTTTTGAGGAAATGAGCTTGGAGATTTTAGGACTTCACAAGGCTTTTAGTATGCGATCATAACACTGGGTTGGAAAAGACCACCTAGTTCAGTGAGCATTGTCCCTGCTGGTAGTATTAATGCTACCATAAAATTTCTCCTCCTTTTATCTTATGTGCTTAGATTCCTCCCACTCTTCTGCTATGTGAGTGGTTGGAAATATTTTATTTTGTTTGTTTTTGCAATTTCGGCCTATTCTATTAGGTCTGCTTTTATATCTGTTTTTTACATTTGCTTTACAAGCAACATCCTTGAGGCATTTGGCAATTTTGGACCTAGTTTTTCTGGCTTGTTTGACCTGATAAAATAAAAAACAGATCCTTTTATTCTATGCTTATAAAAAGTTCTCTTTTCCTCTGATCATTGTAAATGCTTTTCTTTTGATCTCTCTTTTGGCTGTACATTTCCCAACTGTGTGTAGTATCTAAGAGGGTGTTTTTCTTGTATAGAGGCAGTAATAATTCTCTCCTCTGAAATTCTCAGAGGTGCTCTTGGTTTGCCTTGAATTAAGATTGTGCTCATTTTTTGAGAAACTACTCCGAGTCATTTCCCTTTTGCTACCCACTGACACTCCAGCTTATTCTACAAGTGTTTATCTTGTCATTCCTGCTTTTTTATTTACCTTCCTTCTTCTGTTTCTTCCATTCTTGCAGTTAGGTCTACTTGGCCACAAAGGATCCAGGGGCTGGAGTCGGTTCAGGGAAGGGAACGGAGCTGGGGAAGGGGCTGGAGGGCAGGGGTTATGAGAGGCGGCTGAGGGACCTGGAGTTCTTTAGCCTGGAGAAAAGGAGGCTGAAGGGGAAACCTTATCACTGTCTACAAGTGTCTGAGAGGAGGTGGTAGCGAAGTGGATGTTGATCTCTTCTCCAAAGTAACAAGCAATAGGACAAGACGAAATGGCCTGAATTTGCACTAAGACATGTTCAGATTGGACATCAGGAAAACTTTCTTCATGGAAAGTGTTCTTGGGCCCTGGCAGAGTTTTCCCTGGGAGGTGGTGGAGTCCCCGTCCCTGGAGGTATTTGAAAGGCAGGTAGATGATGTGCTCAGGGATCTGGTTTAGTAGTGGACAGGTACAGTTGGAGTAAATCTCCAAGGTCTTCCCCAACCAAGCGATTCCGATTCTATGATCTCCATGCTGCGTAGACTCTCTCCTGACTTAGTTCCCCAAAGTGCTGTCAGTTCACTTCAGCCTACGCCAGACTTGTTGCAAGGGGCATCCCTAAACAGCTCTGCTGGTGAATGTCCCCAACCTTCTGCTGCTTCTTTTGGTCCTCCTTTGAGTTAAGGTTTTGCCTAACAGTTCTGAAGGGAGATTTAATTTCTACAGTTTAACCCTTTCTCATCTGACACCGTAGCAGTTCCTTTGCTCGAGTTGAAGTAGATGAAACATGTCTTTCGTCTTGAAGATGCTATCTCATAAATGAAAGCTGTTCCTAAGATCAATGAAAGCTATTCCTAAGATCAAGTGTACCTGATTGTCTGAACTATGGAGACTGTATTTTGTTAGTGTTTACCTTCAGGTATTTATTGACTTCCTCTAAAATGGTTTTCTAAAAGTCTGCCTGGCAGTCAAACCATGAGACGTCGTAGTCATTCTACAGACCTGTAGTTACAGAGTCACTAAAATGTAGGTACCAGTTTTGCTCTTATACAATCATAGACACGATACCTTGTTTACTGGACCAATGCTTTAATTACTCCAAGCCACCTGGAAACAGAGAATGGCAATTACCCGTTTCTCCGGATCTGAGTGTATTAAATTCCTTGTAACTGAGATGTTTGCAAGAGTTTTGAGCACACCGAACTGCACCCTGCTTTCCAGATCCTGGGAAGATAGGACAGTACCTTTCACATACTCATTCTGGTAGTGGAAACTTGCATAGGCTTTGGCATATGTTCATTTCTCTGATTTTCTTCACCTTCTCTAATGCCATTGCAGCTCTTTTTATAAAATGTTCATAAGTTATAAAAAAAGATCGATTCATTTCCACTGAGTTCTGTGTCAGTCTGACCTGTATTTTCACTTCATCCCTAGCCTTTTGACTCATAAAGAACACAATTTTCTGTCAAGCCGTTCTTCTTTCCATCCCTCATAGGCATTTTCCTTAGTCTCTTATATGTGTTTTGAAGTGGTTTATGTGTTTGGTTGCATGGATCCTTCTACACAAGCAATATTGTCTTTGTTAATATCAAAAATTTATTTTATTTTGATGTTTTTTTTATCTCAGTCCTCTTGTGTTTAGAATGCAGATTTGTTAATGGAAAGCAGTCTTTCCTCCCCGAGTTGTTTTGTCTTGCAGCAAATTATTGTGAAAAATTACAATGGCTGTTGCCTTTCCTTATTAAAAGAAGGGAAATTCCAAACACTTAAACCACTGTGTGATTCATCTGAGTCTGGTTTCTAGGTTCAGAGTGCCATTCATATTAATTGCCTTGGCTAGAGCCATAGGATGCAAGCCAAGGCTCTGCTCCCTGGAGAAACGAAGGGCTCCCTTTGCTTTTGGGAAGGAAGGTTTTTTCTTAAATTGCTGCAATCTTGCCTCATGGAAAGGACAACACTGCTGAAAGGAGACTTATATTAATTCAGTTCCTGCTGTACAGCAATTAGGCTGTAAATGCCTGGCATTTTTATCAGCTTGTTATGACTAAAAGCTACATGTGGATTTTACTGTTCATTTAGCGGGTAAATATTTTTCCTAGAACTTCTTCCCCAGCAGTGAAGATGCAGGGAAAACCCAGACCTTGTCAGTAAAGTTAATTCCTAAAGTAGTTCCAGCCCAGCCAAAGAGAAGATTGCAAAATTGGGTGGTAGAATTGTATAAATGTGTGTTTGGAAAAGACCTTTGGGATCATTGAGCCCAACTGTACCTGTTCACTACAAAATTGTATCTGAGCACCTCATCTGCCCGTCTCCTCCAGAGATGGGGACTCCAATAGCTTCCTGGGCAGCCTCTGCCAGGGTCCGAGAACCCTTTCAGTTAAAAAGTCTTTCCCAATATCCAACCTAAACCTCCCTTGGTCCAACCTGAGGCCCTTCCCTCTCATCCTATCACCTGTGACGCAGGAGAAGAGACTAGCACCCACTACGCTACAACCTCCTTTCTGGGAGTTGTAGACAGAGACAAGGTCTCCCCTCAGCCTCCTTTTCTCCAAGATAAACAACCCCAGGTCCTTCAGCCACCTCTCATAACCCTTGCCCTCCAGCCCCTTCACCAGCTCCATTCCCTTCTCTGGACACGTTCCAGCCCCTCGATGTCCTTCTTGGAATAAAGGGCCCAAAATTGGATCCAGAATTTGATATATGTCCTCACCAATGCCAGGTCCAGGGTCACAATCCCTTCCCTGCTCCTGCTGGCCACACCATGGCTGATCCATTGGTTGTCTCTCACACCTGGGCCTCTGCTGGCTCATACTCAAGTGGCTGTTGATCAGCACCCCAGGTCCTTTTCCACCAGTTTGTCGAGACTTCTTCCATATTTAATATTTTTGTAGCAAAGGCAGTAGTGTAAAGTATTTCATGACTAGTTAAAATGCCTGCATTTTTTTAGGTGAACAAAAAAAAAAATTCCTAAACAAATTCAAACCAAATTTTGCAAGATAATGACATTTACGTGTAGTTCTGGTTTGTTCCAGGTTTTCTCTTTGTGGAAAAATCAGACAAACTCAGGATTATCTTTAAGAGTTGTCCAGGAAGAAATCCTGTCTGTGGAACAAAAGAGACTGTAAGTTTATGCCGCTTACTCCAGTGCAATTACACAGTAACTCTCTGCTACAGGCAGAAAAATGCTCTCGCTCACTGAAGATTTGATAATGGTTCAAAGAGGAATTTTTACATTCTTAGTGCAACATTTGCTTTTTATTTTTGTACTTGTTAATCGTTGAATCATAGAATGATTTGAGTTGGAAGGGACCTTAAAGCCCATCCTGTTCCACCCCCTGCTATGGGCAGGGACACCTCCTACTGGACTAGGTTGCTCCGAGCCCCATCCAACCTGGCCTTGAACACCTCCAGGGACGAGGCAGCCACAACTACTCTGGGCAACCTGTGTCAGTGCATCAGCCCCCTTATCATGAAGAATTTCTTCCTAATGTCCAATCTGAATCTTCCCCCTTCCAATTTAAAACCATTCCCCTCATTTTATCACTCCAGGCCCTTGTGAAAAAGTCTCTTCCCCAGCTTTCCCAGAGCCATTTCAGATACTACGAGGCTGGTCTAAGGTCTCCCCGGAGCCTTCTCTTCTCCAGGCTCAACAAACACAACTCTCTCAGCCTGTCCTCCGAGCAGATGTGCTCCAGCCCTCAGATCATCTTCGTGGCCTCCTCTGGACCCGTTCCAACGGCTCCATACCCTTACGTTGGGGGTTCCAGAACTGGACATGACTCCAGGTTGGGTCCCACAAGAGCAGAGCAGGGAGGGAGAATCCTTTCCCTTGCCCTGTTGGCCACAGTACTTATATTAATATGTAACTGTTATCTGTTTTAAAGAAGATAAATGTCTAGGTTTCTCCTTTAACTAACCAATTAATTAATTTGCTCAATTTAGGCATTCACGTGTTCAGAATCTGTTTAATGTCATATCTTCTCCTTCTGGGGAAAGATGCAGAGAGCTGAAAATAGCTGCTGCCCTTCCAGAACTAGAGAGGTGAGAAATTATTTTACTTTTCATGGGATCAGTTTTGTCAGCAATAATACAAAAATATTTTGCTATATATAATGCTAATCTAAAACCAGTTTATTTAATAATTGAATCTTCACACTAGATATTTTTATTGAGATGAATTATTTTCTCTATTTGACCTTTTAACAGTCTTACTTTAGTGATTTCCCAACTATTTATATGGATGAAAACTTTTGGTCTTGATTGTAAGGAAGTCACTTTTATTTTTGCAAGGTTTGTGCAACATTTCACTGTCAGCTGCGTCAGTCACGAGCCGGTAATGAGAGCTCATCTTCCTATTTTATTGCAAGAGTCAGAAAACATTCCTGAAAGCAAACCAGAAAGCGATAAGGTAAGGAAGCAACCCAACACTACTTCCTATCCCTAGTATGGAATATTTAGTCAATTCTATCTGTTCTTAGTTCTGTTGCAGGTCATGTAGTGAAGAACTGATGTGTGCTTAGCTGCGCTCTCTGCCTCCTTCTCCAGTAACACCAGTTCACACTGAACTTACCTTAAGTCTGTTTTTTAGAAGAAATTGCTCCTCTCTGTTTTTGTGATGACATTACTTCTATTTTTCATTTAAACAATCTTTCAGAAGTGCTAATATCCCTTCAGCCTGATAAAATAGAGGCTAGAAATGAGGTGTGCATCCTCAAGTGGACGATGTTCTCCCATCTCCAGAGAGAGTTCACCCTAAAGCAGTAGCTTGTTGTTATGAATTACTGAATAATTTGACTGAATTGTTCTCTGGAGCATAGAAGTCCTTTAAATAGCATGGAGGTAGCACATGATATTTAACATTTGCTGATATTATCTGTAGAACACTCGGTTCTCTATAGGGGCAATAACAATTGTCAGACTTACGGAGTGCTTAAAATAGCATTTTCAGAGAAAATATTTCCTTGTAACTTTCCAGCATTTGAAATCTGCTGTAAGCAAGAAAGCCAAAGCAGCAGGAATATGGTCTTTCTCTTTGGGTATCATAATATGGTGGCAGACTTATTTCCTGAGGTCTAGTTCAGTGACCGTACTGACACTTAAAATCAAGTATTAATTAATAAACCCTTGTGAATGTTTTAAAATCTGATTTAAATGTTGGCTTAAGTATCTTTGTATATATTAAAAGAAGAAAATCAACCGTATTTGTACCAAATTCTGTAACTTCACATGAACTGAGTACCTCTGATTTTTGAGTGAGTGACTTTTTCAGAGTTATCATGAATGTTCATTCCCCGTAAGCATCCGAAACTGATTTTAAGATTAGGATACAGTAGTTAGCAGATAGCTTGCAAACAGGTTGCAGATGGCTGCCTTCAGATATCATGTAGTTAGAAACTGGGAGAGGTAATTTATCTGCTAGTAGCAGGATGATGTGATATGACATTATAGTTACTAGTGTGACTTAATTTCTTAAGTCAAGTTCAGCACGACACAGAGTTGTCCTAGTGGTGTTTCCACAAGAAATACGTGCAATAGAGGCAGAGGTGCTGAAGCTGTCGATGTTTAAGAGCTGTTATTGTGCCGCCTCTTCCCAGTCCTGCTCAAAATACAGATTTGCTGGAATACATTCTGTGTACAGCATGCTCAGTTCAGTATTAGAAGCTTAGAGTTGCTATTTGTGTTTGACAAGGCTGTTTGACATCACTTTTTGAGTTGTTAGGCTCAAATACTCCTCGATGTATTTTTCTGTACTCTTTTTTGTCACAAGAAATTTAACCTGTTTGGCATCTCTCACAGTGCTTTATTTGCATCACTCCTTACACTACAGACTAGATTTTAATGCAGAGGTTTTGATAATACTGTTTGCTGTATTTGTTAATTATCCTTTCACTGTGTTTAGCGTACAGAAGCCAGGGGTAAATGTATCTTTCTAAAATGATGTCAGTCTGATGTGGATAAATGCAATTGCAGATCTAAACTGTTTTGCTGTTTCTTAATTTTCTAGTTAGACTTAAGATTTTATCAAGATAGCCCTATGTGCGTGCAAGTGGTGTAGTTCATTCCTGGTCTCCAAGTTGTGCCCTTCTCATCTGTTCCCTGTGTTTTAGGTGGTTATCACCATTATAACCGGCCTACCAGGATGTCGCTGCAGCGATCTGTGCACTTTTCTTGTCACTTTTAACAAGGAGCGTGGAAGGTTCGTACAGTTCTGGTTTTACAGCCCAAAGCATCGGTCTCTGGCCAAAGAACTGCTCAGTGTGGAGGAAATGAAACTATCAATCATAGAATCATCATGGAATCACAGAGTGGTTTGGGTTGGAAGGGACCTTAAAGCCCATCCTGTTCCAACCTCTCTGCGAATAGGCAGGGACACTTCCCATTGGATCAGGTTGCTTCAAGCCCCATCCAACCTGGCCTTGAACTTCTCTGGGCAGCCTGTCCCAGTGCCTTCCCACCCTCAGTGCAAAGAATTTCCTCCTAATTTCTAACCTATATCTTCCCCCTTCCAATTTAAAGCCTCCCCCTCATCCTATCACTCCAGGCCCTTGTAAAAGTCACTCCCCAGCTTCCCTGGAGCCCCTTCAGGTCCTGGAAGGCAACTCTAAGGCCTCCCTGAAGCCTTTTCTTCTCTACACAACCAATGTTTCACTTATTTTATTATCTCCGTTTCTAATTTGTTAACAGATGTGTTATAAATTCATTATTATGGGACAATTGAACCAGTTCTGCACTGCGTTGTAGGACAGGGTATGGTACTGCAGTTCTGTCACTGCAGGTGCCTCGTTTAACTGCCTTAAACCAGGTGCATTTGCCTTTTGATTTTAGACATTTAGACTAGAAAAACATCACAGGAGGTTTCTTCGTTGATGTTCTGCATTAGGAATAGCACAGGAAGTTCTATCACTTACGCCTGGAGTTGTCACTGATGCTACAAACAGTTAAGAATAATCATAGAAGGGCCAAATGAATCTTGCCTTAAGCCACTATAGAAGTTGTCTCATCACAAGGAAATGAGCAAAGAGCTTCCATTTATTGACTTGTGGTAGTGAGTCCAAAATGCATTTTTCTTGGAGAAAGGGCTTTCCTAACAGCCCTTGCTACAGCATTGTTTTTTATCTGACCTGGTTTCTATTCCACAATAGCAGGATATACTCCAGACATCTGCTGGATGGCCATAAGAGAAGTCTGCTGTCGGAATTTGCCTCCATGCCTTGATAGAGCTTCTGGAAAATAAAAAGAAGGAAATAGTTATCCTTTTAAATCTTACAGCGAAACATCTCAGCATTTAATCCCAGCAATGTTCTGGTCTGGGTTTTTTTGAATTACTTTTGACTCAGTGTCTTGATTGTAGCAAGTTGTTTCAGAACAGTTTTTGATTCTGATTTTAGGGCACGTGTATGCTCAGAGATGCGGTTTGGTAGTGGACAAGTATAGCTGTACTTGATCTCAAAGGTGTTTTCTAACCAAATGATTCTATGTAACATGACTTTTGAATGTTCTGTGATGTTCACAGAACAGTTTTCTGCAAATGTCTTTGTTATTTCACAAAATAAGTATTTTTATGCCCAGAGCCTTTTGAGTAGGGTTCATAGAACTTTTGTTTAATGCTCACTAGCAGAAATCGGAATTAGTTGCATGATGCACTGCTTTGAAGAAGCCTTTTGAACATTGTTTTATTCAAAAGCAACAGCAAATAACCCCAAACCCCATTCTGGCAGTCATGTAAAGAATGTGCTTATCCTGCAGAGGATAGGAAAGCCAAGTAAATTCCACTTCCCACTTGGTAAAAGATGTGGAATCTTAGGGCTTGTCCGTTTTTTTCTAGTTGTTGGTTCAATATAAAAAGAAAACAAAGATATTGCATCAAGAACACTAATGACTTCCCTTGTTTTCTCTTGTTTAGGTGGTTGGTTTATCGACAAACTCTGGATAGCCCTGAATGCTTCAGTGCAGCTCACTTCCAGCGTTACCTTTCCAGTGTCCTGGAGGCTCAGCAAAACCACCACAGTATCCGCCAGTCTCTTTACGCTAAAAGGAACAAGCGTCTCTTAGTGGTCTTGCAAGGGTAAATGTTTGAAACTGTTTGCACTGTTGCATAGAATGATGGATTTTCTGTTCCCTTCCTGTTTCCTAAGCATTTTTAAATTTTCCCATCGCCGAAGCAGTCAAACTTCAGTGCTGAAGTGTGGTACTCCAAGAGTTTTGTTTTCTGTATGTACTAAACTCAGCTTTTCTGCAACCTGTTACTATTATTGCTCGTTACCCCATTGAAAAAATGATATCTGAAGTCTCCTTTCAATCTACATGAAGGATGGACATGTCACAGTCAATCTCCAAAATAAGGAAGGTGAATCAAACTGCGTTGACTGTGATTTTTTTTTTTCTTCTGAAGAGATTTCGTGCCCTTTCCAGCTGCATCTTAGACTATTATTCAATAGCACGTTATTTTTTGGTGTAGCTATGTGGCTTTGTGTTCACGATTGGGTTGAGGTTTCTCTCTGGAGGTCCTGGGTAGAGAAGTACTTGTCTTCAAAAGTCTGATGAGACTTCTTCATAGAATCACAGAATGATTTGGGTTGGAAGGGACCTTAAAAACCATACAGTTCCAACCCCCCTTCCATGGGCAGAAACACTTCCAGCTGGATCAGGTTGCTCAAAGTCCCCTCCAACCTGGCCTTGAACACCTCGAGGGATGGGGCAACCTGTGCCAGTGCCCCTCCGCACTCATATTCTCATTTCTCCTTTAGACTTGCATTTACAGTGGCAAAGTAAAGGCCACTGCTTGTCTAGGTGGGGGCAATAGACAAGAGAGAGTTTGAGGTTGTGTTGCAAGTTGTACTCAAGAGCTGCAGGTCATTATTACTGAGGATTTCCTGCTATAGCATTACCTTAATCTATAAAGGGAGTGTTAATGTGGCGTAGTCCCTCCTAGTATACAAGTGCATTGTTGCTACTTTTTTCCAATAGTGTTGTATTTTGCTGATAACAAACTAAAAAATAGGTAGAATAAACGCACAACTTCTTAAAGACCACAGAAAAGGATGTTAGCAGAGGTTTCCTCCTTCCTTTCATGTATAGTTTTCTTTAACAGTTTGCAAATACGTTGAAGTTGTTTCAATGAAAACTGAGGGTGGAGCCCTTCCCTGTTTCTTTCAGATGAAGGTCTGATGTCTTTTAGGCATGAGATGACTGAGTGCATTTTCATAATTGTCAGAGTAACTTCAGAGTAGATACTAATTTTAGGAAGTGTGGTGTGACATAGAGAGCGTAATTAATCTCTTGAGTGCTTACAGTACCTTAAAATTTCAAAAGATCAGTGAGTGCTAGAGACTCTTTAATAAATAAATTCATAATTTCCAGAATTTATAAATGGTCCATTCATTTTGAAATATTTTTTTCCTCCAAACAAACTTAAGGCCCAAGGTTTTCCCCTTTACTCCACTCTCAAGACCCCACCTGGAGTCTTGTGTCCAGTTGTGGAATCTCCAGTATAAGAAGATGGAACTGTTGGAAGATGATCTGAGGGGCTGGAACGCCTCTGCTAGGAGGACAGGCTGAGAGAGTTGGGGTTGATCAGCCTGGAGAAAACTCCAGGGAGAACTTACAGTGGCCTTCCAGTACCTGAAGGGACCACAGGAAAGCTGGGGAGGGACTTCTTACAAGGTTGTGGAGTGATAGGACAAGGGAGAAAGGCTTAAAATTGGAAGGGGAGAGTTTTAGATTAGACAGAAGGAAGAAACTCTTCACGATGAGGGTGGTGAGGCGCTGGCCCAGATTCCCAGGGAGCCATCTCGGTTTGACATTTCAAACTCCAGTGTTGCATTTGGGAACTAATATCTTCTGCGGTGTTTTGCCCACTCTGAGTCATTAGCAGGTAACAAACTAGCTTGGGGGGAGTGCTACCCTAATCTGAGTGGAATGGTTTTCGTTCCCAGGCTACCATGTGTTCATGTAAGGATGCACGTATGGAGCTTAGCATTTTCTTCATAGAATCATTAAGGTTGGAAAAGAACTCTAGGGTCATCAAGCCCAACCATCAGCCCAACAGCACCGTGCCTAC
Organism: Clamator glandarius; assembly: GCA_033459285.1. Classification (NCBI taxonomy): domain Eukaryota; kingdom Metazoa; phylum Chordata; class Aves; order Cuculiformes; family Cuculidae; genus Clamator; species Clamator glandarius. The sequence continues at coordinate 2,693,820 of JAUNZM010000338.1, read as the reverse complement.
TAAACCACGGACCCAGGTGCAATGTCTACACATTTTTTGAACCCCTCCATTGACTCCACCACTTCCCTGGGCAACCTGTTAAAAAGGCTTCACCACTCTTTAGGTGAAAAGATTTTTCCTAATATCAGTCTAAATCTCCCCTGGTGAAACTTCAGGCCATTTGCTCTTGTCCTATCACTTGTTATTTAAGAGAAGAGACTGACATCCACCTCACCACAACCTCCTTTCAGGCAGTTGTAGAGGGATGTGAGGCCTCCTCTCAGCCTCCTCTTCTCCAGACTAAACAGCCCCAGGTCCCTCAGCTGCTCCTATAACCCTTGTTCTCCAGCCCTTTCCCCAGCTCTGTTCCTTTCTCTGGACACGCTCCAGCCCCTCAATGTCCTTCTTGTAGTGAGGGGCCCAAAACCGAACCCAGGATTCAAAGTGTGGCCTCACCAGCACCGAGTACAGGGGCACGACCGCTTCATTATGATCCACTATGATAGTTCTAGAAAGCGTAACTTTTTCCATGTTGAAGTCAGATGTTTATTTCTTAAAGTTAGTAAGAGTCCTGTAAAGTCTTATTGTGATGGCAGCACTGGCTTCAGGAATGGCTGCTGGTAGGGTTTTTGTTCTTTCTGGGCTGAGTGTTTATTTATAGAGAGCTTTAAAGTAGCTGGAGCTCTCTGAATCATCCATTAACTTGATAACTGTCAGTACAGTTTTGAGAGGAGATTGTGGCTGGATGAGAAGTTAACGCCTGGAATAAAAACTCAGGTTCACCTCAACTTTGTTGTCCTACCAAGGCCTGTCCACAGCTGTGGTTGGAGGACCAGTACAAAATGGATAATTTAAATTGTAGAAGCACACACAAACTGGAATGCTGATAAGTGAGAGGAGTTGCTTTTTTAATTTCTTTTTTCCTACTTGAATTGTATTTAGTGCTTCATAAACACTTAGCGCTAGGCAAAACATGCTTGTATTGCATTATACTTCTGTGCTTCCTGAAAGCCAGACTTACCAGCTGTTTGGTTTATACTGCTTTTCTCTGGAGCTGTCAATAATTTATTTCTCATATTACTTGCAGTCAGCTTAATTTGTCTGGATTTGCCAGTTTTGAACTGTTTTATAACTGTTGTGATAGGCTTGGTTTAGAAATCGAACCTTCTTGCAAGCAATTGATTTCTTACTAGGTGTTGGAATGTGTCATTCTGTCTCTCTGAAACCATATTTCATTCTGTTTTCTTACAGTTATACTGATGTTATCGACGTTGTGCAGGCCCTGCAAACTCATCCTGACCCCGATGTGAAGTCTTCTTTCATCATCGGAGCGGTTAATACTTGCGTAGAGCCACTGAGTTGCTATATGGAACACAGGTATAGCTTAGAATATTTTTACTAGTTTGAAAATAGATATGTAAAGTTATGGGATCAGTTTCATAATAATCAGAGATCACTTTTATGTTGATTAGAGGTTTGTAATGCTTAAACGACATTGAACTGTCTTAGATCTCGTAACACTGCTAGGTAATCCTTCTTGGATGAACTTCGAAGTGCTGTTTGGTTTATAAGGATGACACTTGGTTTACACTAGGTATAGAAGTACTGCTAATATTAATAAATATTTATAGAATCATAGAATGATTTAGATTGGAAGGCACCTCAAAGACCATCTGGACCAGGCTGCTGAAGGCCCCATCCAACCTCTCCTTGAACACCTCCAGGGATGGGGCATCCTCAGCTTCCCTGGGCATCCTTGGCCAATGCCTCATTGCCCCTCATTGTGAAGAATTTTTTCCTAATGCCTAATGTTAATCTTCCTCCTTCCAATTTAAAGCCATTCACCCTCATCCTATCACCACATGCCCTTTAGAAAGTCCCGAAAAGTAAATTGGAAGTGGGAAGATTTAGATTAGACATTAGTAAGAAATTCACAGGCTGTCCAGAGAAACTGTGGCTCCCTCCTCCCTGGAGGCTTTCAAGGCCAGGTTGGATGGGCCTTTGAGCAACCTGATCCAGTAGGAGGTGTCCCTGCCCTTGGCAGGGGGTTGAAACTGGATGATCTTTATGGTCCCTTCCAACCCAAACCATTCTGTGATTCTATGAACTGATGGGAAGCCGTCCGAAAATTAGTGGAAGAGAATGACAAAGCACGGAAGCAACAGAATTACACGTATTAAAATCTGATATCCTGGGTTACTGCAGAGACAGGGCGGGGAGGAAACTGTAGCAAAGCCAAGTCACTGACATTTAAACAGTGTGGTTTGGTTGCTGTTTATTGTCTACATGTGTGCTCCACAGTTCAACAAACATGGAACTCGTTTATAGACCTATGAGTAAAATTGTCATACTTAATTTTGCCATTACACCTAGCAATTGGTTTGATAAAAGTAACTTAAAGCAGTTATAATTTTCAGAGTTCTTAGCATTGCTTCGATTTGTGATAAAACTCTGCATCAGAGCTTAGATGTGAAGTGCCCAAGGTGCATTCCTTAACCTTCCTCGCTATTTTTAAAACACTCACCGATAAATATGCTTCAAGTGCTTTGCACTGGTCAATAGACATTATCTTACTGCTTCTTTTTGTTTCCGTGACAAAGATTGTAAATAAGTCTTAAAGACTATATAAAATACTGGTGAATTGATGCGGGAGTGCTGCCTAAACCTGTTCTTTCTGTAATTATAGGAAAGACAAGTTCCATTTGTAGTGTTTTTTTAAACTTACTATCGTGTTACTGGTCATGATACCAAGAAGTATTTATAGCTGCAGCAGCCTGCAATCCTTTAACTGACATTGTTTGTCTCCTGAAGCACAGCAGCAATTGAAGGAAGAGGCTTAGCCTGTGCCGTAGACTATTTGTGTCTCGCTTTGAAGTTTCTTCTGATAAGAACTAACCAAGTAGCCACATACTGCTAACGACAGACCTTTCGCTTGGAAGACTTGGCCGATGTCACTGTGGGAATCGAGAAGAGTGATTTTAATGTCTGACTTGAAAATTTTGCAGTCAAGAAAATCAAAACCATTTCTTGATATGATGTGGACAGAAAGCGTTATGTACAATCTTTCCATGAAGAGTTCTCACCGTGTTTGGAAGGCACAGTTCTTTAGGGAAAGCTTGAAATTCCTATTTTTTAAATGGGATTTAAAGTAATGTTGAAGCCTTTCTGACTTTCTAGAGTACAGAATAAATTGCATGGTGGGAATTAGCTCTTAAATCCATTTAAAAATTAAAACCGTCTACAAAACTAGTTTTTGGGGAAGAACTCTTGAAAGACAACCTGTAGGGACGTTTGCAGTTATATGGATTAAGGAAAGGAAACATGGAAATGGTTTGGATACTAAGAGTTTAGCTGTCAGTGTCCAATTGAATGCAAATGCTTTACTTAAATAGTCGTATTCATTCTTGATATACAAATTTCTGATGTTTTTCAGGCTGCTTTTTCCCAAGTTCTTGGACCAGTGTTCACAAGGTATGTGCCACTCTTCTTGACTTGGAGCCATACAGAGCAAGTAGGTAAGCCATGTGGCCAAATAAATACACTGTAAATGCATAGACTAAAAGAATCATGATGAAGAATTCAGAGGTAAGAGCCATCTGTGCAGAACAATCTCTCTCTGCCTGCATTATTAAACACCATAGGCACATCGTGAAGATGATGTAAGAATCTAGAGCATGGTACATTCTGGTTGTCGTTGTCTGGAGGACGAGTTTCGTAGAAGAACTGTTGTAACTTGTGCCGTGCTGTTAATCTAGGAGCAAAATGGATTTGAGTTCCACTCCCTTTCAGGGAGGCTGAGGAAACCAAACACCACTTTCATTTCTGCTATTTTAGAAAGGAAAAACTGAGCTGGTTACTTGTTCCCCATGCCCTCTTCTTAATGCAGTGTGGAGAATCCTTGCAGGGTTCATTTGACATTGCAGCAGATAAAAAAGAACTGTTTCTCACCTGTATAGTCAGTTTTACATCCTGACTCTGAAATGCATCATTGACTGCATCATCTTCCTTGTCAGGCTTGGAACTTTGAGCAATTGTTGCTCTGAGTGGGGTATCGTCCCTCCTGACCACATCAATAAGTTTTAAGAGCAGAAACAAATTCAGCTGTAGCACCTTTACAGTTGTTTTAAGCAGTTGCAAAACTGGTTTACAACATTAGGATCAGTACCTTTGAGGGGTACCTTTGACATTCTTCAATGACCATAGCCTCTTGGAGAGGAACGGGATCCACCTGTCTAGAAGAGGCAAAAGGATCTTTAACAGTAGACTGACCAACTTGAAGTGTGCTTTAAACTGAAGAACCTGGGGGATAGGATCCAAAGTAGCAACACTCACACCACTGCATCCAGCTAGAGCAGTGACAAATATTCCTTAGCTGCCAGTTTGGGTTGGAAGTGACTCTAAAGCCCATCCAGTTTCAACCGCTCTGCCATGGGCAGGGGCATCTCCCTCTAGACCATTATATGTATGGGAGCAAAGAGAATCCATTATTTTTGTGAAGCATATGTACTTTTAATCTCTTTTTTTTTTTTTACTGCTTCTATTGAACAAGCTGTTCCCCAGGCTGTAAAGCGCTTTTTTTTTTTCTTCTCTCTATAGATTAATTAGTAAGGAATTAAACTAAACTGGGTGGTCTTCAAAATAGAAGAAACAGAGATGGCAGTGACAACTCAAATAGAATAAGTCACATTTGTTGTTAAAACTGTGTAGGCATCTTCCAATTCTCCAAAAGTTGTTTTTCTCTGGATTACACTGCCTGTTGGTTAACTGCGTGTCTTGGATTGTTGCCTGCTAACACGGGCCAATTTTTGTGCGATACTGGCACCTACAAGGTTTAAACATAGGTGTGTGTGGAGCCAAAGCTTGCAGGTTCCCCAGAGTCTGAGCAGTCTTTCGTTACTTCCAAGGCTGCGTGGGTGTTTACGAGCAGGAATGACAGCTACTGCCTGAAAGCTGTTCCCCTTAGACAAGCGCATACAAAGCGGAGGTTGATGGAGAGAGAGTCTGGATGATGAGCATGAGACAAGATGCACAGTTTTCTGATTTGCTAGATATTGTATTCCTTGAATCTTTCTCTTAACTTTAAGCTTTGGCAGCTTAGTCCCTGACAATTACCTCTTCTTTCCACGGTGCAGTGCTTGTAACTGTAATGTAACTAATTCTAACTGGAGCATCTCCCATACGAGGACAGGCTGAGACAGTTGGGCTTGCTCCCCCTGGAGAAGAGAAGCCTCCAAGGAGATCTTATAGTGACCTTCTGGTACCTGAAGGGGGCTACAAGAAAGCTGGGGAGGGACTATTCACACAGGCTTGTGGTGATGGGACAATCCGTGTAAACTGGAGAGTGGCAGATTTAGACTCAACATAAGGAAGAATTTCTTCACGATGGGGGTGGTGAGGCACTGGAACGAGTTGCCCAGGGAAGTTGTCTGCCCCATCCCTGGAGATGTTCAAGGCCAGGTTGAATGAGGCCTTGGGCAGCCTGACCTAGTGGGACATGTCGCTGCCCATGGCAGGGGGTTGGAACTGGGTGATCTTTGAGGTCCCTTCCAAACCAAACTATTCTATGATTCTATAATATGCTTCGTAGCATTTATGTTTCACAGCCTTGTTATTGTTCTCTGCCAACTTCCCAGAAACTGTAACTATCTCTTTAATAAAATTCAGCTTTTAAATCCATATCAGGTTTGGGGGTATTAAAGAAAACCACACTGTGCCTGTAGCATACCCACAGTTGTTGATTAGCTTATTTGTACTTTTTGTCTTAAGTGCATGATATACATAATTATGTCATAGAATCACAGAATGGTTTGGATTGGAAGGGAACTCAAAGCCCATCCAGTTCCAACCCCGCCTTCCATGGCCAGGGAGACCTTCCGCTGCATCAGGTTGCTCAAAGCCACATCCAACCTGGCCTTGAACACGTCTAGGGGTGGGGCAGCCACAATTTCTCTGGGCAACCTGTGCCAGTGCCTTATCACCCTCACAGGAACACATTTCTTCTTGATATCTATAATAATAATAATTCTAATCGTGCGTGTGACTGACATTTCTAAGCATGCTTGCTGTTCTTCATGCCCCATCTCTCTCAAGAGCAACCGTGTATTGGAGGAAACGTAGATGTTTTTGAAATTGGAGTGGAAACTTCTATGGGAGATTAAAAAAAGAGAAATGGAAATTTGCTTGGGCTATTACTAAAATTCTAGCTTGATAGGGTCAGTAATACAGGTAACAGTGACTGGGAGCGTGTGATATAAGTGTCCCAGAAACAGCTGGTGTAAGGATTTCTGTATAAAGAAGCCTCTGTAAGGATCAGTGCATTGTAGTATCTGCTATAAAGATCCAGAATAACTGTAGGCAACAGAGCATGGTGTTCAGTTTTGGGCTCCTCGGTGCAAGAAGGACGTTTTGATGCTGGAGTGTGTCCAGAGAAGGGCAATAAAGCTGGTGAAGGGTTTAGAGCACAAGCTCTTGTTGTTTAGTCTGCAGAACAGGAGATTGAGGGGAGACCTCTTTGCTCTCTACAGTTTGGAAGGAGGTTGTAGCAAGGTGGTGGTTGGTCTCTTCTCGCTGGCAACAACAAGTAGGAATGGTCTCAAGATGTGCCAGAGGAGACTTAGATTGGATATTAGGAGGAAATTCCTTCCTGAAAGGGTTATCAAGCATTGGAATAAACTGCCCAGAGAGGTGGTTGAGTCACCAGCCCTGAAGGTGTTTAGAAGATGAGTGGATTTCATGCTTGTGGGGACATGGTCTGCTGTCGGAATTAGCAGAGCTGGATTGATGGTTGGACTTGGAGATCTCATAGGTCTTTCCAACCAAGACCATTGTGTATGATTCTATGGTGTGAGCTCCATTGTGAATTTTGCTTTAAATAGCGATGAGTTGAGGGCTGGGGAAATGCATCCTGGTTCAGTTGTTCATAGGTGTTCGAGTCTCCTATTCTGTCTTGCAGTGTCTGTGTGGTTACAGGGAAATACCTGAAATGAGCACCTTGAGCAAGGAAATAGCGTTCCTTACACGCTCTGAAGATTGCTCTGATGTCCTAGAGAGGGCCTGAAGAGCTGACACGGCACTCCTGAGGACAGGGCAGACATTCATTCTGATGTAGCAACTTCTTCATGTAATTGGAAAGAGATCCTATTAACACTGAAATTAGTTGAGTGATAAGCGAGATCTGTCATCTCATGGTCTTTCCTTAATGACATCCTTTCCAGTGCTTCCAAGTCTTGATGGCTGTCATCGTTGGCGTGTTATTTCGGACTGCAGTAGCAGCAGTTGAGTCTCATGTAACACAGAACTTGTCTTAGACCTGGCAAGACAGCAGATGAAGACAGTGTTGTCATCTTCAAATCCAGGGGGTTTTGCTTAGGAAGAGTAAGCGTTTCTTCAGTGAAACTGGTGGCAAAATGAAAGAATACTGTCAAATCTGAAAGAAGAATTGCTTTTCTGGGGACAGAGCTGAGTTGTTTTGGGAACTGGAGCTCGGGACAAATAGTTAACCAGTTTTTGTTCTTTCCTTTCTCTTTTGATGCCTTGTGGATGTCTGAACAGTTTTGGGGTCTTTCTTTTAAAAGCAGAGACAATAAAATGCCAAAACTTTCTCTTGTTTTTGGAAGGGGCAACTACCACAGTCCGTACTACTGAGTTCAGCCGTTCAGCCTATCTACACCTAGAATTTGCTGAAAGACTTTAAACATGAGTGTTTTTATCAAACTGGCCCTCCTCAGATTGATTCTTATATGAATTCATTCTTGAATTAATCAATTCTTTTGATTAATTAGTTCTACATTGTTTCTGTTACATGGACCATCGAACTGAAAGAAGATTGTCTTGACCTGGTAGGGCTGTCCAGTCAGTGACTGGCTCTGTGCTGGTAGGGTCACGGTTTTAATTTTTAGGGGTTTGTTGAGTAACATTATTTTCCCTGAATCATAAGATTTGCACTGATTACAACATCCTGCCTCTTTCCTCTTGAGTTATTCCAGTGACTGAAGAGGGTTGTCTCCTTCAGGTGGAATCATTCCTGTGCATCCAGGGGTTGTGACAGAATGGGCTTCTGGGCTGGGTACCCTCTAAATGCCGTTACAAAATCAGTAGTTAACGATGATGTGGCATTTGGTTATTCTACAGTGTTCATGTTAGAAGTTAGATGGGCTTCATCACCAATGAGATGAAAGGTTCCTTGCTTGGCTTTTCCTTTGTTGTTGTTGTTTTTAATGGAATAAAAATGAGAAATGTGGCTGTTCTATCACTTACTCATTTATTAGTCACTGTCGTGTACCTGACTTGTGTCCTATCTTCTGATTTCCTTACACAGGACTGGTGAGTAACGTGATTTTCACAAGTCACGCTACAGAGCAGAAGCATCCGCTCCTTATGCAACTGCAGAGCCTCATCCGAGCAGCGAATCGTTCTGTTTCATTCATCTTGGCAGAAAACGGAGTTGTAACCAGGTAACGTTAATCCCTGTCCATTATTTGTTGCTTTTGGCACATGGGACACATGAATTGAGAAACTTGTATTTTCTTGTTTTATTCTGGTGACTTATATGAAGGAGATGCAGATTTTTTTCTTAATTGCTTCTCATGCAAAAGGCATCTTCCCTTTACATTTATGGTCATGGAAATGCCAGCATTAGGAACTATTCAGTTTTTGTTTGCAGAGTATGACTTATTGTGACTTCTTGTCATACTAAGGGAAAGAGTGTGGACAGTGGAGGAGAGAGTAGGGATGATGAGCATGAGATAGTATTCACAGGTATCTGATTTTACTGGTTAACGGTTAATTTTGCTGTGACAAGAATTCTGGTTTATATAAGTAGCATACAGATAGTGGTCGTTTTATTGAACTTATAAATTGAAAATCTTCATCTTTATCTCTTTACAGGAACGAGGATATTGAGTTAATTCTCTCAGAAAGCAGTTTCTCAAATCCTCAGATGATGAGAGCTCGATATTTAATGTATCCTGGCTGGCAAGTATCTGGACTGAGAAATATTAAAACTATTTTTCTAATTAACTTGAAGATTAAAAAGTCTCACTAACTTAATTTATATTTTTTTTTCAAGACTACTCATTTGGAGCAGGCAATCACTTTGTAAATCATTTTTAAAAGAGAGCTGATGAGTATTCTCAGCAGATACATGACTGCTACCCTTTTATGGGGAAAAAGATCCTTTCTGGACACCATTTAAATCAATGATGTCCTTTCAGAAAAAATAGAAAAGAACCCTCTGGGAATAAGCTGGGAAAGATTGGGATGGGCGAGGTCCATAATGAGCAGAGTAATTTCATTCTGACAGCTACTCAGCCTTACTGGAATGAACTTGCTAAGTCAGTCTAGCTATTAGCAGAACAATTATTCATAAAACCCAGCAATGTTATTGACAGTCTTGGCACAACACAATACAGTATCAAGCCTTCCATGTAATAGCGAGTGATATTTTTCATGGTTCGGGGTTCTTTACACATCTTGTTGCAGTTATCTGTGCTGCACCTATTTGGCAGCAAATGTAAACCTGTCAGTCGATGTAACTCTTGGCTGACTGTTTTATAGTTGCGTTTATGGTGCTGGAAGCACGGTTTATATACCATACCTTGACAGTTTGGCATGTACAGATAGCTTTTTATTCGTAATTCTTACTGTAAATTGGGTGCAAGTAAGGCTCCTAAAGTAAACTGGCACAAAGCTTGGGATCTCGGAGCTGCTTGTGGATTGCGTGGAACCAAAGGGAGAGAGTAAAAGCAGGAAAGAAAGTATTTCATGGAATTACAGAATCATAGAATGCTTTGGGTTGGATAGGACCTTAAAGCCCATCCAGTTCCAACCTCCTGCCATGGGCAGGGACACCTTCCACTGGTCAGGTTGCTCAAAGCCCCATCCAACCTGGTCTTGAACACCTCCAGGGATGGGACAGCCTGTGCCAGTGCCCCACCACCCTCACGTCACAGTAAAGAATTTCTCCCTGATATCTAATCTCAATCTCCCCTCTTACAGCTTAAAGCCATTGCTCCTTGTCCTCTCCCTGCACTCCCTGATAAATTTTGGACAACTGTTAATCTCTTTGGTGATTGTAAGGAAGAATAGTATGTAGAGAATATGTAAGAAAAAAGGATTGCAACAGGAAGAGCATCAAAAGGAGCCCTGAGCTCTTTGAATAGTGTTAAAATGCATCTTCATGGATGTCTTAGAGAAGAAAGCTTTAGTATTTTTCTTCCTATGAGGGAGGTTTACCTGCAGTGAAACAAGAGATGTTCCTTTTGAGAAGTCTATTGAATGAAAAGCACAAGGATGTGTGGTTCCTCTATGTTGAAGCTGTGTGTTTGTCTTTGCCCCAAGGTATGAGGGTAAATACCGAGCTGGGTCTGTCTTCCCTCCAATGGTTCAGATCTGCGTATGGTTCAGTCGTCCTCTAGAAAAAACACGATTTGTGACCAAATGTAAAGGTACAACTGAACTTTGACTGATTTGATTTAAATCCAAGTTTGAAATACCTAGGAATAGAGGGGAAGGAAGACGCTGATGTAGTACAGTCATTTAATTACTGCTGAAGTAAACTTTTAATTGAAAATACAGCTTTCCTTCCTCAAAGTACAGTAAATTGTTGTCTTTAGTGTCTGCTCTGGAAAATAAACACATGATTTTGTTCAGATGAAAATCTAATTTGTGTTCTGGTTTCTAGAGACTGGGACGTTTATCTTCACATGTTTGCTTTTCTGCTTAATTTTAGTTAGTGTTGAACTACAGTTTATAAGTGACCGTCAGCTTCTTTTGTGCCAAATAATTCTTTGTAATTACTAGAAAATAGGCTCAACTCTGTTAGGCTACTAGAGTAGATCTATAATCATGCCTTTCCTTCTTTTCTTTAGCAAAACAGTGTTAAGGAGCACCATTTTACTTTCCACACATACTGTAAGCGTTTGTTATGCCAAAGAAATACTCTTCCCCACCTACCCCCTAGCAAAGAAATGATAACATCTAGAGATGTTACATAGTGGGGCTCCAGGGGACAGTGCAGCTTTTCCCCCTGAAACACTAGGATGTGAATTAGAGACCTGTAGCCTAGGTCTGACCAGCAGCTACGGTAAGGATGAGAACAATAAGTGAGACAATCTGTTTGTCTTCTGTTTCAAACAGCGATTAAGTCGTTGCTCAAGCCAAGTCCTTTTTCTGGAAACATTTATCACATCATGGGCAAAGTTAAGTTTTCAGGTAAGGACAAATTATGACTCTGCTTTGTCTTGTGATTATATTGCACTTAGATATATTTGAAGACGTTTCTGTCTACTATATTCTGTCTACACCAATGTGTTGATCTGAAATTAGATTAGCAGTTACCAAGATGTTTCTTTCTTCCGTCTCCTCGTTAGATTCTGATAAGGTGATTGAAGTCTGTCACAACACATCATCCAATTCCCTAAGCCTGGTGCCTGTTCAGGAAGGGCCAACTCCTCCCGATTCCAGAGGCGACACCAGAGATTGCAGCAGTCAACAGGAGTTCTTCCTTGTGTTCATTGGCTGCTCTCTCAAGGAAGAGGATATGAAAGATTGGCTCAGAGAAACTGCGAAACAGGTTTGTAGGCCTGTTTACTTCTGATCAACGTGATCTGTTTGGCACTGCTTAACAACAAAAGGAGCAATCCTAGCGTCTCAATTAAGCATACTCTTTATTAATCACCTTTCCCGTCTATCAAGCTATCAGCATTTCAGGGTGTAAATGTATTCCAGACAGGTGACTGCTGGTTTCAGATGTGCATTGTAATTTGCCTATTGCCTTAATATCTGCTCCAGCATATTCATGGATGGATCTGCTTTTGAGCGCTTGAGCAGATGGAGTAGGTCCAGAATAAACACGGTACGTTTTAGCTGAGACACGATTGCCAAAAGCTGAAGTGTAGTATGAAATAAATCTTCTTGAAGTACCTGAACACTGCAAAGTTAAAAACTTGTTTTGATTCACTGAATTAATCCTCCTTGGAAAGAGTCCACTGAAGTGGCGGGTATAGTTTTTTCATTTTGTCTTGCCTAATTTGTCAAGTGTGTGGCTATGTAAGACTTCCTGTGTTTCTACATGGCTAATGCACCTCTGCAATAGAAGTTGGAGTAAAGGGTAGGGAATATGCACTCCGTAAGAAGTCTAGAAGGCACGTTTTGCAGCTCTGATGTCTTGCTAACTTCACACAGCGACTGGCATGACCAGACTAGGAGCGTAGAACAAGATGGTTCACTGCTACACAAGCAAGTAATACCAGCAGGTTTTACTATAGCCAGGCTGCACTATAACGTTTTAAGAAGTGATTCTTGAGGTTTAATTCATAGTTACACTTAGACAGAAACTGTTTGACCATGCAAATCGCATATTTTAGCACTCTAGTTGAAACCTAAGCCTGAAGTTCCAACTGCGCCCTTTTGTGATGCCTGTTTTCATAGAATGATAGAATCATTAAGGTTGGCAAAGAACTCTAAGGTCATCCAGTCCAACCATGAGCCCAGCGCCACCGTGCCTAATAAACTGTGTCACAAAGTGCCACATCTACACATTTTTTGAACATCTCCGGGGACTGTGACTCTACCACTTCCCTGGGCAGCCTTTTCCAATGCTTCGCCATTGGAAGAGGTGAAGAAATTTGGTAAAGAAGTTTTCACTAATATCCAAACTAAACCTCCCCTGGTGCAACTTGAGGCCATTTCCTCTCATCCTATTGCTTGTTACTTGGGAGGAAAGCCCAGCACCCACCTTGCTGTATCTCTTTTCAGGGATTTGTAGAGTGCCTTGAGGTTTGCCCTCAGCCTCCTCTTCTACTTGCTAAGCAACCCATGTTCCCTCATAAGACTTATTCTCCAGACCCTTCACCAGCTTAATTGTCCTCTTTTGGAGACGCTCCAGCAAATTTTGGAACATTTGTTAGTTAAAAACACCCATGGTTACTACTTCATGACTTTGGATTTGTGGAGTATCTTTAAAAAGTTGCGTAGGAAGGAAAAAAGTGTTTCCTGCAGATCATTTAGAGCTTTTCTTAAGGATTTGCAGGTTCTCTCCTCTGTTCTCCTAGCAGGTTATGATGCTTCAGGGAAAGATACATTTTCTGTGATGATCCCTCATATTCTGTACATATCCCATGGGTAATATATGGAGACAAATGTTTTTTACATGTAAGAAAGAGCTCTGTGGAATACTGTTTTAATTTATGAGAACTTAAATAGTATCTCAAGTATGAAAGGCTTCCGCTTTGAGCTGTTCAAGACTACAAATAGTCTTTGTACAGTCTCGCTAGTCACGGTTAATTTAGGGTTTCAGATAGTTCTAAGAGTTACTGCATGCTGCGTATGAATTGAATTATAAAACTTTTCATACTAAAAAATAGGCTTTTTTCCTGTTCCTATGCCAGTTTTCTTTTTCTTTTTGCAGTAGAGAAGTATTTAATTTGTATTGTTTAAAATACTTGTAGAATTTGTCATTTCTAAAGGTGCCTTATGTAAGATCACTTAATTTTTACCTTTGTGTTCCGTGCCTTAATATAATTGAATAATTCTGCCTAGAAATTAATAATTAATAATGCTTCTAAAAGGAGTTTCTGTGCAGGGCTGGAGGATGGTAATGTGTGTTCATAGATTTCATTACTTTTATCTATGTTTTCAAGAAAGATCTTTTCTTTTTTGTGGTTTAGGTTGATTTTTTGGTTTTGTTTTAATGTAACTAAAGTGCAGTATCACATTGTCACTTAGATCTATAACGGGGTCTGATTCTTCACACAGAAACCTCAAAGGAAAGCCCTGAAAACCAGAGGGATGTTAACCCTTCAGGAAATAAAAAACATTCATGTAAGTAGAAGCAATTAATTGCAAGTCCTTCTTTTAACTGATGTTCTTAAACACCCATTTGTATGGTAGTGCAGCTCCCACACCTTCCATAATAAGTGCGCTGAGCATCAAATTATTGCAATACTTAGTGTCATTTTATATGATAAAAGATAACTGGGGCTGTCCAGGAGGGATTTGAGATACAAATCTTTGTGTTATCTCAGGGCTTCAAGTCAGCCTCGCAAAGCGGAGGGAGGGGTAGGATGTTGGACAACCATAGACTTTGGGTTACTGGGATGGTCTTTCACCATCTCCTCTCCATGGTCTGTGCTATACGGGTCATCCCTTGCAAATTAGGATCCCAAATGCTTAATCCTACCCTCATCAGGATCGTAAATGCTGTCTTTGGAATTGGGTTCCTGTGAGTTTGGTATGGCTGTGGTTATTGTCGCTGTTCCCAACTCCCCAGGTCTACGCAGATGTCATTTATTGTACTTTTTTCTCAGAGTGCTCCATTCTAGCCAGGAGCCACCCATTCCTCCCTGACCGCCAAATACAGCAGGAAGAATTTTTCTTTCGCCTGTTTAAATTGCCAAGACCATCTTTAAGCAGTTTTAAAATGTTTAACGTGCGATACGTTCTTTTTTAATGTAGGTGAAACGCCACTTGGATCCGCTTCCCGCTGGTTATTTTTACAACGGGACTCAATTTGTGAACTTTTTTGGTGACAAAATGGATTACCATCCGCGTATCCTTTAAAATATGAAGATTTCAATTACGGTTTTAGGTAGGCAACATGCTGTGCAGTTTGATTTGCAGGTAGTAATACCAAGTGGAACGTTTTAATCCTTAATCTGTGCATGGCTCCTTGCCCCTTAAAGCTTACTATGAAACCCTGTTTCAGAGATTTGATCGAAACAGCCAAACAAAACCAACAAAACAATCCCAAAACTCTACATGAGGTCCCACAGAGAATAATTTATGGACCACAGCTTGTCAAAGAAATAATTTTCAAACCAAATAGTGCTGTGATATTGCTCAGTGCCTGATTGTGACTGCTAGAACTTCCAAATCAGTGTAATATTGCGTGCATGCACACATTGGAGTCAAAACAATCACAATTGTCTTAGGCTTTACTACAATATATTTTTTTCCTGCCACATATCCTTGCAGTAAAGCTGCTGTTAACTGATTGCCCTCGTTTTGTACCTTGGTGTGAGGAAAACATTATTGGATGCAGTGGAGTAACATGAACAGAGTGTGCAGAATTAATTGTGGAGGTGTGGGTTTCGTAATTACTTTTTAAACTCACTTAAGGAAATAAAATCTTACTTGAAAACTACTCCAGCTTAGCAGGCAGTATGATTTACTCACCAGATTGTGGCGCGCACGCATCTGTAAACGTGCTATCCTTGCTGCTGGGGTTTGGTGTTGGTTATGGAACGTGAACCACAGCTGAAGTAAGGCCCTCTGTGATCCTTTCCAGAAATTATTTTTATTTTTTAATTTAAAACTGATCGTATTTTCATGTTTGGCAAGAAATGCCAGAGTAATTCTAATATTCCAGCATATTCCTGTTCTTTTTTTCTTGTTTGCATAACTTACTATTCCTTTTGTCTTTGCTTTATTACCAAAATTTCAAATTTGTTTTTACATTCCTACTTTACTTTTCAATTTAACTTGACAAACTTGACGCAAATCCATCTGGGTTTTGTGATGCTGTTTTGGAATAGGAGCATTCAGGTTTTTTCTGTACCCTATGAGACAACTTTTAAACCAGGTTAAGCTCCTAGTGGATGCGGTGAGGTGTGACTGTGGGAAACCTGACAGGTCACGCGTTGAATATCTGCTTTCTGTAAGTGTCCCTGAGCTGGCACACCCTTCAAACCCCCGTGTTCTTTTCTGGTTTTGCAAGTGTTTTTCCTTAATTCTTCAAAATCAGTGATGGACCAGTTCATGAATGATTACTTGGAAGAAGCCAACAGGGAAATAGAGAAATACAACCGAGAACTAGAAGAACAAGAATATCATGATCTCTTTGAGCAGAAGACATAAGCCTGTGTGTTCAGTGTGTTTCTGAACCACCTATTGTCAGTAACCAAAAATGCTTTTGTCCTTGCTGGTTAACTAGAAAATTAAGTGAAATGTTAGTTTTCAGCACTTCTTTTAAAACTAAGAGATCATTCCTGTAAGGTTGGCATTTTAATATGGTAACTGCTTAGCTGTTTGTACTGTCAGGTTTGCTTCCACTTCATCTTAATTCCAGACTGTAAAAAGCGTCACCTGGAATCTCTGGCTAGTCGTGGAAACTTGTTTAAAAGAAGAAGAAAACCAAAACTGTATTTCCCAGGATGTCCAAATGTAATCACGGAGTTGGTCCATCGTGCAGATGATCAAACCACTTTAATCTCCGAGCGTCCCTTGAAACTTGTTGCGCAGGAGCGTTGATAAGCAATGGTATTCTTCCCTCTGTGGGATTGGGGGATGTTCCCGAAGCGAGAAATGGGGGAACATGTGATAAACTCGGATGAGTAACTAAACCTAGAGCTGTTGGGATGTTCCCAAAGCGAGAAATCGGGGAACATGTGATAAACTCGGAAGAGTACCTAATCCCACAGCTGTTCCCAAAGCGAGAAATGGGGGAACAGTTAAAAAGCTCAGACGAGTACCTGATCCTACAGCTGCTGAGGTGTTCCTAAAGCGAGAAATGGGGGAACAATTGAAAAACTCGGACGAGTACCTAATCCCACAGCTGTTGAGATGTTCCTAAAGCGAGAAATGGGAGAACAATTGAAAAACTCAGACGAGTACCTAATCCCACAGCTGTTCCCAAAGCGAGAAATGGGAGAACAGTTAAAAAGCTCGGACGAGTACCTAATCCTACAGCTGTTGAGGTGTTCCTAAAGCGAGAAATGGGAGAACAGTTGAAAAACTCGGACGAGTACCTAATTCCACAGCTGTTCCCAAAGCGAGAAATGGGGGAACACGGGAAAAACTTGAAAGAGTAACTAATCCCACAGCTGTTCCCAAAGCAAGAAATGGGGGAACATGTGATAAACTCGGAAGAGTACCTAATCCCACAGCTGTTGGGGTGTTCCCAAAGCGAGAAATGGGGGAACAGTTGAAAAGCTCAGAAGAGTACTTAATCCCACAGCTGTTGGGATGTTCCCAAAGTGAGAAATGGGGGAACATGTGATAAACTCGGATGAGTACCTAAACCTAGAGCTGCTGGGATGTTCCCAAAGCGAGAAATGGGGGAACAGTTGAAAAACTCAGATGAGTACCTAAACCTACAGCTGTTGGGGTGTTCCCAAAGCGAGAAATGGGGGAACACGGGAAAAACTTGAAAGAGTAACTAATCCCACAGCTGTTCCCAAAGCAAGAAATGGGGGAACATGTGATAAACTCGGAAGAGTACCTAATCCCACAGCTGTTGGGGTGTTCCCAAAGCGAGAAATGGGGGAACAATTGAAAAACTGGAAAGAGTATCTAATCCCACAGCTGTTGGGGTGTTCCCAAAGCGAGAAATGGGGGAACAGTTGAAAAGCTCGGAAGAGTACTTAATCCCACAGCTGTTGGGGTGTTCCCAAAGCGAGAAGTGGGGGAACATTTACAAAATTTGGACGAGTACCTAATTCCACAGCTGTTAGGGTGTTCCTAAAGCGAGAAATGGGGGAACAATTCAAAAACTTGTGCGAGTACCTTATCCTACAGCTGTTCCCAAAGTGAGAAATGGGGGAACAATCAGGCAACTGCTTTTTTCTTGAGGGGACAGCACGTCTCGTAACCTCTGCACGCTTTGAATCCACAGTCAAATTGTTGACTTTTCTAAAGAGATGTTTATACATTTCAGGGTGAAACGAGAGAAATGGAGATCTCTTGCTTTCTTCCCAGGTTTGGTATTGGTGTTCTAGAAAATACGATGTGAACGGCTGTAAGCTGCAACTTGTTATTGCTTAGAAGATTATCTCTGAAGGATTCTTATTTCAGTGCTAAAATCTAAGCAAAGCAAGAGAAGGGGGAGATTCTTTCGCTAAAGAATTCCTTTTCCTGACAATGGCTTCTTTCCAAAGGAAAAAAAACAATCAAAACATGTGCTTGAATATGAAAGAATCTGTTCGTGAAGCATTGAGAAGGATTTTCACACCGTAATATTTGCAACAAAACCTTTACAGTTCCTAAATGCTGTCATAACAGGAATTCTGGCAACTTGTTCTTCAGCACAATTTTAGTTCATCGCTAGTTGAAGGACTATAAGGTACCTTAGCAGCTACTTAATGGTAATTATCGGTGCTTTGAATAAGCAGATTACAGTAGCGTGCTGTGTTCAGAATTTAGTCAAATGCAAACAGTCCAGAAGGAGATTTTTATTTTCATGTTCCTTTGCCTTAAGAACAGCTCAATCAACTACAACTTTTATTTTTGGTCAGATATAATGCAGTAAGGAACAGAATGAATAATTCCATCAATATATTCAAGATACTTACGTGTCCATGCAGTCTTTTTCTGTGGCAGGAAAATGAGATTTAACTCCTGCCGTCGAACTAAGGCAAGATAGTTTTATGCCTTATTTAAGCAATATGGATTTTTACCTTTGGAAAATGAAACAGCTGAAATTTCATTAAGCCTATCAAGCACTGAAACACCTTTTAGGTAGATTTTTCAGTCCACATCGCTACTAGCTGGCACGATGCCTGCGCTGTGGCATTTGTCCACTGCAGAGGTGGAATTCCAGGTGCTGCAGTTTGGGATATAGATGTTGATAAGGTTTCGTTCCTAGTTTTCCTACTAGATTTAAAAAAAAAAAAAAAAAAAAAAAAGCTGTCTGAATTTAGGAATTTTTTGTTTTGCACACCACAAGACTTTATAAACTGCTTGTACCCTGTTAAAGTACAAGAAAAGCCAGCGTTAGGTTGTGGTTTTAGGCTTTCGGGGAAACCCGTATCACAGGTATAGAGCATCATGGTAAGGCTCGTGGGTTTATCTATGCATGGCTATACTTTAGTCTTAATATACTGTAGTGCCTGGTAGAATAAAGGTAGTTAGCAGTGGATATGGGGGCTAGCAGGGGTTTACAAACTAACTAGAATTGGTTGCGTGAAACTATTTATCAGACCAGGATTATTAGAGGGCAACATTCTGGTTGTAACACTGCAATACGAAGGGTCATTAGAGACGTCTTGACAAATTTAGAGGGTTTTTTGCCAATGAACTTAGTGTAAACCCAGCGTATTCCTTTTCAGTACATCTGATCTGCAAAGCCATATTTCTAGAGTAGCCGTATGACTACGTAACGTCAGAAATAAAACACCGGGGGTTGGGGACAGCGAGCGCGTCGTGTCGTCGGCGCTGTCGCTCAACTGAGTTGATAACAGAGTAGATTTAAGTGCAATTGATTGAACGATAGATGAAGATAATACTGTAGCTTCTTTTTGCTCTGCTGAGCTCTTTTTTTAAGAACTCCAATTTGGGCAGTGCTCCAAAAATCAGTGTCGATGGAGCGAATTCGCCTGGGCCGTTGTATTTACAGGTGAGATGCCCTGTGAACATAAAGGAAATAAGTATTCAAAATTGGCCCAATACTGTGCAAATTGAGCTGTTCCTTAAAAACTGAGGCAGAAGAGCTTGAAATAAAGGCCTAGTCTATTATATACTGTACTGCATGCTATATGGTCATAGCTGTGTATTATAAAGACCTTTCACCATACTGGTACTATTTCAATTAATATATTTTGGTATTGAAAGAATTTGATTACCTCAATTTTTTTAGTTTTGAACTGTGACTTTAAAACAAGAAAAAAAAATACCGAAATAGTGAAACTGTGACGATGGTATCCTTTAAACGTTGTAGTGCCTTGCAGATGACACCATTTATTAACGAAGCATAAAAATAAATGGACATCACGGGTTGCGTTACTTGCAGCCTGATTTATTATTTTTTTTATTAAAGGAAAAACAGTTTTGGTGAAAGGACTTAAAATTAACCTAGTGAAGAATATTAGCACAAATGGTTAAACTGTTTAAAAGAAAACTCTTTGAGGACTAAAATGTATTAAATGCCTGATGCTGCTGATGTTTTGTAGCGGTTGCTGATTATTTGGGAGTTTCTCCTACCAGTCAGCAGCACCTTTTTTTATTTAAAAAAGCGTAACTTTTGTACTCTGGTCGGAGATGTTTGTACTGTATTGAACCCCAGTCAGAGGGTGATCTGGTATCCTCGCTCGCTTTAAGTTGAGGTGAGACTTGAGAGAGTTTTGCAAACTTTTTTTAGCTACTGTAAAACTAAAAAAAAAAAAAAAAGAAGAAGAAGAGAAGAAAAAGCACCATTTCTAAACCACAAATGTTTGGATACAGAAAAAAAGTGCCATTAAGCTCTTCCTTTCTCTTTTATTCTCTTGGGAAAATTAATCGCAGTAACTTTGTGTCCAGGCATTTCTGAGATCGGGGAGAAGTGCTGAGAGTCCTCAAGGGGTTTCCGTGCTTTGCTGACCTTCTTGTTAGCAGCTCGTGGTGGTGTGGTTTGTTTTTTTTCTTCCCCCTCACCGAGAATGAGTGTTGATCAGAAGTTGCTGAAGTTATAGGGAGGAAAAAAAAATGTGATAAACTTAGGAGGGGAACGTATGCAACTTGAACTGCGCTGCAGTCTTGGAGTATTTTATATTAAGCTGTGCAATTTGGTATTTTTAGTCTCATTTTACACTTTGCAATTAACAAAACTGATTGCAGGGAAGGTTTAAGTTGCACGGAAAAGTTCCCTAGTAAGTTTTTTATTATTGTTGTTGTTATTTTTTAATTGAAACTGTACTGAATTTGCACAGGTTTAAGCTCTGGAATACTTTGATATTCATAAAAGGGAAAAAATTGTGACTAGTAGAGTGAATTGTCAACTGTGAGTCGTTAGAACCACATTGTTGATCTAATTTTAGATTGTTTAAGAGGTACCTCAGAAAGGTGGTAAGAAATTACTCCATTTTTACCTAACGGTCAGATCCTAAAGTAACACTTCTCACTTTACAATGTGCCAAAATTCACTTCTATACTAGTTCTCGATGCTTTAATGTTTGCGACTTTAAGTTAAAACCTTGTCTTTACAAACACTACTGTAACTTCAGTTAAAACTGAATGGTGTGATTGAAGCTTTTTGCCTATCGTATTTATTACACAAGTCAATCCAGTAAATATAGAATTACCTTTCCATTTATTTTTGTATTGTTTTACATGTTTATACCTGCAGTTTTTGTGACTTTTACACCTGTAACTCAGATGTGATGGAAAGAACCAATAAACAATATCCATCTGCTGTCAGTCTTTGACATCTTTAATAAACTCACCGTTTCCTAAACTTGGATTTTTAGGTGCTGAGCGGTTTTCTTTTAAAATTTGTTAGTGACTGGCTTATATTCAAACTAAACTGTAAAGATTTAAGGCTTTAAGGGTGACTTTTGAAGCTGCTTTTTTAAGTTTAAAACTTCTTGCTTCGGCTTCTTATTAGGCAGGATTTAGAACTATATAGAATTGTGGAATGGTTTGGGTTGGAAGGAACCTTAAAGCCCATCCAGTTCTGACCCAAGGGGCAGGGACACCTTCCACTGGATCGGGATGCTGATGAGTTGTAGGATGAAGGATATTAATCAGCTTCACGCATGCTGCATCTGTCTTTCAGCGACTGGATGGAAGCACAAGCTGATAATTAACGTATGCACCAATGCAGGAGCTAGATCTTATTCCTTGTACTCATAGAAATGAGCATGTGGTTTCAAGATCAGCTGCTGTTGATGTAAGATCAGGCTGCCATTGAGAGGGCAATCCCACCTTGCCCTCCTTTTTCTGCTTCAGTTGCTGAGTGGGAGGCTGAATCAGATTGACCCGAATGGCAAACGATTTCTGTCTTGGTTTGACAATGCTTTTGCATTTGTTTTGTAGGAAGGTTTTGGCTCGATTGACTTTAATGAACTGTTTATGTAAAAACAACGTGTTAAATTCAGCCTGGTTGCTTGTTCCAGGTATGCACGCAGGAAAGGCAGCTTTGGAATCGTGAATTTGAGGCCTAAATCTTGAAAATCCAAAGTGACGCAGCCAGTTGTCACTTTGGGATTAGACTATAGACCCCACAACACCTTTGATGTCTCAGCTTTTCCAAGAACATTTGGATCCTGTCCACTTCTAACGTGTAGGCACGTGTTCTTGCTACAAGTCTTAGGGCTACAACTTCACAGAATCACTAGGTTGGAAAAGACCCACAGGATCATCGACTCCAACCAACTTGATGCTGGCTGAGAAACGAGGAGGGCTTCCACCATTCCTCTGGTGTGTGCTTGAGTAAAGGGTCATTGGGCACTGGCAGAGGCTGCCCAGGGAGGTGGTTGAGTCACCTTCCCTTGAGGTGTTTAAGGGACGGATGGATGAGGTGCTGAGGGACGTGGTTTAGTGTTTGATAGGAATGGTTGGACTCAGTGATCCAGTGGGTCGCTTCCAACCTGGTTATTCTATGATTCAGGGCTTCTGTTCATGTCTTCCCATGTGGTCTTCCTGGTCAAATGCAGCTAAGTTGCCGAAGGTCAACAAAATAAAAGCAACTTCCTTTATTACCACTGTAAGCCTGGATTATCTTTCAAGTGAGGATTTTGCTCTTTTCTGCCTTTGTGCCCTTGTTTCCGTGTCTTCTATTCACTTTGGATTTTCAAGATTTAACCTGAGATCATTTTGTGGTTGATTATTAAAATGTGAAAGTCATGAACTTATTAGGATTTTGAGAGACGTTCTTTGCAAAGAGATGATTTTACAGCAATTGGAATGTGTCAGCTCAGTGCATGTAGTTCTTTGGAGCTCTGGCTGGGAGAAGAACATCCCAATAGCTCCATTTGTAACATCTTGAGTGAGCTGTTTGTGATCGGGGAATTTATAAAAACTACTCTAATATGGAAGCATCAGGATTGATTGAAATGTTGATGTACATTTTAGCAGCCAAAACTTCAGAGCGAGGGTGTGTGACACATAAATATTGTGAGCCCATTTATAAGCTGGTCCTTTTTGCAGTCTCCTTTCTGAGGAACAAAAGATAAAGGTCAAAGAAGGTTTCCTCTGACCAAATTCCTGCAAGGGGCTGTGGAGGTGCATCCTGCTTAACTTGGCTTATTATTTTCTCCCTCATTCTCTACTTACTATGGAGCAGAATGAAGCTTTCTGGCTAATGTATATTCACTTTTCTCATGCTACCATTTAACTTCAAAGGTATGGGATTCATCTGCTTCCTGATTTGCAGGAGGTTTATTTACCTAGTGTCTCATACCCACATTTCAGTGCTGATATAGGAACATAACAGGCAATTTCTCCATTTTGGTGGATCAGACAACATCAAGCTAAGATTCTCAAGATCTTTTCTGCCTTAATCTTAAAATGTGTAGTGGTTTAAAATTTTTATTATTACTACTATTTTTCCGGTCCAAAATGACTTTTCATTGCCTACAGGAATGGATGGAAGCGATGTATGGGTGCATATCCTAGGAGCTGCCAAATCTCAGCTGGGAAGGACCTTATGAAGTTGGCTGGTTTGTCCCCTTTTTCATTCAGATTGTTCCCGACTAACTTGAGTTTCTCCTTCACTGACTCCTCTTCTAGGCAAAGGAAATGTGGAAGAACTCATCTGGCTGGACTGAAGCAGGGCATTTGGTAGGTCTTCAAGATGGGAATCTGTTAGTTTGGAGACCAAGGGGGTTGGTGAGTCACAAGAGTCTTAAGGTCAACCGGGGTTTGGCTGAAGGTTTGATGATGTGGTCAGAAGAGAATTGGTCTGAGTGAAGGTTACGTGGTGGATCTCATGGAGAACGTGCACACTGAATGCTTTTCTGAAAAGTATATTATCTGTGAAAGGTTTTATACTGCAAATTCACTAAGGGTTTAAAGTAGAGAGGTATTCTATAAACAAAGGAAGGCCATGAAATGGTAGAGAATAAAGTGGAGGATGTGGGGGTAGCAGAGAAAATCAAATAATGAACATATTGGTAGAGGGATTTGATTTGAGATTATATCACTCAAAAACTGAGGAAGTAAAGCTGAATGTAAGGCTGGTGCAAAGTAACTCTAAAAAGTGCAAGTAGGTTCTGAGATATGAATGGTACCAACATTTCCAGCGTGGGAGATGACAACTTAGGCACTTGTAGATCGCCGAGATAGCCTGTGGTGTTCTTGTGCTCTGAAGATAAATACTGATGTAAGCAAGAGTGATCTAGGTGGGTGTAGGTCATGTCTCATCTAGGGATACTAAAAATGAGCCTTACTTTGGCTCAATAACCAAGGGAGTGTGCAGTGGCCAAGGATAAATGCAGATTAGATGCTGGGAGGAAGGTCTCGAATGACCATCCGGAGCATCGTGCTCCCATACTAACAAGAGCAGATGAAGAGCAAACCCCTCAACTCATGTAAAGCTTAAAATGCTTGAAAGGGAATAGAACAGAAATACAGTCCTGGCTGGAATGAAATATGAAGTGGCCACCAGGTGCAGGGACATGATTGTGCCCCTATAATTGGCTCTGGTGAGGCTCCAACTTGAATCCAGTGTTCAGTGTTGAGCCCTTCAGTACAAGAAAGATATTGAGTTGCTGGAGCGTGTCTGGTGGAGGGCAATGAAACTGGTGAGGGGTCCGGACCATGGCAATTCTGAGTGTGGCTGAAGGATCTGGGGTTGTTTAGCCTGGAGAACAGGAGGCCAAGGGGAGACCTTGTGGCTCTCTGAAGGGAGGTTGTGAGGGGGTGGGTGCTGGTCTCTTCTTCCAAGTAATGTGATAGGATGAGAGGAAATGGCCTCAGGTTGTGCCAGGGGTGGTTTAGATTGATTGTTAGTAAAAATTTCTTTACTGACAGAGTGGTGAAACATTGGAAGAGGCTGCCCAGGGAAATGGTGGAGTCTTCATCCTTGGAAGTGTTCAAAACGTGTAGATGTGGAGCTTTAGGACGTGGTTTAATAGGCACCGGTGGTGGCATGTTGATGATGGGACTTGATGCTCTTAGAGATGTTTTCCAACTGTAAGAATTCTATGATTCTATGCTGGGAATGTCTACTATTTGAGTTTCAATTTTGAAGAGAGATGAGTTCTGTTTTCCTATATAAATCTGATCGCATCCCTTGGGTCAGGGGGTTTTAGTCCTGTTCCTTGCTCTCAATTATCTCTATTTTTTTGGTGGCGTTCAGGTGGTATCCGTAGAGGTTTCCAGCCTTGCTCAGCTCTTCATAAGCTCCTCTCCTTTCAATGTGAATTGATGTGGAATTTCTTTGCCTACGTGTCTGCAGACAAATGATGCCTCGTTAACTTCATAAATTGCTACACTAATTAAAGTAATGAATTCACAACAGGAATTGCAGAAAAATGGAGCACTTGTTAATTGAATAGCCCTGGGTTCGGCTCCCATTGTAGACTTTCAACAAGGTGCTTGTGTGATCCCTCCTATTGAATTTGCTTAAAATAAACCTTCAGGGTGGTTTGATGTCTTGGTAGGAAAGAAAACACCCAATGGGCAAGGCCTGAAGGATTTCAATAGCTTTATTACTCCAGAAGAGACCAAAAAAACCCCATGGAAAGTAAAATGTGGGTGACCTATTCATGGCTAGGAAATCATTAGGCACACAATGCATTGTATAGATCACTGTAAAACCACCCGACACGAGTGAAACAGGAAATTTATAATAGTTAAAATGGAGCCTTTGGTTAACCCCACCAAAAATTTTCTATTTTTCTGTGTTATCAAAGTTAGTTCAATATTTGCTTTATATACATCCTGTTCCGGACTTTGATTCCTCTATATAGCGCACCTTCCTGCCTTCTAATATCTGATTTATTACATAACTGGTTTTCATCCAAAGCTTTTGCTTTGCCTGCTTTAACTCTTTATCTTGTCAGCGTAAGAGCTGGTGTGTCCATGGTCTTCCCTTGTTCCTGTGCTTTGTGAAGTCCCGAATAACTGAGAAGATGCAGAGAGGGGAGGGTATAAGGGACTTAAGATAAGGGTGGCTTGTAGGATCTTCTGCAGAGAGATGCAGAAAACCTAAGGTAGCTTGCATGCATCAAATCAGAAGCTGGATGGGTTTCTCCAGGTTGTCTCCAAAGTCAGAGGGCTGCAGACATGCAGGATGAGCTCAATCTGCTGCTGCTGAAGCTTGGACTGTATTAGTACAGAAAGGACAGCGGGTTCGAGCCCTGTGTCATAGAATCATAGACTGGTTTGGGTTGGAAGGGATCTCAAAGCCCATCCAGTTCCACCCTCTGCCATGGGCAGGGACACCTCCCACTGGACCAGGTTGCTCCAAGCCCCATCCAACCTGCCCTTGAACACCTCCAGGGATGGGGCAGCCACAGCTTCCCTAGGCAAGGAAGCACTTTCCTCAAGGTCAGAGGAGATGTCACCAGCAGACGTGGAAGGTCCCAGAGGCAGGTTTGATGCTGAACACTGTTGAAAGGTGTTTCCTGTGCAACAATAGGGAATTTTGATGTGTTTCCCTGTGGAACCTCCTGAGACAAAGGCTGAAGTTCATCCTGTACCATCAGACACATCCCTTTTCCCTTTGTTGGCACAAGGAAGATCACAAAGACAGAATTACAACTTATGGTGCCTCTTATATGCCTTGCACTGTCAGAGGTGACCTGCCCCTGTTCCATGCGTTCCATCCTGAACAGACCACCAGGATGACATGATTCTACCTAACACATCTTCATGGGCACTAGTGGCTACAGACTCTTTAGGAGTTGCCTTGGCGAAAGCAATGGGGATGGTTGGACTTGATGATCTTGTGGGTCTTTTCCAACCTGGTGATTCTATGATTCTATGGAATGCTGTGGGGGATGTGGGAGAAAAAGGTGTGCACGTCAAGATATGTCCCTGTGTGTTAGCTCTTGTCTTACCTACCTTTAAGGCAGCAGTGGGCCTTACAATGGCTCTTGAGTCCTCTCAGGCTCATCTACCAAGCTAAGTGGTCACTGGGAGGGCTTAAAGCAGTGTTGAGGGAGAGGATGGGTGAAGAGAAGGATGGGAAAACCTATGAGAAGTTATCTTGTTTACTTCCATTTTCCCAAGAGAAGGTCACTACTGCTCCTTTGGACATCCAGCCGTGGAGTTTTCTCCACCTAAATGGAGTCTTCACTTATTCCTACTTGTAAAAGGCTTTTCTTGGTGTCTTGAGTGGTAGAACTGAATGGAGACCTCAGGAGGAGGAGAAAAGGGGCCTCTTGGTACAGGCAAGTGGTTTGTCTCTGAATCTGCACTGCGCGCAGCAGCACAGCTCTTGGGCTCCTGTGAACCTATCACAAACATTCTGCGCCGCTGCTTGGAAAACACCCCTAGATCCACCCTGAGGCACCATCACCCCTGTAGGCTGAGAAAGGGTTTTGTGATCCCTCAAAGCCCCTGGTGATGGGGCTGTCTGTCAGGTTTTGCTGGGGACCCTGAGAAGCACCACGCTCCTGCTTTCGACTTCAGCATGAACAAGCAAACTATTGTTTGCCTCAGGAATGAAGTGGAAATGTGCTCCAGATGTGAGAACGTGGTTGGTGCCGCTCTGCCAAGAGCGGACAAAAGATGACAGCGGCATCCCTGGAGAGAAGAGGGGAGGATTGGCTGTGGTGGGTCAGGTACGGTGAATTTCTAAGACTCATTAGAGCAACGTGACACATGGAGGACCAGTGTTTTCATGGTCTTACCTGGTTTGGGATATTAGGGACCTTTAAGGATGAATCCATGGACATGACTATCTACATAACTGCATCTACCCAGCCCCTTGCAACGATTTTAACATAAAGCCAAGCCAAGATGAATGTATCCAAGCCAGGAAAGTTTCTGCGTTGATTCCTTTAGCAGGAAAAACCCCGTGGGGCTGCTTTGCTGGGTGTAGGAAGGAAAGGTGTTGGGATTCATTGCTAGAAGAACTGTGATGGGCAGCAGGGGCCTGGTGAGATCCTGCCTTCAGTGTCTTGTTGGGGTGGACATGACGTCCCAAAGAAGCAGTGAGGCACAGAGCTCATCAATGGGAAACCAGGAAAGTTGAAGACCCAGGGTTCTGATATCTATGAAGGGATTATAGGAAGCAGGGTGAACATCTTTTCATGTGGCTAGAGCCATGGTTTTTCTTTCTCCCTGCTTCAACCAGACCCAAACTGCAAGTTTCCTTCCTTACAGACCTAGATGACAGTCCACGACTCGAGGTTGTGAGACATGTTAACAGAGGAGGGACACAAGAGCATCATGCAGGATACATTAAACTCTGTCTTGAACTCACAGTTCCCTCTGGGACGCATGGAGCAGTTCACTTCTCGGAGAGCTCCTGCTTCAGCTGGCTTGCAGACAGCGCTGAGTTCACCCATCTGCAGCTTTCTTGGCAGCCGGTGAGGGCAGGAAAATAACCATAATTTTCAATCAAAGTTTAATGTGTGCAAAAAGCAGCACAGAGGATTCCTTTGGCAAAGGCTCCTGAAGGGAAGACAGTCACTGGAATGGGCCAGGAAGGCATCTTCCCCCTGCCCTGGGTCAACCTCTTTGTTGTAAGCAAATATTTCTGATTGTCTGCAGAAAGTCCGCTGTGGCCAAGTGTCTCTTCCTCGCCATAGAGGTAGAATCATAGAATCACCAGGTTGGAAAAGACCAACCGAATCATTGAGTCCAATCATTCCCATCAATCACTAAACTGTGTCCCTCAGCGCCTCGTCCACCCGTGCCTTAAACACCTCCAGGGAAGGTGACTCAACCCCCTCTCTCGGCAGCCTCTGCCAGGGACCAATGATCCTTTCTGTGAAAAAATTTTTTCTAATGTTCAGCCTAAATCTCCCCTGGTGGAGCTTGGGGCCATTCCCTCTCGTCCTGTCCCCTGTCCCTTGGCAGAAGAGCCCAGCTCTCTCCTCTCCACAACCTCCTTTCAGGTAGTTATAGAGTAATAAGGTCTCCTCTCAGCCTCCTCTTCTCCAGGCTAAACACCCCCAGCTCTCTCAGCCGCTCCTCTTGTTCTCCAGCCCCTTCACCAGCTTCGTTGCTCTTCTCTGGACTCGCTCCAGAGCCTCAACATCCTTCTTGTGGTGAGGGGCCAGAACCGAACCCAGGATTCAAGGAGGGGTCTCGCCCTTTTCTGCTTTTGGTAGTTCTGCCCATCTGATGTTTCAAGCACAGTATGTGCACTCTTGCAATCAGCCTTCAAACACTGACCCACACACGTGCTTGTTTGGGGGCTCATTCTTCTGCCTGGGTCTTCTCCCACCAGCTTTCCCATTGCTGTCCAGGCTAGTGATCTACGCTTATATCATGCTTAGAGGAGCAAATCAGTTTTCTTTGTGATCTGATATTTATTATTATAATTGTTTAATTCCTTTTTTTTTTTGCTCTGGATGTGCAGTTGTCTATGCAAAGTCCTTACCCATGTCCTCTTTCCTAACTGTTCCCCCCACATTCCACTTCCATGAAATGTGGGGGTTACTGGAATTGGCTGTGTTTGAAGATGAAGCTCAGAAAACATGAAGGATGCTCTTAGCTTTGCCTGAGGAATCATAGAATGGTTTGGATTGGAAGGGACCTTAACGATCATCCAGTTCCACCCCTGCCATGGGCAGGGACACCTCCCACTGGACCAGGCTGCTCAAAGCCCCATCCAACCTGGCCTTGAACACCTCCAGGGATGGGGCATCTGTGACTTCTCTGGGCAACCTGGGCCAGAGCCTCAGCACCCTCACCTGAAAACATTTCTTCCTAATATGTCATCTCAATGTCCCCTCTTTCAGCTTAAAACCATTTCCCTCATCCTATCCCTGCACTCCCTGATCAAGAGCCCCTCCCCAGCTTTCCTGAAGCCCTTTCAGCACTGGAAGCTGCTCTAAGGTCTCCCCGGAGCCTTCTCTTATCCAGGCTGAACCCCAACTCTCCCAGCCTGTCCTAAAGGAAGGCATTCCTCAATGTGTTGCAGGAAACCTTGAGGTTATCAGTCAGCCCTTCAAGAGTTAACGGATACCTGTCTTAAGCTCACAGAAAGTTGGTCTCCACCTGTCAGCTAGGGCATCATGCCACAGATTAATA
Organism: Clamator glandarius; assembly: GCA_033459285.1. Taxonomy (NCBI): domain Eukaryota; kingdom Metazoa; phylum Chordata; class Aves; order Cuculiformes; family Cuculidae; genus Clamator; species Clamator glandarius. The sequence goes on along the minus strand of JAUNZM010000338.1, from coordinate 2,664,000 downwards.
TGTGTAACTTAATTGAATTAGGTTTTTTTTTTTTCTTTTCTGGTTGTTAACTCCTTTTCATAGAATCATAGAATCACCAGGTTGGAAAAGACCCATCGGATCATCGAGTCCAACCATTTTGTATCTGTAAGACCTTATTACTCTCTACAACTACCTGAAGGGAGGTTGTGGAGAGGAGGGTGCTGGCCTCTTCTCCCAAGTGACAGGGGACAGGACGAAAGGGAATGGCCTCAAGCTCCACCAGGGGAGATTTAGGCTTGAGATTAGGAAAAAATTCTTCATAGAAAGGGTGGTTAGGCATTGGAACGGTCTGCCCAGGGAGGTGGTTGACTCACCTTCCCTAGAGGTGTTTAAGGTGAGGGTGGATGAGGTGCTTAGGAGCATGATTTAGGGATTGGTGGGAATGGTTGGACTCAACGATCCGATGGGTCTCTTCCAACCAGGTGATTCTGTGATTCTGTAAGTCAGAATCTTCCAGTTAATTATGAATCAAATGCAGCCAGATTTCCTCTTTCATTTCCAGTGAAAGAAAAGGGACCTGGTGAACCCTGTGCAGAAAGAAAAGCTGCTGGGTTTTAGGGAAACGTTGGTTGCTAATTCAAAGTACAGCCCCGATGCTGAGTTGTTTGCAGCTTTGCTTCATCACCAGCTTTTTTTTTCCAGGTTGCCTGGCTCGTCTGGTAGCCCTGGGACTGCTGAAGGATGCCCATAGCCCACATGGCTTTGTCATCCTGCGACTTCATCTCTCCCCCTCTGCCTCCCCACATCTGCGCTGCACGTGAAGCCTCATCCTTCTTTCCATGGACATGTTCAGACAGCCGTGCCACACAGAGAGGACTTTGATCACTTCTACTGCGCTGGAAATAACGCGCTCTTTGCCTGAATGCTGTTGTAGAGCTGGATCCTGTATGAGGAAAGCAGGAGAGAAAGCAAAATAATGGGGAAAAGATGTTGAGTGAATCACCTCTCTGGCTTGGAAGGAAAAGCTCATCTAAGGAAGACTCTGGGCAACTAAACCTCATCTTTCCTGCTTTTTTTAGTTGAGTCTAGAGATGATGTAAGGAGGAGGATAGAGCCATAAAAATGTTTGGTTGGGAAAAACCTCTAAGATCATCAAGTCCAACTGTACCTGTCCACTACTAAACCAGATCCCTGAGCATCTCATCTACCTGGCTTTTTAACACCTCTAGGGATGGGGACTCCACCACCTCCCTGGGCAGCCTCTGCCAGGGCCCGAAAACCCTTTGAGTGCAGAAATTTTTCCTAATATCCAATCTGAACCTGCCCTGGCGCTACTTGAGGCCATTTCCTCTCATCCTATCACCTGTCACTTGGGAGAAGAGACCAAGCCCCATCTCCCTACAACCTCCTTTCAGGCACTTAGAGCCTTGATTCAATGAGATAAATGCAGGATGATCCTCGCATGGGTCTGGAGCCATGTGGGGCTGCAGATCTCTGCATGGAGCCTTTCCCCCAGAGCATTCAAGGCCAGGAACAGAGGTTATTCCACTCTCCTAGGTGAGGATAAAAAGAAGGTAGGAGAAAGGAAACAAAGTGCACAGCTGTTTTGTGGCTTCTGCGTTACGTCTTTGTTGGCAGCTGTTTTAGGGATCTGAGCTATGTTTTGGTCCCATTTTTGAGACACCTGAATTTTCAATTCAGATTGTCCTTTGGGAAAGGCTGAGGCAGAAAAGGAAAGACAACAGATTAAACACACTTTTAGTAAAGAGATACTGAAATCTCAAGCTCCTCCAGGGGAGGTTTAGGCTGGACGTTAGGAAAAAAATTTCATGGAAAGGGTCATTGGGCACTGGCAGAGGCTGCCCGGGGAGGGGGTTGAGTCACCTTCCCTGGAGGGGTTTAAGGGACGGGTGGACGAGATGCTGAGGGACATGGGTTAGTGATTGATGGGAATGGTTGGACTCAATGATCCTGGGGATCTTTCCCCACCTGGTGATTCTATGAAGACAGCTGTTTTATCAACTCCCACCCAGCAGGGAATTTCCTAGCAGTGTGACACCATTCCTGGAAATGTTGCATCAGGGTCCTGGGGAGAGCTGGGACAGTTTACCTTGTCCTGCTGATAACTGCTCAGGAGGCCCCGGTGGCCTCCACAGTGTGAAGGCTGCCAGCCTCTGGAGCATCTCACCCCAGGGTAACTGCTTGTTTCTTGGCTGCAAGATCTGTTGAGGGGGGACATCTTCCTGCGCTCATGGTTTAGTACAATGGAGTTCTGTTTCATTTGAGAAACTGCTGTCGGTGCACCGCCAAAAGGAGAGCATATTGCTTTTTCTGGGAACAAAAAAAAAAATCACAGGAGCAAAACCCAAGTAACCTTGGTTACCATGCTTTCATTTGTGGTAAGCAGCACGGTTGACAGCAAAAGTCTTTTTCTTCTGTACTGAGTACGCAGTGCACCCAGCAATGGAAACCAGCAGAGCCAGGGCAAGGAAGACTTGGGTGAAGCAAGCTGTGAATGTGATGCCCCGTTTTTCTCATCACTCCAGTGCTCTTGGAGAATCTTTCCTAAAGAGGTCGGCTCTTTGAGACAATGAGAAGTTGTTCCTTCTCTCTTTTGTTCTTGCCCAACGTACGTCCTGTGGCGATTCGGGTTTTTTTGCAGCTCCTAGAGATGAAAAACCTTTGACTGCAGTCATGAAAATGCTAACGAGGTGTCTATGGTCGGATAGCTTTGTAAAATGGGTTTGTGGCTTAAACCCTTAATAATACGGGATTTGGGAGATGCATTTGCCTGGTGCTTAGCCTACACAGGAGCTAATCTCTCACTGCTGTTATAGAAATGCCCTTTGGCCTTTCCCACCAGCCTATGGCTTTGAAAGGTCTCTTTCCTGCCATATGCAAAATGCCTGCTCATCATTTCCTCTCTTTTTCTGTGGAAAGGAAGAATTCTAGAGTCACTTCTGCTCTATCCTCGTACTCCTTGCCTTGAAGGTGTTCAAGGCCAGGTTGGATGGGCCTTGGGCACCCTGGTCCAGTGGGAGGTGTCCCTGCCCAAGGCAAGGGAACTTGGAACTGGATGGGCTTTAAGGTCCTTTCCAACCCAAACTATTCTATGATTCCTCTTCAGGGAACTTCCAGATTCAGCTTTTCTGCATTACCAGTGTTACATCGCTACGTGTCTCTTGTGCCTGTATGAAAGAATCATAGAATAGTTAGGGTTGGAAGGGACCTGGAAGATCACTCAGTTCCAACCCCTCTCTGATGGGCAGGGACATCCTATTAGACCAGGTTGCCCAAAGCCCCATCCAACCTGTCCTTAAACACCCCTAGGGATGGGGCAGCCACGACTTCCCTGGGCAACCTGTGCTAGTGTCTCACTACTCTCCTGGTGAAGAACTTCTTCCTAGTGTCTAGTCAAAAGAGCTTAGCTCTGCTTTGAGAAACACGCTACTTGCATCTATTCTTCTTGCCTGCACCCATTTTTTCCCTTGCATCTTTGCCATGCAATCCCAGTTGTGTGGCCAAAGAGGAAAAGTTTGAAACCTACTTTACTTTTCACTTGAAGCAGACTATTTGTTTTCATCTTTCCATGTTTTGAAGATATTTTGGCAATATAAGGATTGTTCTTCCTGGCGTATTCTTTGACCTGATTGGCCAAAGCAGCAGTTTTTGTGCTGTTCTCGTCCTCATTGTGGGACTTGCTTAATCTGGTGCAGGCATTTAATCTGGTCTGGTCTTTCAAACACTTCAGCTGGATCCTATCCTGGATACCCAAGCTGTAAGAGCAGCAGAGGATGCCACAACATCTATGCTGGAGCTGAGCCTGGCTGGTCCATGACATGCACGAACGTGCAGTGGACCTGTAGGTGTGCACGAACAGCCAGAACGTGCTCCAAGGGTGGAAGAAATGTCTTTGTATTGCCATGCTGACTTGCAGTAAGCAGCCTTAGCCTGACCTCCAGCCTGGCTGGTTGAGTCCCCTTCCCTGGAGGTGTTTAAAGGACGGGTGGACGAGGTGCTGAGGGACATGGGTTAGTGTTTGATGGGAATGGTTGGACTTGATGATCCGGTGGGTCTCTTCCAACCAGGTGACTCTATGTTTCTGTGATTCTCCTGGTGTAGAAACCACATGGACATGGCTGTGCTCTCAGCATACCATCCATCCCAGCTGTAGCATGCAAACGAGAAGACTTTAACTCATGTCCTACTGTCCTTCCGTTCAGTTGCTGCAGTGTGACAGCTACCTACACATCTCCAAATTACAACACTCCCACTCTCCCCCCCCAAGTTTATCAATGAAGTCTAAATACAGGCTGGAAAGGCCTTCTAAGTATTTAATAGCTCTGAAGTGAAGAAACAGAAGAAGAAGCTGAAGAAAACACAATTTCATGGACACCTCAATGGCACAACCTCATTGGATAAATTCATCCCAAACAAGCATTAACATAATTTACACTAACAAAGAGATAAACACAAGCATAAAAGAAGGAAATGCGTAAAGCCAAAGAGCTTGGGCGCATCATGTATGTGTCCATAGAGGAAGATAAAAGTTCAGTCAAGTTGGTGAATGCTGTTTTAATATGCTTAGGAAGGGCTCACATTTTCAGAGCGCAGGTTTATGGTTCAGCCCATCCTGGCCTTAGCTGCTTTGACTTTGGTTGTAAGGGAATCTCTCAACCAAGACAGCTCATAGAGCTTGGTGCAACTTTCTCGTATTTGGTTTGTGTTGTGGGGGTTTGGTAACAGGAGGGCTACAGGGGTGGCTGCTGTGAGAAGCTGCTGGAAGCTTTTCCCACATCCGATACAGCCAATACCAGCTGGCTCCAAGATGGACCTGCCACTTGCCAAGTCCAAGTCCAAACCCATCAGTGGTGGTGGTAACACCTCTGGAATGACATACTTAAGAGGTTATAAAATGCTCAACAGCAATTCCAGCCAAAGAGAGGAGTGCGAAGATGTGAGAAAAAGAACTCCATAGAATCCTTCAGTGATGAAGGAGGGGGAAGAATTCTTCCAGGTGCCAGAGCAGAAATTCTCCTGCAGCCTGTGGTGAAGACCATGGTGAGCCAGGCTGCCCTCCTGCAGCCCGTTGCAGTTAACAGTGGAGCAGATGTCTCCTTGCAACCTGTGGAGGTCTGTGGTCGAACAGGTATCCACCTGAAGCCCCCGGAGAACCCCACACCAGAACAAGGGCATGTGGCTGAAGGAGGCTGCGGCTCCAAACTTGCTCCCTTAGCAAGTTTGCAGATGACACCAAGCTGGGTGGAAGTGTGGATCTGCTGGAGGGTCAGGAGGCTCCAAAGGGATCTGAACAGGCTGGACTGCTGGGCTGAGACCAACGGCATGAGGTTTAACACGGCCAAATGCCAGGTCCTGCACTTGGGGCACAACAACCCTAAGCAGAGGTACAAACTAGGAGAAACCTGGCTGGAAAGCTGCCAGGAGGAGAAGGACCTGGGGGTGTTGGTTGACAAGCGACTGAACATGAGCCAGCAGTGGCCCAGGTGGCCAAGAAGGCCAATGGCACCTTGGCTTGGATCAGAAACTGCGTGACCAGCAGGTCCAAGGAGGTTCTTCTCCCTCTGGACTCGGCACTGGTGAGACCGCACCTCGAGTCCTGTGTTCAGTTCTGGGCCCCTCACCACAAGAAGGATGTTGAGGCTCTGGAGCGAGTCCAGAGAAGAGCAACGAAGCTGGTGAAGGGGCTGGAGAACAAATCTTATGAGGAGCGGCTGAGAGAGCTGGGGGTGTTTAACCTGGAGAAGAGGAGGCTGAGGGGAGACCTCATTGCTCTCTACAACTACCTGAAGGGAGGTTGTGGAGAGGAGGGAGCTGGGATCTTCTCCCAAGTGACAGGGGACAGGACGAGAGGGAATGGCCTCAAGCTCCGCCAGGGGAGATTTAGGCTGGACATCAGGAAAAGATTCTTCACAGAAAGGGTGGTTAGGCATTGGAACGGTCTGCCCAGGGAGGAGGTTGAGTCACCGTCCCTGGAGGTGTTTAAGGTGAGGGTGGATGAGGTGCTTAGGAGCATGATTTAGGGATTGGTGGGAATGGTTGGACTCAATGATCTGGTGGGTCTCTTCCAATCTGGTTATTCTGTGATTCTGTGATTCCATGGGAAGCATGCGCTGCAGCAGACTCCTGGCAGGACCTGTGGGCTCACAAAAAGAGGAGCTTGTGCTAAAGCAGGTTTTCTGGCAGCATTTGTGACCCCACAGGGAACCCACAGTGGAGCAATTAATGAAAAACTGCAGCCCATGGGAAGATGGGCATCTCCTCATTTTGGAGAACCTCATGGAGGACTCTCTCCTTTGGGAGGGACCTCACGCTGGAGCAGGGGAATAATGTGAGGAGTCCTCCCCTCAAGAAGGATGGAGCAGAAGGGACGTGTAAGGAACTGACCAGAACCCGCATTCCCCATCCCCCTGTGCTGCTGCAGGTGTCAAGGAGGAAGGGAAATGGGAGGTAAAGTTAAGCCCAGGAAGAAGGGAGAGGTAGGTGGAAAGGAAGGTGTTTTAAGATTTGGGTTTTTGTCTTATTATTGTACTCTGATTAGACTGGTAATTAAATTTCATAGAATCGTTTGGATTGGAAGGGACCTAAAGCCCATCCAGCCCAATCGCTGTGCCATGGGCAGGGTCACCTCCCACTGGATCAGATTGCTCAAAGCCCCACCCAACCTGCCTTGAACACCTCCTTGAGTGAGGCATCCAGAACTTCTCTGGACAACTCAAATCCCAGGTCAAGTCTGTTTTGCCTGTGACAGTAATGGCTTAGTGATCCCTCCCTGTCCTTATCTCAACCCGTGAGCCACTTGTTATATTTTTCTCTCTGCTGTCCAGCTAAGAAGGGGAGTGACAGAGCAGCTTTGATGGGCAACGGGCATACATCGAGGTTCAACCCACCACAATCCTGTTTGGTTTTTGGTCATCCATAGCTCGATGCATGCCTGGAGGCCTCCTAATGACTTTTTGAACTAAGTTTACTGAGAACTAGGTGTGGTTTATAGCTGCCGGTATGTATTGTAATCTATCTTTACCTAATTTAATCCTACTGGGCAGAGGGAGTGGGAGGAAAAGAGACACACAGGTTAGTTCTTTCATTTATCATTGTTTTTTCATGAGTGATGCTTGCTTCAGGGCTGTTATTTTTGGAGAGTTGGTGCTCATGTTTATTGCAGAGGCTCCTAGAGCTCTGGGCACAGGCTTTGAGATATGTAAATCTAAATAAGAATGACATTTAAAATAGGTTGCATGCTATACTCAAGTGTGCAGAGAAAGGAAATATGAGTAGATTGACTTCAAATCCTTGAAGTCAAAAATCCCCGTGGGAGTATCATTAAAGTTCTCAGCACCTCCAGGTAATTATATTCTGACATAAGTTGTTTGGACCCCAGTTCAAGGTAACTCCAATCTGGACTTCATTATGACGGATGAAGAGGAATTAATCACCAAGCCTGAAGTTGGATTTTCCCTGGAGGAATGTGATCGTGACCCGCCTGCTTAAATTTGGGTAGGGATGGGACGATCTTGGCTAACAATGTGTGTCTACGTACAGCAACTTGAGAGGGTCAGAGGGGCACAGCTGAGAGGAGTTAGCAGCAAAACTGACTGGAAAGGAGAAGGACATGGAGTGGAAGATGGCAGAGGGGACTGAGAGGCATTTTGCTTGTCAGCCAGTTTTGTTCACGAAGCAAAATTTGCTTCCACAAAACACACTGAAACTCAGACTTTGGAGCCTGCTGGGTCTGCAAATAGTATCATTGCACCATCAGTGCTGCCTGTGGACAATGCACACGTTGAGAAGCACCAAGGAGGTCCAAAGAGTCACACAGCAAAATCCTTGTTGCTCGTTGTGGTCGGAAGAGCGTCAGTCGTGGAAGGTGCGTGCAAAGGGATTCAGCTGGTGGGGGAAGTTTGGAGGACAAAAAGAACTGCCAGCAACTTTCCAAGCTCTGACTGTTGGGGCTGGGTTGTGTGCTCAGTTTCACAGGGTGCAGGATATTTTGTCTGTGGTTGTTCTGAAAGACACTCAAGGGAGCTGAGCCACGTTATGCTTCTCTTTCCCATATCCACCCACGTGGATAGCCCAATACAGAGAAGCCAGAACATAGGTCAGAAGAGAAGATCCAGCGATCTGTCCTTCTTAAAACGTTCTGTAGCACCACAGGCAAGAGTTTACCCCATGTCTACCACTGCAAGTTCTTCCCTTAATTCAAAGTACTCCTTACACTTGGTCTTCGGAGGAAATTTCCAACATATCCGTGTGGTTCCAGCAAGTTTGGTGTGAAATGTGGGTCCTGTTGCATTGGTGGCATTAACTGATTTGTGAGGCCCAGAAAAGGTTCCAATCTACTTGAACTTCTGCTACAAGTCAAATTTAAATTGCTGAACCTGAAGAAAGCAGATCGTGTTCCCCTACCAGCACCCCAAAATAACCCGTAGTTCTTTGCGGTCACAACCAGGATCCCCATTTTGAGCATCAGTCCAGTGCAGGTGTGGAGAAATACTTTCGCTGTTTACCTTCTAGCACATGGTCTTCCACCTAAGTACAGAAATCAAGTTTGTTTTCGTAAGCAGGTGCTTGTGGTGCCTTGCAACATGTGTTCAGAATTTAGGATTAGAGTTGTCTGTGCTTTCTGCTCAGGGATTAGACACTTTGGCTACAAAACTGCTTCCTTTCCTGCTACCTCTCTTTGTTTTAAGCCATCAATGCTCTTCTAAGTATCTACCTACATATCATCCTTGATAATAAAAGCCTGGAAGGTATTTTAAAGACATAGATGATTAAATGCAGCGTCTCTTTTCTTCCTTTTCCCTTTCCTCTGCCCAAGTGCATTCCCTCTGCCAGGAAGTCTTATTTGCTTTAGTTTATATTTATGTTTTAAAAATCTTGCTACCAGCTGAAGATTCTGGCTCCAGTTTGGGCTTTATTTTTGGTCTTTGTTTTTTTTTTTTTTTTTTGGTGTTGTTTTTCTTTTATTATCATTGTTGCTATCCTCTCAAGAGAAAGAAACTATGTGGGTTTCCAAGTTCTTGAATAAATGTCAAATATAACATTCCAAACAATTATTCAAGCTGGTAATAAGCAGTGAGACATCCTTCCTGTAGAGAAGCTGAACAATGGTTTCCTCTGACAGAAGCAAAATATTAGGAGGTTCCATATGTTGGTGCTGATTTAAATGGCGGCAAGTGGGTTAGGAGGCCCCAGCAACTATCTGTGTATCCTGAGGGGAAGAAGAGCTCTGTGGGTAACACCCAGACTCCCCTCGACTTGCCATAAAGTTCTGGGAGTTTTGTCTGTGTCTCCTCAACATCCTCCAGTCTTGAGAGCGTTTGCTTCCTTCCCTGGCTTTTTCAGTCCTTCTCAGCACATCCAGCACTTCTCTGTGGCTTATCCCGACCACCCCAAGGAGGCAGGTGAGCCACCTCCCACCTCAAAGGCCAGAATGACCTCCAGGGAGGAACCGTGCTGGCTAAACTTGGCTGCCAGCTTGACCTGCGTCCCTGCAGCCCCAGTGAACACGTCCCCTTCCCAGACCATGCTCGGGGTCTGCTGTAGCACTGTCTTCTCTTCCCCAAGGATGACGATTTGATGAGCTTTTGGCACCTTGACCCTGAACCGGACCCAACTCTGGTCTTGGAGCAGCCCCGTGCGTGGCTCTAGCAACACACACCCCCTCCTCCACAGGCTGTACACCCTGGGGAAGGGAGGCCAGCTGGGATCGGAGAAGCAACGTACAACGTAGTCACAAATATGAGTAAAGTCCTTGTGCTCCTTGCTTCTCCCAAAAAGCCCTATTTTGTAGACACCTGACTCAGGGAGAACGATGCATACGCTGACTTTAGTCCTCAGGTGGGTGACCAGGATGTATCTCTCCAACGGGTACTTGGCGTTGATGACTTTGTCCTTACTCAAGCTGGCAGTCAGCTCAACATCAGGGGGTGTGTGGAAGGTGATGTTGCACTTTCCCAGCTTCGTGGTGATGATGGGGGATGAGTGACTGGGGTTAGAGAGGCCGTGATCCCTGGAGCTGATCCCGCTCCCACAGTGTATGCTTAGCCCTGAAGGGAAGAGTTCATTCCGGTTGACAGGCTTCAAACAACGAATGAGGAAATTGGCTGCGTTCCTGAAGGTGTTGCCTCCTAAATCTTTCACAAACACGGACAGCCGGTAGTAACCCTGGAAAGGACAGAGCACGTGGCAACTCAATTTCTCCTCCTCAGCTTGAGCAGCCAGGCATTTCTTGCTCAGAGCAGCATCTAAATCTTTATTAACCAGCTCGTACATGGCAAGCAAAGGTCGGGATGTCTGGAGAGCCAAGAGTAAAGTTCCCTGTGGAGCAATAAGCAGCTCCTCTTTGTGGCTGCTCTCCTTAATGCCAAAATCTCTCACCTTTTGGTGAAGGCCCCAGAAATGAAATGGATTTTCAGGCAGTTCCTCTCTGTTGTGTGGCTCCAGACACTGGATTTGATAGGAGCACACCCAGTTGTAAGGCTCCTGAGAGTCAGCGTGGCGTGCAAAGATCATGAGGTCAAACAAGCCCTCGGTTGGAGGAGTCACCTTGATCGTCATGTTGTTCTCAGATACCATCATCATCCCATGAATGGTGCCTACGTCCTCTCCATTTGTGGTGCCCTGGAGTCTGGAGAGCTGGTAGGTGAACTCTGTTGGGTGGGTGCTCCCCAACATCACTGACACCTCCCCACGGGCTGTAGAAAGGCAAACAAAACACTTTTTACAACCCCTTCATCAGCAGAGGAATACATTCATTTTTGCAGTGTTGATTCAAATCATCTGCATAGGAGACAGAGACCTGATTCTCCTTCTCTCTTTGCCTCTACCTCCTGAAGAACCATAACAAGATCCTTCTTCACCTTTTGCCTTTTTTGCCCCCTTGCTAAAAGAGGAAACATGATACCACTAAGTTTGGAGACAAAGGGGACAGGTATGAAATGTTATTCTTTGGGCCCTGCAACACCCAAAAAAATTGGACTCGATGATCCAGTGGGTCTTTTCCAACCTGGTGATTCTATGATTCTGTGATACTGGGTAATTCTTGCAGGGTTTCTTGAGCTGGAGTCATTCTTCTAAGCTGCAGGTCTTATGTTGTTGTGTCAAGCCAAGAAAGCAGCTGGGAGGATCAAAATATCCCAGAACAGCTGGTGGGAGATCCCACATTGCTGCCACATTTTAGGAATAAATTTAATTTTTTTTCCCCATGATTATTATTAAAATATTTTTTTCTAAATTTTGCCCTTACAAAATCACAAAAATCCACAAGCTTCTGGCATGGAGTGTGAGCTGTTCAGGGAGGAGGGGAGAGTAGGAGATCCAGAAGAGAGGTGCATTAGTATCAATATCTGATGGTGGTACCACAGTTGGTGTATAAGTGCCGAGTCTCCCTAATTTTGTTCCTCAGGTGAACGTAAGCAACCTCCTGCTCATGGCCACCACACACTATCCAGCACCTCCCCAGCAGCCAAACAACATGATCCCCCAAGAAGAACATAATAGGAGCTGATTTGAACTCACCTTCACACCAAGGAGTGAAAAACCTGGGGAGGCGCTCTTTATCAGGGAGTGCAGGGATAGGATGAGGGGAATGTTTTTAAGCTGAAAGAGGGGTAATTTAGGTAAAGTATGTGTTCCTGTGAGAATGGTGAGGTCCTGGCATGGGTTTCCCAGGTAAGTCAAGGCTGTCCCATCCCTGGAAGTGTTGAAGTTGAGGTTGGATGGGGTTTTGAGCAACCTGGTCCAGCGGGAGGTGTCTCTGCCCATGGCAGGAATGTTAGAACTGGGTGATTAAGATTCCTTCCAACCCAGGCCATTCTATGATTCTAACCTCCAGGAGAGGTCACCATGGAGGAGGAGTCTTCTGATGGCCTCGGTTTCACACCCTGCCCCCAACTATATGCCATGTCTTGCTGTTTGTAAACCCATAACAGTGTAAAAGAGAGCAGCTCTTGGTGCACCAAGGCGAGGGCTTTCCATCTGCTCCTGGGTAGATGGTGACAACCTGGTGGTTAGTTGATTTTGCGATGGTGACAGGGCAATGTTTCAGAACCCCTGAAGTTTTGGCCCTGAAGACTACAGGACTGTCTGACCAGCAGACAGCAGGCTGCTTTCAGCACGTGGTGAGCTGTCATCCCGTGTGAAGCCACAGGTTAGCCTGGCTAGAAAATGCTGGTTTAACAGCATTTTTTACCTTATTTTTCTCCAGGTACAGATGAAAGCTAGAGAAAAGTGGCCTCAGAGAACAAGACTTTGAGTTCTTTTGCCCTTGAAGGACCCCAGAGTGCATCACAGAGCTTGGCACTGGCCTATTGGGATGTGGGCTTAAATCCATCATCCTCAAGGTCAGGTTGAACGTTAGGAAAAATTTTTCATGGAAAGGGTCTTTTGGCACTGGAACAGGCTGCCCAGGGAGGTGGTTGAGTCCCCTTCCCTGGAGGGGTTTAAAGGATGGGTGGGTGAGGTGCTGAGGGACATGGGTTAGTGATTGATGGGAATGGTTGGGCTTGATGATCCTATGGGTCTTTTCCAATGTGGTGGTGATTCTGTGATTCTAAGGTCTGTAGAAATCAAGCCTGGTCTTCCTTAGCAGGGTCCCTAAGTGCCCAAGGATGGCTTGTCTCACGTCTAGAATGCGGCTGCTCTGCATCATCCCTTCCTCACCACTCATTTTTTTGCTGGACAGAGGGGAGTACGGAGCAATAGCACCGCGGGAGCCCACGGTTGGTATCAGCACCCGTGCTGTGCACAATGTTCATTTGTTTTGGGTGCTAACATGAAATGACAAAAGGCTTCAGATTCATGCTGAAAAAATTTTCCCTTGCTAATTATTAGATTATGAAACACGTTTCATAATCTAATGAATAATGGAGAGACGGCTCTTCTTTTTTTTTTTTTTTTTTTTTTTCCTTTCTGTTTGAATCTGGGTTTTTTTCATTGTTTGCCCCACAGTTTTTGTTGGTAGGTCGAAACAGAGATGTGAAAAGAATGGGAAGGCTGGGTTTTATTTGTGCCTTGCCTGTTAAAGCTGTGACTTGGCTCACACAGTAAGTGCAAACAATTCTCTCCTGGCAAGTGTTCAGTGGAGACATTACTGATGACAGACTTTATTAACTGCAGGTTTGGTTGTTATTAAATTTGCTCTATGCTAGTTTCCGAAGCTGCTGGCCTGGCCGGCTGCATCGTATTAGGGTCTTTAGGAAGAAAGAAAAGAACAGAACATTGTATACAGTGGAGCCAGCGATGATGAGATAGCGAAGCCAGCAATGCATTTTGCTTTGGGAAGGAGACCCAAGGAGATAATTGATGGCTCCGTTTGTTTGTTTTATTGGGTTAATTCAAGCCATGCGCTGGAGAGTCCTGGTTTTCAGGGAGGCCAGGTGAAGCTGGGGATGTGTTCCCATGTCAGCACGCTCAGTGCTGCAGGAGGCCTATGTACGTTGCATTAATTATCAGGAGGAAATAACCCACCATTAAAGTGCAAGCATGTTTCTAATTTCTCAAAGCCTCATTTGAAAGGCTTCCCATCCCCTCTCCCAGCCTCCCTATTGTATCTACAGAGTGCCACCAAGAAAAATATCTTATGAAGTCTTAATTCCATAGGACTGAATGCTTTTCATCGCTGTGCTTACCAACCCTGACAGCCTGGGCAATGTTACCAATTAAAAGGGCTGGGATTTCAGAAGATAGGGGCCAGGTATGTCCTGAAAATCAGGTCTCTGTGCAAGGTGTCCCACCTTCAGCTCCCATCAGATAGCGATTTGTGGAAGGAATCTTGACTGAAAGTTTTAAGCATTTTAAGCAGATAGAAGTTGCTCAAACATAATAGGACAAGAACTGATCTATACAAGTCAAAGAGGGAAAATAGGCAGATTTGGCACCAAAGGTCTCAAGAGGTTTGGCACTGAGATTGGCTTAGATGCTTAAGGGTACCCTGTAAGGTGATGGCTTACATCCATCCACCTAGAGCAATATAAGCATTTTTGCATTGACAAAAGCAGACATCTGGTTTGATTCACCGTCTGGGTTTGCAGTTTGGTGTTTCAAGCACAGTTCTGACATGAGGCTGGCTGTTGAGGGCAATTGCAGTAGTTAAACTGTTCAAGTTAGGTCCAGGAATACATTTTTTTTCCCTTCACAAGATGAGAAATTCACAGGGGAAAAAAATGTTGGCATTTTTTTTCCCCACTCTAATAGAAAATTCTCCTTCCATCTCAGTTTTGAAGGGAAAAGAAAATTGTGCCTGTCACCCAGGTCATCCAGTGAATTTTGTGGTTGAGGGATAGGAGATCAAGGTGGTGCAAAGGAATAGTTTAGCTGGAACATCACAGGAAGGTTTGATTCCCTAACATTCTTCTCCAGGACTGTTTTGGCTCATGACAGCTAGTGGCCTGTGAGGACCCAAAATCCTGAGCTGTTTCCGGGCTCCATCCCTGTGTCTTTTGGCTATCAAAAATGAGGAGAGATAGGAGAGATTAATGATACACCTATTTTTCCTCGTTCTTCCATCTGAGCTTTTGTACCACCACTAATGATACTTGATAGGAGTCAATGTTTTGCAGTTTATCACTTTGATGCACAGATGAAGAGACTGGCTGGGCTATTGGTCTCCTCTTTTTCCACTGAAACCATGAATGTGGTGGTGTTTGGTTTTATGCCTCAGACCCTCTCTGGTGGCCTAGACTTGAAAGGGGTTTGTAGAATCATAAAGGTTGGAGAAGGCCCCTAAGATAATCCAGTCCAAACGTCATCCCTTGTCCCCAAGTGCCACAGCTATGTGGTTTTTTGAATACCTTCAGGGAAGGACACCACCACTTCCCTGAGAGGCTCCGCCACTTCCCTGGAAGTTGATTATTTCTCCAGGTCTTCAGAGACCTTGTGGTGCTTGTCTACCACAGAACCTCAGCTTCATGGGGAGGAGATTTTGTCGGCCTTTACCTAAGGTCACAGAGCACCTACATGGCAAAATCCCCATAACACTGCATAAAAGGCAGTGCTGTCGTTTCAGCACTTCCCAGATTAATTTGATTTGTACAGGCTCAAAAGACATGATAACTCATCTCAGCAAAGCCCCACCATCCCAGAAATACTGGAGGAGTTTGGTTTCTGGCTTAAATAATAACCTGGAATCATAGAATTGTTAAAGTTGGAAAAGGCCTCTGAGATCACCAACTCCAACCATCAGACCAACACCACCCTGCCTACTAAACCAAAATGCCACGGTTACACATTTTTTGAACGCCTCCAGGGATGGAGACCCCACCACTTCCCTGGGCAGCCTCTGTCAGTGCTTCAGTACAGAAATTTTTCCTAATATCCAATCTAAATCTCCCCTTGGATCAACCTGAGGCCACTTCCTCTATTCATATCACTTGTTTCTTGGTCAAAGAGACCAGCACCCACCTCGCTACAACTTCCATTTAGGTAGTTGTAGAGAGCAATGAGACCACCCCTAAGCCTCCTCTTCTCCAGGCTAAAGAATCTCAGTCCTTCAGCAGCTCCTCTCAGTTTTACAATGTGCTTTGTCTGACATACATTCATTTTATATAAGCCTGACAACTCCCCTCGATCTAAGATTGATTTATTTCCTAGCTTGCCATCTTGATAAAACAAATTGCAGGAAAAATCCATATCCTCTTGGACCATCCATGGAAATGGATGTATAAAGGGTATCTGGGTAAAAAGAAGACCGTTTTGTATCCAATCTGAAAAATCAGAAAAAAAAATCATAAAACTACAATGGAGGAAAGCCAGGCCCAGCCACCTCCCTTCATTTTCAGAAAGTAGGACGTGACTGTTTCAGGCCACATTTTATCTGAGAGTCTCCCTCTGCAACTCATGAACACAATGAGGATTGTGTCTCAGGTATCTTGAAGCTATTTTGCTACTGTTGCTGAATTTAAATGGGAAAAGGCAGACACAAAAGGGCTTAAGTGATTTGGCTCAATTAACTATAATTTATGAATTTTAATTCCCAGTTTGCTAATCATAGTATCGCACAATGGCTGTGATTGCAGAAATTGCTTAAATAGGTGCCTCTGCTCTACTAAATGTTAAACATGTGCTTAAAATAGACAAATGGATCATTTTTGAATGAGAAACCTTTTCTTCAACCGCAACTTATCTATTAAAAGTGAGTGAGCTTTATATAGGATTTAGCACTCGCTTTGCATTTACCTGTTTTGAGGAGGGAAGCGTTTGGAGAAAGGAGGGAGAGCTGAAGTCTGAAAAACTCAGAAGTTTTAAAAACCCTCTGCTCAAAGTCTTCCCTTGAGATGGGGGTTTGAAGAAGCTGCCACTGGGGGTCCTCCGGCCAGTGGGTCTCAATGAAGTGCTCGGGGTCAGTAAGGAAGAAAAAATCATCATACCTGCAAGACAAAAGGAGAAGGCATCAAGGAAAGAGCAAGAAAACCCTTAGGTTCCCAAGTTACCATCGTGCGCTGCCTTGAGGGAGCTTCCTCCACACTGTCAAAGCTGCACCAGCTTCAGTAAGGGAGGACTGAGCTCTCATTTGGCATTTCATTTCCTGCTGCCCCTTTTTTTTCTCTCTGTTTTTCCTGTACTGAGATGTCCAGAGCTAAAACTGCCACAGGTTGAGATGACCCTGCAGAGGAGATAATTTTTTTGGTGCTGATTCCTATACCAAGGCCTGTTACTTCAGGATCTATTTCAATATGATGTCTGATCTTGGTTTAAAACTCTTCCAAGAATTTAGGTATGATACTTCTGGGGTGAAGTGCTGATCTGCTTGAGGGCAGGGAGGCTCTACAGAGGGATCTGGACAGGCTGGATCCATGGGCTGCATCCAGTGGGATGAGGTTCAACGAGGCCAAGGGCTGAGTCCTGTACTTGGGACACAACAACCCTGTGCAGCTCCAGGCTTGGAGAAAGTGGCTGGAAAGTACCTGGCAGAGAAGAACCTGGGAGTGTTGGTTGGCAGCAGCTGAACAAGAGCCAGCAGTGGCCCAGGTAGCCAAGAAGGCCAATGGCACCTTGGCTTGTATCAGAAACAGTGTGGCCAGCAGGAGCAGGGAAGGGATTTTGCCCCTGGACTCAACTCTGGTGAGGCCGCACATTGAATCCTGGGTTCAGTTTTGGGCCCCTCACTCCAAGAAGGACATTAAGGTGTGAGGTGGTGAAGGGGCTGGAGAACAAGGGTTATGAGAGTTGGCTGATGGAACCGGTGTTGTTTAGGCTAGAGAAAAGGAAGCTGAAAGGGACTTTATCAGTGTCTCCAACTGCCTGAAAGGAGGTTGTAGTCAGGTGGGTGTTGGTCTCTTCTCCCAAGTAACAAGTGATAGGATGAGAGGAAACGGCCTCAAATTGTGCCAGGAGAGGTTTAGATTGGATGTTAGAAAAAATTCTTCACTGGAAGTGTTCTTGGGACCTGACAGAGGCTGCCCAGGGAAGTGGTCGAGTCCCCATCCCTGGAGGTGTTATAAAGATGGGTAGATGAGGTGCTCAGGGATCTGGTTTAGTAGTGGACAGGTATGTTGGATTTGATGATCTCAAAGGTCTTTTCCAACCAACCGATTCTATGATTTAAAAACCAAGATCCTTCTTGTTCTATTTAAATGTGCCTAACCTGACTTTCCAAATATCACCCCTGTTTAGGTGTTTGCTAAGCAGATCTGCCTGCAGATGTGTGCTCAGCCATGTGTTAGGATCATCCTATGAAGCCTTTCTGCACCTGTTGACCTGAAGGTTTCGAGGCCACCTTGTTGGTCCCAGAAGAAGACGTTATCTCTGTCTGCTGCTCTGGGTGATTCTCCTCCTCTTTTCCCCATGCTCAGCTAGAAATAACCCATGGTCATTGATGTTTTAAACTGTTCTCAGCAAGATAATTACCTATTAGAAATTTCACAATTATTTCATTATGTATTATTAGAGAAAAAAATGCAATCCCATAATGCAGTTAATGGAAGTTACCAAATCGTGCAAATAACTTTCATGAGAGTTGTTACTTGCTTAGCATGGGCTGTTAAATTTCAAGTAATTATGTATGGAATGACATAAGAGCAAAGTTGCTGTGAAAATGAGGATTTGTTACCTCAGAAGTGGCACTCACTGTGGATTAAAAACAATTTTGGGGTGGGGTGGGTAGTCATCATCTGAAAAGTTACTGTCCCAGCTCAGGGGCACCCAGGGCACTTAATGAAGACATTTACTTGTACAGGGTCCATGTTTGCATGAGGTCCCTGAGCACGTGCCATAGTTGAGGATGAGGAGAACAGCTCTCTGGACCTTCTGAAAGTACCTCTGGGAGTGTTCCTGAAAATAAGGGCTCAAGGCCTGCTGAATTCAGACTTTAAGGAGTATATTGGAAGGGTTGAGATGGCCATTCTGAGGTGTCTCCAAAGTCAGGTTGAGCCTTGTCCATCTGTTTTGGTGACAAAGCCATTGGCAATGGCAGTGGAAGGGGTGTCTCACCTGGGCATGAACACCCTGTTCTCTGCATCCACGATCCCTGCACCCCAGCAAGCATCCAGGAGGCACCACTGTCCTTCCAGCTCCACTGCATTCCACATGTGGCTGCTCTTCTGCTGCTGGCACCACCGGCCTCCACGGGAGCTGGGGCTCCGGCCAAACCCTGGGACCTTCACACAGCTCAAACCTGCCTCCCTGTCCAGGGAAAGCCAGAAGAGGAGACAAATACAGACCAAACAGTGCTTTGTGCTCTCTTTTTTTTCACAGCAGCCCAACATACATGGTAATTACAATCTGCTTCTTCTTGAAACCAGGGTCCCAGTTGTGCAAGATGCTGGCCAAATTCAGCTTTTATTCAGCCCTCTGCCCTCCCTGCAGCTACTCCCAATTGTATTTCTGCTCCTGGTTCATCTATTAAAGCCATATCTACTCCTCCATCCCAGCAGAGGAGGAGGAGAGCAGCTGCTTTGCCTAGGATATGGATGATGGTTCCACAGCAAGCCCCATGCCAGAGGTATGTCCCCACCTCAGATCTTCAAGGGGGCAGGAGAAGAAAGCCCAAGGTGTATTTTACCTGCACATTTCCTGGCATAAATGGGCATAACCAGAACACACAGCTCTTCCCGTCTGCAGGACTTGCTCCGGCACATGGATCTTCTGAGACAATCCCAAGAAGCCATCCACATCATATTCTAAGAAAGGGAGAACACCATGCAATTTCAGGCCAAAGTAAGGATTTATTACTACCAAAACATTCCCATTTCTTCTCCTGCCCAACCCTATTTCTCCACCTACCCACCCTGGAAGCCATGGCTGCTCTTCTACCCATCATTATTCAAGAGTTTGACAATTCCCCATATGAGCAAAGAATTGCCAAAGCCTTGAGGGAGTTGGGTTCCCAGAGCATGTAAACAACTGTTGTGCCATTCAAGCGAGGTACAATCATATTGTCTCGCACGCGTGGACGTAGCATGAAGCAGCTGCATTGTGTCCCCAAATGACTCCTGCCAGGCATAGCTCAGCCTCATCGAATTTACATTATTGAGGAATCAGCCTCAACTATATTAAATCTGGTTGCCCTGGAGGTGGGTGGGTTTTTCTGGTGTCTCTGGGGCTCTGGCCACCCAAGTGCTGTTGTAGTCTGGCCTGAAGCAGGTGTCATTTCCAGGATGGAGGCTCCCATGGTGGGAACCAGTTCTTACCCCAGGCGCTTTCTTGAAGTCAAGAGAGGGCCAATTCTGTTCATGACTACAATATGTATACTGTGGAGTCTCTGTTCTGCAAGGAATGGAGATCCTAAATCCAGGATGGAAGGTCCCATGGTATAAACCAGTTCCTCCCCTAGGCACTTTCCTAAAGTCAAGTAGGGGACATTTCAGTATGAATAGTGTGGATTTTCTATTGTGCAGGGCATGGAGAGCCTAAATCCAGGAGATGGCATTTGAAGAAAGGGCTTTTCACGTCTCTGGAAAACAGTGGGAACAGACTTACCGATGCTGTGGCAGAGCCAGAACCATATTGCCCGCACCATCTCCAGTTTGCTCTGAGATCTGGCAGTGATCAGGGGAACAATGGCATGGATGGACAACCCAGCACGCCTGGACTTCAGCTGCAATGGAGAGGGCGGGTGAGTTAAAGGGAACATGGATGTCACTGCTGTGTCAGTGGGCGACTGCTCCGTGTGACGGGCTTGATGGAAAGAACTTGCATCACTTGGGGCACAACAACCCTGTGCAGCTATAGACTAGGAGAAGCCTGGCTGGAAAGCTGCCAGGAGGAGAAGGACCTGGGGGCGTTGGTTGACAGCGACTGAACACGAGCCAGCAGTGGCCAAGAAGGCCAATGGCATCTTGGCTTGGATCAGAAACGGTGTGACCAGCAGGTCCAGGGAGGTTCTTCTCCCTTTGGACTCGGCACTGGTGAGACTGCTCCTCGAGTCCTGTGTTCAGTTCTGGGCCCCTCACCACAAGAAGGATGTTGAGGCTCTGGAGCGAGTCCAGAGAAGAGCAACGAAGCTGGTGAAGGGGCTGGAGAACAAATCTTATGAGGAGAGACTGGGAGAGCTGGGGTTGTTTAGCCTGGAGAAGAGGAGGCTGAGGGGAGACCTTATTACTCTCTACAACTACCTAAAGGGACGTTGTGGAGAGGAGGTTGCTGGGCTCTTCTCCCAAGGGACAGGATGAGAGGGAATGGCCTCAAGCTCCGCTAGGGAATATTTAGGCTGAACATTAGGAAAAACTTTTTCACAGAAAAGGTCATTGGGCAGTGGCAGAGGCTGCCCAGAAAGGTGGTTGAGTCACCTTCCCTGGAGGTGTTTAAGGGACAGGTGTACGAGGTGCTAAGGGACATGGTTTAGTGTTTGACAGGAATGGTTGAACTCAGTGATCCGGTTGGTCTTTTCCAACCTGGTGATTCTATGATTCTATAAAAATGTACACTACAAAAATCCCAAAGATGTATTTTTTTTCCTTCAGAATTTAAAATGCAAAAATACTATTTGTGGTAGAACAGGGTGCTTTCTCTGTTTTCCTAAGCACATTTTTTTAAAGCCTGAGGGCTGGAGTTCCAAGTTGAAGGAAATGAAAGGGGTATTTTGCATTCCTTTGGAACAGCTGGTTGGGATGTACAGTGTCATTGCTCTTGTCCCATTTAAAGTGTCCTGCAGCCCAGAAAGTCTTATCCTAGAGGTGGGTATCTCCTGTAGGTGAGTCTTTCTGCAAAACTTAGAATCATAGAATGCTTTGGGTTGGAAGAGCCCTCAGTGCTCACCCAGTTCCACCCCCTGCCATGGGCAGGGTCACCTCCCATTGGATCAGGTTGCTCCAAGCCCCATCCAACCTGGCCTTGAACACCTCCAGGGATGGAGCAGCCACAGGTTCCCTGGGCAACTTGGGCCATTGCCTCACCATTTACACAGGAAAGAATTTCTTCCTAAGATTTCATCTCAATGTCCCCTCTCAGCTTAAAACCATTTTCCCTTGTCCTATCCCTGCACTCCCTGATCAAGAGACCCTCCCCAGCTTTCCTGTAGCCACTTTCAGTACTGGAAGCTGCTCTAAGGTCTCCCTGAAGCCTCTTCTTTAGGCTGAACAACCCCAACTTTCTCAGCCTGTCCTCATGTGGGAGGCTCTCCAGCCCTCGGATCATCTTCCTGACCTCCTCTGGACTCCTTCCCACAGATCCATGTCCTTCCTGTGCTGATGATTCCAGAGCTGAATGCAGAGCTCCAGGTGGGATCTCATGAGAGCAGAGTAGAGGGGGGGAAGTGCTGCGAGTGCACATTATCAGCTTCTGTGGAGCTTCTCAGCCACCACTTATCTAATGATGCTGGATTGCCAGCCCTGCACCGATCCATCTCAGTGTATTTGTTCCAAAGAGGATCAGACTTGTGGCTCAGATGCTTTCCTTAAGGCTGTGAAACCTCACTCAAATCCGTGCTATGAAATGGATAGAAGTAAGATTTTTGCCCCACAACTAAACCGTCACTAGCTTTTTAATACATACCTGACCTCAAAGAAAGCCCTTTGGCCCCTTTCTTCCCATTCACACATTCATATTTCTGAGTTCTTCCCTCCTTTGTGATAGCACAAGCATTTTTAGCAGCAGGCTTTTCTTTCACTGGGTTAAATGTAGCCCAGCTTGTTTCTCTGAACTCCTGCCCGTGCTGTTTCATTCCTCATCTTTCCTGGCCATCTAGAAGATAGTTTCACATAGATCATAGAAACATAGAATCACTAGGTTGGGAAAGACCTTTGAGATCATCAAGTCCAACCATACCTGCCCAGTACTAAATCAAAACGGAAACATCTTTCTCTTTGCTCGTGGGAAATATTGCATTGCGCAATGGCTGAAGACTTTCCTTGGCATGCAGGTTTAAAACTGACAACACAGCCAGGAGAGCACCTATTTTAAGATGACGGTCCTCCCTCTGGCCCCTTTTATTTATGTTCTGAGTTGTTATGAGGTGCACCTTCTAGGCAAATAAATAGCATGAATTATTCCCAAGGGAAAAAGCCATTAAATATCTATCTACCAGCTTCCCTGTTGTCACATCTTGGTGAAAACTCATCCCAAGTCCATGCTACTCTTTGTTTCAGATAGTGATAGTAAAAAGCAGGTCCAAGATCAAGAATTGCAATGTTCCCAAGTAACCCCACTCCCAACCATTCCTGAGGACCATAGAGAAATGGCTCAGAGCATCTTGTGTTGCAGTAGCCACTAGCTCCACCAGAGTATTTGGAGTTGATGGATGGAGCTGCTTTCTCCAAAACCATCCATGCAATTGTCCTGCCACAACTTTCCCATATAGTTAAGGCGCATGCAAACAGTCTGCAGGCCAGAAAAAAGGTTTAGCTTTGCATCTGCACTGCCTGGGGGTCTACCACTAACCACCTTTTCTCTGGGAACTGGCAACAGGACTTTGTGTATGGAGAGAAGGGACAATCCCGTATCCCCACGGCACCACCATTCCAAGAGGCAAACTACCTACCCTACCTGTAGGTGGTCAGTAAACTGCTCTGCTGCTGCTCTTGTCAACAATAATTCACAGCCAAGAGGAAAAGATGAAGTGCATCAGGTTTTAGTGCAGCTAACTCTTTGAATAAACAGAGAAACAAGTCGTTCCCATGACTCCCCACTGCCTTGGAGGTATTTTTGGTTGTTTATTAACCTCTTTTTCCTATCTTCCAACTCCCTCCCTCTCTATTCTCTTTTTAATAGACTAGGTAGACTCTGAAATCCTCAAGCATCCTCCTTCCCAAGGGAGATTAGCCTCAGGCTAGGTACAAATTATAGGTCTCAACAATAGCTGAGTACAATTATTCCTTGTGCCTCCTTGCTCTCACTACCCAGTCGACCTGTAAGCTGCAAGTGCTCTGTTGGTTCAGAATTGGCTGCTTAGGCAAATTGTGTTGACCCGGAGGGAGAGATTACCCTGGCAGCACACAGTTCAAGTAACACGAAGGGATCACAAAATTCAGGGCTCCCCGGGATTACAAAATTCAGCTCTCCCCTTCTGGGCTCCTGAGCATCCAGCAAGTGGGAGCACTGCCTAATAGCAGAAAGCCTGAGGACACAACCAATGCCTCCAGTTTGAGACAAAGCAGGACTTGGGCTGCCACAGATGTGAAGGGATTGATGAACGCAGTCAACACAGTCAGACAAAGATGATCAGAGGTCTGGGGCACCTCCCATACGAGGAAAGGCTGAGAGTTTGGTTTGTTCATCCTGAAGAAGAGAAGGCTCCGAGGAGATCTTATAGCAACATTCCAGTACCTGAAGGGGGCTACAAGAAAGTTGGGGAGGGACTGTTTACAAAGAATTTCTTCATGATGAGAATGGTGAGACACTGGCTGGAAAGAGGCAGATTTTCAGAGGTAGCACAGCTTCTGTAGAATCATAGAATCACAGAATAGTTTGGGTTGGAAGGGACCTCCAAGCTCATCCAGTTCCAACCTCCCCTGCCATGGGCAGGGACACCTCCCACTGGACCAGGCTGCTCAAAGCCCCATCCAACCTGGCCTTGGAACACTTCCAGGGATGGGGCAGCCACAAAGACTCTGTGCAACCTGAGGCAGAGCCTCCCCACCCCCACAGGAAAACTTTTCTTCCTAAAATCTCATCTCAATCTCCCCTCTTTCAGCTTAAAACCGTTCCCCTCATCCTATGCCTACACTCCCTGATTAAGAGTCCCTCCCCAGCTTTCCTGGAGCCCCTTTAAGCACTGGAAGGCTGTTCTAAGGTCTCCCTGGAGCCTTCTCTTCTCCTGGCTGAACAACCCCAACTCTGTCAGCCTGGCCATGGGTAGGACAAATTCACAGCCCAGGACCTTGTGAGTTCCCCTAGTTTTGCTATAAGGCATGACCTCACCACTGACATCAGAGCATACAGTGAAAAGTTGATTGTTAGGATGTGGAGACGATGATGGCACCATCTGTGGTCCTATTGAAGGACACCAGGACCTACCTGCTGGCTTACATGTAGGACGTGGGTATCTACATGGCTGAAAACCTTTGAGTCAGAGAAGAGATCTCTCCTGGTCTTTCTCTGGGGACTTCTAGTCTGCTTCTCTTCCAAGCCGCTAAGTCCTTCCTTGGGAAGGAGAGCTGGAGAACTACTGCCCACAATCACAGATGACTTCTGTAATAACTTTTGGAAGGTCCTTTCACTGCTGCTGTTAACTTTTTCTGCCCAAAATGCAAAAACCCCCTTGGAGGGAGAAGCTTTGGGCTCCTCTCTTAATTCTTGTGATGCTGAGACATCCTTTAGCACCCGCTTCTTCCTCCTGTTTGCGTTGGCGACTTGGTGGGGGAGTTTCTCTGTGGTCTTGCAGCCGATCTCTTCAGAAACGTGTCCCAAGGCAAAGTTGCCATTACAGACATCTGACATCTGAGCTTCCTCCCAGCCAGGTGAGATGTTTTCTGCCCAGGATGTCATCATATTTTCTTCATTGTTCCTGGGATGAACCCATCTCACTGTGCTTTGGGTGATATGTTTTTCATGGTGGTTCCCATTCCTGGAGTTACGGGAGGGGATCGACTCCTTTGCTTTGATAGTCTGGGATTTGGTTGACTTTCCTCTGTCGTAGCTGGTCTTCATCGTGCAGTGGGTAAGGGGGTGAAGAAACCACAAACCATGGAAGTCTGCAGGTGGAAAGACAGATGATGTTTTTTCAAAAGGAGAATGTACTCCAGGCCAATTACTTCAGAGCCTGCATGTCTGTATAGTTAATTACAGCAAACCAGGATTTGGTTAGCTGAGCTTAGACAAAAGTAGTAGGATTTTTTCCTACTTCAGGAAGGAAGGTGGGATGACAATGCCACAGAGAAGCCCTCAGCTTGTTTTCAAGTGCAAATACTTGGTGGGGCATCAACAGTTACACCTCCACACTGGAAGGGAATGGAAAAATCAGGGTTGTTTCTTTTGCAAAAAAAAATGGCAAAGAAATAGTTATCATAGAATCATAGAACGGTTTGGATTAGAAGGGACATTAAAGATCATCCAATTCCAACTCCCACTGGACAGGCTGATCAAGACCACATCTAACCTGGCCTTGAACACCTCCAGGGATGGGGCATCCACAACTTCCCTGGGCAACCTGTGCCAGGACCTCACCACCCTCATCGTGAAGAATTTCTTCCTGATGTCTAGTTATGTTATATGTGTTGGAAGGGTCTTTAAGGGAGTGCAGTAAGTGTGGGAGCACCTCAGTTTCCCTCCATGAAACTAGGACTAATCCCATAGCATTTCTCCTTGTCTCCAGATCCAGGAGTCAAGTAGAACAAAGAATTCACATAAGTGTTTTGGTGCTCCAGGAAGGTATCTTTGCCAGAAAATCTTTCCTTCAGGAAGATTTCCACCTCACACCCAGTATCTTTCTGTTTTCTTCAGATCTACGTCTGCCATTCAAGTTCTGTGGAAAAGTGTCATTCTTTATATTCTTACTTTAGTCTTGAAATATAGGAGTGTCGAGGGAGAAGGCTGCAGGAGACATAACATGAAAAAGTGTAAGGAAAGGTGCAATCCAAGATTGATGAGGTTTTTGGGTTAAAGCTGTAGGCAGAGCCAGCTCTTGCACACCATAAACATCTGCACAGAGCTTGCTAGTTTATCTTGGTTTAGTTTCTGTTTGCTGTTGTTGTTTTTAATCACAAAATGACTATTTGTGCAATGCAAACAGCAGAGCCTGCTGTGAGCCACTTGGCATAGCCCAGAAATGTCACTCCCTGTATTCAGCCAGCCTCTCCCATGAGGAGGCAGACTGGGCTTTCAACAGCTGCACTGGGGCATTGGCCTCGCTCTTCCAGGAAAACGGGATGTCACTCATCCCTCTTTTTGCTATCCTGTTTTTCCCTTCCTTGCATGGGATTAAGGCTTGCAGATGTAGGACAGCCTTTTCCAGAAGGGATTAGAGATCAAGACCACTCCGGGCTTGTTTTTTTCTTATTAACACATAGAGTTGTTAAGGTTGGAAAAGATCTTGAAGATCATCCAGTCCAACCATTAACACAACACCACAGTGCCTACTAAACCATGTCCCCAAGTGCCACAGTTATATGCTTTTTGAACACCTCCAGGGATGGGGACTCCACCATTTCCCAGGCAGCCTTTTCAATACTTCACCACTCTTTTGGGAAAGAAATTTTTCCCGATATCCAATTTAAGCCCCACTCCCCAGTGTAACTTGAGGCCAGTTCCTCTGAGCCTTTGCACATACAAACATTGAGAGGATGCAAACGGCACCAATGAGTCAATCGAATGCTGGATGCTCCAATAACCAGAGGATGCCCTAATGGGACAATGTCTCCTGGATAGGTTCTGGGTGCATGGGACGTTTTTCTTTGCAGGATAGGCCTACTGGAGCCCAAATCACCCAGCTGCCATGGGATTTTTAGAATCATAGAATCACAGAATCACCAGGTTGGAAAAGACCCACTGGATCATCGAGTCCAACCATTCCTATCAATCACTAAACCATGTCCCTCATCACCTCATCCACCTATCCCCTAAACACCTCCAGGGAAGGTGACTCAACCACCTCCCTGGGCAGCCTCTGCCAGGGACCAATCACCCTTCGCGTGAAAATTTTTTCCTAATGTTCAGCCTAAACCTCCCCTGGCAGAGCTTGAGGCCATTCCCTCTTGTCCTGTCCCCTGTCCCTTGGGAGAAGAGCCCAGCTCCCTCCTCTTCACACCCTCCTTTCAGGTAGTTATAGACAGCAATGAGGTCTCCTCTCAGCCTCCTCTTCTCCAGGCTAAACACCCCCAGCTCTCTCAGTTGCTCCTCATAAGATTTGTTCTCCAGCCCCTTCACCAGCTTTGTTGCCCTTCTCTGGACTCGCTCCAGAGCCACAACATCCCTCTTGTGGTGAGGGGCCCAGAACTGAACACAGGACTCGAGGTGCGGTCTCACCAGTGCTGAGTCCAGAGGGAGAATAACCTCCCTGGACCTGCTGGTCACACCATTTCTGATCCAAGCCATGATGCCATTGGCCTTCTTGGCCCTCTGGGCCACTGCTGGCTCATGTTCAGTCACTGTCAACCAACACCCCCAGGTCCCTCTCCTCCTGGCAGCTTTCCAGCCAGGCTTCTCCTAGTCTGTAGCTGCACAGGGTTGTTGTGCCCCAAGTGCAGGACCCGGCATTTGGCCTCGTTAAACCTCATGTCACTGGTCTCAGCCCAGACTGCAGAGGTTATGTATTCTCTATTTACTCCCAGACCACATCTTAGCCTGAAGCGATGAACTGGTTATGTTGTTGACACTTCCAAGCTGTCCTTGTGTGTGTGAGCTGGGGCTCACTGCTGGGCTGCTCTCCTGTCCCCAGGTGCAGACACCCGCTGTCACAGGCAAGAGGGATTTCGCCTGCCACTTTCTAAGTGAGCAACAAGAGGCCACTTATGAATCCTTCATGGTCGTTACTTGACACGAACCAGGGCATGATAAATCAAAGACATAAATCCCAGCCAGTGCCAGGAACAGATGCCTTTCTCCTCTTGCTTCAAAAGGGCTTGGTCCTGCAAAGTGAATTCTATTTCAGAGGGACTGGTGGAGTCTAAGCTAACTTTATTCACAGCAGTTCTTTCTGAGTGTCTCTGCTATCTTCCCATATGGTATATGGGAGAGAAGCAGCTTGGAACTGGGGTGGAAGACGCACCCTCAATTCTTAAGCACAGTCTCAGACCTACTGGAAAATCCATGTTCACTCCAGGTGACTGAAAATGTGAAAATCCTCACTTGCTCAGTTTTATTTTTAATCTAAGCCTTTTTTCTTGGGTTCAAAATGCATGTTTTATTTCAATTCCATGCCACTTCTGTGTTTACGGCTTCAAAAGAAATTAAAGCAAAAGCACCACTTTGACATTAGTCTAAATGATTTCCTCTTCCCATGCCCTAAAAATGATGCTTCATACCCAGACGATACCTCAGAAATCCCTAAATCACTGCTTGCCATCAATCAGAGTTGAACAGGGGACTGCTCCTTTCATACTTCCCCAGAAATTCAATCTATGGTTTGAGAGGTTGTGTCTTTGAGATCACTAATCTTGATGCAACCTCTACTTGCCCCACAGAGCAGCCAGTCCCTTCTCCACATCCCATAGTGTCTCTGAGCTGATAACACATTAATCCATGAAACATAAGCTCCAGAGAGGTTGTTTCAGCCTCGAGTTGCCACTGCAGAGGGATTAGGGAGAGGTGGGAGAAGGGCTGGATCCTACTGTGGTTTGAGCAGGGAAAGCATCCTTAATTTTCCCATGGATGGTTGTGCTATCAGCAGGCTCTCAGCTCACATTCAAACAAGCATTTTGGTCTGCCCTGCTCGAAGCAGATAAATGCAATTTTAAAGTACTCCAGGCAACATTATCTCCAGCAGTTCTGTGCAGTTTCAGTGTTGAGAGTGTGGGAACTGCGTTGCCTCTCCAAGCTGGAACGGCGGCAGCTTAGAGGTATGATGGGTCAAATAGAAAACCTCCACAAGACAAGCAGAGAGAGACCACCTGGCATCTTTGCAGCATCCCTCCCATGGTAACCGGCCTGGCACGGGGTGGAAAGGAGATGCTGTGGGGAATACGGAGTTTACAAAAGAGCTGTTGGGGTACAGAATGTTTGGGGCGAGGAAGGTGGAGATGGTCAGGGAGGACTTTAAAGAGCCCACTAAGTCAGAGCGATGCTGGACTCTGGCCACTCCATGTGGGGATGTGGCACCTTGTCCTATTATAGCATAGGCAAGGAGATAAATCACAGAATCACAGAATAACCAGGTTGGAAGAGACCCACCGGATCATCGAGTCCAACTGAATGATGGAGCTGAAGGAATAAACGCAGAGGGGTGACAAAACCCTGGAAGATGATCTGCAGTGCCAGGTGTCCCTGGAGAGACCTGGAGCAGCTCATGCGAGGGGAAAATGGCAGAGCTAACAAAGCCATTGAAAACAGGGGCTGTTCCTACTCACCCTGCTCGCAGCACGGCTGTGGCTCCCCACCGTTTGCAAAAGGCAGGCAGCTCCTGAAAAACCTCAAAGCTTTTATATGTGTGCCAAATCGGGCACATCTTTTTTCTTTTTCTTGCACCTTGCTGGTGTCAGGAGAGCTAAATATACTGTAAAGCGCTGGCGAACATGCTAACATTGCTGCCGCCAGCCAAAGCCTCTATGGACCTGGCAATTCTTCAGAGTGTAGGGGCTAGAGTGTATTTACAGGAGGGATAGGGGAGAGATAAGAGGCTTTCTCTTATCAGCGGACGGGATTTGGCAGGGCAACAGTGGCTGGCTTTGTCCTCCTGGCTCGTGTCCATGCCTCCTGCCTGGGGAGGGCAGCTGCCTGTGGGAGGCAATGTGGTGTGTCCTTTTGGGAGGTTCTGCAAGGTTGCTCCTGCCTTGTTGTTTTTGGGTTTTTTTCTTGGCATTATCATAGAATGGTTTGGGATGGAAGGGACATTAAAGCCCATCCAGTTCCAACCCCCTGCCATGGGCAGGGACACATCCCACTGCATCAGGCTGCTCAAAGTCTCACCCAACCTGGCTATGAACACCTCCAGGGATGGGACAGTCGTGACTTCTCTAGGCAGCCTGCACCAGGGTCTCACCACCCTCATAGAAAAACAAATTTCTTCCTAATATCTCATCTCAATCTCCCCTCTTTCAGCTTAAAACTCTCCCCCTTCATCCTATCCCTGCACTCCTTGATAAAGAGCTCCTCCTCAGCTTTCCTGTAGACCCCCTTAAAGTACTGGAAGGCTCCTATAAGGTCTCTCTGGAGTCCCCTCTTCCGCAGGCTGTAAGACCTTCATGACCTCCTCTGGACTCTCTCTAGCAGATTCATCTCCTTCCTGTGAGACCAAGGCTGAATGCAGGACTCCGGGTGAGGTCTCACAAGAGTGGATTAAAGCGGGAGAATCTCTTCCCTCAGTCTGCTAGTTGCACTTCTTTGGATGGAACCCAGGATATGGTTTGGCTTTCTGGACTGTGAGTGCACATTGCCGGCTCATGTTGAGCTTCACATCCACCAACACCCTCAAGTCCCCCTCTTCAAGGCTGCTCTCAATCCATTCTCTGTCTCTGTATTTGTGCTTGGGATCACACCAACCTCAGTGCAAGACCTTGCATTTGGCTTTGTTGAACTTCATGAAGGCAGCATATACGAGGTTTGGATTTCACCATCCTGGCTTTGCCCCAATGGAGAGCTGGTAGGGAAAGCCAAGAGCAGAATTATCCAGAGAGTTTGTGGGGTTGTCCTCTCTCCACTACTGCTCATTAGCACTGCATGGACAGCACAAGGTCTCACTGTCTTGTAAGATGCTCGCGGAGCAATTCAGAATGCTTTTGCAATTGTCTGCATCCAACCTGAACTTACTACACTCTTATTTTCCCAAAACTCCACAAAATTCCCTGTGCCATCAGGCTGCATCTCCAGGAGAGGAAATTTTTATCCTGACTATAAAGCACAGGCTGCTTTGCAGCCCTTGTCTTAACCTTGGTACCCTGGAAAGTCCTCAGGGTACATCACGATTAAGAACTTTATCTCTTAGAAGTGACAAATAATTTGAAACAGGGATGTTGCAATATTGTTTGTTATTATTTACCCGTGTTCCACTAAGTGGCATCATATCCCTTGTTTCTGCTTGCTCCTTTTAACTCTGTCTCCAAACATTGCAAACTTTCTTATTCAAACAGACAGGAAATAATAAGGGAGGAAAAATATTTGCCAACTGAACAGAAATGTATTTGTGGAAGAATTGTTACCAGGTTTTGACTGAGAGTGGGGAGATGAAAAAGGAGAAAAGTATTACTCTGGAAAAGAGAAGAGGAGAAACATTTAATTTCAACTCCCCCCTTTCCCTGATCTTATTCCCCAGACTCACTCCCTTTACCTGGGGTTTGGAAATCACAGCTTCCCAACACTGTGGGTTCCTCCTGCTCCCCTCTTGGTGCTGGGCTAGCTCTGTGTTGGACACAGCAGACACCACACCCAGCTGCTGGAGAGCACAACGTGTCATGTGGGTCCCAGCAACGAGACCTTCCTAATTTATGGAAAATGGTTTCAAAATGAAATTTGCACAGTGAGTGAGTTTTGGCAGCAGGAGGCTGGCAGAGGTATGTCCTGGGTCTTTGGGGAGAGAGCACCAGATGCCACAGCACCAAGATGTTTCCAGTCACATGTGGCTGGATCTATTTTGCAATTAGCGACCATGCCCTGATGTCTACTCAACCAGGAGATGTACTGCAACACTGCAAAATGCTCAGCAAGGCACTTCACCCCTCCTGGCTAATGCAGCTTTGGAGCCAAGGCATGAGTTCAAGCCTCCTGGTAGATCTGTGGACAGCAGGCTGGCCGTGGCAGAGCCCACTATCAGTGAGTTCCTACTTCTTTAGTCTGAGAAATCACGGAATGGTTTGGGTTGGAAGGTTCCCTAAAGATCATCCAGTTCCACCCCTTCCCATGGGCAGCGACACCTCCCACTGAATCGGGTTGCTCAAAGGCCCATCCAACCTGGACCTGAACAATTCTGGGGACGGGGCCCCCACAACTTCTCTGGGCAACCTGCTCCAGTGGGTCACTACCCACACAGGAAAATATTTCTTCCTAATATCTCATCTAAATCTCTCCTCTTTCATCTTAAAACTCTTCCCCCTCACCCTGCCCCTGCACTCCCTGATAACAAGCCCCTCTCCAGCTTTCCTGACATCTCATCTAGGTGCTGGCCACATCCTTCTATGGTCTACAGAAACAGATTCAGCTCATCCACACTCACCTGCAAGTGAGGTTCTCTACAACTACGTGAAAGGAGGTTGTGGAGAGGAGGGACCTGGCCTCTCCTCCCAAGTGACAGGGGACAGGACAAGAGGGAATGGCCTCAAGCTTCACCAGGGTAGGTTCAGGCTTGACATCAGGAAAAAAAAATTCATGGAGAGAGTCACTGGGCACTGGAACAGGCTGCCCAGGGAAGTGGTTGAGTCACCATCCCTGGAGGTGTCTAAAACATGAGTGGCTGAGGTGCCGAGGGACATGGTTTAGTGTTTGATAGGAATGGTTGGACTCGATGATCCAGTGGGTCTTTTCCAACCTGGTGATTCTGTGATTCTGTGAGGTTGAACTTTGTTCACACATAAGTTATTGTCCTTGTTGTGGGACTCTTTTACTCAATGATATCTAAAGCTTTTTCAATTGAAATAGAAGGAAAGACCCCACACCAAAAAGACCAAGGAATTCTCCAAAAAATGGTGAGCCAATATGAGTTGCAATGGCTGGGCAGCTCTGGTTGTTCTCTAGTTGCTCTGTGAAACTACCTGAAAGGAGGTTGTAAGTGGTCTTTTTTCCCAAGTAACAAATGATAGGATGAGGGAAAACGGCCTGAAGTTGCACCAGGGGAGGTTTAGATTGGATATTAGGAAAGAATTCTTTACCAAAAGAGTGGTGAAGCATTGGAAGAGGCTGCCCAGGGAAGTGGTGGAGTCTTCATCCCTATAGGGGTTTGAAAAATGTTTAGACATGGTACTTTGAGATATGGCTTAGTAGGCACTGTGGTGTTGGGCTGATGGTTGGACTGGGTGATTTTAGAAGTCTATTTGAACCTTAATGTGATTCCATGATTCTATTAACCGCCTAGCAGATGCAGAGGGTTTTTGTAGGAGTTGCAGGAAAAGGTGAGGGTTTGAAGAGGAGGGAAGAGGCATTGCTGTGATTGTATTTGGTTTGGATCTTTTTTCTCAGCATGAAAACAGAGAGAAAGAGCACAAGATTACTTATTTAGAGATTCAGCAGTTAGTAGAGGATGAGCCAGGTGAGCCTGGAGATGGGGTTTATCAAAGGTGAGAAAGGAGGGAACATAGAGGTGTTTAAGGGATGGGTGGACGGGGTGCTGAGGGGCATATTTAGTGATTGGTGAGAATAGTTGAACTCAACGATCCAGTGGGTCTTTTCCAACCTGGTGATTCTATGATTCTATAGAGGCCTTAGATAATAAAGGCAAATTGTTTATCCCCTCCTTTTACAGGTGGAAACAGTGTAAAGAGAATCAGGATACAGAAAGGGTTGCCCCAGTCAAGGCAAGGAGCTAAAAATATTTTTGCAGGGAGGTATTTTGCATGAGCAATGACAGCAAATTTGCATCAGATGAGCCTTGATGAGAGGCTGTGGCAGCACCTGAGCGCAGAAACAAGGGCCTTGATGAGCTGTTGGGCTGTGTGTGGGGGCAGAGGAGGGCACCACTCCGAGATTCCTGGTGGGAGGGGTGCAGGCTCCAGCTACCTAAGAAAAACTGCCCACACCAAGTAAGGCTGCTACCGATTTAATCCTAATTATCCATGTATGGCAGAAAAGGCTAATTTCTATATTCAGTTCTAACTGCAGGTGGGTGTTTGCAGATCAAGCCAAGATAGATACAGTTGTGATGTCTTCACCTTGGTTGCAGGGCGTGATGGGAAGCAGATACTGCCCCACTTGGTGGATGCAACTCCCAGACCATACCCCTCTCTGAGCAATGGCATTGCTAATCTTGCAGAGCAAGGAGAAATCTCAGATAGGAAAATATCTGTCTTTAAACCAGAGCTGGTCTTACGCTGTTTGCTTCATCTCTGTGGAGCCATGAACAACTTGGGGTTTGCAGGACTGTAATCACACATGGTGCCTCTGAGAGTGACCAGCCACGGGCTCCTGACCAAGGCATACGGATTGTGGCAGCAGTTTTGCAGCCTCCTCATGCAGAGCGTGGTTGGGGAAGTAATTTTCATTGTAATCTTTTATTTTAGTTATGAAGCCTTCCAGACACAGGGAGTCTTTTTGCTCGAAAGCCAGGAGCTGGTTTTGGGGTTATTTTTTTGGTTATTTTTTTATAAAGAACTCAGCAACTGTCTTTGATGACCCTTTCCAAGTGCTTTCTCTTAATGAATGGTTATTTTTTTGCAGGCTGAGGAAGAACACAGGGCTTTTGACAGTTCCCTTCTGTCATAGTTTCCTTTCTTTTACTTTTCTTTATTTGGTTTTGTTTTATTATTTCTTTCAGGTGAATACTTGAACCAGAAATGAGTCAACTCTTCTCTTTTTTTTGATCACATGCACAAAACATCCCGCAGAGACTGGGCACATTCTGCTTTCTAAGCTCATGGTACTGGCATCTCACAATAACAACCACGTGTTTGATGAGCTCCTAATAACGCTGCAATGAGCCATCTCCTCTTGAAGCCCGCCTCCTGGCACCAATCTGAGACTAAAATCTGTGAAACTTGGACAATTATTCAATTGACATCACTGACCTGGCCTGGTATGGTCATGCGAAAGCTGTCAGGCTGCTGCAGACAGAGTGAAGGAACAATGTAAGTGACCTTTTTATTTAGAGGAGGCTGGAGTAGCGGGGAAGCACAGCCAATGATTACAGGTCTCTGGTGGATTCCCATGCTTTGCTACCTTATAGCATGTCTTAGCAGGCATGGAGGTGCTAGGTGACAGTTGGACTTGATGATGTTAGAGGTCTCCTCCAACCTTAATGATTCTATTCTAAAGTTATGGACCAAACCTCTAAGTTTTTGAGGTCTGTTTACAAGACAAAGACAGAGAGTCCATCACATCCATGTTGATCTCACAGCAGGTTTCCAGACATAGTGTTGGGGTGTGACAGTCTGCAAAATGAAATTGCTTATACCACCATCAGAAAATCTGTCAGTAGAAGAGGCCACGTGATGCCACCAGGTCCCACACTGCACTAGCAATGTTCACTGTGTAGTATCTTCTGGTTTTGCACTGGTTCTTGTCTCATTTTTATCCACTGTGGGTCATGTCTGAGTCAGAGCAGACAGGACAGGCTGTTACAAGAGATGCTGTCTTAGAAATCTTCTGCTGTTCTCTATTTATTGTCATAGAATCATAGAATCACCAGGTTGGAAAAGACCCACCAGATCATCGAGTCCAACCATTCCTATCAAACACTAAACCATGTCCCTCAGCACCTCGTCCACCCATCCCTTAAACACCTCCAGCAAAGGTGACTCAACCATCCCTGCTTTGCAAGGATGGAGTGCATGGGAAGAACAAATGAACTGTCCTCGCAGATTCAAATGGAGAGAGAAAATAAACAATATTTTAATGTAAGATTGTCCTTGAAAACAAGCAATATTGGATTTTAGAACTTGACTGACTGGGCTCCGAGGTGACTTTGCAAGAGAAAATAGACAGCTTCTAGTTCCTAGCACAACCACCAGGCAGGAGGAAGCTCTGAGACATGTAGCCAGCCCTTGGGTAAGAGTTAAG
This sequence comes from Clamator glandarius, assembly GCA_033459285.1. Classification (NCBI taxonomy): domain Eukaryota; kingdom Metazoa; phylum Chordata; class Aves; order Cuculiformes; family Cuculidae; genus Clamator; species Clamator glandarius. The sequence goes on along the minus strand of JAUNZM010000338.1, from coordinate 2,628,357 downwards.
GGGAGAAATTAACCTTCCTCAGGAGCCTTCAACACAGCAGGCATTGGCTATGCTCGACTGTGATGTTGACTTACAGTTTCCTTTGTGGCTTGGTGGTCCCAAAATAGCAGAGAAGGGACCTTGGATGCTATCTGTTAGAGAGGCATAGGAAGGGAGCAGACAAGCTGGCTTCATCTGTGTAGGTGACACATCACCACAAATGGACTGGCTCTTTTGTTTCAAAACCTCACTTCCATCTGGAGTGAGTGGGTAGTGAAGCGTGTCGTCTCTGTCTTACAGTGATAAGGTGAAGGTACAATCTGTAGTAAGGGATGCTCAACATAAACATTATCTCTGTTAGCAGTGAGTGGTTTACCGATTGCAGAATCATAGAATCACAGAACAGTTTGGGTTGGAAGGGACCTTGAAGATCATCCAGTTCCAACCCCCCTGCCATGGGCAGGGACACTTCCCACTGGAGGACTCCAAGTGAGGTCTCACAAGAGCAGAGTAGACAGGCAGAATCTCCTCCCTTGCCCTGCTGCTCCTACCACTTTGGATGCAGCCCAGGACATGGTTGGTTTTCTGGTCTGTGAGTCCACATTGCCCACTCATGCTGAGCTTCTCATCCAGCAGCACCCATAAGTCCTTCTCTTCAGGGCCGCTCTTGATCCATTAAATCTATTTTTCTTTTAGTTTACTCTTAGTGTTATATTAAAAAAAAACCCAACAAATGACAATATTAAAAAAGAACCAACCATAAACCAGCTGCTTCTCTAATTAGCTTTGAGGGAACCAGCTTCTTTTACCACATAACTTAGAATCATAGAATAGTTTGGGTTGGAAGGGACCTTGAAGATCATCCAGTTCCAACCCCCCTGCCATGGACAGGGACACCTACCATTGGATCAGGTTGCTCAAAGGCCCATCCAACCCGGCCTTGAACAGCTCCAGGGATGGGGCAGCCACAGCTTCTCTGGGCAACCTGGGCCAGGGCCTTTCCACCCTCATACTAAAAAAATTCTCATAGCTAATCTAAATCTACCCTCTTTCAACTTGATACCATATCTGGGTGAAGAAGAAGAGCGAAGGCCATGGCTGGGTGGTTCTGCTCAGCAGCTGTCAGGCTATTGTTTGCTTTGAAAGCAGAGTCTTTCTCCTCTCCTGGTTTAGTGACCAAGGACAGCACACACGCTACTGACATTGTGGGACTGAGAAGCAGGACTGTGATGTGTCCAAAGTAATGTTCTCCCATGGTCCCACCAGTGTCCAGGAGACCTGGGACAGAGAACTCATGGTCAACAAGTTGAGCAGAGTGGTGTTTTGACTGTTCATACTGATGTGAGGTTTAATTTATTATAGTGTCCTGTTCTTTTGGGTCATGTAGGGTTTGTGAGGACCCATGGATGCTGGTTAGTTTTTCTAGAGATTTAGCCTCCTTTAGAAGGGCTATGTGTGTACTTTGTGCTTGAAGGCAGTAGACTGATTCCAGCTGGCATCGGTTGGAGATCCAATATACACACAACAGGACTGTTTTCATTGCACTAATTATTGTTGCTGATGTAACAAGAAGCACTGTGATCATAACTCTGAGTCTTCATGGATCTCCACGGACCCATTAAACCCCATTGTAATCTGTAGAATCCCTGGAGGCCATGAAAATTAATAGCACTGTCTATGCATTACAGTTACTACCAGGCAACCCCCTGAAATTCATTTTTGCTGGAAAGTCCGATTCTCTGGAAAACAATGATTCAGAATTACCAACTCTTAGGAAAAGAGGAATCCTGAAAAATCATAAAAAATAATAGTTTAGACACTTCTTTCTCAGCTATCTCAAACTGTCCATGTGTCGACCTTCTCTAAGAGAGATCAGCCTCTTTTTTTCCATAAAATCATAAAAAGATGTGAGTTGGAAGGGATCTTAAAGATCATCCACTTCCAATCCCCCCTGCCATGGCCTCAGGCACCTTCCATGGGATCAGGTTGCTTAAAAGCTCATCCAATCTGGCTTTCAACCCCTCCAAGGATGGGACTTCCACAGCTGCTCTGGGCAACCTGTGCCAGGGCCTCACCACTCTCACAGGAAAACATTTCTTCCTAAAATCTCATCTCTATCTCCCCTCTTTCAGCCCAAAACCATTCCCCCTCATCCTATCTCTGCACTCCCTGATCAAGATCCCCTCCCCAGCTTGCCTGGAGCCACTTTCAGTACCAGAAGCAGCTCAAAGGTCTCCCCAGAGCCTTCTCTTCTCCAGGCTGAACAACCAAAACTCTCAGCCTGTCCTCGTATGGGAGGTGCTCCACCCCTTGGATCATCTTCTTGGCTTCCTCTGGACTCGCTCCCACAGATCCATGTTTTTCCTGTGCTGAGGGCTCCAGAACTGAATACAGGACTCCAAGTGAGGTCTCACAAGAGCAGAGTAGACAGGCAGAATCTCCTCCCTTGCCCTGCTGCTCCTACCACTTTGGATGCAGCCCAGGACATGGTTGGTTTTCTGGTCTGTGAGTCCACATTGCCCACTCGTGTTGAGCTTCTCATCCAGCAGCACCCATAAGTCCTTCTCTTCAGGGCCGCTCTTGATCCATTAAATCTATTTTTCTTTTAGTTTATTCTTAGTGTTATATTAAAAAAAAACCCCAACAAATGACAATATTAAAAAAGAACCAACCATAAACCAGCTGCTCCTCTAATTAGCTTTGAGGGAACCAGCTTCTTTTACCACATAATTCAAAATCATAGAATCATAGAATAGTTTGATTTGGAAGGGACCTTGAAGACCATCCAGTTCCAACCCCCCTGCCATGGACAGGGACACCTCCCACTGGGGATCAAGTTGCTCCAAGCCCCATCCAACCTGGCCTTGAACATCTTCAGGGATGGAGCTTCCCCAGGCAACCTGTTCCAGTGCCTCCCCACTATCTGGTGAAGAATTTCCTCCTTATATCTAGTCTAAATCTGCTCCTCTCCAGTTTATACCCATTGAAATGTCAAACAATTCCCTTCCAGCAGCAAGACACACCTCATATGAGCAGATAAGATGTTTCATTAGAGCAGTAGCTGCTTTCAATATTGCTGAAAACTCATAGCAGTGCAAAAATAAAAGCAGAAAAATATGGAGCTGAACTAGGAGGCAGGCAGGAGAAATCCCAGCTGAAGTCAGCACCAAGCCATTTTCTCAAAAGACCATTAGGTGCATTTTTTTTCTTGTTTTCTCTCTTTTTTTTTTCCACTAGCAAATTGATTGATTTCCAAGAGAAAAATTCAGTCTTGCCTAAACTCCAGTTTCCTGAGCAGCTGCATTTGTGATAAACCTGCAGCCAAGAGACAAATGCCGTTTGCAATGGAATATATGCAGCTCCTCTGCAGACATCCAGGAGATGGATAGGACAACTTTATGCTATTCACTGCCCATTTTAAAGACAAAGAAATGAGCCAGATGTGACTTGGTCTAAATCTTCATCTGTGTTTAACCACTGGCATGTAGGCATTGCAGTTCTGACTATGGAGCGTGAGTTTTCTAAACACTTGGAAAGGACAATCCCTACTTTAAAAATATCCCAGTGCAAATTTAAACAGACTCAGGGATTAAGTCAAGTGTAATTTATGCATCACTCCCTATGGGTGAGCAAATTGATGGAGAGTCTAAGGGTTTTCATAGAATCATGGTATGGTTTGAGTTGGAAGGGACCTGAAAGCCCATCCAGTTCCAACCCCCCTGCCAAGGGCAGGGACACCTCCCACTGGATCAGGCTGCTCCAAGCCCCATCCAGCCTGGCCTTGAACACCTCCAGGGTTGGGGCAGCCACCACTTCTCTGGGCAACCTGGGCCAGGGCCTCCACACTCTTACAGTAAGAAATTTCTTCCTAATATCTAAACTAAATCTCTCATCTCGCAGGATAAAAGTATTCCTGGCCAGTTGGTTTCCAGTCTTTGCACGCAGTCTCTATGGAGACAAGCAGGACTCCTCTTCTTATATGAACAGAGCTGTGGAAATCCTGTAAAACAGGGTAATACAGCAGAAACTGTGTTGAAACTGTACGTTAGGTGAGTGTTTGCTAAGGTGGACCTGGACTTCTGCTCTGCTCTGGAGGTGGGACTTTAACCTTGGTGTCCAGGGGCTGTTCCAGCCATTGGAGATGGTCGTGAGTTGAAATAGAGAGAGGAAAGGTGAACATTTGGCATGGATGGAAAATATTCCTACAGTCTGTCAACCTTTCTGCTCAGCATGACATCTTTTCCCAGGTACTTTTTCTGGGGTAAGTTGAGGCTTTCTGACCAAAAATTTAATTGAGGGATTTCTGATCTACTTCAGCCTGTGATGGTTTCTATCTGCTTGTGCAGGGGGTGTGGGCAGCAGGGGTCAGAGGGGTTTTAGCACCACAGATTGGGTGAAAACAGGTAGGAGGTAGCAGCACAGATGTGTTTTGCTTGGCTGGAAGTTTGCAGCACTAGCTGAAGAGCTCTTCCCTGTAGGAGGTGAGGAGTTTTCCTACCTCCCTTGAGTGGGGTTTTAACAGCTCCTGCAGGTCTTATAGACATAGACAGGTTTGCTGTAGGATGCTGAGCCCACAATGCCGGTGTCTGCAGGGTAGCTGTTAGCACCAGAGGGCTCTGTCTGCCTCTCTGCTGAATCAGCAATGACCATAAATCACCATGGAACCGCTACAGTCATCTTCATCCCTGCCCAGTGTTGTCCCCATGGGACAGCTGGGGACCAGAGGACAGCAGGGTGCACACCACATATAAATAGAGGGCAGTTGTGCATTGCTGCTAGGAGTGAAATCAAGTCTCTTTATATTGTTCAAGTAACAAACAGAGGAAATAACTGTAATCTCTCTTCCCTGCCACTCCTAGGGAGCTATCTTGTTGCCTTTCCTGTGGAGTCCTTCGCTGTGGTGCTGCCTGTGGGAACTGCTGCTCAGATGTATTATTTAAGCTTCGACCAGTTCTTCTCAGGGTTTTCCATTTGGGCATCTGTCTTTGATGACAGTGGGAAAAAAATGAATGATCTCCAGTTTCTATCTATGAGTTGGGATGATCTAGCAGACCCTCTCCTGCAAAAGCTCAACTTGCACAGTGTTACCACCTCTGAATGGTCTGTCTTCTTGCTGACCCTTCCACAACGATTATGTTCACAAAGATATCTGTGTGCTCTTCAACAGACCACAACCATGCTGAGAAAAATCCTTGCCTGGAACCCAAACCACAGAGTTTGGTTCTGCTAAACCTTCGTTACTGGCACCTTGTCAGGCATTTAGGTGTGGGCTGCACTTCCATTTCATAGAATCACAGAACGGTTTGGATTGGAAGGGACCTGAAAGCCCATCCAGTTCCAACCTCTCTGTGATAGGCAGGGACAACTCCCACTGGACCAGGTTGCTCGAAGCCCCATCCAGCCTGGCCTTGAACATCTCCAGGGAGGAGCAGACACAACTGCTCTGGGCAACCTGGTCCAGTGCTTCACCACCTTCACAGGAAAACATTTCTTCCTAATATCTTATCTAGACCTCCCCTCTTTCAGCTTCAAACCTTTCCTCTGCATTCTATCCCTGCACTCCCTAAGAAAGAGCCCCTTTTAAGTACTGGATGGTGCTCTAAGCTCTCCATGGAGTCTTCTTTTCTCCAGGCTGAACAACACCAACTCTCTCAGCCTGTGCTCAAAACAGAGCCCTCAGATCATCTCTGTGGCCTCCTCTGGACACACTGCAACAGGTCCATGTCCCTTCGTGTACTGGGGATTCCGGAGCTGAAACCAGAGCTTCAGGTAAGATCTCATGAGACCAGAATAGATTGGGGAGAATCCCCTCCTTTGCACTGCTGGTCAGATTTCTAGGTTATTGCAACTGAGCATCTGGCTGGAGCTTTGCAGCCTCTCTGAGTGCACTATTCTTCTCTTCTGGAAGCAGTTATCTGGATATCACAGAATCACAGAATCACAGAATGACCAGGTTGGAAGAGACCCACTGGATCGTAAAGTCCAACCATTCCCACCAATCCCTAAATCATGCTCCTAAGCACCTCGTCCACCCTAAACATAAACACCTCCAGGGACGGTGACTTAACCACCTCCCTGGGCAGACCGTTCCAATGCCTAACCACCCTCTCCGTGAAGAATTTCTTCCTAATCTCAAGCCTAAATCTCCCCTGGCGGAGCTTGAGGCCATTCCCTCTCGTCCTGTCCCCTGTCACTTGGGAGAAGAGCCCAGCTCCCTCCTCTCCACAACCTCCCTTCAGGTAGTTGTAGAGAGTAATAAGGTCTCCCCTCAGCCTCCTCTTGTCCAGGCTGAACAACCCCAGCCCTCTCAGCCGCTCCTCATAAGATTTGTTCTCCAGCCCCTTCACCAGCTTTGTTGCTCTTCTCTGCACTCGCTCCAGAGCCTCAACATCCCTCTTGTGGTGAGGGGCCCAGAACTGAACACAGTACTCGAGGTGTGGTCTCACCAGTGCCGAGTACAGGGGGAGAAGAACCTCCCTGGACCTGCTGGTCACGCCATTTCTGATACAAGCCAAGATGCCATTGGCCTTTTTGGCCACCTGGGCCACTGCTGGCTCATGTTCAGTCGGTGTCAACCAGCACCCCCAGGTCCTTCTCCTCCTGGCAGCTTTCCAGCCAGGTTTCTCCTAGTTTGTACCTCTGCTCAGGGTTGTTGTGCCCCAAGTGCAGGATCCGGCATTTGGCCGTGTTAAACCTCCTGCCATTGGTCTCAGCCCAGCAGTCCAGCCTGTTCAGATCCCTTTGCAGAGCCTCCCGACCCTCCAGCAGATCCACACTTCCTCCCAGCTTGGTGTCATCTGCAAACTTGCTAAGGGAGGATTCAGTGCCTTCATCCAGGTCGTTGATAAAGACATATATATATATATCAGACACTCAGAGATAAAGGAAGGATGTGTTTAGGCTCCTCCGAGTCCCCACTCTAGCATCTCTTTCCTCCAAGCATGACATTTTTGGGTTCAGTCTTAATCAGTATAATCAGAACTATTCAGGATTCTCCAGTTGTGACCTCATGAGTGTCTGGTGCAATGACATTAAGGTTTCCATACCAGCATTTAAACTCCTTTTCCAGTACATCCTAGGATGTCCATTTTCCACAGATGCCTCAGCTACTTAAGTTAGAAATGTCCAATATGTCTACGTTTTCTCCTTTTCTGTTATTTCCAGACTGTGATTTTTAATTTTAGTCAACCTTTTTGTTTGATCCCCTCAGTACACACTCTCACACTTTATTAAATCCCATCCTTTTCAGCTTTCCGGTTCAGGCTTTTTGTCTTTTATTATAATTTCCAATTCTGCCCTCTGCAAAGTCTTTATCTCTGTACCTACAGCAACCATCAGCTCCCTGATCTTCCTTTACTAAAAAATATTACTGAAAACACTTTTTTTTAAAAAAAAAAAAAAGCCCAAATGTCTCACCTTTCAACTCCATTAAAAATTTGATTCCTATCCATTGGTTTTCCTGCCATCAAAATCTGGGGATGTCTACACTATCCTCAGCTTGGTCCTTATTCATCTTCACAGATTCCAACCAAATTCTCTTTTTCAGGGCATTACTGAATAAATAAGGTGCCAGGTATGATGTCAGCAAATCAGTCAGTGTGGATCTCAGACAGAAAACTTCTCATATGTCATTTTTCTAGGAAAGCACTATTTTATGGCAATGAATTAGGGAAAAAGGCACAGGAGGAACATGGCTGTGGCAGCTCCTGCTGTCAGGTACAACAGGCATGTCTTGAGGGACAACCGATTTCACAAGAACCACAAGTAGGGTTTGTCCTACCTGGGTTTCATGGTCCAGATGCAAGATCCACTGTAACCACCTTAAACTTCTCATGCTGAGGAAGGAGAGCAGGTCTGATGAGCTGCCTGCAAGGAAGAAATGTCACGGTAAGCCTTAATCTTGTGACCCCCAAAAGAAATCACTTTCCTCCTCAGCAGACTCCTACCCCAGCTTTACACAGCAGACCTGACAATGAACCACAGGAAATTCATCTTTTCCAAGAAATTCCAAGAGAAAAGCTTTTGAGGGTCCAGATCTGGACCCACTCTGTTGCTTGCTGGCTTTATTGATGTGATGTCAGAGATTAATCTGTCCCCTGCATTGTAAGCACTAAAGCTGCAGCTATTGGGAAGAACTGCTCCAGGCTGTGTCTTTGCAAATATCTTGGCATGTGAACATTTAAAAGATGACTTAATAACTCCAAAAAGACTCCAAACCATGCGAGGACCAGCGAGTCATTACATATTGGCAGAACATGCTGGGAAGTGGCCAGCACTACACATCTGCAGCTTGTAATGTGTGCATGAGCCCACAGGGCTGGCTCTGTGGCTAGTTAGCTCTAGATGAGGACTCAACAAAGAAAGTGTAGAACTGAAACAGCCCAGGATCAGAATATTGTGGGGTTACAGGCAGAGGAATTCATTGCTTTGCCCATCCAGTGTCACTGCCTTTATCTGAATTCAGGCTTATCATAGAATCATAGAATCACAGAATGGATTAGGGTGGAAGGGACCATAAAGATCATCCAGTTCCAACCCCTCTGCCATGGGCAGAGACACCTCCCGCTGGATCAGGTTCCTCAAAGCCCCATCCAACCTGACCGTGAATGTTTCCAGGGATGGGGCAGCCACTACTTGTCTGGGCAACCTGTGCCAGTGCTTCAACACTCTCATTGTAAAAAGTTTCTTCCATATATCCAGCTTAAAACCATTCCCCTGACAGGAACAGGGACATCTTTAACCAGATCAGGTTGCTCAGAGACTCTTCCAACCTGGCCTTGAACATCTCCAGGGATGGGACATCCACGACTTCTCTGGCAACATGTGCCAGGGTCTCACCATGCTCATACTAAAAAAATTGTTTTAATATCCAGTCTAAACTGCCTCCCTTTCAGCTGAAAAACATTGGCTGTTGTCCTATCCCTGAACTCCCTGACCAAGAGCCCCTTCCCAGCTTTTCTGGAGCCCCTTCCAGTAATGGAAGCACCTCTAAGGTCTCCTCAAAGCCTTCTCTTCTCCAGGCTGAACAACCCCAACTCTTACAGCCTGTCCTTATCTGTATCCTTGATATTTTGGATTTTTTTTTTATCACATAAATCACTTCCCATGTTATGCATTAGGAGATTTAATTTTATCATCAAAATCTTCAGATTTTTCATCCAGTCTCTCCCGCAGACCAGCGAGTTAAAAATCCTGCAGGTCATATTGACGCCCATTATAAAAAAGAATAATGCCTACAAAATGTGCACTGTAATTTTACATTTTTCTGCATCCCCACAGCATTTCAATGATACATGGCCACAGGTTGCCTGTCTTTCATGTGCAACTCTACACATACACTGAGACCACAGACACTCTCTCATCAGAGATCAGAGCCCCAGAAAGAGAAGAAAATATTGAGTGTGTGTAAGTGTCAAATGTAATTAAAGTGTTCACTGGGGAGTGAACCAATTTATAGGATTAGAAACTGCATGATAAAGGTGAGATGAGTTTAGAGAAGACTTGCTAAATTTCTTTGAACACTGAATTTTCTTTAGTTGGCATTTTCTCCATGCTGAAATATTTGTGAGGGTTCTCAGGACAGAGAGACTTTGCTAGATCTCCAGTTTCTTGTACTATAAAACCTTCCAGATGCAAGCTGAGGTGTATTTTGTCACCTCAGGTAGAAAGGATGCAAACACCACTAAGAACTGCTATCTCCTATTTCCTTGGATAATTTCCTTCCGGGGCTGACTTCTTAGCTTTGCATTAACAAAACCCACTCCCAGGCAGAATTGCCTCACCGGCCTCATTTGTGTGCTGCGAGATAAGGGAATGGATTTGGCTGGTTATCAGTTAATGAAAAGACTGCTGATGAATTTGTGCTCCTGTTGGCAGGGTGTTAGCGCTCTCCTGGGCACCTGCTGTCAACAGGAGGTGGAGGACGGGGTTTCTGCAGCGTCCGTGCCACAGAGCAAGTGGCCCCTGGGGTCTGTATGGCACCACCAAGGGTGAGCGCTGCGGCTGCCCCCCGATATGACAAAGTAATGGATATTTCCGATCGTATCCTGGGCTGCATCAAAAGAAGTGGTTGGGCATTGGAACGGTCTGCCCAGGGAGGTGGTTGAGTCACCGTCCCTGGAGGTGTTTAAGGTTAGGGTAGATGAGGTGCTTAGGAGCATGATTTAGGGAATGGTGGGAATGGTTGGACTCGACGATCCAGTGGGTCTCTTCCAACTTGGTCATTCTGTGATTCTGTGATTCTGTGAAGTGTGGCCAGCAGGTCAAGAGATTGAATTCCGACCCTCTGCTTGTCTTTTGTGAGACCCTACCTTGAGTTTTGTGTTCAGATCTAGGGCCCTCTGCACAGGAAAGACATGGAGCTGTTGGAGCAAGTCCAGAGGAGGCCACAAAGATGATCCAAGGGCTGGAGCACCCCCCAGATGAAGCTCACCTCCCAGTTGAGCTAGTCTAGCATGATCCAGTGGAAGGTATCCCTGCCCGTTGCTGGGGGGTAGAACTGAATGATCTTTAAGGACCCTTCCAACCCAAAACAGCCTATGATTCTGTGATTTCTAAAGAATAAAAAGAAAATCCAAGGCAGGATGCCCCCATGGCCTCCACCCAGGTTTGTTTATGCACCAGAGATGTAATTATACAGGCTGAATCCTTGCAACAAAATGACACTATTTACTTTCCTTTTTTTTTTTTTTCTGTGAATAGATGATTACAAATTCCCTTTCCTGTGAGGTTCTGCAGACTCGGCTGCCATAGTGTTTTGAACATTTTCAATGGAGAAATAAGTGAATAGATTTTTCCCTGATCCTCATTCCTCATGCAATCTTTTCACTCTTTTGGGGTACTGAAATGAGCTCAGCCCAAGGGTCAGGGTGGGTTTCATTGAAAATGGGCATCATTTGCCAGTGTTTGGCAATAGAAACCCATTGTCAGCAGGAGATACAGGGCTTTGCTCTGAATTTATGTGCCTTTGGGAAATCTTGTTCTGACTGCATGTTTTGTGGACTGAAAACCCTTTCCTTAGTCCTTACTGAGCAGGAGGTACATCTGCTAAGGGATGAACAAAGAGAAAATACATACAAGGGGAAGGAAATTTGAGCAGGTGATTTATATATACAGAGAATAATCTGAGCTCAGGTATAAAACTAGCAGTTGCCACTTGTATTTTTTTTTTAACCAAACCTTAATCGAATTCATAGAATCATAGAATAGTTTGAGTTTGACGAGACCTTAAAGATCATCTAGTTCCGACCCCCCTGGCGTGGGCAGGGACACCTCCCACTAGATCAGGCTGCCCAAGGCCCATCCAACCTGGCCTTAAACACCTCCAGGGATGGGGCAGCCACAGCTTCCCTGGACAAGCTGTTCCAGTGTCTCACCACTCTCATTGTGAAGAAATTCTTCCTAATGTCTAGTCTAAATCTGCCCCTCTCCAGTTTATACCTGTTCCCCCTCGTCCTGTCACCACAAGCCTTTATGAATAGTCCCTCTCCAGCTTTCTTGTAGTCTCCTTTCAGGTACTAGAATTTCACTATAAGGTCTCTGCAGAGCCTTCTCTTCTCCAGGCTGAGCAACCCCAACTCTCTCAGCCTGTCTGAGATTCTTCCATTTGAAGAGCTTATCTATATCTTGTTCTCTCTTCTTTAGTCCTACCCCAGAAAGAAAGAAACAGAAGTGTGTAAGAACAATGAGACATTTTAGACATCCATAGTGGTTCTGTTATTCCCAGCAGGTTCTTGTGCCAGCTCAAGAATCTGCATGCTACAAAGGGAGTGAAATAAGTTTCTTCAGCAAAGAGTCTGGTGTCCCACAAAGCAGCACATGATGTTGTGGATAAGATTGCCCTCAGAGACCTCAGAAAAGCCACAAGCTCATCACCATACATGCTAATTTCCACACAACCATTTGTGATGTTGGACATCCAGGAAAATATCAGGTAAGTCACGTTTGTGTGGTGCGGAACGCTGCCTGGGAAGGAGTATGAAAAGTATATGGGGGTTCAGCTGTTAAGTCCCAGTGTCCAACATGATGCTACGATCAAAAACTTACAAGTCTTTGTATAAGCCAGATGGGGCAGCTCAGGTTGGAAAGTGAGATCGGGTTGTTGACCCAGGGCTGCCTTGGTCATCCTCACTTCAATAAGCTGAGATCTGAAAATGCAGTTTTCAGATGTATCATCATTTTTTGCAAGGCTTCTTATCCCGATTTGGAGACCAAAACCCACTGCCTGAAGTCAGGACTATGGCTCTGCTGGAAGAGCAGAGACAGGGGATGGGGTGACGTAGAGGAGTGGGCACAGAGGTAATCCTCCAAATGAACCGCGTTGTCTTTGGGTCTGGATTCTAATAGCAAACTCTAACATTTTCCAAATCAACCCCTTACTTTACTCCTCTCCCTGCACCCACCCAGTGCTAATTGCAAAATAACTGTCAGGCAGAGTGTCAGGCATCCAGCCTGCTCCTGCCTTCACTGAGTTGACAAATACTTTGCTTCTTGATCAGCAGCCTAAGACTGATCATTTTTAACAACTGCCTTTTGTCTTTGAGGCCTCTCAGTACCAGAATCCCAAGGGCTGTGCTTGTGCTACTGACTAAACGCAGTCCCAAGCCCTCTCTCTGTCTTGCTATTCATCACTTACGTTATAATCTCTGAATTCCTTTGTAGAAGCAAAGCCTAAGCAGATATGTAGTTTCATTTATCTTATTTGAGCCATCTGGACAGGGGCATGACTACAAAACACAGAAGTGTGTGAGCAGCAGCTCTGGGTCAGACAGAGCATCCACCTAACCCCATACCTTGTGTCTGGCCACCACCAAAAGCAGGATGCTCTAGAAAGGTAGAAGAGGAAAGCCTGCTGGGCCTGAGTCTCCTAGTCCAAGCAAGAACCTACCATCCCCTAGACACGTTCTCTCAGACACTTCCTGAGATGAAAGTGGCCTCTGCACGTAATTTGTAGTTAATTTCTCTTCTGTTAGTTTGTCTCGTCTTGGTAGGAGCCCACATTAGTGGACAGCTTCCACATGATTTCATGGAGATATATGGCTCAGATGTGAAGAACCATCTCAGTAGGCCACTCATATATGCAGCACCCACTGTCAACCTTCTCTGCACCTTCCACAGGCATCTCAAGAGCTTCCAGGGATAACACGGCTGTTTCATGCCAGGTCCGTAGGACAGACCAGGTAACGTAGACAGAAAGTACCTCCATCATGCAAAGGACTTTCAAGGGCACTTTTTACATCCCATGTAGACGCAGCCCGTATCTCCCTGGGGTGTCAGCTGTGAGTGTAACAGTTGTGTTAGCTTCATTTGGAGTTACAATGTCTAAGAAAATGCAAGTCCTATACTTTCAGAACTCATGAAATATTAATGTTGAGTGGCTAAACAGGACTTCAAAGGAGCCACAAGGGGACTAAGACAACCAAAACCCATAGGATTTCAGCAAAGATCAAATGCATTACTCTTGTGGGAAATATGTGGCTTTTCTCTGTCATCTGCTTTGCCCTCTAAGCTAGGTAAGTGAGAGCCTTGCATCTCACAGTGGGGGAAAATATTTGTGCCGGTCACCCTCTTCTCAGATGGAAATCCTCAACCATTTCTGGTCTCTTGTTTACTTTTCATTCTTGTGCTCTTTGTCAGGCTTGGAAATGCACCAGCTCTGATGGAAAGCCTGCTGAAGGGGGAATGGGAGATGGACAGCAGGATCCCTTGAGGTACACCATGCTGGTGGTCTCCCATCAGGCAAATCTCTCCTCCTCAGAAGCCTTTGGCCTCTTTGCTTCCTGCCTTGTCTCGAAGCCTGTGGCCACTCGCCATGGATAAGCAAAGAAATGAGGTAAAAAGACTGACAAGGAAGCAAAGGTGAGGAGCAGAGAGGATGCTTCCACGCTTGGATGAAGATCTTGGGTTCAGCTGAAGAGTAGAGGCCAGTGAAAGGGAAGCTGCCAGAAGTAAGATTTAATCATCAGCTCCCTTCAGCCCAGGGTCATCCTCAGTTCTAGCATGTGGGTTTGGTGTGGAAGCAAATGCCTGATTGTGAAATCCCCTCCTGTGCTGTCACCCTCATGGACAGACTGATGAATCTTGAGAAGCCCTTCTGTCCTGTACAGCCAAGTGCCAGAATAAGTAAGGCTGCAGTGTGGGATTTCAGCCTAAGTGCTCTAGGAAAGCCAGGAGGCACCTGGCCATGCTTGCGAAGCTAGAACTTCTGTTAAAATCTGCTGCACTGTGGAAGGCTTCAGCTCTCTCCCCTCCAGTACAAGACAGATCCTCTAGCAACAGATATTGGGTGTCTCCACTCAGTTCAGTTTCAGTTTATATCTAATAAGACCTTGCAATGAGTTTTTAACTGCATTGGAGAAACCAACCCTGAGCACCAGAGAAAGCAGGAAAAGGTAATTTCTGCTGGTGGCAGGAAGAGAAGAGTGGCCTTTACAAGAGGAAGATGTTCAAAGGCATCTGTGGACGACAACAACTGGCAGTGATTTCTCCCTTGTTCACATTATTGGGGTATAGATAGTGAAGCTAATGGCTCTATGGTTCCGGATACAATGTGTGAGACTGTTTATAGCATCCATTGAGAGGCATTTACTTTTACTCTCATCGGCAAATAATTGTTTACGTCTCGTGTTTTGAAACGCAGCTGGGTTCCAGCCTTTCCTCACCAACTGGCAGAGCCAAGTGAATCCATGCCCATGTGCTGCTCTTTAGCAACACAAACAGCACAGCCAGATTCCACTTAGCAGGGTTTGCTCACTCCCCAAACATGCAAGTCTTGGCTACAAGCACGCCAGCTCATTTCCAATGGCTCCTTGAGCACAGCGAGCTCTGTGGGAGAGTCACAAGTGTGTTAATGGGTGGCTGAGCACCTGCAAGATATCCTGGAACAAGAAGCGACTTGATTCTTGTGTCAAGGTTGAGGTTGTCTGTAGTTCCTCTTCATCAGCTCCCCTTAATCAGTTCCACTCATGTTCTGGTGACATCTGTTGACTCAACGTAACCCTCGTCTCATTTTGGCCTCTCTACCTTCTCTGGGTTTATCAGTAACGGTAAGTTGCATTTGTCCAACTTAAGACTCTGAGAGCCTAAACAGCAGGTCAGGTTATGAAGGTGGAGATGAAAAACTGTAGCTTTGAGAAGATCTACATGGATATCTAGGGTCACCTTGGATGGATGACATTTGAATCACGGAATATGAGGACAGACTGAGAGAGTTGGGCTTGTTCAGCCTGGAGAAGTGAAGGCCCTATGGAAACCTTATGGCAGCCTTCCAGTACTTGAGGGGAGCCTAAAGAAAAGCTGGGGAGGGGCTCTTTATCGGGGAGTGAAGGAATAGGATGAGGAGGAATGGCTTTAAGCTGAAAGTGGGGAGATTTAGATGAGATATTAGGAGAAATGTTTTCCTGGGAGGGTGGTGAGGCACCGGCCCAGGTTGCTCAGAGAAGTCACGGATGCCCCATCCCTGGAGGTGTTCCAGAGCAAGCTGGATGGGGCTTGGAGTAACCTGGTCCAGTGGGACGTGTCCCTGCCCATGGCGGGGGAGTTGGAACTGGATGGGCTTTAACATCCCTTCCAACACAAACCATTCTGTTTCTGCAATTCCATGATCTAGTCCAACTCCCCGTTCATCCATTCTGAGGTGCACGTGATGCTGTATCCTGCCATATCCTATTTGGAGTGCACAGGTTCAGTCAAAGTCCCTTATTGTGCTGCTTGTTCCAGCAGAAGAGCCGTGCTTGGAAGTACTCTTGTTCCTCCTTGTGAGTTTGTTATCAGCTGTGGGAAGAAAGGACACGGCATCCAGATGATCAATAATAGGAGCTGTTATTGCTAGACTTGACCTGCTCATTGCCTGAATAAATTCTTATTGCTCTTTTAGGTTGGAAGGTCTTCTGTGCAGAACTCCAGCAGTGGTACAGGCATCTGCCTGCTTCTCAGTAAGAGCATTGTGACCAACGGCCCAACCAGCTCTGCAGATACAATCTTTAAGATCTTTTATGCAGAGTTAACCTACACAGTTTAAACACAACTTAGAGGTGAAGATCAAGCTGAAGGCAATGTCCTGTTGGTGTGAGCTGCAAATCATAGAATCATAGAATCACCAGGTTGGAAAAGACCCACCGGATCATCGAGTTCAACCATTCCCATCAATCACTAACCCATGTCCCTCAGCACCTCGTCCACCCGTCCCTTAAACCCCTCCAGGGAAGGGGACTCAACCACCTCCCTGGGCAGCCTGTTCCAGTGCCCAACCACCCTTTCCGTGAAAAATTTTTTCCTAATGAGATGATGGTGTACAAAAAGCTGAAGAACTGTAGAACTAGTGTTACAGTGATGGGTTAATGCTGTATTTCAGCTAAGGAGGCAATGAGACTTTATTCAGGGGCCAGATCTGAAGAAACAGGATATGAAACCTGAAATCTGGGAAGGAATCAGAGGGAAAGAAATTTAGAGGAAGCAAGAGTAGAGTGCTAAGGCAGCCAACGGCTTGTTGCACAGGTGAGAAATCCAAGGTCTGTTGGCCACAGCTAGATCCAACTACCTAAAAGCTGCATTTTTGAATGCTAGGGCTGCACCATTCCTCCCTTCTGGGAAGTGAGTATGGATCACAGGAGAGAGGAGGGAGAAGCCACTGCTTTTTGTTTTCCAGTCTGATCCCAGGTTCAGGCCACTGACGGAGCGGTGAGGGACGGCTGACTCATCAGGCATTTTGCTGTTTCTCAGGAGCCATACGAAGCTCCTGACACCCTCTGATTTTGTGTTACATAAAGGAGCAACACCCCACTGCCAGATGTGCTATATCACATTCCCATTTAGCAGACTCCTTCAGGTCTCCAAACCATGTCATGTTTATGTAGACTCCCAAGCACCAATTATGCAATCTTTCTCATTCTCTCCAGCCAACAAACATCCAATTAAAATGTGCAGTTACCATGGTTTCTTCCTCACCAACCTAGGTAGTTTAGATGTGAAGTTTGGGTTTTTGAAAAAGAAGAAAACATGTTTTCTTTTTAGGAAATGTGCTCATTAGATTGATGGTCTTGAAATGTTCTATTCAGCCCACTTTGTGTTTGGGGAGTTTGATGCTGTTATTTTGTTGGTTTGGTTAGGGGGTTTTTTTCCAAATCCATGGAAAGAGACAAGCTCGGGAATGGTTTACCATGACAAATATATTGTTTTCAGAGTAAATTTGAGCAGACAGAGAGGAGGACTGGAGCTGGAGAATGTTTGCTGGAGTATATGAACGTGCTGTTGGAAATAGTCTGTTGTTGGTAAAAGCTGGGTTTAATTGTAGTCTCTTAAAATCCCTGAATGTCACATAAAGAAAAATGCTTAACAACAAAACCAGTCTTTTAGGGCAGAGTTGAAAATGAATGTAGAGCCTAGAAACAAATTGCAGTTGCCTGGACTGGGTCACAAACCCAAGACTTTCGTCATGCAGCATGTCCCACAATCCTGCTTTTCAGGATCTTTACATGGGAGAGGAAACTGGACTCAAAAATCCCAGCTCCACACAATACCTTAGGGACCAGGCAATGTAATCCAGCTATTTGTTCCAATGTCTTCTACAAGGAGAACAAGAGGACACTGCAGGAAGGTCACAGCAGTTGCAGGGGCAGCAAGCAGAATGTGTCTGTGATATGGTGAAGTCAAGCTCAGCTGAATCCCATGGCGTGTTAAGACAATGTAAAACTTAGCTTGGGCTGTGATAGAGACATAAAGCATAATTCACAGCTCTCCAAGCCATCTGTTTGTACCTTCTCCCTTTTTAAAACTTAAGAGGAGGCACAGGGAAAAAAAAGGTTAAGACTCAATGAAACATTGGTAGGTCTAGGGATTAGCAATTCATCATAAATTACCAGCAAAGAAGTGGTAATGAAAGCGGAGCAGGGCTAATTATGTAGTTTGCAAGGCACTGCAGAAACCTCATCTAGATAGATTCATCACCTTTGTTGTCCTCCTTTCTCTTTCTCCTCTCCGTGTTCAAGGAAGAATGGTTTGGGTCAGGAAGGACCTTAAAGCTCATCCAGTTCCAACACCCCTGCCATGGGATCAGATTGCACAAAACCTTATGATTCTATGATTTTATGATTTTGCAGTAAAGGAGAAGACTATGATCACAAGCCATGATGCTCCGCTTGTCTTCAGGGCCAGAGAAAATGCCTTGACCCTATTAGTTTGCTAGTCAACATTTTGTCCTGCCTAATGCCTTGTATTTATAGAGCTTGGTCAAACTGAAAGGGTATGTTTGGGGTCAACAACAGGCAAGGAGAAGAGTTAAGGTAGATAACAGAGCATCTGCACAAGCACTGAGGGTATGGACTGTGGAGGAATGTGTTTTGGATGAGGTTTAGAAGGTGGCTTTCTAACACCGTGATCATGAGGTGGTGAAAGGGTTGCTGATCTGGGTGGTGGCTGCAAAGAGGACAGCCACCTCATTCATGACAGCCTCATTCCTGACAGCTCTCCTACATCCTAGTTTTCACCTGTCACTCCAAAGGGAAAAGCTTCCTCATCCTACACTCTTCAGCAGGGTTTGACTTTGAGCAGCAAGTCTTTGCTTAACCTGGGACATGAAGATTGACTCATGGTGCATCCCAAGTGTATTTTCTTCCCTTCTGTGCTGGATTTTGGGAATCCTGACCACAGAAACCCAAAGGGAACTGTACTGGGCAGTCAGAGACCAGAACTGAGTGCTGAGCCAAGCATGAACATGGGCCTGCTGATTAATGGAGACACTTTCTGATGGGAACACAGTTATGTCATGCTCTGAGGACATGGGAATGCACACAGGATAGAAACGATACCTTTCAATGACACTGCTGGTGAGCTGCAAGGATTCTCAGTTTTTATACCTGCCCAGAGTGGATGTTGACTTCCTGGTTAGAGGAAAATGAGAAACCACAGCCAGAAGTCTTTACATTCACAAGCAAAGCCAGGACAGAGCAGGCTCCTCCAGAGGCCAAGACGTATCACAGGCTGCCTTCCTCCATCCCACTGGAAGGAGACTGGTGCTACGAGCTCTCCCATCTCAACAGACTCTCTGGTAAGTGTGGCCTGAGCAGTTCCAGCTCATGAGCTCATCTGCTTCCCTAAGGTTAGGATGGAACAACATTTCACCACTGATGGAACCCTCAAAGCAAAGCAAACCCACTGAAGCCATAATTATGTCTTTATTGTCCGGAGCCAAGCCGTGTGGGGCCTGGCAATGTGCCTTTCATTCTGCAGAGACGATTACATTTATACTACATTACACATTGCGGGTTGGGGTTGGTAGTGCCGTTGTAATTCAGTGAGGGGCATCTCCATTCAGATCGCTCCCTCGGCAGTGCTGTGAGAGCCATGTGTACGCAGATCCCAGAGAGAAGGACTTTGTTGCCTTTCTCTCGGGCAAGTTCCTCCTGGCCACCACATGGAGTGATGTAAAAGGGCTTTGTGTTGCTTGTCAACAAGGCAGCTCCAGCTGTGGCTGAAAAGAGCACGGATGAGGTGGGTGCGCAACACAAAGGAGGAGCAGCACAAAGGTGTTCGTTGATTAGGCTGGTGCAAAGAATTGTGGGTCTCAGGTGTGACTTGTGAAAAAGAAAAACTGAAAGCAGAGCAGTATAATGAGGAAAGAAGATAGATTTGCTGAGAAGGAAGGCATCCTGGTGGCAGCATTAAGGCAATACGAGGGGCATAATGACAATACCAGAAGAGATGGGTATGAACATGAACCAAGGCCACTTGAGAAGGTGATTGTGAAGCCTGGAGATGTCAAAGGAGCCAAGGGCTCAGTTATATGTGGGGAGAGATGTGATTGGTGAGCAGAGATGTGATTATGGACAGGGGTGGCTACGAAGGGAGAGGGGACAAGACCTTGAATGAAAAGGTGAAAAGTGGAGTAGAAGCAGGGCTGCTTGTTAAATGAAGAGGAACAAGTGAGAAGAGCAATGTCAAGATGCAGAAAAGATGAGAGGAGAATGATTTGGGAAAGGCTGCAGCATCTGAGTGACAGATGTTACAGCAAAAAGAGAGCAAGGTGAAGGGATTTGAGTCAAAGTCCCTTAGAGAAGAGAAAGCTGGATGAGAGATGAATGTGGAGACTGGAGGAGAGGTGATGAGGAACAGGCAGGGCTGTTTGTTGCGGGAGGCTACGTTAAAGGAGAGGGGGGGAAAGGAGAGAGCTGGCCAAGAGCCTGTGTTTGCCATGGCCAGTGTGGGCCAGAATATAGGGATTGGAGGTGGTTTGAATGTTTCAGAAACACTGTGAACATGCTGCTTTCAGACTTTTCCTCCTACAGAGCTAGAGAGAACAGTCCTGCAGCCTTGAGGTGGGAGTTGTCCTTTCTGCTTGGGCCTACAACAGTTGCTCTGGTGTACAGCAGGCGTTTCTACTGCCCCAACGCTAATTCTTCCCTCTCCTAAAGACTTCTTCCAAAGTCAGGAGAATGACAGTGGTCTCCTGAATTGTTTGGTGCTTACCTGCCCAAATCCATGCCTCATTAACCTCCAGAACCCATGTGTGTGCACAAGAACAAGTAAAACCTAGGCTCTTTTTAATACCACACCTCAAATTTTTGAAGACATTGGGGAAGGAATGAAGTGTCTGGGTTAATGCTGGATGAGGGGTAATAGGGAATCAATTGAATAACTCCTAGGAGATTAAGTTTTACGTTGATGGACAAGTGGCGATGATTTTCATGAGTGTATAATGACTCCAGGGTATTCATGAGCACAAGGAACTCCACCAGTTTGTAGGAGGGGCAAAGGACCACTTTTCAGTCAAGGATCTGCAGTCGGCCCTGGCTGAAGGGCAAGTCCAAGATTTGATGAAGCTGATATGATTTGACAGCTCCTGTGTGTCTTGCTTCTGATCAGAAGGCTGCAAGATGGTTGGACCACAGAGCAGCAGAAGACGTTGGGCTGAACCAGGAAGGAAGGACTGAGAAACAGGCACTGGCTTTTTCAGAGGAACTGCTGGGCTGTGGACACATCTCACCATGCATTGAATAAACAAGGCAAATCCAAAGTAAATGTTGAACTAGGCTAAGAATAGCGTGTCAGCCTATTCCGCAGACATCGTCAGCCAAAGGAAGGAGAACACCATACAAACCACATTAGATATTTAGAGTGACAAGATCTCTGCTAGTAATCAGCTATTATCACTCCATTGCTGCAAACTGTGTTTCTTTCCCACAGAACAGGCTGTCTTGATGATACTAAGACTTCTTAGTATAAAGAAGTAATGGGAAGTATGTCAGGTCCAAAACAAGATATGGCCCAATGGTAAATCGTATTTACACACCACAGAGCTATTTACCCACCAGGCTGTGACTCAGAATCTCCTCCAAAGTTCCCTTATGCAAACTTGTATAAATCATTTCACCTTGTGTCACCTCAATAGAATGGGGAGATTACTGCCTTATTCAGCAAGATCATCAGCATTTCTGTATGTTCACGTCCTCCTGTGCACCACAAGTGATGACAGTAGTAATGGAAAGCAACACATCACTTGATTCACCTGAAAAGTGGCAAAGCTAAATCAAATGAAAGGAAATTTAGGCATTGGAGCATGTTCTTTCAGACATACCTGAGCTGATGAGAATTCATAAAAACATCGTAAGTATGAAAACACTGCAAAATACTCAGAATGACCTAGTTTAAAGCAAAAGCCAGGGAGACATACCCTGCAGAAGTGACTCATGTTATTCTGCCGAAGATATCCAGAACATTGTTGGGTTCAACAAGGCTTAGGGTCCTGCACTTGGGGTACACCACCACTATGCAACATTCCAAGCTTGAGGAAAGCTGCCTGATGGAAAAGGACCTGGGGATGCTAGTTGACTGTGACTGAACATGAGCCAGCAGTGTGCACAGGTGGCTGAGAAGGCCAGTGGCATCTTGGCTTGGATCAGCCATGGTGTGGCCACCAGGCGTAGGGGGGGGATGGTCCCCCTCTGCTCAGCACTGGTGAGGTAGCACCTTGAATCCTGTGTTCAGTTTTGGGCCCTTCAGTATATTGAAGACATTGAGGTGCTGGGGCACATCCAGAGAAGGGGAATAGAGCTGGGTAAGGGGCTGGAGCACAGGGGTTATGGGAAGCAGCTGAGGGAAATGGGGGTGTTTAGCCTGGAGAAGGGGAGGCTGAGGGGAGACCTCATTGCTCTCTACAACTACCTGAAAGGAGGTTGTAGGGAGGTGGGTATTGGTCTCTTCTCCCAAGTAACAAGTTATAGGATGAGAGGAAATAGCCTCAAGCAGCTCCAGGGGGAGGTTTAGATTGGATATTAGGAAATATTGCTTCACTGAAATGGTTGTTAAGCACTGGAAGAGGCTGCCCAGGGAAGTGGCTGAGTCACCATCTCAGGAGGTATTTAGAAGACGTGTAGATCTGGTGCTTGGGAACATGGTTTAGTGGGG
This sequence comes from Clamator glandarius, assembly GCA_033459285.1. Classification (NCBI taxonomy): domain Eukaryota; kingdom Metazoa; phylum Chordata; class Aves; order Cuculiformes; family Cuculidae; genus Clamator; species Clamator glandarius. Next base: position 2,605,980 of record JAUNZM010000338.1, on the reverse strand, counting down.
GACTTGGCAGTATTAGATTTGCGTTTGGACTTGTGGATCCTAGAGGTCTTTTCCAAGCTAAACAATCCTGTGATTCCTCCTGCCGGCCTCTACGCCCAGTCCCAAAGGGAAGATGATGGATGAAGTGGCCTGACTCCTCCAGGCAATTATGTGTCATCTAATCAGCAGATAAACACCTTCTTATCCCCAATTCTGCCTGTTCTGGCGTGACAGGGAGGCTTCTCTGGTTAGGTAAAAAGCTTTGTGCAGCACAAATGCATTTTGTCACATTAAGGGCAGAGTATTTCGAAGTGTCTCCACTCTTCCACATTTAGGGAAAAGATAAATTAGCATCCTGAGTTGCCATGGTAAATAATACAGCAGCACCCCACTTAATGCCACTCGGCAAATAGTTTAATATTGAATGACTGTAATTTTGCTTTGGAGTCTGGAAAATAGATTCTGAGACCAACTGAACAGTAGCTGATGAAAGTAATTTTGCAGCGGTCTTCTAAGCAACCCCTAACCCAGCCAATCAGGCAGCAGCCAGAAAAATAAGAAACCTTATAGTCTGATTTTTTTAAAGTATCTTGAAGCAGAAATTGGACTGTAGATGTGCTATCAATGCACTTACTGGGGATGTGGGTTCTCTAGTGATTAATGGCAGGAATGCCTTCAGTATACATCTCCATTATTTATTAAGTATTGACAGTGGGTTTAGAGCAGCACATGGCAGAGGAGAAGTCCCAGTTCTCAGTGCAGTGATTTAAATAGCTCTTTTGAGCAATGCTGCTTTAGGGGATGTGTTGAATGTAGTGAATAGCTCTGGGAAAACAAACTCCTCCAGGACTCTCTTCTCTTTTCTGATGCTTTCTCCCTGATTTCTTCTCCATTCCCCTCTCTCAGCAGCCTGAGCAGAAAAACTGTGGTGTCTGGAGAGCCTAAATTGTCCTCGCTGTGGCAGGGCAGAACATAACTTCATGCCTCCATAACTTAGCCCTTGCCTGGTGTGCTGTCAGTTCATGCTTGCCTAGGCTTTCTCCCAGGGGAGATGCTTCATGCCTCAGTTGCAGTGGAGAAAAGGGACAGCTCTGGCAGTCTTTGCTGAACAAGAAGTTAGGGGAGCTGGATTTTGTTCTCTGCTCTACCATCGCTGTCCTGTTTCTCCTCAGACAAGTGGTAATGGTTTTGTATTACCATTTTTGGGCAAGGAAGTTACATATAGGTTTCTTATCCCACATCCAGAGAGACTGTTTCTCGTTGGGTTTTCCATGGTAAAAGCAGACTAAGGTGATGTTGCAATTTCCCAAGTGTGGTTTTGCCAAGCTTCTCAAGAGAGAAGCATTTGTCAGTGATAAATACACTTTAAAGATTCGTAGAATCACCAGTTTGGAAAAGACCCATCAGATCACCGAATCCAACCATTCCTATCAATCACTAAACCAGATTAAAGGCTTCCAAGTGTCCCACTAAAACTCAGTTCATCTGAACTGGTGCCTTCTCCACCTGCCCGAATTCAGGCTATGATGACGGAGAGGGTGGTTAGGCATTGGAACAGTCTGCCAAGGGAGGTGGTTGAGTCACCGTCCCTGGAGGTGTTTAAGGTGAGGGTAGACGAGGTGCTTAGGAGCATGATTTAGGGATTGGTGGGAATGGTTGGACTCGACGATCCGGTGGGTCTCTTCCAACCTGGTTATTCTGTGATTCTGTGATTCTGTGTGTTAGGCATAGGAGGAACCCCTCACCGACACCAAGGGGTGATGTGCTTTCCTCCATCTGGAACCAGTTAACACCATCAGAGCTGGAGGTGAGACGGTGATAAGAGTTGAAGAGGGATCCACCTGCACAGTGTCGTAGGGGACTAGGACTGGTCTTGGTTTGTAGGCATTGCCTCTGTTGTGGTCTGTGGGCGGAGGAGCTAGAGAAAGATGGAGCTAAAGGGAGTGTCTGTTTGCATCTCAGAGCAAGGAAACATCAAGGAGCATCACTAGACTCAAAGAAGACCTGGACTGAAGTCTAATCCTAACACCCTATGTGCTGTGGAGAAGACCAGCTGCAGACAGATCCTCAGGCTGCATCCTGGACTAATGTGGGGACCATAAACACACTGGAAGGAATGCACTTTATCCTTCATCCAAGATAGTGATCTAAGTACTTTGTCTTTATCCAAGATATTGATTGGCCAACCAGCAACTTGAAGTGGTGGATCCGGATTAGGCATCTGTTTGTGGAAGAGCATTAACAAAGCATTACAAGAACTTTTCATAAAATCTTTCAACTACAACTACCCAAAAGGAGGTTGTAGAGAGGTGAGTGCTGGTCTTTTGTCCAAGTGATGGGTGATAGGATGAGAGGTAATGGCCTCAAGTTGCCCCAGGCCAGGTTCAGATTGGACAGTAGGAGAAATTTCTTCACTGAAAGGGTTATCAGGCCCTGGCAGAGGCTGCTGAGGGAGATGGTGGAGTTCCCATCCCTGGAGATGTTGAAAAGATGGGTAGATTAAGTGCTTAGGGATATGATTTAGTAGTAGACAGGTACGGTTGGGCTTGATGATCTCAAAGGTCTTTTCCAACCAAGGGATTCTATGATTCTATCAATAAGACTACTCTGAATATTTAGTTTGGGGCACTGAAGAGACGCCAGCCCCAATGCACTTTGAATGTATTCAGTATCCTACCTTGTTGCTAAAATCAGCCTCTCATAGCAGGTGGTTGACTTTTTGTCTCCTGCCTTTGGTGGTCCAGGAAGGGTGGGAGATGGTGGCGAGCAAGGGGTGCAGAACAAGCATATCCAATTTATTATTTCTCCCTTTTTTATAACAGAAGCAACTGAATGATTTTTTTTTTTTAAATAGTAGTAAAAGAAAAACAAGCTATTTCCTCTCCTGTATCCTGCTGTTGATAAAAGATGACAGATTCTTACCCTTGACAAAACACCAGCGGTAGGTCTCGGAACAGCATGTTGAGGCACCAGCTTCACTGGGAGATTTCTCATTCATTCACAGGCTCAGAATACACGGTGTGCATCAACCACCGGGCAGGCTTGTACTGTCAAGTTGTCATTACTCTCTGAGGTTTTGGTGGCTGAGGAAGCTGGAAATTGGGATTACTAGATATCCTTTTGCCCAGCTCCACATCTTCCAGCTCTTTTCCAGCACCAACCTCTTTCTTTAAGCTGAAATAGTCCTTTTAAGCAGCAAGAGGGGAGACTGAGGTGAGATCTTGGGAAGAAATATTTTCCTGTGAGGGTGGTGAAGCCCTGGCACGAGTTGCCCAGAGAAGTCATGGTTGCCCCATCCCTGGAGGTGTTCAAGGCCAGGTTGGATGGGGCTTTGAGCAGCCTGATCCAGTGGGAGGTGTCCCTGCCCATGGCAGGGGGGTTGGAACTAGATGAGCTTTAAGGTGCCTTCCAACCATATGATTCCATATTTCCTTTAAAAAGGCACTACTGTCAAGGATACGCAACCTGGTTGGAGATAAATCACAGATGAGGACCTCAGTGTTGGCTGGTGTGCTTACATGAAGGAGAAAACCTCATTTTGAAAACCTGAATGAAGACTTGGAGAGTAACAAGAGAATGAATTTCTATTCTCCACGGCATTTTACTGAATTTCTGTATTTCACAGTCTGCTCCTATGAAGGGTGTGACACAACCAAAAGGATCTGGCTTTACCTGGATTGATCTTTCAATGAGTCAAGCCTTACTCTCCAGAGGTGTCTGGGACAATTTTATGTGATGTGAACATCTACAGATGTTTAAAGGCACCAGATGTGGTCAGTGGCACCTTCCCCTCTGAGAAGTTATTTCTTCCAAGTGAAGGGCATAGGAGTAAAGCCAGGTATTTGGAGTAGGAAGGGTAAGTCCAGGGGAGGAAAGAAAAAGCTTCCACCATCCCTTCCCAAGGACACGACATCCCCCACCCGCAGCCTCCTGAGATGAAGGTTGCTGCAAGCTAAACATATTTCCTTGGAGCACTATTTTACACACCCTTCCTCCAAATGCTGGGCAGCTGTGACTCCTTACCCTCTGCAAATCACACTGCTTTGGAGGGTTGTAGCTTTACAGTTCTCTCTCTCCTCTCTCATCCTCTGTCAATGCTGATAATCGTCTGGGCCTTCATGGTTCCATTCATGTTCTCCAGAGAGGTGTTTCTCTTCCTCTTCTCTCAGAGCAGCAGAGACAGTTCTCTGGCTTGTGGGTTGCACACAACTCCTCTCTGAGAAGATTCTCAAGTTGGTAAGATCTCTCCTTCTCCTGCAGGCCTGCTAATCCTGGTTTCTTCAAAGCCATCCTTGCAAGATGAGATAAGTCAACAAGACAAGGCTCTCAGGGCTGCTGACAGCAAACCAGCAACCCCCAGTTAGAGGGGACATTCACTGCAGAGATGGCTTTTAAGGCAGGTTTTCATTATGTGGAAAGTGTGTATCCAAGCCGTCCTGCAGGGTGGCGTGGTGCCTGTATTTACAGTGCTGGCAGCTTTCAATAGCAATCTATTTTTAATGAAACCAAGCTGGAATGTGGTGCCTAAACCCTTGATTTAAGGCAGATTTCTAAAGGGAAGATTTACGCAAATTTGCTTGATTGGAAATTAATTATTGCAACAGTCAAGTTCAGCTTAAATGATCTTGTAGAGACAGCCACAGGAGTCAGATAATTCATGCGGGAAAGAAGACATCAATTTACATTCCTTACATTTCCATCTGGAAGGTTTCCTAATTCTGGAGGGAGAAGGAGGCATTGCAAAGAAAGCGAAGCATGAGGGGGATTGGTAGTGGATTGAGTTGTTCCCCGAAACCCTCTCTAGAGAGGCATTGTGCCTGAGTTATGGCAAACTCAGTTTCACAAGGGGGGCAAAATACTCCAGAAGCATTTGCCATTCCAGCTCTGCTGGATATTCCTGTGAAGTCGAAGGGATGCTTGGGGGCCAGACTCTGAGAGGGAAAACACGCATCAGTCTTGGTGAGTGATTGGGGTTTGATTTGCATGTGTGGATTTTTACTTATTACTCTTATTTTGCTGAAAGGAGCCCTTATCAGGTTTACTTCTGATGTTGAGGGGTATTATGGGCACGGGGAGGCTCTGCTGGGCTCTGCTCCCACTTGCATTTCACAGCTCCCCTCGTATTTCCTGAGCCAAATATAGGGAATGGGAGAGGAACTGAACAAGGTCTTGGACTCAACAGGTGATGGGGATATGCAGTGTTTAAAGTCACTGCATTACAGCATTGTCCTTAGCTACGTAAACTGATTATTTTCCATTTAATTTCACTCTGGTCCTTAAAGTACTACAGGAACACAGTAGTCTGATATGCATGCACAGATGTGAGCCCCTTACTCTCTCAGACAGGGTATCCTAGGCTGGTATTTTACTTATTTATGTCAGGATTGAGATATGGGTCTCTCAATCCCCAATCTGCGCACTGCCAAGCTCCTATCTCCTCATCCTCATAGGGGTCCCCCAGGACTCACTGGGTTGTCTCACCTAACATCAGCCTGAAACAGGTTTAATTGCCAGCGAGAATCTTCAGAAAGCTTGAAGGACACACAACCTCAAGTTCTGACCAGGATAGCCTCTGATGTGGATTTTTCTGAGGGTCAAAATCTGCCCCTGTTCACAAGGTCAGAGTTCGGGAATCACTGTGTCTGAACCCCAGGCAGGAGGGAACGCAGCAGGGAACAAAGAGTGGGGAGAAGAGGATCATGTTGGGAAACCCGTCAATGCCTTGGCGAGGTGCCTGCCCTGAGCCCGTCTCTCACAGTTGGGAGTGATTAACGAGATGAAGTTCTCCTCCTTCCCCCGCCGTGTCCCGCTGGGCTGTCCGGGTTGGCGGAGACTGTGGTCTGGGTCTCTCTTGTCCTCTCAGCTGAAATGTAGCTCTGGTGATGAAGAGGGACGCTCTGGCTAGTTTACTTCTGCTGTTCCAAGCAGAATCTGCACCTCCTTAGCCTCTGTTGCCTCATGTGCTCCAAGCCCATTTCCCTGCCTTCATAAACACGCTGCAGTTCAGGAAACAGACCCAGGAGAGGAAGGATGCTCCAAATCTTTGGAGAACCAAAGGCTTCATTTCTCTTTGAAACTGCCTTGTTTTTCTAGCCTTTTACTGTTTGCTGTTGATCACGGTGACATCCCTTCTCCCTCATCAAATGCACTTCAGGAGTTTCTCCGATCCTTTCCTTAGCCAGATGGGAAAGCAGTTCCTTCCAGAACTTGAAAAATGAAGAGACTTCTAACCAAGCTGTTGCACCCTTGAACAAGAAATGACATTTTGTGGGTGGATATTGAAGTTCCTCCTGCTTGCCCAAAGTTGCCTCTACAATCATTGTGGCTGAAGATCACAGGTTAGGAGCTGCTGAAACACCTGCCACCTCCTTGAGGGATTTTACTAAGGAAGAGCTGCTGGGTTTAATCCCAGATACCTACTTTGCTACAATAGTGGGCATCCTGATGAGATCACGCTCTAGACTAGTACAATGGTATTAAAACACGAAAAAGAAACTGTTTGAAAATAAGGATATAAAAGGAGTCATTTGTCCTGAGCCAAAATGTCCCCTTAGAATCATAGAATTATATAATGGTCTGGGTTGGTTGGGACCTGGAAGATCAGCCAGTTCCAACCCATCTGCCATGGGCAGGGGCACCTCTCACTGCATCAGGGGCTCCAAGCCCCACCCAACCTGGTCTCGAACACCTCCAGGGATGGGGCAGCCACCACTTCTCTGGGCAACCTGGGCCAGGGCCACATCACCCTCACAGGATAATATTTCTTCCAAAGATCTCATCTCAATCTCCCCTCTTTCAGTTTAAAACAACCTCCCTCATCCTATCCCTGCACTCTCTGACCAAGAGCCCTTCCCCAGCTTTCCTGGAGCTCCTTTCAGTAACAGAAGCTGCTCTAAGATTTCCCCAGAGCCTTCTGTTCTCTAGGCTGAAGAAGTCCAACTCCCTCAGCCTGTCCATTCTCTGCCAGTGAGCAATAGTAAAAATATAGGAAGGTTGTAGGGATTCTTCCACAGATACTCTCCAAGCCTCTATCAACTTGTTTAGTGTCTCACTGAACCTAGTTCTCTTCGTGTTTAGTATCCTGCAATGGTTTTTTTTTTTTTCATCCCTGAATTTCTCCCATCACATTTTCCACCCAAGCAGCATTCAGCTGGAGGCTCATATGCTGCCCCTGCTCCTGCCTCTGCTGTAGTTTTCCTCAGCGATACTGAGTAATTCATCCCGAACTTTGACCACGGATTCTTGCCTCCACTGAATACAGCTCGGGATGCTGAGATCTAACCCACTGTGGTGCTGAGAAGCCAAGAGGTTCCAGACTTTTCCAGAAGACAAAAGCGGAGTTCAATCAGTGCCAGCTCTCCAGTTTCTTAGAATTGACGAGTGGCTTTGAAAGTCTGTGATGCAAACAGATGGAGCACACCATGGAGCACAAACTGCATTTCCTAAGGAGCTCTGGATAAGAATAAATAATGGCGATATTAACAATGATGAGTAGACAAGTATTTTGCTTCCCTACCATATGATGCTATGTGTACAATGAATAACACAGAACATTAACTCTGCTTTGAGAAAGTGGCTGACAGCCTTTTAAGCTAATTAAAGTAATTCTGGGTAGCTTTTTCTTGCTTGAAATTAGACAGGATAATTTCACCAATATTTAGGTCACTCTCAGTGCACATTCTGTATTTAGCAATGCAGGCTTTTTGACTAATGTGACTGTCTTTGCCTGCACTCATGAATATCTACAGATTTTTCTTTGTAGATAAATTTACCCCTGAACAAAAGATGAAAGATGAAATCTTGAGGATTGCTGCCTGTTGTTCCAGTCAATGAATATACACCCTCGTTGATCTGGAGGAAGAAAGAGATAGCCTGTATTTTGTATAGCGGATCATGAATAGTTTCACACAGATACAAAGACTGTGTTTTCTCTTTTGTTGTTCACCATGCTCTAATTAGTTCAGCATTAAAGGGAATTAAGTGTCCTATTTAGCTGCAGTAGGTCCCCATGCTAATGTTATTAGTGCAGTCAACTGCACTTGTTATTTCTAAGCACAGGGTCCTAGGCAGGAGAAAACACCCTGGAGCGATTCTCTACTTATCAAGGAGTCCAATATATCTTGTATAAGTGGACTTCCAAGCTTTCACCACCACAGGCTTTCATGTGGCTTTGTCTTCTCATTCAAAGAGCAGAGCTGGCTCTGGGAAGCTGAAAAGCAATAGAAGAGGCCAAGGATTTCAGCAGGATCATGGCACTTGGCTTTAGATCAGAGTTTTGGGGAGAAGTGGAAGGAATGACTTGGTGTCTGGAAGAGGTTGCAACAAAGACAGAAGGTAAATAGACCCTAACCTGGGAAATTCTTGGGAAGTACTGAACAAGGGGTCATGATAAAAAAGGATGTAAAAATTTGGTCATCTCGAGGCACATCCATCTTAGTACTCTCTCCCCTGGAGTCAAGGAGGAGAGGAGTAGTGGAAGAAAGACACGTACAGTTGCCCATCCCCTGCTGCACCTTCCAGGCCTGCAGCAATCAACAGAGGGAGGCCAGAGATTACAGCTGGAACATCACCTTTCATTGCCAGCATTGGATCTCCCCTCCACCAATTTAGTGTTCCCTCTAGGAGCCTTTTGGCAATTTGGATCTCCTTGATATCCAATACATTGGTTTCCACCAGCCTGCAGCACATTTTATATGAAAACAGGACTCACTTGGGTCCATTTGCTCAATGCTGAAACTTCAGCATCTTCGAATAAAACTAAACCAGCATCTACTCACATTGGCATGGACTTGCATCTTGGATGGGTAACAACTGGTGACAACTTGTCATTGGAGGATCTCCTGTAACTTCACTAGGGTGCTCTTATGCTTCTTAGGGAAGGATCTTGGCACTTACTGTTCTGTTTCTGTCATCGTGGTTCCAGAACTGAGTACGTCTGCATGTGTTTTCCCCTTACATACTACACTGGTTCATGACTAAGGACTGCAATTTTGTATGGATTTGAACCTCCACTGCAACTCTGTTGGTGAACCTGCTGTGTTGCTCCTGATCTATGTTCTCATTCACATGTAAATGAGAAAAAGATCAGTTCCATAAGATGCAGGTTTGTGACAACTGGAATCAAGACCTACAGCAGGCAGCTTTAGTCCATGTGTACATCAGTTCACAAAAACAGTCAAAAAGGGGGCAGTAGTGTCTTAGAATCATAGAATAACCAGGTTGGAAAAGACCCACCGGATCATCAAGTCCAGCCATTCCTATCAAACACTAACCCATGTCCCTCAGCACCTCGTCCACCCATCCCTTAAACCCCTCCAGGGAAGGTGACTCAACCCCCTCCCTGGGCAGCCTCTAACAGTGCCCAATGACTCTTTCCATGAAAAATTTTTTCCTAATGTTCAGTCTGAACCTCCCCTGTTCAATGACTTTTTTCCCCAGGGATTTTTTTTTTTTTTCATTTTTTAAAATAAAAATATATATTTCAGTTGAAAAAGTTTGGGGAATATCATGGAAAGCTGTCCCTTTGTGAACTTTGTACACTATTCAACTGCAAGGGCTCTTGTCTTCTCCTGTCCCATGCCAGGTGCCCTCAGGATGCATGATGAGTTTCTATGGCCATGACACATTAAAGAACCTTTTGTGAAGCTGAAGACCTTTCAATGAGAAGTGAAACATTTTTTTCCAGGAAATGGAAAACAAACCCTAAACTTCTTAATTTCTTTTGCCTGGTTTTATTATTCATAGAATCACCGCGTTGGAAAAGACCTCTTGGATCATTGAGTCCAACCATTCTGATCTGCCACTAAACCATGTCCCTGAGCACCCCATCTACCTGTCTTTTAAACACCTCCACGTGTCATTATAGAAACTCAAAAGTACCAGTTGTGGACCCAGCTAGAGTTGGCTGTCCCAGATTGTAATTGATGTAGAGAGACACTAAAATGGTTTTCCAGGAAGGTTCCTGACTCCTACCAGTGATATTGAGGCTGGCACCTCTGTTGGTGGATGTCGTGGGTTCTTTTACATAATTTATTGGGCTGTTACGGCCTGGAAAACACGAAGATGGTCACAGTTTCTTCTATTTATGACTAAGAGCAACCTCTCTCTTCAGCTGTCAGATTTTTCCCTTGGGTTAAAATCCTCTTGAGTTGTGATCACCACGTCGTTGTGTCACCAAGGCAACCTCTGCATTCACTTTAGGAATCCAGGCGTACATCTTAGCTCTGCCTTTTTGGCTCTGAAATGCTTCATAAAACTGCCTTCGATCTACTTCCATGGGCAGGTCTGTTTTTCCAGCGATAAGCCTTTGGAAAAGGCAATTTCTGTACCCAGATGGGAAGTTCTTAAATAACAGGAGGAAGATTTAACCCTGTCCTGATCTGCTGCTGAAATCCTCCAAGCTTTAATTACTCAGTGACACAGAAATGGCCAGAGTGTGCCATAAGTAGTGACCAGCCTTACTCCAGATCTTGCTTTTGACATTCATCATTTCCATCTGTTTCAAAGAAATATGTAAGGAAGTCTATGCTTGATAAATAATGCAATTTTCCCACGAGGGAAGTTTCATCTTAATGGGCTGTTGGTAGCGTGTTTGTGCTCTGCAGCATGAGAATTGCTTTTTCAGACCAATCTAATGTAGCTGCAGATGCTCCAATAGCCAGATAAATGCCAATTTCTTTCCATTTCTTTTCTTCTTTTTCTTTTTCCCCCAGACTTTCTAAGCCTGAACTTGCATAGCTGCTCTTGCTGACAAGTTCCACAGCTTAACTAAGCATTATAATAACACATTTTAAATTGATGAGGTGCTCTGCTTGCCTTTTAACTGCATTGGGTAAGTTGAGTTGGGTTTTATTCTAGATATGATGAAAACGGTGAAGTAAGGGATTCTTCACCTGCTGTCTCAGAACCATCCATCATTTTATGCCGTTCTTTCACGTCACCTCTTCTTTCTCTCCTCCCAATAAGCTGGGAATCCCTCAAGCAGGAGACAGCCTTTCTCTGTTTCCTAGTCTGAAATCATAAAATCATGGAATCATTAAGGTTGGAAAAGACCTCTAAGATCACCAAGTCCAAACATCAGCCTAACACCACCATGTCTACTAAATAATAATGTCTTGAAGTACCACATCCACATGATTTTGAACACCTCCAGGGATGGAGACGCCACCACTTCCCTGGGCAGCCTCTTAAAATGTTTCACCACTCTTCCAGCAAAGAAATTATTCCTAATACCCAATCTAAACTTCCTCTGGTAGAAGTTTAGGCCACTTCCTCTCATCCCATCACTTGCTACTTGGGAGGAAAGACCAGCACGCGCCTCACCACAATCTCCTTTCAGGGAGTTGTAGAGAGCGATGAGGTCTCCCTTCAGCCTCCTCTTCTGGAGGCTGAGCAACCCCAGGTCCCTCAGCTGCTCCTTATAAGACTTATCCTCATTATCCTTTTAAAATCTGGACAGAGAAAATCCATCTTTCTCATTGGTGACACAAAGACTGGGAAAAGCCAAAGAAGATATCTGACGTGTGCTTCAGCAGAAGGGCTTGGAGCTCCATGAGGAGTTTTGCAGGAGCTGAGAGTTTTCGTGAAGGCATGTCAGGTTCAACTGCATTTGCCATGGAGGAAAACAAAACCTTTTCTTTCAGCTTTTCCCCTGGAAAGAGGGAGGAGCGAGAGAGGGAAACTTCAGTTAAGCTCCAAGATCTCATTTTATTTTGATTTGTGCACTAACTTGAGTCAAAACCAGATGAAACAAGATGCTGTGAATTCAAGGTTATTAAAAAAAAATCCGAGTAGTTGATGAGATTAAAAAATAAGATTTCAAACTTCCAGCTCGGAATTTTTTTTTTTTTTATTGAGATTTAAAATTTTTGGAAGAACAAATAACCCTCTTGCCTAGGAAGCCCAAACTAAAACCTCCAAATGTCCCTATGAGGAGATAGGATGAATTATATTGTGGTTAAGAAAACTTATTGGGGATAAGGGAATGTGGATTTATTTCCTGGCAGGGTTACAAATCCCCTCTGTAGCTTTGAAGAACCCATTTGGAAATAAATCTTACCACAGATTTAAACATCACAGACCCGAGCACTTCATTATCCCCTTTTTGAGGTGTTTACTGCCTGCAATGGGACTGAAGTCCCCAAAGAATAGGGAACAGAGACCAGGGAAACCTTCCTCATGGGAACAGTACATTTTGCCTATACCAGACTTTCTCATTCAATATTCCTCATCTGTTCTAAGCTTCTACCCTTATCCTGAATAAAAAACAAACCAAACCAAACCATCTTTCCAGTCCTCTTTCAAATCACAGGGCAGGGTGAGATGTGGACAACTTGTTTATGCAGAGATTTGAGATGCTGGGAGAGATTTTAATACCTTGAAGTTGAAGAGGAGGGTGCTGGCCTCTTCTTCCAAGTGACAGGGGACAGGACGAGAGGGAATGGCCTCAAGCTCCGCCAGGGGAGATTTAGGCTTGAGGTAAGGAAAAAATTCTTCATGGAAAGGGTGGTTAGGCATTGGAACAGGCTGCCCAGGGAGGTGGTTGAGTCACCTTCTCTGGAGGTGTTTAAGGTGAGGGTGGATGAGGTACTTAGGGGCATGATTTAGGGATTGATGGGAATGGTTGGACTCGACGATCCGGTGGGTCTCTTCCAACCTGGTTATTCTGTGATTCTGTGATATATAATAATAATAATAATAATTATCATCATCATCATCATCTATACAACTGCAGGATTCTCCCTGCAGTGATGTCTCTGGAATACAGGTCCTACCTCTCGCTCGATGACTTGCAGACCTAAGGGGACCTTACACTTAGTTATATGCGCAAGATCAGCCCTTCACAACAGAAATAGCAGATGGGCTCTAAAATACCACTACCATTTATTATCGTGATGGATTTTTCATACTGGAAAAATGTTCCTGAGTAGAAAGATGACCTGCAAAGTTGGTTAGGGGAAGAAAATCTGATTCCTCTCCCCTGGGAGATGGCCAGCTCTTTCTTGCTCTCCATGGAGGGATTCCACAGCCAAGCTGGGGCGCCGCATCGGGGAGAGCATCTCAGTACCTCTCCTGCCGGTTGAGAACAAGCCAACAGGCAGGTTTGTCTTTGAGGCAACAGATCTCAGCTGCCAGGGCTGGGGATGTGAGACCTGACTTTGCGGTTGAGGCCTGACCTTTGAATTTGGCCTTATTTCTTCTGAAATACTTAATATAAACCAGAGCTGCGGGACAGGTTTGCGTTCCACCATGCCTCTGGCTGAGCGATGTGTCTCGCTAGCAGACAAGAGCTGCTGGGGACTGGTCCAGCTTGACGAAGGGTCATTTAATTTTAAACTTGCTGCTCTGTTGGGGCCTAGAGCCACCAGTGCCCTGGGCATGGTGAGACCCATCTGTTTACTGAGCTCTACATGTCCAGGGCATGACAAGGAACTTGGCTGGTTTGGGTTGAGAAGGCTGTTTTGAATATTGCCTCTTTTTTTGTGGGATTGAGTCGGGGGAGAAGTGAATCCAGAGATGGTCTTTGATGCTGGCACTCGCTGGCAGCGTGCTGCAAATGGGGACGGGTGGTTCTCGCAGCGCGAATGTGCTGAGGGCATGGGCAGTGGGCACAGCGACACTAAAATAAATTAAATATTTCTCAGGAATGGGGTGGGGACATCAACAAAACCTCTGCCTTACGCAATTGCTGCCAGCATTACAGCAGATTTAAAGCAGCTGGTGTTGGTTTTCCCTCTTTGCTTTCATAAATTGGTTGTTTGTCTGTTTGCTAGATCTTAGTGGCGGTGGGGGAGGAAAGAAGAGTTGCGTTGGTGAGGAGCACAGAGATTTTCAAGTGAGGGGATGGTGCCCAAACCTGCCATCTTTGGCAGGAGAGAACTGGACAGCTTGAAGCTTGGCTGACCTGACATGGGCAGCGGTGCTCTTTCCACCCCAGGCAAGAAGTGTGAGCTTAGCAGGTCTGTACAGGGCCATAAACAGGGAGCGGTAGGGTTGAGACCAAAGGATATTCCAGGAAACACCAACTGGAGAGGAGGAAGATGTTGCCATTAAGATGAGAGAATCATAGGATCATCGAATCACCAGGTTGGAAAAAACCCATCGGATCGAGTCCAACCATTCCTATCAATCACTAAAACAGGTTCCTCAGCACCTCGTCCACTCACCCCTTAAACCCCTCCAGGGAAGGTGACTCAACCTCCTCCTTGGGCAGCCTGTGACAAGGACCAACCACCTTTGCTGTGAAAAAGTTTTTTCTAAGGTTCAGCCTGAACATCCCCTGGTGGAGCTTGAGGCCATTCCCTCTCATCCCATCCCCTGTCACTTGGAAGAAGAGCCCAGCTCCCTCCTCTCCACAACCTCCCCTCAGGTAGTTGTAGAGAGCAATGAGGTCTCCTCTCAGCCTCCTCTTCTCCAGGATAAACACCCCCAGCTCTCTCAGCCGCTCCTCATAAGGCCTGTTCTCCAGCCCCTTCACCAGCTTCGTTGCTCTTCTCTGGACTCGCTCCAGAGCCTCAACATCCTTCTTGTGGTGAGGGGCCCAGAACTGACCCCAGGATTCGAGGAGCGGTCTCACCAGAGCCGAGAAGAGGCAACACCTGGCAGATGAGGTACAGATGAGGATTGCAGCAAGGCCTTCTACTGCTTCCTGAGGCAGGTAGAAAGAGGAGTCTGGGTTTTTTCCTAAACTAGAAAGGGTAAGATTGGGACAGAGCTTGAGCGGGTTGATAGAAGGGAACTGAGTCTAAGGTGACACTGGGTTGATGGCCTCAGGCTGCAGAGAGGTGACTGACCCTGTTGAGCTTGGGTTTGGCCCTGACAGACTCACTGAACAGCTGAGCAAGCAGCAAGGTGGAGGACAGGGTAGTGCAAGACTCACTCACAGCAAGGAATGATGCACGTGTGTTTGGAGGTGAGAGGAGCATGAGATGGGAGGAGATAGTGAAGGAAGATAAGGAAAGGGAGCAGGTGACACAGGGAACTGCACAATCAATCACTTGAGTCTCCTCTCTTTCCTGCAAGGAGGAAAATTCCCTAGCTTCAGATGCAGCAAGACTTTAGTTTTACTGTCTTGAGCAGCCTGCTTGAAGCTCCCTGTAGGATGAGAGGAAACCCCCAACTGCAAACCACAGTCAGCACCTACATGAGCAGAGCACCTGCTGGTGGGTATGGCTCTGCCTACATGTCCCTAAGCCTGGGATACATTTTCAATGTGACCTCAGAAACGTCTCCAACACACAGCACTACTGCAACACCCTGGGTTGTAGCTTCAAAACTCAATTATTAAAAAGAATGACTGGGTACCTCTGACCCCAGCCCTTCCCTAACCCTAATACGGTTGCCTTCAGCCACATATTTCTGCCTTTACTCAATCCAAGTATTCACCAGCTTCTTTCTATGCAAATGATACTAAAAATGTGCTCCTAAGAGGGTCAGAATGTCTTAATATATAACTAGTATTTCAGCAAAACCCCAGAAGCAATCAAATCATCACTCAATAGAAACAGCCCAGCCAGATATCCACAAAGGAGTCTCTTCCATCATTCCAGGAAACAGTCCCTCAGCTGTCTCCAGCAATCCTATTGTGAATAGATGTCTTTTGCCACTTTCCCAGAACATCCACAAATGCAGAGAGTTTCAAATCCAGAGAGGACAGGGCAGAAAAACCAATATTTAGAGTCTCAATGTAGGCAAAGAAATCATGCTGCCACCTAACCTTCTCTTCAGCTGAGGTAGAATGAGCTCCAGCCCTATCAATGATCCTCCTGGAATGAGATGGGGGAAAAAAGTAAGTCTTCTTTTGATCTTGATAAACCTTTAAATGCATAATTGGTGAGTTTAAGTGTTGCTTGGCTTGACAATGGGTCTCAGTGCCCAGTCCACAATAAGGTCTGGAGATAGGGTGGCAGTTAAAGACTTCAAAGGTGTTTGAACCTTCATTTCCTTTCCATTCATTTCAAGCCCAGCTGTCCCTCTACAGTGAGCAGGCAAGTGACATATCATGGAGAAGCTGCCATGGAAAATACCTCCCAGCACATCAGCTCTCTGTTTTCTGAGGCTGGGTTTTAGCTGTATGTTTTGTTTGCTTTTGGGGCTGGTGGCCACATGTGTAAGGTCTCCTGGTTTTGCATATTGCTCTAAGCAACCAGCTCTCTGCCAAGCTGCGTCTTTCCAGCCTCACTGTCTCTTGCATCTTTGCATGCTAAAAAAGGAGCAAACACCTACGCAGCTGTGGCTTTGTTTCATTCTTTGAGCTTCTCTGGTGGGAAGGTCAAAGGAGGGAGAGCTTTCTCTGTACCCTGGATTTCTCCTCAGTCTGGTATTGGCTTTCACATTAGAAATAGTTTCTAGATAGAACTTGTGCTCACCAAGTGCTGAATCTGCACCCATCTGCCTGAGATATCCTACCTGCCTGTAATCTTTTGACCACTCCTTTTAGGAGAGACAGGTGAATAAACACAGGAGGATACTGCTCACCTTCACCGTGGTCCTCCTGGACATACAAAGCATCCTCCTCTGGGTCAGGGAGTTAAGGTAGACGGGGACTCCTGCACAACCCTCAGCAGATGTGCTGGTTGCACTCAGTCTTTGAACCCTTAAATCCTTCCCCTTGCTCTTGTTGAGCTGTCCTGGCAAATGAAACTGAGGTGTGGGTCTAGTTTAACCAGCGGTGAACGCCATGCGCTGAAGGCAGGAGTCATTAGATCAGTCCAGTCCATCAGAAAACTGCTCCCCTACCTATCAGACCATCTATTTTGCAATCTGGCTCTGTAGACAAAGCAAGACCTGTCCTTTGTGGAGATGTCTTCTCCATTCCTTCTCCTCCTTGCTGCTTGGCTGGCCTGGACACATCCAGCTGACTCTTCACCAAACACCCCTCCAGGATTTGCAGCAAGAACCATTCCAGCTTGTGGAATTTTTCTCCTTGACTCACCTCCTCCCAGCAAGAAACTTTCCCATCTGTTTGTCACTTGGTTTCTGTCCATCAGCAAGAGGTCCTGGCAGGGTGCCCCACCCTCCATCACTTGCCCTGTAGCTTTTTGGGGGGGAGGGGAAACCACTGGGCAAATTAATAAAAGAAAAAAGTGCCATTGAAGATTTAAACACAAAGACCTCACTTTTGGCTCAGGAAGTCTCTAAGCTTTCGGCTGAGCCTCTCTTCACTGCAAATTGCAGGCTGACTGGTTATTGTGGGGAAGTATTTCTGCATGCTGCCTCTTTTCTTATGCTCATCCTTAGGCACCGGCTGTTATTGCCACTGCCAGAAGACAGGACACAGGGTTACTTGGACGTTGACTCTGAGCTGCTGTGGCTGCTCTTGTGTGCAGGGCTAGGGCTATGCTTCTTCAATTACAGTAGAAATAGATTATAAAGGCTCAGAGAGAGGCGAGCTGAAGCCTTTCCCTCCCCTTCCACATTTTCCCTTCTGCTTATTTCGCAAAATATTACAATTTTGCATTTTGCAGTGTTCAGTATTTGTATTATATTTGTGCTATGATTGATGTTTCCTATTAATTTTGCATCATGCACCTCTTTTCCCCTTGCTTGTTGTTTAGCATTAGAAATAGGAGCAGCGTGCATTTCTAGTTGCATTATGTAGCTTTGATGGGAACTGAAAGGTTTCCAGTTCCCAAGGTGAAAGAAAAACTATCTTATGTTACCAAAACCTCTCCTTTTTCCTAAAGAAGACTTCTAAGAAAATGAAGACTTAGCTGAAACAAAGGTTTATAAGTAAACTGGTTTGAAATGGCTTCAATTTTTTTATCATAATTTTACTTTCGTTTTAGCTCTGATTTCACAGCTGTCCTAGTTGTAAGAAGCCATGACAAAAAGAAAGCTGAGATGCCCTTATTGATCTCTGCATCTCCCTGAAAGGAGGTTGTAGCAAGGTGGGTGTTGGTTTCTTCTCCCAAGTAACAAGTGATAGGATGAGAGGAAACGGCCTCAAGCTTCGCCAGGGGAGGTTTAGATTGGATATGAGGAAACATTTCTTTACCAAAAGAGTGGTGAAGCATTGGAACAGGCTGTCCAGGGCAGTGCTGGACTCTCCATCTTTGGAGGTGTTAAAAAATGTGTAGATGTGGTACTTTGGGACATTGTTTAGTAGGCATGGTGGGATTGGACTGACAGTTGGACAGGTGTTGATCTTAGGGATCTTTTACAACTTCAATGATTCTATGATTCTATGTTTAGTAATAGCAAGGGCAGCAAGTGAAGCAAAACGTAGAAACTCTTATAAAAACTCAAAAATACATTATATACATCCATATAAATAAGATTAATTTAACATCACTTTTTTTGTTGTTGTTTTTTCAAGGACATAGGGTTGTTTTCTCACCCAACTCAAGTTTCCTGTGAGCCAGCCAACTAGAGGGTTGTGAGGAATATTTTGTCAGCTGCTTCATCCAATCATAGAATCATTAAGGTTGGAAAAGACCTTTAAGATCATCCTCTCCCACCATCAACCCAATAGCACTGTGGCTACTAAATCATATTCAGAAGTGCCACATCTACATTGTTTTCAAACACCTCCGGGTACGGTGACTCCACCACTTTCCTGGGCAGCCTCTTCCAATGCTTCACCAATCCTTCCATTAAAAAGAAATTGTTCCTAATGTGAAATTATATATCTGGGCCCCTCACCACAAGAAGGTGAAGGGGCCGGAGAACAAATCTTATGAGGAGCGACTGAGAGAGCTGGGGTTGTTAAGCCTTGAGAATAGGAGGCTGAGGGGAGACCTTATTGCTCTCTACAACTACCTGAAGGGAGGTTGTGGAGAGGAGGGAGCTGGGCTCTTCTCCCAAGTGACAGGGGACAGGACGAGAGGGAATGGCCTCAAGCTCCGCCAGGGGAGATTTAGGCTTGAGATTAGGAAAAAATTCTTCACGGAGAGGGTGGTTAGGCATTGGAACAGTCTGCCCAGGGAGGTGGTTGAGTCACCGTCCCTGGAGGTGTTTAAGGTGAGGGTGGATGAGGTACTTAGGAGCATGATTTAGGGATTGGTGGGAATGGTTGGACTCGACGATCTAGTGGGTCTCTTCCAACCTGGTTATTCTGTGATTCTGTGTGATTCTGTGAAATCTAACCCTCCCCTGGTGCAATTTGTGGCCATGAATGCATAATTCCTCTCCAGATCTCTCAGTCTTCAGCCACTGTTTTGTTTTCCTTTTATTTAACATCTCTTTTCTTTGTGTTAGTAAAAGCGTTGGGTAAGAGGTGTCGTGAGGGGAGGGTTTAGACAGCTCTAGTGCAAGCCAGCGAGGAGCCTAGGAGACTGAAGGGCTGTGCAAGAGGCAAGGCTACTCTACTCACATTACCTAAGCATTAAAATACTATGAAAAAAAAATACCATGAAACCTAAGATGAAAGGAGATTTGAAACGAGTCCATAGTGCTTTTTCCACTTACAATGATATAGTGAGAGCTTTAAGGAGTTCTAATATAAATGAAGAATTGAGCCTTCCACATGTTACTTTCAGTACTTCATTATTTTAAAAAGAAAGAGATGGACTAAGCGCAGCTATTCTGTTTATTCACAGCAGTTTTAATCTAAGAACAGTGTTCTCAGGTAAAAAAGATTTTTGCTTCAAATACCTCCAAGGCCTTTGAAGAATATTTAGTTGCTGGCTTGATCAAATATTACTTGGAAACAAATAAACCCTCTCTCTTAGCATCTGTGGTGTTACCTAAATTACTCAGAGCGTACCTGCTCAAGGCTTGAACACTGAGCATGAAGTAATTCAAATTTTTCCAGTACAGTATTTGGATTTCTTTCTGATATATCACTTGCCAAACTGGAGTGTAAAAAAGTAATCGGTAAAGGATATTTACTCTGGACAGACACTCTGGGTGTAGGCACACATCAAGCTCTCAGCAAGGCCAGCGCTCCAGCTGGACACTTGTCCATAGTTGATGTCTAGGGAGGTGTCTCACAGAATCATAGGATCATAGAATAACCAGGTTGGAAGAGACCCACCGGATCACCGAGTCCAACCATTCCTATCAAACACTAAACCATGTCCCTTAGCACCTCGTCCACCTGCCCCTTAAACCCCTCCAGGGAAGGTGACTCAACCACCTCCCTGGGCAGCCTCTGACAGTGCCCAATGACTCTTTCTGTGAAAAATATTTTCCTAATGTCCAGCCTAAACCTCCCCTGGTGGAGTTTGAGGCCATTCCCTCTCGTCCTGTCCCCTGTCCCTTGGGAGAAGAGCCCAGCTCCCTCCTCTCCACAACCTCCTTTCAGGTAGTTGGAGAGAGCAATGAGGTCTCCCCTCAACCTCCACTTCTCCAGGCTAAACACCCCCAGCTCTCTCAGCCGCTCCTCATAAGACTTGTTCTCCAGCCCCTTCAACAGCTTCATTCTTACCATGAATCATAGAATCAAAGAATGGTTTGGGTCACAAGACACCTTAAAGATCATCCAGTTCCAACTCTCCTGCCATGGGGAGGGACACCTCCCACTGGATGAGGCTGCTCTGGGACGTTCTGTACAGCCCTTTGTGCCGATGGCACTGTTGGTCCTTGTGCAAGACACTATGTTTGCATCGCTGCTGGTGCAAAGTCTGAGAACCCCAGGCAGCCCCATCAGGGTGTGGAGGTAAAAGGCATCGTCTAACTGTGTGGGAGCAAATCAGCATCCCGTCTGTCATGAAGCAGGGGAGGCTGATGCTCCTTATCCATGTTGCTCGTTGTTCTTGTGGCTGGCAAATGCAGGATAAACTGAGGAAGATCCATGGTTACAGAGAGAAAGGGTGCGAGGGGAGATCTGTGGCCAGCAGGGCTGAGGACAATGGGGTGGTTTAAAACAACATTAAAAGCAAAAGGAATTTTCACAATGGTATTGAGCCATTACCAGACTGAAATGGAAAAAAAAAAAAAAAAAGTGTTGATAATGATGAAGGCAGAAAAGTTCCCTAAATATTTCTGCTCTGTAGCTGGGAATAACCAGATAAAGTAATCACAGCTTAGATGGTGAAATGCTTTCCATTCCAGCAGTAACCCCCTAAGGGGGGTTTGGGCAGCAGCTATTAATTCTTGACACGGCTGGGTCTAGATAACTGCACCCTAGAGTTTTAAAAGAGCTGCCTGAGGAGGTCTCTGGCACATTAATGATGTTTTCTTGCACTTGGTTTGGGTGGTTCTGAAAGATGAGAGCCCGGTTAATGTCATAACTATGTTTTTCAGAAGGTAAATGGGATATCCTAGGAAAGTGTAAGTCTGTTAGGCTGGCACTAGTCCCAGGCAAAATAATAGGGAATCTCATACAGGACGCAATAAATTAAGGGAAGATAATTAATATAGGAAGGAAATTAAAGGAGAGTAATTAAATTGAGGCCAAGTAGTAATACTGTCAAGTGAATTTGGTACCTTTTAAAAATAAGATAATCAAGTTTTACAGAATTGTTACAGGTTTGGTCTCATAGGTTTTGTCAAAAAGCTACAGAAATTGGTGCTTCCAGTTAGTTCTGGTGTAGTTTGAATTAGAGTTATAGTGGTGTGGAAGACATTAAATAGCCTGTGAAATAACTAATTAATAGGACTCAAAGGTAATTGTAAATGCAGTAATGAGTGTAATGGCTATGTTTCCACTGAGGCTGGGCAGAAAGTATTTCCATGCTATTTAACTTTTGAATAAGTGTCCTGAAGAAAACATACATCTGCCTGTGATAAAATCTTTCAGGTGACCTAAAAAGCAAGGAAGTCATAAATGATGAAGGAAGGAATTCTGCAAAACAGAAAAATGTTGATTCTTTTATAGTCACGCAATGAGGATGCATTTGAACGTGGCCAAGTTTGCAGGCAGACAGCAGCAATCCACGGGCATGGGCTTTGGGAACTGAGTGTGATGGGAATCATGAATCCAGGCTCCCACTGCTGTTTGGTGACCAGAGGACTGATATGACCATGCTATGCAGAAGTGGTATGGAAACATGAAGTAGGAATAATAATCATAGAATCATTAGGTTGGAAAAAAAGTTTTGAGATCATCAAGCCCAACCGTACCTTAAATCATATCCCTAAGCACCTCATCTACCCATCTTTTAAATGCCTCCAGGGATGGGGACTCCACCACCTCCTTGGGCAGCCTCTGCCAGAGCCTGAGAAATCTTTTGGTGAAGAAAATTTTCCTGATGTCCAACCTGAACCTGCCCTAATGCAACTTGAGGCCATTCCCTCTCGTCCTATCACTTGGGAGAAGAGACCAACATCCACCTCGCTACAACCCACCTTTCACTCAGTTGTGGACAGTGATGAGGTCTCCCCTCAGCCTCCTTTTCTCCAGGCTAAACAACCCCAGCTCACTCAGCCGCTTCTCAGAATCCTTGTTCTCCAGCCCCTTCACCAGATTCATTGTGTGCTCAGTCCTCCTGAAACCAGCGCTGGAGGATGGTCTGCAGTTCAGGGAGCCACAGCTTGCAGAAAGATTTGGCAACTGGAAAGGATTGATAGAGTTATAGGATGACTCATGTAAATGAGAAAAACCTTACAATCTGAGACTGCAGGGTTTCATCTTTGAATGAGCAAACAGGGCATTTTTATGCTTTTGGCACATTACGGATTCAGCAAACGGGGGCCACTAAGTGGACTCTGACAATCCCTGCTTTTTCTGTTGATTGTAGAGGGTCTGAGCTTCCCTTTCCTGGTTTTATTTCATTCCCAATTTTCTTTTTGAAAGAATATTTTAGTTCTGCTTAAAGATGACGTTTTTCATGAATGAAAATTAACCTCTGGACTGATTTATGGGACAGTGTCAGGAAAGAAGAAAGCTGCTTACATGTTTTTTGTTACTTTCCTTAAATCAATAAAATCATAATTGTCAAGGTTAGGCAAGACTATTAAATTAAGGAGACCTGAACTCCTGCATAGAACAGACCTTTTCATTTCACCCCATTAGCCCTGTAAGGAGACTGATAGCTTGTGTTTGTCTGCAGCATCTCTTGCAGAAACACATTTAACCTCGAACTCGAGAAGTGAAGTGAGAGACGACTCCTCTGCCCCCACAGAATTTAACTTCCACTGTGAACAACCTCAGCCTTCTAAACAGTCCCACCCTTCTCAGCCTTTCCTCACAGGAGAGGTGCTCCAGCCCTCTTATCTTACCAGATTTTCTTGACCAGCTCCAAAAGATCTGTGTCTTCCCTGTGCTGAGGAGCCCAGACCTGGACACAGGACTCCAGGTGGGGTCTCACCAGAGCAGAGCAGAGGGGCAGAATCCCCTCCCTCAACCTGCTGGCCACGTTGCTTTGGATGCAGCCCAGGATACTGTTGGCTTTTTAGGCTGCGAGTTCACATCACGAGCCCTGGTCCAGCTTTTCACCCATCAATACTCCCAAGTCATTCTCTACAGAGCTGTTCCCAATCCACTCATGGCCCAGCCTGTATCCATGTTTCAGAGTGCCCTGAGTGAGAAAGCTCTTGCAAAGACCGTTTGCACAAAACAAAGCATCGTTAGCACATATGCCTTAACGTAGGAGACTTTGCAAGGAAGCCTGATATCAGCTTCTTCAGCCGGTGAAGCACGTCTTCTTGAGCTCTCAGTTAATGAAAGCTCTGAGTAGAAGGGAACAGAATTTCAGAAACAGCATGAAATTCACCCTAATGATCAGGCTACTAAACAAGCAGCGGAGCCTGCCTCTGCTGGGAGGTTTCCTCAGCCCTGTGGTTACTCATTAGGGCATTTGTGATTTTCCATCTGAGCCAACCTCAGAGTTAGGGGTGGAGATATTATTTCCTAGACACAGTATGGTTCCTGCTGTGCTTTAGAGGTAGCAGAGTGGGAACTACATCAGACACTGTGACCTCCAGCTACAATATAAGTCATGACAGAAATTACTCTCCTCCCTCTCTCTCTAGGGAAGAAGTTTGCCCTCTACAAAAGATGACCAAGCTCGTGAGAGTCATGAAGCAGGTTGTGAAAGGCTGGGGAGGTACAAGATGATGTTTCTGTGGGTTGGTGTAGAACAACAGTCTGTCCTTGCCTCTTCTTGAATGCCAGAAAAGGGAGGTGCTACTGCCCTACGAACAACAGGAAAGCCCCAATTTGAAGAGAAACTATGTACTGCAAAGTAAGGTAATTTCCCTTTAACTTAAGTTGCCTTTGGTCTTCTTTTTACTGCTATGTTGCTCGAATGTGGAAAGTAAAGACGAAGTTGTGGGTTTTGCCCTAAGGAAACACTTTTATTCCTCTGACCCAATGTATACTTCGTGCTCTTGAGGATAAAGGCTCACTCGAAGCTCACCAAAGTCTATGAAAAGATCTTGCGGAGGCCAGGAGGTGTTAGACCCACCTGTGCTAACCTGCTAGGAAACCACTGGAGCACATGCAAGACATGTTCCCTGCTTTCTTTCATCCCCACCAGGCCAGTATTTGCTTTTATCTGCTTATCAGATTGATAAATGTGATTTCACAAATAAATAGGAGAGATAAGAAGATCACATTAAGAGCTTTAATAGGGACAGGAAAATAGTGGAGAGAAATGGAATATGATTATTATTTGCAAGAGGATTAATACACCATCAAACAGAAATGATGTTGGATTTCTAAACCTTATGCAACATTTTTTGTTATCACTGCTTTCAGGGACATCACAAAAGAGCTTTTGTCATCAACACCTGAAGGGCTTCTAGCTGCCTCTTCAGGCTTTTCTCAAGCAGGGACTGCAATGGCAGAACCAAATAAGCTTGACATATTCTTCTTTATCCTGATTCTTTTTTTTTCCTCCCTAGGGATCAGTGGTTTCTTTTAATAACACTTAATCAACCCAATGCATGATAACATTGAGATAAGCATGAGAGAGGGATCAGGCATGTGTAGGTCACGGCTGCAGAGTTAAGGTTGGAAGTTCAGCTCCAGCTGTGCCCCCAGTTCACTCCAACACAGGGGAAGTGCGGTGGGACAAGATGCATGTGACGTTCAGGTATCTCTCCTGGTTTTGACTGCAAAATATCTGCCCTGGGAACCCTCTCTGGGATGAGAGCCTTCATCTTTTCAGTGCTTCCTCCAGTACTGACATTTCAAACAGCCCCAGTGAACTAGGGCAGGCAGTTAGCAACAGGACTGACCTCACCAGCGCTTATTAGCTGTTGTCTCCTTGTAAACAATAGTGTCTTCTCTCCATTTTCATTGCATATTATCTGACAACACTGGGGGCTTAACCCTCACTGGAAAAAAAAGGAAACTATCAAATACACAAGTAATGCTATCCAGTCAAAAAGAAAGGCAGGTGAAACCACTCAATTTGGACAATGAAGCAAGGACTTAGCAGCTGATGATTGCAGCTGCATCTCTTTTTCTCAGAAATAAACCTCTTGTCTATTGCGAATACACAGAACGATCCCTCTCCTCCAGACACTTGGTGTTGTAAACCTGATTGACAATCAACTAACAGTCTTTGGGCACCTTTAATTTGCAAACTGCCACAGATAAGATCTCATGCTTTGCTTCATGAGCTTCTGCAGGTGACACCAGGAGAAGGTTACACCTCCAGTGTAACAGACATCTGCAAATGATGTCAAGATCATTTGCATCACAACTTCCTCCCTTTGATTTATTTCCCCTATTGTAAGCAACTTTGGAATTATATGCTTAAATCCCATCATGAAATCCGGAAAAGAGTTATCCTAATTAGAAGTTGATGACAAATCTACATACAGCCTTATATGACCTTGTTTCATTTTGCCAGTGAAGCCTGACATGAGATGATGTCCAGATTCAGTCAGCAGCCTTGCTCCATGACAGATCATCTGTTTGGGTTAATAGAACAAATGCAAGTTGGATTTTCTCTTGGGAGAAGGTATGAGTTTACATAAAGAGCAGAAAGCTGGGTGTCCTCACCGACAGCCTTGACCAGGCTGCCACTGGGCACAAAAGTTGTCAAAATACAGTTTTACTAAAAGGTGAGGAAAGAAAGAGTGTGGGAGTCACAAATGTTTCTCTGTCATTCACTGTTTCTCCAAACCACAGGGAAGGATCGTTTCTTTACTCCTAACTCAGGGCGAGAGTCTCCTGTGCTACTTCCCAGCCTTTAGCCTTCAAGCTTTTGCTTCTTTCCTGCTGTTTTTTTTTTTTTTATCAAGGATGGTTATTCAGCTACTTACAATATCTACTGTAGAAAACTCACTTGTGCGATCTTAGTCTTTCAGCAGGTGCCATTTGGCCTCCTGAGAACATTGGTGAAGTTGGGTCTCGATGTTGACTTTGTTGTCCTATAAAGGGACAAAGACTGATCTCATCTATGGGGGAACATGACAAGTTGCTCTTCCAGACTTTCTGTTCTGCCACCCAATTGCTTTCCCTCAGCTCCTACCCCACTGGGCTTATACTGGTGGAGCACTCAACATGCTACGCGTGTGCTAGTGCAGTCCAGTTCAAGCCAACTGTGAGAAAAACACAATTATGTCTGTTTTAACATGCTTCAACTTCCAGTTGTTGTTCTTGTTGTTGTACACCCTGACTTCAGTTTGCGTTTCCACAGCAAACTGCCCTTTGAAATAATTCTCAGCAGCGTGAAGACATTAAGAAATGCCAGCACCATGACAGAGCCGCGTCGTTACTGCTGGAGATTTTCTGTGTGTTTTCTGTGGTTCATAGAGAATGCACACTACAAAACCGAAAATGCTTTCTAGGAAAAATGTCTCTGTCGATGATTCACGAGGAAGAAGTGTTTTATATGGTGCAGCGTACTCAGCACATCCCAGTTCTTGTCCTCCAAAACACGTCCAATTTGTGTTCATTATCCTCCTCTCTCACTTCTAGCCTTGATCTCACCTTGCCAACCCATTTGCCAAGGTGAAATGTCATGCAGGTTATCCTGAGACCCACATGACCACACTTAACACTGCGAGAGACCCAAGTGGGGTTGGTCAGCTGCTGCCTGGGTTAAAGATACAGTGCAGCCAATATCAAACCATCACAGAATAACCAGGTTGGAAGAGACCCACTGGATAGTCGAGTCCAACCATTCCCACCAATCCCTAAATCATGCCCCTAAGTACCTCATCCACCCTCACCTTAAACACCTCCAGGGACGGTGACTCAACCACCTCCCTTGGCAGACGGTTCCAGTGCCTAACCACCCTCTCCATGCTTTGATGGTACTGCTTCCTCTAAAGCAGTAACAGCAAGGTGGATGCAAGTCCTCTCCAGGCTTTGACCCAATCTAAAAATCCTTCCATAAAGTCTGGCTTCTGGTTCAAAACCCAAACTAGGCCAAAATATCATGCACAGACCCAGTGTATCCATTCAAATCTTGCTCCTGCTTACTGAATAAGGACAATCCAAGAGCTGTAGGAATAAATATGTTATATAACTAACTTTCAGAGAGGTTATAGCTCGCAACTCTGTCTTTCAAAACAGATTTTACAGTTTAATGTCCTTGATTTCCAGGAACTCATGAATACAGAAGATATATTGTTCTTGGTAACTAAATAATATCATTAAAACCATTATGAATCCTGCAAAATCATTCCTGTCTACCTAATTTAATCATGTAACAATGACTATTATTAACTTGTCTTCTGCTGCTGCCATTTGAGACTATGTCCCTGGATGCATGGGTAGCTATTATGTGATTCAGTTATTGTAAATGTACATTCCTCTTAAGTGCTCAAGTGCTGATCCTTCAGTAAGCTCCTTGAATTTGTCCATTCCAGGGCAGAACGGTGAAACTGAAGAAGAAAATAAGAAGTTCAGGGAATAACAGAAAGATTAACTTCTGCCCTCATCATACATATTAGTGCCTTATGGCTAAGTTTTCAGGTCTAACTATACAAGAGATCCAGTGGCAGCTCTTCCTATGATTGACAGGAATATTGTTCTCTGTGGCTTCTTCTCTATAAAAGGCTCAAGCTCCTGAGCGTCTTGGTCACCCCTATTTGTCTGTAAGGAATTTTACATTTTTGAAACCCACAGGTTTCAGCCAACTTTAGCTACATACCCTCAGGCTGTATCCCATAAGTCCTCAGCTGCAGAGGAGAGAAAGTGAGTCCCTGTCAGTTCTTATCCTCAGATTTTGACTGCGTGCTCCCAAAATTCACCTTAAAAATGTGGCATGTTGAGCACAAGGCATTGCCTCACAGTTCGATGGTCTGACCTCCCCCTCCATGCACAGCTTAATGGAATATGCCTCATTTCCTTTGGAAACTGGCTTCTAGGAAACAAAAATCATAAAAATCATCTACCTGTTTCTCTGCTTCCTTGGTAATAAAACAACCCAACAGTGCATTGTTTCCCTGAGCACAGATCTGAGCTGACAAATCACTTGGACACCTCAAAATAAAAAAGAAGAATCTTAGATCGTAGAATAGTTTGGGTTGGAAGGGACCTTAAAGCTCATCCAGTTCCAACCCCCCTGCCATGGGCAGAGACACCTCCCACTGGACCAGGCTGCTCAAAGCCCCATCCAACCTGGCCTTGAGCATCTCCTGGGAAGGGGAAGCCACAGCTTCCCTGGGCAACCTGTGCCAGTGTCTCACTACCTTCATTGTGAAGAAATTCCTCCTTATGTCTAGTCTAAACCTGCCCCTCTCCAGTTTATACCCATTGCCCCTCGTCCTATCTCTAGAAGCCCGTACAATAATGAACACAAAACCTATCTTACTTTTAGATTAAATCACTGCAAAGAAAATATCGGCCTTAGCAGTCCACACTTCATGAAAGCAAAGTCCCTGCAGAGAGCAGAGTTGGACTAAAGCTGGAATTCACCCCTGTCTGTAAGGTTGACTGCTGAAGGTGCCAGATGTGCCTTCATCTCACTCATTTCTGTGCTGCAAAGGTGTTGATTCCCTGCACTACAGGAGCAAATACCAGCAGTCTTTATGCATCTCTCGCAGGTAACAGTGGCATTTCTAAAGTCAAAAATGGAAAATAATAAACATTATTAGCCTATTTTTCTAATGCAATGGGGTACATTGGAGCATCGTGTGTGAACATGAGTGCTGGTCCTACCCCCCCTTGTCCCTGGTGTAACTTTTTACTCTGCTGGCCACTTCTAACTAAACCTGACAGAGCCCTAGAATTACTTATTTCTTTCAAGTTTCATCAAAGCAGTCAAATGAGACACCTTGTGAACCTCCTATCCACCCTTCCTCCCTCGGCAATTCTTATGTCCCTGTGGACATCAATACCTCTCACCTCTCCCAAACTTGCAGGAAAACAGACATCTATGCTCATTTACTGGCACAACTACTTGGTTTTCAACCTGAGAAATTGGGATAAAGGATTCCAGACTGTTTCGGATATAGGTGCTCACACAAGAGTTGCTAAGTTACTGAAATGTGTAGTGGTATCATTCTTCCTTCTGGAGATACTATCTGTCCTCATTGAAGAGGCTCGTGAATGAAAGATGCTCCATCATTCACACTAAGAACATCTCAGTTATCCAATGTTACTATTGAAAATTGCACGACAGATCCCAATTACTGCTTGTAAATGAGACCAGTCAGAGGAAATCCCTCTTGATGGGTGACCTGGTCCCTGATTTGCATTCAATCACACCGCTGCAAAATGCTGGCACCAGCTATGATGTATAGTATAACATAGCTGTCAGGGACAACTTGTTTGAGAGCTGAGGTAATTTCCATGCTGGGTGGAAACTATTTTCACAGCGGAATTCTTGCATTTCATTAATTAAGAGTTATTTTGCAAAGCAAATGGGTTGGAGGTTATCATCTCCCCATTGCTGGGCCACGTGGTAGAGATGTACAGTGAGGGCACCCTTCCTGTCAAGAGAGGGATCAGTCCCTCCAGCAACTGGCCACAACATGAAGTCACCTGCCAAAAACAGGGACACAAACTGAACTTCTCCCTCTTCTCTCCCAGGTTGACTGCAGTGGGCATGTGGGCAGGACAATAACATTATTGCTCCGTTTCAGACATTTTTTTGCAGGTCTCTATGGAATCATAGAATAGAAACATAGAATGGTTTGGGTTGGAAGGGACCTTAAAGATTATCCAGTTCCAAGATGCAGTTTGCTCTCCAAGATATATCATGCCATCTCCAGAGCAGAATTTGAATGAGGGGCTTTAAACGAGACCAACAGCTTCACACTGAGCATGGAAGATGTAAAGGAATAGCAAATAACATTCCTCCTAGTGAAAAGGCTCTCGTAAGAGGAGAAACCCCTAACTGAGCAGACTGAAGTGAAGGGACAGAATAAACTACAGAGCTCATAACTTTGGAACTTTAATGAAGTTTTTTGACTGTCTTTTCAGGCCAAATATAAGGGGTGAGTGGTGAGTATTTGCACCTGGTAGCATGAAAGCTACACAGCCCTAGATCATATAACGTAAAATAATGACAGTGTCAGTTACTGTCACATGAGTAGGTGCTTGGGTGTATACATTTATTTCTCTCCTCAGAAACTGGGATTGAAGCCTCAACCTGAGATTTGGAGTCTGCAATGATACTGAAAAATTTGATTTTTTAAGGTTCCTTGATATTTTCTATTTTAGTTACCAGCAGCCCAGTATTGTGACACAAAGTGTAAAGAAATGTTCTCTGATACCTGGACAAGCAGGTATTCTGGAGAAGTATCAGGCGTGTGGAATTGTAGCAGAAACCCTACTTACAACCTGCAAAAATAATGTAGCTTGGGAATAACGGTGAAAAAAACAGGAAAATAAGCAAGACCCAAAAGAAAACTTAGCAGCATAGTCTAAGCAATCCCTACCAGCTAGTCCTCAAAACTTCTCACAGACACAAACCCCAATTATCTTGGAGATCTTTCATCTTACTTACCCCTCACCCTGGTTTCTTTAAGTTTCTCAGATCCTTTGGGGAAGAGCCCTTTGCTGCCCCTGTCCGCAAAGGAATCATGTTTTCTCACCAGGCTGCCCAGCATCACCTGCACAACCTCCACCCACCTCCTTATCTCCCCTGAAAACCTGGTGTATTTTCAATCCCCAGGCAGGTTTCAAGAAACAGCAGTTAAACAATCACTGGTCAGTGCACCAACAGACCACAAAGCTGAACACCTTCAGCTGCTACTCCTCATTGACTTATCTCCCTGCTTAGAGGAGAACTACTGCCTGACACCTTAAACATTTATCTCCCTGGGACTCTTGGACCACTGGTCTTTAACCCAGTGAGCTGAGGAGCTTCCCCACCACAAATTGTAAATGAGTTTATAGGAAACAGCTGAGGGTGGGTGGGGAGGAAGACAACCTCCCCACCCTCATTAGAGGACCCTGTCTGCCTGGTGTTTGCTCTCTTTTCTTTTCCAGTGGTGGGGAGGAGCTGCTTCTTTAGGGCTTGGGGTGAATGGGGTAACCTCTCTGGGAGCCAACAGAAGGAGAGGAAAGGGAGCGGCTGTGCCCTCCATGCCCTGAGAAGATGAAAACTGAATCAAAGGAGGCCTTGAATAAGGAAAATGGTCTCTCTGACCTACAAGGTAAGTTATGACTTTTATGTTTTGTTGCTTTCTTGGCTTCTTGTGGCTGTTTGAAGAGAAGGGAGACAACATAAACTGCATGGTGACTGCCTGGGCTTTGAAAAGTAAGTGAAGTTGAACACTACTGGAGGGCTTGGTTAAAAGGCATTTGGTTTCCCATAGTTTAACTTTTTCTGCTGTATCGTTTGGACGTTATTTCCATGGATTTGGCTCCTCTTTAAATCTCTTCTTGGTGTGCCCATGCTGAGAAAAGCAATGCTCAAAGTAATGGCTGTGGAGACCTCGCTTGGGAAGGGGTGAATGAGCAAAGCTGTGGGATGATGTGAAGCAGTGAAAGGGACAGCGGTGAGGAATAAATTTTCCCCTCTTGAATACAAAGGTGGGTGTCCCTTGAGAGGTCTTCCAATATTAAGTTGGTATTAAAAAGCTGTCTGTTATGCATCCCACAACTGACTTCAACTTATTGGTAGTAAAAAGATGTTGGCAGAGAGAAAAGCCTGGGGAAGCCAACGTGATGAAAGGCTGTGTCTCTTCTGCCTTAAGCAGCAGCATCTCCAACTGTGCTCTTCAGGAGAAAAGGCAGCTACTGACAGGAGCTCCTGGGAAGAAATTGCCTTGCTGTTGTGCAGAGGAGCAGCCGAGCTCCTTGTGCCTCCTGTGATAACATGGGCTCACGGACAAGGTGATGTATGAGCTATTTGAGCTAATGCAGTGAGATTGTCCTTCCCCAGGAGAGGCTAAGCGTGTGAGTAGAGGACTAGGCATTGATGGTGCTGAGGGATTTCATCTAATGCCTAATAACGCATGTGGGAAGGTTCTGTGAGCCTTTTGTCAGCAAGGATGAGGCCACAATGTGTGTAGTGCTGCACCAAACACCCCTGCATAGCTGTCTTGGGGCAGTGAGAGAGGTGAAGAAACTACAAGGACAGAACCCATGCAATGTCTATTCCTCTGGCTGTGTCTGTTACTTCTGGCTGAAAAGCCACCTCTGAATGAAAGTGGTGGTGGGGCAATGGGGGATGACTTCTGTAGTTCTAGAAATTATTAATTTCCTTTGCTCATGGCTTCTTATAAACAGTCCTTGATAAACTAGGTTGCTCCTGAAGAGAAAAATGAATGAGGGATGTGGGTAGTCACCAGGTGGGAACTTGTATGCAGGAGACATGAAGAGAGTTGAATGTTTGGCTGCATTTTCAATCAAGGCATTAGGTCTTGGCTGCAGGCAGCTGAGATGAGCTCTGTGGAAAACCTTCCCATATATGCAAACAAAAGTCTAGAAGAACACCCCCAGCCCCTGAGGTTGCTGATGATGTGGGGTGCTTTCCTGTGTAAAGTGTCTTGTAGCTGGTGGACAGCTGTTTGGGAGAAGCTCAGGTGTGTTTTATCAAATAGCAGGCAATGCAGGTATCTGCTGCACCCACTTGCATGTCATTCTTGTTCTGAAATTCAGAGAGATTCTGCAAACCAGCCAGCTAATACTTGTTTCTGCTGATTAGGGCTCAATTAGAGGATAACTGCTGTGAACCAGAGGGCTCTCCCTCCTTCCCAAGGGACCTTGATCTGTACCTGGGCCCTTGCTTTTGCCTGGGAGAGGTTACAGAGGAGAAAACTTGGCCTTGATGATTGAAAAGGTCTTTTCCAATCTAGTGATTCTATGAAACTGTCCTCCCAGGAGTTGAAAAACTTCTCTCCGCATGGCCCTGAGAGGAAATGTGAAACTGAACTTCCCTACAGTTTAATCTTCAAAGCAATAATCCAATTTGCTGAACAGCTATGAGATATGGAACTGACCCAGAATATTAAATTATCTCCCTGCCCTGCAGTGACTAGAAGCTATACTTTAAAAGCTGAAGGCCTGTTATCTTCTTTGATGGATGCTCCCTCCTGATGAATGTCTCCTGTGATGCTGCGTGCTGTCCCTGCAGATCTAGCTTGAGGAGGGGGGAATCACAAAGGAGACTTTGGGGAGCAGAGGAGACATTTCCCTTCTGCAAGTCAATGTCTGATGATGACAAAAGAGCTCCTTTCAGAAAGGTAGTAGTTCGGAACCCTCTAATTAAGTGCATCCAGCTGGGCTCCCTTTCCTGGAAAAGGCTTGGTTCAAAGAGTGGCTTTCAGCTCTTAACTTCCCAGTTGTCTGGTATTTGTGAGTTACTCTAGGTGTAACTCTAGTCTACCACAAGCTTTCGCTCTAAAGAAAGACCAGAACTCGGACCTTAAAATAATCCTTGCCCTCTCAGTGAGATGAGGTCTGTGCATCATCTGCTCTACCTGTAAGTTCCAGTCCTGTTTTTGTGGCTGCCCTTTGTCACCCACCCCTAAAAATCCATGCCTCAAATCTCCTGTTATTTAACACACTGACCCGTTTGGGTTCCACTATATCCAGTGGTGACTTAGTCCAAACACTTCTGCAATCATTATTTTTGGTCAAGTAAGAATCTTTAATCCCTAAGACTGAGGCTTTCTGCAAAACTTGTGAGCTGACAGTAGGTGGGGAGTGAAGTTGCCTTCTCAGTTATTCTCTGGACTGCAGTCTCAGGGAAGGCTTTCTCCTGGCAGAATCAAGGCTGTGTGCTGCAAAACCTCTTGTCCATCTTATGTGTTTGGACTTTCAACCTTTCATCCCAGTGACCAATCCAAATTACAGCTCCTTAGTTAGACAGTGCCTTGGAGAAGTCAGCAACGAGTTACCTGCCAAAAGCTTCCTCTTCACATGCTTGTGTACAGAACTTGGCTGAAGCCTTGCCCAGAGGGAGATGGTGTGAGCTGCTTAGCCGAGACCTTCTTCAGTCCCATAATTTACTGGTGTTGATGTAGAACTGACTGTTCTTTCTGTAAAGCACAGGGTTGAAAGTAGGTGAATGTAATTATCTCAGCTACGTGCTCGTGGCAGGAGGAGAAGTAAGGAATGTGTTGATATCCTTGACCATACAATCTAAGTTAATTGAAGAGTCCAAGGGGACAGGATGAGGAGATGGGATGATCTCTATCTTAGCCAAAACCTTTTCCTGATCTGTTTAGGGGACAGAAATGCATAATACAGAGGACAAGTGGGACTCCCATCATGTTGAAACAGTGCTTGGGATTACTCTTATCTCCTCCTCATATCTCCTTTCAACCAAGTTGGCTCTGCCTTCTTGACATCTCCAGTGTTACCCCTTGCACTGATGGGTGGTATCTTGATATCAGCTTCAAGGAAATTGAGATAGGATGATTTCCCTTATGGGATAAGAGTGAGAAACATGTGATAGCCTCTGGTCTGGTATAATAGTGGCTTGTCTGGGTAAAAATTGAAGATGATATTCTCATGAGATCTCAGGTAGATGGTTTTTTGGGGGAAAAACAAGCCACATGTAACTGCTTCACACTGAGAAGTGAGTTCACAGGTATTTTTTTTTCTTTATTCTTAATATTTGAAGTGGAGTATTCCTAAAGAGGGAGCTAACCTTTTGTAGAAGAAAGGTTGTTGTGTTGTAAGTTGTGGCAACTAGAATCTTCTGACCCCCACCAAGCTACTGAGAAGGGATGGAATGGCTCAGTGGTATTAGGGCTGCCTGTGCTGCTCCTCAGTGAGGAAGCTGCATGGGAGCCTCCAGCCACACACCTGATGTGTAGACAAGGTGA
This sequence comes from Clamator glandarius, assembly GCA_033459285.1. Taxonomy (NCBI): domain Eukaryota; kingdom Metazoa; phylum Chordata; class Aves; order Cuculiformes; family Cuculidae; genus Clamator; species Clamator glandarius. The sequence goes on along the minus strand of JAUNZM010000338.1, from coordinate 2,570,985 downwards.
TGTAGCCCTTCTGGGAATTGAATCTTCCGTGTGAATTCTATGGCAGAGCAGCTTGAAAGGTCTGCTGGAGCTTGAAGAGAGGCTTTTGTGTATTTCCCACTAAGCCCTGGCAAGGGGCTGAGTCATTCTCATGTCTGGAGTTTTCTCATCTCTGTGTGGCTCTTCCTAAAAGGTCTGTGCAGTTGAAACTAATGGATGTATGTTCCCAGAACAAAAAAAATGACATCAGCCATTCCCATAAATGGAATTAAGACCAAGGCCTCCAGATGTCATGAATTGTTTTTTTAATCTATTTGACTATAGGAACCCTTCCTTAACAATTTGTAGCTAATGAATAGAACAAAGTGCAGAAATCTGCTCTGGGTTATAAAGAAATTAATGTGTTTTTAAAAATGTAGTGCATCTTGCCATGGGTGTGTTATGGCTTGTGGCTGAGTCCAGCTAGGCAAGGGGTATATTAAGAACACATGGTAGCTATGAGTGGTGCCTGTAAGACCAATTTAAAATAGCCTACGGTTATTCCATCTTAAACATCCTTTCTCAGTGTGTGCAAATCATTTTTGCTGATGGTAACTTTCCTCCTGTGAGTGGTACTTATGCTGTTGTGCTCTTGCTCCTATGATGGCAACGTGATGTGTGCCTAAGCCCATTAGCTGAAGGACTGGTCAGGACCTCCTGTTGTGGGAACATCTAGATTGTTAGCTTCCTTGTGCTAATCGAATCAAGCTCGTTGCTTAATTTAATTGATATAAAGAGGGATCTGATAAGTGGCATCTGTCAGCAACCTCAGTAGGAGGTAGTGATGTGATTTGTGTGGTAAGCAAGAACGTCATGGTTGGACTTGATCTGATGGGTCTTTTCCAACCTGGAGATTCTATGATTTAAAGTATCTCCTAGAATGTCATATGTCATGGGAAATACCTTTGGCTGGGTTTGGCTATTTCCATGCTTCCTCACTAGATTTGGAGTGGGTTGCTCAGCTTGATACCAATAAGGAATGCCTTCTTTGTCAAATTAATAAGAAAAGTACTGCCTGACTATGCCTCCCATTATTGTCTTTAAAAGACAATACTATATTTATAAATGGAAATGGAAAAAAAAAACCCTGTAGCTTGTAGCACAGGGCTGCTGCCTCCATATCAAGATGAGGCAGAGAGGAGGAGGGATGATCTTCCTACTCAGAGTAATTGAAATTAGAGCCAGTGATACAGGGATGCTGAAGGAAGGTTGTGAAACTATAGTCTCTTGGTTGGTGAATGCTAGTTGAGGATCCAACTTTGCCAGCTGAATGTGGTGCTAGTCCAGGACCAAACTATAAAATGCTGGTTCTGATTGCCTTCCTGGTTTAGTTGCATGGCATAATCTTTCATTCCCCTCAAAAGCCTGTGAAAAGCCTCAGTTACACCCTGGAGGTGTTCAAGGCCAGGCTGGAAGGGGCCTTGGGCAGCTCGATCTAATGGGAGGTGTCCCTGCCCATCACAGGGGGGTTGGAACGAGATGATTTTTAAGGTCCCTTCCAACACAAACCATTCCATGATTCTATGTAAAGAGGCAGCTCTGTCACAGCAAGAGAAAGGCTCCTAACATGCCTAAGCAACTTGTTTTGGATGGATGGATCAGAGATTTGAGAGCTGAGTGACCCACAGCTCTTGCAGTGGGTAAACTTGTTGTTGGATGTGGTGTCTCTGTCCCATCAGCCTAAACTTGTGTGAGCTGTGATGTGTGCAGACTTTCCCAAACCATTAAATATGAGCTGAAATTGAACTTGCATGAACCTGCTTTGATCTAGGAAGTTGGTGTAATGATGCGTCTGAATGTGGATTCTTAACTGCGTGTGGATTCTTCATAAAACTCAAGTGTTGCTTCCCCAGTGTTTGTGTGCTTGATGGCTCCTGATGTGGAGCTGTGGGATGCTGGTCCTCTGCTGAGGGTGGCAGAGCAAATACCTTCAATAAATGCTGATCTCTATTGCCCAGCACAAAGCCATGAATTTGAAAGTGCTGCTGGTAGCCCAGCTCCTCTAATTGGTGGAGGGACAAGAGGTTGTTGGTGTGATCAGGGCTTGAGAGGCTGCAAATGGGCTGCCTTGCTGCCACTTAATTCACCTGCTCTAGGAGCTCCTTTCTTTTCTCCCATATGCTCATTTTCTAATGTTTGTTTATTCTCTTTAAATGTGATAATGGTATGGGCTTTTCCCCATGGTGATTTAAGTTGTCTAAAAGATAATGGCAGATGACTACACTTTCATGGATGAGTTGTAAGAATCCTTGGCTGGGGCAGTTATTTGTCTTATTTTTAACATGAGAGTGCTGTGGCTTCAAAGCTCAGACTGCTCAGTGTTTAAAATCGTAGAATCGTTCAGGTTTGAAAAGACCTCTAAGATCATCCAGTCCAACCAACAGCCAAACACTACCATGCCTACTTAACCATGTGGCACATCTATGGTTTTGAACACCTTCAGGGATGGTGATGCAGCCTCTTCCAGTGCTTTACCACTCTTGGTGAAGAAATTTTGCCTAATAACCAATCTAAATCGCCCCTGGTGCAACTTGAGGCCATTTCCTCTCTTCCTATCTCTTCTTATTTGGGAGAAGAGACCAGCACCTGCCTTGCTACAACCTCCTCTGAGGGAGCTGTAGAGAGCAATGAGGTCTCCTCAGCCTTCTCTTTTCCAGGTTAAGCAATCCCAGTTCCCTCAGACACCCCTCAGTTTCACATCGCTCATGTCCTGGAACAATGTACGGACTCATCTTTGTTATAACTGAAATTCAGGCTGGGCTGTTGAGAGCTCCCGCTTCTTAGCTGTGTAAATGTTTTACGAAGTGAGTATAAAGTCAATAAATGCTTCCTGTTTGACACCTACCTCGCTGTCTTATGGAAGATGCTTTATAAAAACATCAGATCTCTCACACAACACATGGCTTATCTTTGGTTCCCTGCTAAGCAAGATATCAAAACTCATCTAGTAGAAAAAAAATTCCCAACTTACAGAGAAAATAAACTCGCATCTTCCTCTTGATGGGGCCACACAGATTAAGCAGTAACACAGCATACTGAAATTGTTCTGATGAAATTGGATTTTGGAGTCAGCTCAGCTTCAAATCCTGTTGTTGAAGGCTCATGGGGAAAGCTGGTCAGCACCTAGTGTGGAGAGTGAGCACCCAGCTTGTTTCTTGTGGCTTTTCAGCATGACAGATGAATTTGAATAATTGCTATGTAAACTGAGAGCAGTTGTTGAATCAGAGCAGGCTGAAAAATGTGCTTTTTGGCTTTGTTTGCTCTGTTGCTGGTGTTGATTCATGCTGATCATGGCTGGAATCTTAATATTGTGGAACACATCAAGCCTCATTTATTTTTTTAAGGAAAAAAGAAAAGGTAGGCATATAAATGATGGCTTCTAACCTTGACTTTGATCTCTTCCTGATGTGCAAGCTCTTGGCAAGTATTTGACAGGTATTGGGCTTTGACTTTTCTCGAGTTTGCTTGACTCCTTAGATTGAAGGAGAGGGGAAGGGGAAAATACCCCTTATAGTCTTACATGTTTTTCTCTTGTTCTCTCCAGTGCTTTCCTTCCTTTAGTCGAGGCCTATGGGAGATGTTTAGACTCTTGCTCTGCTCCATCAGGTGAAATGCCACTTAAAAAGTGCAGCTTACACACAACCTATGAAGCGAGGAAGATGACTTGGTGACGAAAAACAGCTTAGCCACAGTTGCAAATAGCGGGATCTGTCATTTGCTTTCAACTGGAACTTCTAAAACCAAAATCTGTTCAGCACAATAAGTGTAATGGAAGAAGTTACTTTTAATTATCAGGACATTTTGTGCTGATCCCCCTCGGTTTTGTGAACCCTCACGTAGATGTCACGGAGCTGTTCATCTGCTGAACATTTAGAGTGAAAGCCTCTCATTGTGCTAAACCATGTCCAGTGGGAGCGAGTTGGGAGGTGGGTGCTATGCCTACCTGTGCCTGATGACGAGGCTATCGGCTCCCCAGCCTCTCAAATCAGTTGGAGGTGGCTCCCTGTCTCTGAAGTGCACATGAGGAAGGCTTGGAGACAGGAGGTGCACCCCATCCCTTGCCAGGGTGGTTATGTGCAGCTGTGGTGAGTCTGGGAAGATCTGATACCCATTTGCATGCAGTGAGGTCATGTTGACAACAGACGCACCGTGTTTCACAACTCCCATCTCATCAACCTCCAATCTGAAGGAACCAGGACGTGTGATAGCTGGAGCCTGAAGAGGGCTTGTTTGCTCTTAAATGGCTGTCACTCTCAGTACAGATAGAATCTGCTGTTTCTTTTTGAAATTACTTCCATGATGGTGGAGAAATATCTTGGTCTGTTTCCCACCTGGAAGAGGGACAAAGCTGATGTGCTTTATGCTGCTTCTGGCTGGGAAGCACCTGTCCCCTGATGCTTTTGGGTGATAAGATCTGATAGATAGGCTTCAGCAACGCTACAGCAAGTTCTAGGTGACTGCTCTTGCTGGCATCCCATTTGCAAAATGTGGTGTTATAAACGTTATGCCCAAGAGACCAGTAAAGTGTGGATCAAGGACACAAACCAAGCCACATCTAGTCTTGGTTAACACTTTTCTGTTTCATGTCTGCCTTCACAGCAGCCTGCAGTTGGGCTGCTATTTGATCTTTGATTTGAGGCTGCAATACTCCCAGTGTGACCATACGTGCCTTCAGGGGCCAGCTCTTCTCTTGCCTCAGAAGGCTGCTGAAACCTCAGCTGATTTTTTTGGTTTTCATAGAATCATAGAATGGTTTGGCTGGAAAGGGACCTTAAAGATGATACAGTTCCAACTCCCCTGCCATGGGCAGGGACACCTCCCACTGGATGAAGCTGCTCAAGGTTCCATCCAGCCTGGCCTTGAACACCTCCAGGGATGGGGCAGCCACAGCTTCTCTGGGCAACTTGGGCTAGAGCCTCACTACCATTACTGTAAATAATTTCTTCCTAAGATCTCATCTCCCTCTCCCCTCTTTCAGCTTAAAACTGTTTACCTTTGTCCTATTCCTGCACTCCCTAAGGTCTCCCTGGAGCCTTCTCTTCTCCAGACTGAACAACCCCAACTGCTTAACTTGTTGGCTCTGGGTTCTGTGAAATGCAGGTCATAAAAGGGCAATTGAAACAAAAATGCTAATGTGAGTGTACCTCTTTCTTTGAAAAACCTGTCTGTTTTCCATTGGTGTTCTAAGAACCTATTTTGAATCTCTTTCACTTATTAAAATCGTTGAGTTGGGACAAGAGAAAGGAAGAAGTATGGTCACAATGTCAGTAGGGAAGTAAATGATTTTCTAGCATGCCTTGGGTGCAATATAGCAAGGGAAGTGGTTAAAATGCTTCTTAGTCATTTTAGGTAAGTGACTCCTGTGTAGCCAGTTGGTTTGCACGGTCTACCTTGGCTTGAGGTACTTAGGGCAAAATGCCCTGTTTCAAACCAATGTTTTCTTGCAGAGTGGTGCTCTCCTCGCCTCAAAGTTTCTTTTCAGTGTTGTTTGTTGGAGGCTTGCATCTAGTAAATGGAGAATTTGCAGTCTGGTACGAGGAGGGGGGAAAACCACAACCAAACCACTCCACAACTTTGCCATGTCCTCTGCAAATAAACTATATTTTCTTTTTGCTCTCCTGCAGGACTGGATATTGTTTCTCTGATGGCAATCTCCTGTAGGCAAGTCAGGGTTTCTTTTGATTTACAAGCTGTAATTCTGTAAGGAAAGCTTGTTATCTGCAGCTGTCAGAAATGCCACTTCATCCAAGTCTGAATGCTCAGAGGCAGAAGTTGATATGGAAAGGTGTGCGTGTGTGCTGCTGTAGCTGTCTGTAGTCCTCCTAAGAGAAAGGTTAAGAGGATACGAGTAAAATAAAACAGAGGGTGGTGTCTGGCAGGGCTCTGATAGAAACTATATTTATCTATTCACTTTCAGTCATGTAGCATAACAGCTTTCTCTGTGGGGGTAGCTCTTGGTATAAGGCTGGAGGTGGGATGCCAAGGTAAGTTGTGGGAGAAGAAATATGAAGCCTGTGAGCTGCTGGGGGCAGTTTATGCTGATCTGGATTGATAAAGCTAATGTGGTGTTGTGCTATGGGTCTCTTCATCCCCCTTTCAATGTGCGTTGGCACCAGGTCCCTTTGCAACACATTAGTGGGGCTGTGAGTTGAACAATGAGTTAGTGGCCCTGGTGGGATCTAAACAGTCTGAAATATGGTGCTCCATACATCTCCATAGCTAAGATTGTCCAGGGGACAGCTAGTGGGTGCTAGCAACGTGGTGTTCATGCTCTGTGGAGTAGAAGAGCTGTTCTGAAGGCTGGCAGAGGGCTCTGCACACAAGAAATCCTCTGCTCCAGCGATGTTTCACTAGTTGACCCCTCTGGTGCTAAGACTCAGCTGAGGTGCTTGAATGATCTTAGAGGAGCAAGTATATGCAACGCTTTCTTATTTCAGACTCTTAAGAGCTACACGCCTTGAGAAAGCTTTCTCGCAGTGCCTACGCTGGGGGAGAAAGTGGGTGAGGTCTTTGCCTTGGCCATGTTGCACCTGAAAGACAAAACCATGAAGACAGCGCCTCTGTAGCCCTGTTCTGCATAAAAGTACCTGTCTTGAGGTCACGCCAGGTAAACTTTCAGACCTGTTTTTAAGCTTCTTTCAGGAAAAGGTACTGTTATTTGGTCTCATCCTGTGACATGACTCACCAGTGCTTTCAGCAGCAAGAATGGCAGAAATGGGCAGTGTTTTTTACAATGTGATTATTCTCAATTTGTGCTGGATCAAGAAGTCTGGAGTGGAGTTGTACTTCGTGTGAATGGAAAGTGCCTTTGATTTCTTGAACAAAAGACTGGGAGACTTGCACTGGTAAAAAATTAAATTTTAATTGCAGCATAACTGAAACTGGAAGAGACTGGAGGTCTCCAGTCCAGCGTATCACTCAAAGATTAGAGTTGCAGAATGTTAGGGGTTGGAAGGGCCCTCTGGAGATCAGCCAGTCCAACCGCTCACCTCAAGCAGGTCACATGGGAGCACATTCAGGCAGGTTTGGATATCTCCAGAGGGAGGAGATTCCGCATCCTCCATGGGGAGCCTGTTCCAGAGCTCCATCACCTGCACAGCAAGGAAGATTTTCTGCTCATTCAGGTGGAACTTTCTGTGCTTCAGTTTGTGCTTGTTCCCCCTTGTCCTGTTAGAGGGCACCACTGAGAAGAGCTTGGCCTCATTCTCTTGACCCCTGGCCCTTAGATATTCATAAGCATTGATGGGAACCCCTCTCAGTCTTCTCCAGGATAAACAGACCCAGATCTCTTAGCCTCTCCTAAGAGAGATACTCCACTCCCATAATCATCTTCACTGCCTCCATTTGAGTCTCTACAGTGGTTCCATGTCAGTGTCCTTCAAAACTAGGACAGGTTTCTAAGAGCTCTATCCAGTCAAGCTGTGAGTACTTCCAAGGATGGGACATTCTCTCACCCTCCTGGGATTCTGATGCAGAGTTTAATGAGTTAAGTAAGAAAGGCAAAAACCACCCCAACTATCCAATATAATTGAGCTGGAATTTCCATTTTTTTGCAGGCAGCATTGGTTGCCGTGCAGCTCTAAAGCCTGTCTTCTCTATTGCCTTATGTCAGGTAGCTGCAGCAGTGAGGTATCTCCTTAGCTATTTCCTCAAGCTACACAGACCCACACCTCCCTCTCCCGTCATACGTTTGATGCTCCATCCCCTGGTTTTGATACGCTGCTTTCATTTCAATTTTTCACTTGTAGTGAAAAATTTCACTTCTAGCCCAGGTCTAGAAGCAGCACTTCTGGTGTGGTCTCACCAGTGCTGAGCGGAAGGGAAGAAACTGTTGGAAAGTAATAGTAGAGCTTCCATAGCCATGATAAGTGGGAGAGAAGTGCCATGGCTGAAGATGGGGAAGCCCTCTACTTCCTGAGGTTAGAAGTAGGAGGGTCGAGAGGCTCTGCAAAGGGACCTGAACAGGCTGGACTGCTGGGCTGAGACCAACGGCATGAGGTTTAACACGGCCAAATGGCGGGTCCTGCACTTGGGGCACAACAACCCTAAGCAGAGGTACAAACTAGGAGACATCTGGCTGGAAAGCTGCCTGGAGGAGAAGGACCTGGGGGTGTTGGTTGACAACCGACTGAACATGAGCCCGCAGTGGCCCAGGTGGCCAAGAAGGCCGATGGCATCTTGGCTTATATCAGAAACGGTGTGACCAGCAGGTCCAGGGAGGTTCTTCTCCCCCTGTACTCGGCACTGGTGAGACCGCACCTCGAGTCCTGTGTTCAGTTCTGGGCCCCTCACCACAAGAAGGGTGTTGAGGCTCTGGAGCGAGTCCAGAGAAGAGCAACAAAGCTGGTGAAGGGGCTGGAGAACAAATCTTATGAGGGGCAGCTGAGAGAGCTGGGGTTGTTCAGCCTGGAGAAGAGGAGGCTGAGGGGAGACCTCATTGCTCTCTACAACTACCTGAAGGGAGGTTGTGGAGAGGAGGGAGCTGGGCTCTTCTCCCAAGTGACAGGGGACAGGACGAGAGGGAATGGCCTCAAGCTCTGCCAGGGGAGATTTAGGCTTGAGATTAGGAAAAAGTTCTTCACGGAGAGGGTGGTTAGGCATTGGAACGGTCTGCCAAGGGAGGTGGTAGAGTCACCTTTCCTGGAGGTGTTTAAGGTTAGGGTGGATGAGGTACTTAGGAACATGATTTAGGATTGGTGGGAATGGTTGGACTCGACGATCCAGTGGGTCTCTTCCAACCTGGTTATTCTGTGATTCCGTGTGATTCTGTAGCATGATGTCAAGTGGGGGCTGAGATGTTTCAAGTGGCAAACCTTAACTTGACTCTGACTTCTGGCTGTCAGAGCTGCTCGCTTTAAGACAGTGGTTAAAAGACTTGCAGCACTGTACAATGGGAACGTAGCTTTACTGGTTGTTTATCTCTTCTGAAGTTCTTCCTGCTCTAAATAAAGCAGAACACACAATAGCAGAAAAACAGTGAGAGCTTAAATATTCCCATGAATCTACAAAGGAACGGTAGTGACACTCCTTTACCTTGAGAGGAGCAAAGTGTGTTTCTACTGCAACCTGGTTCCACATGTCCATGTCAAAAGCAGATGTCCCATTGAGATACCTCTCAACCATGATGAGCAAACCCACAGCTTTAGTTGTTTGTTTGCATCTTTCTAGATCAAGAAAGTGGTTGATGGTATCCTCCAAGATAGTTCAAGAATAGTAACCACTGTCCCACATCCCTGGTATTGGTGCATTCATTCAATTGTTTTAAATATTGGCATCTCGCCAAATAACTCTCTTCCTCCTGTGTTCCTTTAGGAGAGATGACGCACTGGCTTGTGAGGGAGGTGAACTGATGCTCAGGCTCATTCTTGTCTTGCATTGAGGTGATAAAAAGGTTTAACTCTACAGCAAACAGGCTGCAGCTTGGTATCAGCTCTCAGATTAGTCATAATTGAAAGGTGTAAAACTTTATGCCTCAGATAGTGCTTTAGTACTAAGACAATTGGCTTCTTGAGGCAATTAGCTTGTTGACTTGAGTTGAAAGCTTTCACCTGCACAGACAGTGAGACCAGAGGGCTCCTTGGGTGATGACCTGGATTCCTTTGTATGTGGCCAGGCTCATTAATGTGGCAACTCTGCCTTGGCCTTGCCTTGTTTCCTAATCCAGTGGTAACTTTGGCATGATAGGCACTTCTTTCAAGCACGAGTGTCTATTTGATGTCTCATTAGGGTTTCAACAGCATTATGCAAATATTTGTTATTGTCCTAATGTGATATCTGAACCCGTGGCTATTAAAGTTTGCCTGTGTTTATTTTGGTTAGGATGTCAGACTAGTACGCTTCTTTCTCCAGGTCCAGTGTGATGGGAGCAGTTCAGGCATTGATTTATATTCAGTGGTGGCTCAAAATGAATCTGTCTGGGATGGCTGGTTTATTGCCTGCTGAGGAACAGGCTGCAGATCAGAACAGTCGGACAAGGATGAATATCTGCTAAAGCTGTCCTCAGGACTGGATCGGCTTGTTTTTTTTTTTTTTTACAAACTAGATAGCTAAGTCATCTTGCAAAATCACCACTCAGAGGTAAAATAAGTGAGTGCTGGGGTTTTCAGAGATACTAGTATATGGTGTTTCTCCCAGTGTTTGTCCATAACACCATACAGTCATCATCAAGCCATGGAATGGTTCGGGTGGGAAGGGTACTTAAAGCCCATCCAGGTCTAACCCCCCTGCCATGGGTAGGGACACCTCCTACTGGATCAGGTTGCTCTAAACCCCATCCAACCTGGCCTTGAACACCTCCAGGGATGGGGCAGCAACAACTTCTCTGGACAACCTGTGACAGGGCATCGCCACCCTCACAGGAAAATTTCTTCCTAATCTAAATCTCCCCTCATCCATCTTTAAAACCTTTCCCCCTTGTCCTATCCCTGCACTCACTCATAAAAAGCCCCTACCCAGCTTTCCCATAAACCCCATTATGGCTGTTCTAAGGTCTCCCTGGAGCTTTCTCCTCCTCTAGGTTGAACAAGCCAAACTCTCTCAGCCCATCCTCCCAGGGATGGGAGGATGGGCTGAGAGAGTTTGGCTTGTTCAACCTAGAGGATCATCTCTGCAGCCTCCTCTGGACTCACTCTAACAGATCTATGTCCACTCCCAAACTTTATCTTTCTTGTCCATCACTGATGGGCTCAGCTGCAGTTTCCCTCTGCTCCTGGGAATGGGGCAGGATGCAGCAGGTGGTCTCTGAGGTAGAAGCAACGGGAGGTACCGCTCCTCCTCTGCTAACATATCTGGGTCTACTGGTGTTGAAGATCATATCTCATTGCAGTAAGGTCTCAGACTGGAGTCGGATATCTGAGTAGTCAGAGTCTCCGCATCTACACAAAAATGCTTGTATGTCGATATCTTTTGTATGTCTGCTGGTGCAAAATGACCCTTGGATTAATCCTAGAGGCTGTTGGTTTATTAATCTCTGGATTCCTGTGTTCTCGTGGTTATAGCTTCCCTTCAAATTAGTTGTTCTTCCTTTGAAAAGCAGGAACGTGTCTCCTACGAATAGGAGGGTTTGGTTCAGGCCCCATCAGCCTCCTGGCATCTCCCCCCACCAACATAAGGGAATTAAGGAGCAAGTTTGTAATAACAAAACAGCACAGTGATGCCCTGTGCAGCGGAGATGAAATGACTGCTTTGTGTGCTGGAGGCTTGTAGCTGACAGCTTGCTCAGCCTGGGGATGCCTTTTATTTTGAACCAAAGTAAAAATAAATGTCAAAGTCTTTGCAAGCTGTTGTTGTGAATGAATGAGGTATTTCATCCTCAGAAATGTTCCCTTGGACTTGGATGTGCCATGAGCTGTCACAGTCCTTGAAGAATCAAACTTGATTGAGCCCCCAGCACTGTCTGCATCCGGATCTTGTCACTCCAAGATGTATTATAGTCTCTGCATTGGATATTTGAAGTAGGCTAATAACTACATATAAGATGTTCTTAGCTGCTTCTCCCCCTCAAGGAGGCTAGGTTGTAAACTAAGTTTTATGTAATGTTACCACATGTGTCCTTCCTCAAATAGCCAACTACAGCCAAACTTGAGAGGTGACCTCAAAGCTTTTTGCAAGACTAAAAGGAGAGGTGCACAGAGAGAGAAATAAATATCAACTCCTGCTGAAGGAGTTAACTTCCTGTAATAGTGGATGATGAGGAATCTGTGAGATGCTGAATCCAGGGATAAGTCTGGCCATTTATTCTTGTTCTTCTCAAGAAAGCATTGGTTTATCCCTGGCTCTAGTTGCAAATACTGGAGTCCTGTTCAGCCTGGGATTGAGGGAGGTGATTCAACCCCTCTGCTCTACTCTCATGAGACTTCACCTGGAGTGCTGCCTTCAGTTCTGGAATTCCCAGCACAGGAGGGACATGGATCTGTTAGAGTGAGGTCAGAGGAGGTCCCTTCCAATTCAAACCATTCTGTGAAGATGATCCAAGCCCTAGAGTACCTCCTGTATGACGACAGGCTGAGAGAGTTGGGCTTGTTCAGCCTGGAGAAGACGACCTTGGGCAGACCTTAGTGCAGCTTAATGATCTTTAGGGTCCCCTCCAACCCAAACTATTCTATGTGGTCACTTCTCTGTAGCCCTCTAGTCCACCTCCTCTCAATTTCTTGATGTAAGGGAGGATTGGGGGCCACCCTTTGAGTATTCAGAGCATTGAAGCCTCCTTAGATAATGCTTGCTGGAGGGAGAAAGGTTGTATTAAACTTTGACAGACTGCTTAATTTTAAAGGTTTAACCTCTTTCCCTCAGCTGGCATATTTCACAATGAATGATGGTACGTGGTAGGATAGCAAAACTCTCTCACAGCGTAGAACAGTTGAGATAAGATAAGCAGCAAGCTGTGCTGGGAGTGGGTGCAATACTTCCTATTAACTTTTTCACTCTGGAGCACGTGCACAAAGCAGTTGTACAACTGAGTTTAAGGATGATGGCTTGCAGGAAAATAAGTTGTTTGAAAGGGATATTCTGGTGGACACACAGCCATGTTCCTGTTGCTTCATGAAAACAGGGTACGTCAAATTGTATGAGACCTGAAAGCAGATCATAGAATCACCAGGTTGGAAGAGACCCACCGGATCATAGAGTCCAACAATTCCTATCAAACACTAAATAATGAATAAGCCTGAGAGACTCTACAGGTTTGAAAGGCCTGGCTGAAGTCTTCTGAAGGAAAGCCTTTGTGTGCACAATACTACGTGTAGAACCAGTAAGGATATGTTGAGTATTGGGTGCAGTTTTGGGTGCCACAGTATAAAAAGGATCTAAAGCTACTGGGGAGTGTCCAGAGGAGGCCCCAAAGTTAGTGAAGCATTTAGAGGGGGAGCTATATGAGGAACAGCTAAAGCCACTTGTTCTGTTCAGCTTGGAGAAGAGGAGACTGAGGGGAGACTTCATTGTGACTACAGCTTCCTCACAAGGGGAGGAGGAGCAAGTGCTGATATCATCTCTCTGGTGACCAATGATCGAATGTGAAGCAATGGCAGGAAGATGTGCCAGGAGGGAGGGTTACGTTGGGCTTTTGGAAAAGGCTCTTCACACAGAGGGTGGTGGAGTACTGGAACAGGCTCCCCGGGGAAGAATTCATGGTACCAAGAGTAAGTGGTGCAGTTGCCACATCAGAAGGACAGGATGTAATCCAGAAGGGCCTGGACAGGCTATAGACCTGTGGGCCTGTGAGAACCTCATGAGGTTCAACAAGGCCAGGTGCAAGGTCCTACATCTGGGTCAGGGCAATCCCGGATTTCAGTATGTGATGGGGGATGATGTGATTGAGAGCTGCCCTGAGGAGAAGGACTTGGGGATGCTGGTCCATGAGAAGCTTGACATGAGTTGGCAATGTGAGCTTGCAGCCCAGAAGGCCAACATTATCCTGGGCTGCATCAAAAGCAGCATGGTCAGAGGGTGAGGGAGCGGATTCTGCCCCTCTACCCCTCTCTTGTGAGACCTCATCAGGAGTCCTGTGTCCAGTTCTGGAATCCTCAAGATAAGGAGGAGATGGAGATGTTGGAACAGGTCAAGAGGAGCCTACAAAGATGATCAGAAGGCTGCAGCACCTCTCACATGAGGTTGTTCAGCCTGGAGAGGAGAAGGCTCCGAGGAGATCTTATAGCGACCTTTGAGTACCTGAAAGGGGCTACAAGAAAGCTGGGGGAGGGACTGTTTACAAGGGCTTGTAATGATAGGATGAGGGGAATGGGTGTAAGCTGGAGAGGGGCTGATTTAGACTAAACATAAGGAAGAATTACTTCACCATGAAAGGGGGGAGGGACTTGCCCAGGTTGCCAAGGGAAGTTGTGGCTGCCAGGTCAGATGGGGCTTTGAGCAGCCTGGTCTAGTGGGAGGTGTCCCTGATTGTCCCAGGACGGTTGGAACTAGATTATCTTTAATGTCCCTTCCAACCCAAACTATTCTGTGATTCTATATGAAGCTAGAGACTGTCACATCCAGTTAAAGATGATGATCTCTTGGCTTCCCAACTACTGGGAGTAGTTGGGATACTGCTCTCATTCCACAGGCTTTTTCCACAAGGTGTTTCCTCAGGGGATGCTGAAACCTTTCCACAGCTGTGTTTTGTTTTATGGTATTAGTTTGAACTGCAGACTGTTATGAATAGAATCATAGAATAATCAGGTTGGAAGATACATTCCAGATCATTGAGTCCAACCACTCCTATCAATCACTAAACCATGTCTCTGAGCATGTCATCCACCCATCCCTTAAACACCTCCAGGGAAGGTGACTCTACCACCTCCCTGGGTAGACCGTTCCAGTGCCCAATTACCCTTTCTATGAAGACTTTTTTCCTAATGTCCAGTCTAAATCTCCCCTGGTGGAGCTTGAGGCCATTCTCTCTTGTCCTGTCCCCTGTCACTTGGGAGAAGAGCCCAGCTCCCTCCTCTCCACAACCTCCCTTCAGGTAGTTGTAGAGAGCAATGAGGTCTCCCCTCAGCCTCCTCTTCTCCAGGCTAAACACCCCCAGCTCTCCCAGTCGCTCTCATAAGATTTTTTCTCCAGCCCCTTCACCAGCTTTGTTGCTCTTCTCTGGACTCGCTCCAGAGCCTCAACATCCTTCTTGTGGTGAGGGGCCCAGAACTGAACACAGGACTCGAGGTGCGGTCTCACCAGTGCCGAGTCCAGAGGGAGAAGAACCTCCCTGGACCTGCTGGTCACGCCGTTTCTGATCCAAGCCAAGATGCCATTGGCCTTCTTGGCCACCTGGGCCACTGCTGGCTCATGTTCAGTCGCTGTCAACCAACCCCCCCAGGTCCTTCTCCTCCAGGCAGTTTCCAGCCAGACTTCTCCTAGTCTGTAGCTGCTCAGGGTTGTTGTGCCCCAAGTGCAGGACCCGGCATTTGGCCTTGTTAAACCTCATCCCATTGGTCTCAGCCCATGGATCCAGCCTGTTCAGATGCCGTTGGAGCCTCCCGACCCTCCAGCAGATCCACACTTCCACCAAGCTTAGTGTCATCTGCAAACTTGCTAAGGTTAGATGTGAATAGATGTGAAACAGATACAGAGGCTGTCTTCTTTACACTTCTGCTAGTTTTATTACCTTTAAATTTACAAGGTGGGTTTTGAAAAAGCATCTGCTGTGCCCAGTAGATGTGGAATGATCTTGTAGAACAAGCAGAAGTTGTTTGACATATTTGGGTCTGAGCTGAGACCACAAACGCGAGCTTGGCTTGGCAGAGATCATGACAATGACTGTTCAACTGATCTTATACTAAAAGCGCAGCTGTTTAAAGCACAGTAGGATTATAGAATTGCTAATGAGAACCCTGCTTAGATTGGGGATCCACAAAACCTCATTTATGAAAGCAATCCCATTGTAAACAAGCTTTTTAGGCTCAGTAAGCAGACACTAAGTGCTATGAACTTGACAATGGTGAAAGTGAACTGCAAGGGGTAGCATTTTTAGGCATGGACTCACATTTTGGGCAGGCTTCATTACCTTCCTGCTAGCCATTAATTTGATAAAGCAGCAGAACATCCATTTCTGCCTCACTTTCAGATGCTATCATATGCATTTATTGTACCCTGAACAAGGTATGAAAAACTTTGTGTGGAGGGAAATCTGGCAAGGGATAGAATATCAAGATAAGATCAATTTTATATGCTTTTAAGAGCATGGGCTGTTGGAAAGGAAAAAAAGAGCTATTGGGGCAAAACCTGAAGTTAATTTTGCATCGTGTGTACATCTAGTTGCTTACTCTTCTAACTCAATGGTTCAAGTTATGGTTGGACTCAATGATCCAATGGGTCTTTTCCAACCTGGTGAGTCTATGATTCACAAGTGAGATTGAGTAAATGCCATCCCTATGGAAAGGGGTGGTACGTAACTCTTGATCCATGGGTAGGTTTTCTGTGTTAAAGATCCGGTACATCCTTGATTAGAAGAAGGGATACTCATCTTTCACAAACAAACAGTGAGATTCTCAGACACTGTACTCTGCTGCATTAACAGAGCTTTGTTTTAAGGGTGAAGTATCATAGTTATATGTTACCAGACTATGTATATTTGAAACTTCCTTGAAGGAAGATGAGACCAGAATTCTGACCTTTTCATACAGACTCCACCACACTAAACTGCTTTGGAACTTGTGCATGTGTCGTTAATGTTGATATAAACTTGGGACTGGAGTATACATCCTTCATGGTTGGACGTGATGATCCGGTGGGTATCTTCCAACCTGGTTATGATTCTATTTGAATGTTCTATGCGCTTACCTGCATAGGTCATAGAATCAGAGTGGTTTGGATCAGAAGGGATCTTAAAGATCATAACATTCTCATCCTGCACGGCTAGTATACAACTGGCTTCAGTCTTTTGAAACCATTTCGTCATTTGAAACCACTGAGGTTATCTGTAGTGGTAGAATCTGTTGACTTCATGCAGGAAGATGTGACCATAGCTCACGGTTTTCCATCTCTGTTCCAAAACATAAAGGCAAACTGAACAATAATCAGATAGAAGGTTATAGAAATGTCAAGTGAAGCTTAGCAAACACTACTGTTTTGGAACGGTTTCCCTCAAGCACTCTGCCCAGTGCTCAGCTTCATGCCAAACTGCTTAAAAACGCACAGGCCACAAAAGCAGCATTCTACAACACAGAATAATGGAACTAAAGCTGTATGTTTTATGGCTGAATAATTAAAGACTGACTTGCACTCTGTCACTCGCAAATAAGAAAAACTTGCAGAAGCTCATTTCTGCCTGCTACTGTAAAAGTTTCTTGCATGCTTCTGGTACCCAGTGTTGCCCATCAGCAGGCTTGTGTTGCTGAAGCTGCTGTGCAGACTTTGCTACTTAAAACAAGTCTCCAGCACCAAAGGGCTTTTGCTGTTGGGCAACTCTAGAGGCACAAAATATGCTTTGGCCAACTGGGCTCCCCTGACAAGGGGAAGTGGGGGTATCTTGGACATCAGGAAAAAAAGGGTCATTGGGCAGTGGCAGAGGCTGCCCAGGGAGGTGGTTGAGTCACCTTCCCTGGAGGGGTTTCAGGGATGGGTGGATGAGGCACTGAGGGACATGGGTTAGTGATTGATGGGAATGGTTGGCCTCGATGATCCAGTGGGTCTTTTCCAACCTGGTGATTCTGTGATTCTATTATCTTCATTTCTCCCAGCTATAGAAAGGCTTGCTCTGTGGTGTGGAGCCATTAGAGATTTCTTGTTGAGTCTGTCCTGATATTGTCCCTTGTAACAATTCTGATCTTCCCAAGCTGTTTTTAATTTCCTTCAGTCTCTGAGTTCACTTGGTATGTCTCCCATTGTTGCAAAAGGCTGGGAACACTTCCCCTATGAAGAGATGCTGCAAGTTGAGGTTGTTCAGCTTGGAGAAGACTATGGTGCAACTTTTCACTATTTAAAAGGAGTCCCACAAGAAAAGTGGGGGAAGAACTTTTTTAGCAAGGCCTGTAGCAATAGGACAAAGGGGGATGGTTTTAAATTAAAAGAGAAGAGATTTAGACTAGATACTTGGAAGAGATTTTCTTATTTTTGCTGAAGGTGGTAAAACACTGACCCAGGTTGCCCAGAGAAGTGGTGGATGCCCCATCCCTGGTAGCGTTCAAGGTCAGGTTGGATGGGGCTCTGAGCAACCTGATTTTGTTGAAGATGTTCCTGCTCACTGCAAGGGGGGTGGACTGGATGGTTTTCATGGTCCCTTCAAATCTAAACCAGCCTAAGATTTTTCTTTTTCACTGGCTCCTATTCCTTATTACCTCCTACTTGCCCCATACCTGATTCCAAGCTTACTCAGCAAAGCCTATACCCTTGGGTCTGAAGTTCTAAAATCTAAGAGTTGTCCAGCACATGCAATTTAGTTGCTTTTTTTCTTTCGTCCCCTCAAAAGGCTTATAACTTGCCTAGATTTTTGGTGATGACAAAAATTAAATTTGGTGCAAAAAACCTATCCTTGCTCATTAAAGTCCCAGTTCTAAATCACGGGTCTGAGTCTTTTCAAAAAAGTCACCAGAAATTGATCAAAACAATATGTTTATTCTCATGCTGCATTCTGAATGTTGAATTCACATGTTCCAAAACAACTCTGCCCGAGGCAGACCTAGCATGCAAACTCCTATCTTGAACAGCCAGGACCTGGTGAATTTATAAGCAACTGAAAACAGTGCTGGGAAGAGTTAGGCAGCCTTAATATTGTCTAAAGATGCAGCCTTAAAAGGAAGATTATCTCTTTAAAAAGTCTCCTTAAAAAAAAAAAAAATAATAATGGTCCTGCTGAATTCCCCTAAGAACACGAAGGATTTAATTCAGACTTGCCACACTCTTGTGCAGAACTCCACAGACCCCACATCATTCCTGTTTAAATAGCCCAGTATTCTTGACTCTACCACAATAGCACAAAAGACAAATGGAAGCGATTGTGTGCTTGTGAGTCTATTTTCTTTAATGGATGCATTTCAGGGGTCATGGGCCATGTGGCCCTCCCTTAGATAGACAATCAGACCCTGAAAGAACATTGTCTGCTGGAGAACTTCCTCTGACACACCACCCTGCTGAAATAGCATGACAACAGCCGTGTTTCATTTTTCAAAGAGCCGCATTCAGCCAACTTTGTGATCAGGACAATGAGGAATACGTATCTCTAAAGCAGCGCGTCTTTTGAGAGTTGATTTATTTTTAAGAATGGGTGTGTTTCAACTACTTCTTAAACTTCATCCCCCACTTGTCTGTATCTTAAGGAATTAGCCTGGTGTTGGTCTAGTAATATTTTTGGTGGAAGACTGGAATTGGCTGACTTTGCTGTTTTGAATGTATTTTTACTGAGGTTATCCCAGCGTCTGGGTTCTTGAGACTTGCTCCTTGGCCTCTATTACCGGCAGTCTCACAGTGTGTCCTATTCTTGCAGTTCTTGTGACCTATTCAAGCCAGCACCTTGCAAATGGAGATGTTTCCTGTGAAAGGTTAGTGGCATTTGTCTAGTTTGACATTGGTGTGCAAATCCCGCAATAGCCAGCGTGAATGCATTTGTGTTAAATAGATGTGTTGCAAGGGGGCTGGAACTCCCCAGATTTGAGAGCAGAAGAAGAGATGTAGAGTGATCAGGGGCTTTTGCTGTCTGGCTACCCAGACAGTGGGGTACAGTGTGTTGCTTGGTGCTTCACAGGAGATGCTTTTAAAGTCTTTTGTTCATTTGTTTTCCCTACCATTGGTTTGGGCATCTTCTGTGTAAGGGACATAGCATGTGTCCACCAAAATGGCTTTGAGATTTGTGTCAATTCAACTGATTCCATCCCATCAGAACTGTCCTCAATGCTCCCTGAAGCTTTGGCTGCTTGAGTATGCTAGGCCATTGTTGTCTACAGCTACTATCTTTAAGTGCTATATCTCTTCTTAAATGCATCAGTTTCTTTTGCCTTCCTCAGTACTTTCCAAGCTTCTTATGCTCTGAGTTGTAAATGCAGTTGGATGTTTAATATACAGCCTGGGATGAACATAGTGCCAAACTCTGACGTGGACAAAGTCAACCACCAGCTTCTTCCCTCTACTCCAATACCTGTTCAATTACAATTCAAACTATTCTTGATGGAAACTTATGCTGTTCTGGGCATCTTGGGTAGGCTGTGTTATCTCCTGATAAGTCCTTGAAAGGTCTTGCTTGTAATAACATTCCTCAGTGCATGCAGTGGGTGAAGAGTGCTGAACTTGCACCATGGTAACAAGTGATGGGATTAATAAGAAAATTAGCCAATTCTCCTGCTCGTTAGCCCTTAGAAAATAGCCTTGCAGCTGGAGGAGCATGTGCCGGGGCCATCTGTGACCTGGGTTCATATTGAAGTAGCCACTACCACTGCTCTATGGACCTATAACCCTAGTCTCGTTCTTCTGATGTGCTCTTAGGCTGAGGATAGAGCCTGCTCTGCAGGGTTCCTCTGGAACCAGAGTAAGTTGAAAAGGGGACCAAGAGTAAGCTGTGAGCACAACAATAAGCATCCATTTCATGTTCACTCTGAGTGCTGACGTCTTTGACACCAGAGTAGGTAGAAAAATAAAATGTGCTCTTTGCTGACTGGATTTCAATGTCACCATAGAATGCCTTTAGTTGGAAGGGACCTTAAAGCCCATTCAGTTCCAACCACATTGCCATGGACGGGGCCACCTCCCACTGGACCAGGTTGCTTAAGGCCCCATCCAACCTGGCCTTGAACACTTCCAGGGAGGAGACAACCACAGCTTCCTTGGAACATCTTAAGAGGCCTGCTTATTAGATGGGGCGCAAGCAGGGCAGAAGATAAGGAAATTATATTTTCTCAAAGACATATTTCCATTTTTCATGAGAGGGTGGAAATAGCGGGCCAGTGCTGATATTTCCTTTATCTCCTCTAATTTACCAATGCTATTAACAGTGTACCTCATAATCCAAAGTTTATTGGATTCTCAGTAGCCCAGGTTTGAGTTTCTTTATGTTATTGGACTGCTTGCCTAGAAAGACTTCAATTTCTGTACTCGGATCAAGGATTTCCCTTACGTACAGGCAAGTCTTTACCTGAAAGAGAACACCTTCAGGTTGTAAGAGACAATTTCCTCTCTTCTGAAGATGCTGTTCAGTACTTGGAGCTTAGCCAGGGCTTCAGCTGATCAGATAGTGCAAGACCTGTCACAAGAGGTTAGACTTCAGTACTTAGACCCCCTCCCCAGCTTTCCTGTAGGTCCCCCTTTATCAGGGACTACAGGGATAGAGCAGGGGGGGAACAGTTTTAAACTGAGAGAGAGGAGATTCTGATATTAGGAAGATTTTTTTTTTTTTTTTTTTACTGTGAGGGTGGTGAGGCCCTGGCTTGGGTTGCCCAGAGAAGTCATGACTTGCCCTATCCTGGATGTATTCAAGGCTAGGTTGAATGAGGCTTTGAGCAACCTGATGCAGTGGGAATTGTTCCTGCCTATGACAGTGAGGTTGGAATAGTTGAGCCTTAAGGTCCCTTCCAACCCAAACCATTCTGTGATTCAGAGGTTTCAGATACACTGTTAGCAGAAAATGTTGTTTTCCTTCAGCTTTTAATTCTCCCAAAGGAAAGGGATCCTTATGCTCATCTCTTACCTAATGCATATTAGTCGTAAGAATACCATCTAATGGAAAACAACCAATGAGTTTACTGAAATTTCAGCCTAAATTTGGGGTAAATGCTGTAGGATCACCTTAAGAGGGGGTTGGGCATCAGTCTCCATTGTTGTGGAGTGTTTAACTTGGGAACCCGTGTCCCTCTGCAAGAGGCCAGTTCTGTAACTGCACAGTTATCGAGCAACACTAACTCAAATATTGGAGTGTGTCCTGGACACAAGTGCTTGGATGCTGATGGTGAAGGAAATGTCAACCTGACATGGGGAGTCAGTGTGATGCATCTGGCCATGTTTCTATGTTGCGTGGTAGTATGGGAAGAGGGAAGTCAAGAATATGCGTGGACAAAGCAAGGACTATCTGAGTGTCCTCTACATAGAGGTGGTGAAATAATTTTGTGTATTAGATCAGGACCACTGGTGTCATCCTTGCCCTCTACTCAGGATTAGTGAGGCTGCACCTTGAATCCTATGTTTTGGACCCCTCACTACAAGGAGGACATTGAGGCATTGGAGCGTGTTCAGAGAAGGGGAACGGAGTTCATGAAATGTCTGGAGCACAAGTTTTGTGAGGAGTGACTGAGGGACCTGGGATTCCTTGGCTTAGATAAAAGGAGGCTACAGCTACCCAAGGTGATGATGTAGTGAGGTGGCTGCTGGTCTCTTCTCCCATGTAATAAGTGGTAGGATGAAAGTGAAAAACCTTAAGCTGCACCAGGGCAGGTTCAGATTAGGTAGGAAGAAAAAATTTCTTCATGAGGAGGGTTCTTGGGCACTGGCAGAGCCTGCCTAGGGAGGTGGTTGAGTCACCATACCTGGAGACACTTAAAAAATGAGTAGATGAGGTGCTCACAGATATGGTTTCGTAGTGGACAGGTATGATTGGACTCAATCTCACATTTCATTTCCAATCAAATGATTCTAGGATTCTATGACTGAATTCTTAACAGCAAAACCAGAATTCAGTTACTGAGTTTTTACTTAATTTTTTCCAAGCAGGGTAGAGGAATAATCTGAATGTTTCTAATGAAGTTTTTGTTTCTGGTAGTTTCTGCTAATGAGTATCTCCTAGGCTGTCTGAAGAGCTATGACAAGCTGTAATATTGCTCCCCACTGCATTTTGTGTGTATGCCTCCCATCTTGATGATTAGGGCATGAAAACTGTGCAGATAAGATGACTGTGCTGGAAAGGCACTTGGGAAGAGAGACCCTTTCTTCAGGATAAACTACCGAATTAGCTTGCTTTTTGTGAAAATGGCTTGCCTTTTTTTTTTTTTTTTCATTTGAATGCTTGATGATGGCACTTAACATTTTATGTCTCAAAAGTACTGTGTGTATTAAATTCTCCTGTAACTATTAGGAAGTAAAACCTATGTCTATTGGCAAAAAAATGAATGTGATGCTTCTGTGTTTGAGTCTAAAATACTAAAAGATGGGGGTCTAGCAGACAGTAATGTAGCTCAAGTGTGACACTGATATCTAGTAACAAGACCAATACAGACGGGCACAGGAAGCTTGAAATGATGAGCACTAATTCTCTGAGGCAGGTTCCTATTAATGTGCCTATTTCTTGAGTCATTTTCAGCTGTAGCTCTTGTCTAGGGCTCTTCTGTGTGGATATATTAAATTGTACATGGTGTACCGGAGACTGAGAAATGTCCTACAGGGAAAGGATGTATCCATGCTGATGTGGATTCTTCCCTCAGCAGATAAGGGTTTATAAGCAGAATGGCCAAAATACAAAGGTAGCTGTTTGAGGACATTATCTGTTTTGCTCAAGTTGCTTTTAAATAAACAAAGATCTTTTTCTTAAGCGAAGCTCTTTTTTGGCAGAGAGGAAGAACAGGTTTCTTTAAATAACGAGGGTTTTGGTTTAACTGGCATCCTCATCAGTTCATCAGCACTGTGTATTTGTGGGTGACAGCTCCCTTCTCCTGGAAGAAGGATAATAACAGCAGAGATTACATGTCTTGGTTTTGTTTTTTCTTCATCCCATGACTTTAACCTCTCTTGTCAGCCGATACTGATGTCATCTTATTAGCTTGTTTTACCCTTTTCCCTTTCTTAACATGCTGCAACTTCAGCTCCTCTATCAAGTTGATAAAAACATTCATCATTAATTCTCGCTGTATTTTTGGGTTGATATTTACACCTGTCAAGGGTATCTCATTCCCATTGTTGATTTCTGTGGAGGTACTATAGCACTGCAAGTCCCTCTCTGCTTTTTCTCTAGCTGCTATTAGTTGAAAGCAGCAATTCGGCTCTCTTCATGCTGACAGATACATCAGTAAGTTGTCACTTCCCTGCAGAACTAAAAATCTGCCTCAGATGTGTGAAGCTAACTAGCATCCTAAGCTGAATGTCACTTAAATTTGACCTGTGACACTCCTCTCAATGTCCCAGCCTTCCTGTTCTGCTCTTCTAGGACTGTTTGTTCCATGTCTCCTGTATCTTGCTCACTCTCTGAGACAGTCTTTTTTTCACTCTGATTTCTACCTTCTGGATTGCTTACTGATCCAGATGCAGGGGTTTTTTTTGATATGTATCAGGCATCTGTTTATGATGTCTCCCCCTTCCTATCCTTTACTTCACGTAGGAGGCTGATTAGTTATGATGTCTCTGATGTAAGCCAGTTCCTTTAAGGGCTGGGATAGCATTAGCAAGGAATGATACTTGCTTCTGAAAACAAAGCAGTTAGATGCTGCACCTCTTAGGA
Organism: Clamator glandarius; assembly: GCA_033459285.1. Lineage (NCBI taxonomy): Eukaryota > Metazoa > Chordata > Aves > Cuculiformes > Cuculidae > Clamator > Clamator glandarius. The sequence continues at coordinate 2,547,134 of JAUNZM010000338.1, read as the reverse complement.
AAGCCTAATTGCTTAGAAATAAAAGTAGCTTTGATTTCACCTTCAAAAGCAATAGATGACAGCTCTGTGGAAATTTAATCAGAGCCTGTGTATAGAATGCCACAAAACCAGATGCCTTGATGCTGCAATGCCTTCACTAGCTATCCTTAAATCTACGTCTTTGATAGAACCCATGTCACTGACTGTGTATTTGTGGTCAAGCATTAGAAAAAGCTGCCCAGGACAGTGGTGGAGTCTGCTTCCCTGGAGGTGTTAAAAATGTGTAAATGGGGACGTGGTTTAGTAGACAGAGTGGTGTTGGGCTCATGGTGGGACTGGATGATCTTGGAGGTCTTTTCCAGCCATAATGATTCTTAAAGTTCACCAGAATCCCTGTAGATGATTGGGGTCTGTGCAACATTAGTATTTCTCCATGAGGCAGAGGAAGCGGTGTCCTGTAGTAAATGTGTTTGCAAAACTCTTAACAGAGATCCTGAGCCTTGCTCTGCGACATGGGTGACTGTCCCTGGTTGAATTCTAGCTGAGTTCTGCCTCCTGGCAAGATCTGGTAACTCTCATAGTATACAGCCCTCATTCTACACCATGTGAATAGCTTGGTGGAGCCTGCTGTGTTGATGCTGGACTGTTGCCTTCTGTCAAAAGTGGTGGAAGGTGTGACACAGGCACCATGTGCAGCAGTGCAAGGAGTCTTGGAGAAGTCCGTGTGTAACTCTGACCCTGACTCAAAGTTTATATGTAGAGTTGAATTCTCTCCAGTTATTTTTAATGTCATGGATGTGCTGCGGTCACTGTGTCTCTAGCTTTGCAGATGACAGAATGTGAGAATGACATGTTTTTGGTGGAGTCATAGAGGATAGAGTGCTTTTGTATTCAAATATGTATCTGGGGAGGTGAGGAGTTGTGTTTCTTGGAGAAGAATGTAAGTTTATGTGCTTGCTTGGATGATTGCTTGACCACCACTTGTAGTGTGAAGTATGAAGTCGGAGAATGACTAACAGAATGGCTCCAGTGATGCAGGCAGATGTGGGGTGAGGTTTGCTGTCTCCAATGTGTACTCTAAGCTCTGATTTAGAGGTTGGATACCGAAACAATTATGCATGCCTGCCCTCTATAACACTTACAAGGCCTTTGACCAATGTTTTCTTATTTAATTATGACTTTATTCATACTGAGCAAATCTGTGTGATAGAGTTGAGGGGAGAACCTTGCAAACAGCGTCCTTGGGAGCAGCACTACAAGTTTGGACTTGATTTTCACTTCTGATCAGTTTTGGAGGTTCTTGAAGCCTTAGCTGTTGCTTGAGTGTATAAAAGCTAGGAACACTGAAGTTTTTTTACCTCTGTGGGGTGAGGAGAAGCAACCTTGTTCCCAGAGTAACAAGCCATCCAGCAGCTCCCTGTGCAGAGTCACTTCTGAGGTGGGGTGACAATGTCTTCTTCCCCTGACACAGCGCTGGATGACCACACAACGGCATGAAATACATCCATAGTACACTTTCAATTAAAATGTGCTGTAAACATGCAGTTTTGGCTGCATTTAGAGTCCAACTAAGAGCCAATCTGGCACTGACAGATTAAAAGTGAATCAGCGGTAGGATTTTTTTTTGTATGCCGTCTTACTATGAATAACTATAACTGCTCGTCTCTATCCAAGTGCTAACAAAAGCAGAGCAGGAGACAAGCAATTAACAGACACCCTATTTTGCTTGAAAAATTGTTACAAAATAGTGATGCATCACAGTCTGAGCTATTTACAAGTCTACTCTCACTGCAGGTAAGAGTGGTTGGGAAGAAAAAAAAAAATCTTTAATACCTTTATCTTCTGCATAAACTGCAGATAATCCAGAGCACTCAGCTGTAGGTCCATGGATGCTCTCAACATGAAAATGTTGAATCCTCTGGGTTGGAGAGGACCTCTACAAGTCACCCAGTCCTGCCCCTGTGAAGGAACAGGGACGTTTTTAAGTCAAAAGAGGAAAAGTCAAAAGGAGGAAGGATGACTGCGTTAAAGGTGACTTTTCTGTAATGGGGCATTGCCTTTGCAGAATAGAAGAAGGATGAGCTGTTTGTAGCTGTACACTGTGAATGTGATCTATAGACAGCTCATTTCTTATCCTCTGAGCCTTCAGTTAACTAACGCACCAGAACATGTTAGCCTAAATAGTTCCTTCCATCTTCTCTGGCATTGTTGTTTGTTTCAATCCCAATGAAGTTTGAAGTGCAAGTCAAAACAACTCCTTGAGATTAAAGCTTATTATCATAGAGTCCTAGAATGTTTTTCATTGGAAGAGACCTTGAAGATCATAGAGTTCCAACCCCCCTGCCAGTGGATCAGGTTGCTCAAGGCCTCATCCAACCTGGCCTTGAACACCTCCAGGGATGGGGCAGCCACAACTTCCCTAGGCAACCTCTTCCAGTGCCTCACTAACCTCATTGTGAAGAATTTCTTCTTAATGTCTAATCTAAATGTTCTCCCTTCCAATCTAAAGCCATCCCCCCTTGTCCTATCACTCCATGCCCTGGTGAGAAGTCCCTTCCCAGCTTTCTTGTAGGCCCTCTAGAGGAACTGGAAGGCTCCCATAAGGTCTCTAAGCTTAAAGTACTGCAAATTTCATGCTGGATTGTGAGGTTGGGGGGTTGTGCGTGCAAACCCCCTTAAGTCGTCTCCCATGTGAGTAATTTCTGCCTATTAAAAATCTAAAATTAACCCCTGGCATAAATGCTCAGTGTTACAAGTGAAGAACAAATTCCTCAGTGCGTGTGAAAACAAATTTGGAATTTATCCACCCATGATCCAAAAGGGGTAGGAGTTCAGGCCCACCTCTGGTCTTTTGGTCAAGCAGTCCTGTTTATGGGCTCGATGGCCAAGTTGTACTGCAAGCCTGTAGGCTAAGGTGGTGTCATAGAGGGAACATGAGAAGTGGCTGCGATAATGATGTGTGAGGTTGGCAAGGTTGCAAGGGCTAAATCGTGTGTGTAATCTCACAGGAGACTCTGCTATGAAACAGCAGATCTCATAACAAGGCCGAGAGCAATGCTAGCCAGAACCAAGCAGATCAGGCCACAAATACCTATTCTGGACTTCAGGTTTTTTGGCTTATAAAAGTATGGTTGTTGTATGGTGGTCAAGATTCCTTGTCATGCTGCCCTTGGCATTTCTGGCTGTACAAACATGACTCCCCAGAAAAGACTCTGATGCTCTAAGGCACTCGTGCTGGGAGATGTCAGCTCTCTAAAGTGTTCTTTTAGGAAAAAAAAACCCAGAACTCTGCTGTTTTAAATTCAATCAAATTCAAGATGTGCAGAACAGGAGTCCTATGGTGCAGGACAAAGCAGGACGTGCTGCACTGTGTATTCTGCGGGGGCTTCATTTCTTATTTAATGACTTAGCGAGAGGAAGTCATAACCCACTGTGTTCTCTTTTGTCTGGAAGAGTTAACTTTGCAGCACAAAAACAATTCAGCACACCAGAATGACTGCATTGAGTGCAGAAATCCATTTGCTAAATGATGGCTTTCCCTGTGGTTTTGCAGAGTGCTCCTCTCTGAAGAGAAATGCTTCTGCTACTCTGGGGGTCCTTAGATGTAGTAAAGTCCATTTTCACTAACTCAAGATGTTTGTAGTGTGTGACCTTGCTATGGACTGTGTTAAAGGGCAGCTACTTACTGAAATGGCTTTGGCTCTCCCAGAAGCAAGGCTGTGTGTGCTAGGATGGAGCTGGATGTGAAACACTTGTCGCTAATGAAGTGAGTGAGTGAAACACTCCCATTGGTTCCTGCCTCTGGAAAACACACTCTCAGATTGTCTGAGAACCTTCTGCTTTCCCTTGGAGACCTGGCCAGGAGGAAAATAACCAGACTGTTTACCTGGCTTCAGCCGAGAAGTGAAATGCCCATGGAGGTAGATGAGATCCATCCAGAGGAAAGCCTATAAACAGGCCTCAAGAAAGGTGTTGGTAGCCCTCATATCCCTTGCTCTGGAGGAGATGATGAGCCCATATGACTTCTACAAGGTCAGCTACTGCTGTGATGTTTGGCTAAAGACTACAAAATTGGGAGAATGCAGAAAGCAATTTTTAATTGTTCTGGGGAAGCACTGGGGGTGTTGGTTGATGGCAGCAGAACATGAGCCAGCAGTGTACTCAGGTGGCCAAGATGACCACCAGCATCCTGGATTGTATCAAAAATGGTGTGGCCAGGAGAAGGGAAGTAATTTTTTTCCCATATTTTTGGCACTGATGAGGCCACAACTTGAATCCCATGTTCAGTTCTGGACCCCTTGGTACAGGAAAGATAGTGAGCTCCTAGAGTGTTCAGAGAAGGGTGAAGGGTCTGGAAAATAAGGCTTGTGTGGAGCAGCTGAGAGAGCTGGGACTGCTTAACCTTGAGAAGAGAAGGGGAGACCTTATCACAGTCTACAACTCCCTGTTGTAGTGAGGTGGCTGCTGGTATCTTCTCCCAAGTAAAATGTGATAGGATGAGAGGAAAGGGCCTCAAGTTGTGTCGGCGGAGGTTTAGATTAGATATTGGGAAAAAATTTTTCATGAGAAAGTGGTAAAGCACTAGAAGAGGCTGCTTGGGGCAGTGGTGGAGTTGTCATCCCTGCAGGTGTTCAAAAAGCATGTAGAGGTGGCACTTCAGGACCTATCTTAGTAGGCATGTTGGTATTATGTTGATGGTTGGACTTGATTATATTAGAGGCCTTTTTCAACCTTAATTGATTGTATGATTCTAATGAAGATGAACTAGCTGTAGACACCTTTCTGCTGGTCACTTCCTTCCATCTACACCTGATTAGACCTCTTTAAATCTGGGAAATATCAGAGGTTGTCCAGACTGCTTTTGTTTTGGGAGGTTCACAAACTCTATTGTGAGTGCATCTGCTGCTTTTGAGCATGTATATTTGCTCTGGCTTCCTCCAGATAGCTGGGAACCTAGAGAGCAGGCTTTGAAAACCAACTGCTTGCTCCCATGCCTGCTACTTAAATATTTCTCAGAACTAAATGCTGTGAGCTGTGTGTTTGTACCAGTAATGTTGTGACTCTCGTAAGTGATACCCTTAACTGGGATCTGCCTTATGGTGGACTTGATCATCTCAAAGGTCTCTTCCAATGTAGGAATTCTATGATTATTGACAAACTTGTTCAGTAATGAAACACAGCACTTCTTGCACTCAATTCTTAACCTTCTCTTTTTATTTCATTCCCCACCCTGGTGAGCCAGGATGCTTAGAGTGAAGGTGCCATAATCTGCTATAACATTCTTCCCTGGTGCTCCTGGTAGGGACAGCCTCTGTCAAAGCAAGAGCCCCTCTGTGGGCAATAAGAGAACAGAGATGGGTGTTGGGTTTATCAGAGCAAGGAAATGAGCCACAGGGCTCTGAAAAGAGGAGGTATTTACCCACATGTATGACTGGGACTGAAGACATCTCAACTTCGCTCCCATTGCCTTATTTCTCTCTGTAACTTTAAGCAGTCGGCTTTCTCTGCCTCAATCACTTCCAAACCCCTTTTTCCTTTGAAGCTTTGGGGTATGAGGAAGCCCATGCAGGAACTGGGGTACCTTCTTAGGGGATGCTGGAAAGATTAGCTATTTTTGGATGCACTTTTGGGGGCTCCTGGGGCTGTCCCTGGATGGGGTAACTGTTACAAGCTGAGACAAAGCGTGGTGGTGTCCCCCAGCCAGAGCTGCCAGCACAAACAGCTTCCCTGGCTGACTAAAGCCAGGAAGCTGCTGAGTGAGCACTTCCCCTTGGAGATCCTTCCGGAGGCAGGGGACCTTCCTGCACAGGGACACGCACCCTTTCCCAGCTATATTTGGAGGATCTGTGTGGCATAGCCTTGCGTAACTCTTGCAGCATCAGTCCAGCCTTCAGCTGCTGTGGTAGAGAGGGAAAAGTCCCTTTCTGTGTTAGGATGAAGCAGCAGGTCTGCAGAAGGTAAGGTGGTGGAGTGGTCCATGGCCATAGCCTGCCTCCCTCGAGTAGAGAAGGTGATGGCAGGGCCGGTAACTGGTGCTGATGTTTGGATGGTGAGGCTGGAGGCAAGGCTAGCCTGAAGAAATAAGCTCAGATCATGCCTTTTTGCCTCCCCCTTGGGATGAGAGGTCCAGGGTGGGCTAAGAAGCAGACGGTGAAAGCTTGACTTGTGCAAGTTGGCTCATGTTGCTTTAAAATTCACTATTAGTCTGATGAAGATAAAATAGCTAATGAGATGTGTATGAGTGGTGAGTGCCCGGTAGGTCAGACAGGGTGTTGATGTGGTGGAATATGCAGCTAGGGAAGAGATCTCTTGCCCAGCAGAGCTGCAAGGTGGATGAAGGAGGAGGAGGAGGGCTTTGGGGATATCTTGGATAGCTCTAGGGCTTGGTGGTCCTGTAGCTTCGTTCGTGCTTGTAGCCCAGGTATGCAGGTAGCAGCCCAAGCTGGCCATGATTTGGGATTCCCAGTGTTTACTGACTCTTGGCAGTTTGTCCAGGAGCTGTTTGTGAAAGCCACCCAGAAACATTGCTGCTCTTTAGAACTGGAAGCTGTCCATAAGTTTGCGGAGCTGGCTCCACAGGATTCAAGTAGAAAAAGGTTGCTTTCATGTTTTCCTATGCCTATAAATGGTGTTCAGAGATTTTCATGGTATTAAGAGGAGTTTTTGGCAGCCTTGGGTTCTCCTGGATATTGAGGGGCTACTTGGTCATCGTAGATATGATGTCCTCGGCCATATAGCGGGACTCCAGTATTCATCTCTCACCACTGCAGTAGCCTGGCAATGGGAACATCACCCTAAGGGCACTATCTTCACTCAGAGTATAGGGAAGTACCTGCTGTAAAGTAGAGGAAATGTAGTGTGGGATGTCTCTGTGTCTTTTCTGTCCCAAGTCCATCCTGTGTTCATTCTGTTATCAGGAATGATTGATTGGATGTTTCTATCTCTCCCTCTAATAAGATGTCTGATTTAAAGCATGTCAACTGCTTCCCCAGAGCTCCCCATTCTGTTCTTCTGGGCTGCTATGCTTTGTGCCTTCCAAAAAAACCCTCTTCCAGATGGCTGAAATCGCTGTCCAAATCACCTTCCTTTGGAGCAGAGATGCTAATGTTTCATCAAGCACCAAGCTTTTGGAAAGCTTTCATTTTAGCTGCTAGTTTTCTCTTGGGGGTTAAATACTTGTCCAGTTATTCTCCTGACTTTGGTTTTGTGATGCTGCCCTTTGTGCTGTTAATCAACTCTGTCTTCATTAAACTGTGCTCCAGTGTCATTAGTGCTGCATAATTCACAGTGCGAAGTAGAACATAAACTTGTGTTACTGAGCCAAATTTGCTTAACCTGCTTAAAACACTGTCAAAATTGTATTCCTCCAGGCTGCCACTAATTCTGTTTGTGCTGCTGAAGATCTGAATGATTCTGTGTGATCTGATCTTTCTTTGATTTAGGGCCTTTTGATTACTGGGAGTGCAGTGAGAAGTTTCTGGTGTGCTCAGGAAAAGTGCTGTGACCTCGGGTAGGCAAGGAAAGATGTCTCCACGTGTCTTTGTCCCCCCTTGGACCTATTGGCTTGTCACATCTTAAAACACAGTGCTACAAAATTTAGAGGAGCCTGGGCTGTCCCTCTAACAGCCCTAGGCATCACTGGAGAGTGGGAAAGGCAACCGTGAGCTTCTGTACAAGGAATAAACCTTCATTTTTCTGAAGCTAGAAAAGGTCATAACAGAATAGACTGAAAAGAGGAGACGGCGGTGGGAAATTAAGGCATGTTATGCAGGTTTTTGGTTTAAAAATATAGCAATAGAAACTCCTTGAGACAGCAAGCGAAGCTGTGGAGCTCTCTGCTGCAAGGCTGTGGAGATGCTGAAACACAGATGACCTGAAAGAATGAGGAAGCCCTCCTGTAGAAGGGATGCACCACATGCTATGAAGTCTAGAGAGACCCATCTCTACCTCTCAAAGCCCTGGGTCTCCAGATGTGGGGGAGAATACCCTAGGGGGCTTCCCTGTGGGTTGGTCTGGTGCTAAAGTGCTCTTCTAAGTATTTGTTGATAGCTAGGCTGGATACAGATTTTGTTGATCCATTGAAGGAGCCATTCTAAGCTGCTGAAATGCTTTTGCTTATCACCACACCCACCAGCAGCAATTCTTATGTTCAAAGATAATGTGCTGGTAGCAACAATGGTTCGAGCCTTAGCTTTCTCTGCAGAACCAAAATCTTAATGCGATGCTTGTGGAGGAGCTGTGACCAGAAATACTTGGTCTGTGTGGATGTTGTAAGGAGATAGGCTGCCTCTTCAGCTGTCTGCGTCTGGCTTTCTTCTCCAGTTCTTACTAAACTGTTCCTTCTGTTTTTCACAGGACTTGCTAAACTCCTTCCTCATAGTTTCTATTGCTTGTTGATGATTACAACCCTTCTTACGTAGGAAATGAACCATGTGAACCTCTCAGTATTTCAGAAAGTTGGATAATAACCTTGAATCTGGCTAGGATGTTGCTCTCAGCGCTTGAGTATGCTCTGTGGGATTAGGACACTACTAGTTTGTGATTTCAACCTTTTTCATAAGTAAGGTTGAAAGCAGTCTGGTGACTCAACCCACACCAGATCTAGGCAGTGATAAGTTTAATATAGACTGAATTCAACTGCAAATTGCGCTAAACTGTTCCGAGCTGGAGCATGCACCTTGAGAACAAGGGATAAGACTTTGATAAGGCTTTGAACTTCTCTAGGGCTGTCAGATCTTGAAACATGATTGGTCTTGGTATTGAGAGACAGAACCATTCTGCCTCTGGTGAAGGCGCAAATTGCTTCTCCAGTCTGCTGGGAGACCAAAAGCAGAGACAGGGTGTCTAGGCAGGCTGCCTGGGAGAATTGCTCGTGGTGAAGGTACGCAAAGCTGGTAGCAAGTTTGGGTCATATCCCCGGTGAAGATTTCTTGTGAAAACCAACAAGCACTTAATTTATCAGTGTGGACCAAGCCAGATATTCTCATCCCATTCTCTTGGGTGCTGAATGCTTATGTCCTGAGGAGGTGAAAAAAGACCCAGGGAGATTGCATTGCTCAACCAATATGATCGCAACTGGCTCTCAATGTTTAGTAATCCCCATAACATTGCTTCAGAGCACAGTAAAATATTTTGACTGTAAAAGTTCAGGTAGCAATCATTGAAATAGCTTGGCTGAGCTACAGGGAAGTCCTGGAGCATATCATGACAGAAGATGGCTGGCAGTTTAGTGCTGTGGTATTCTCGGTACATAGCCAATAAAACACTTGTAATGGCATGCAAGCCCTCTATTGAAATGTAGCGTGGGCATCTGCTTCGTATCTCCAGGCTGAAAACAGAGCTCCGAGAGCAGCAGCCTGCTTGAGTTGCTCCCTTCAAATGCTGCCTTGATTTTGCTCCCTTCTAGTTTTGCCAGCTGGCAGCAGTACAGCCTGTTGGTAGCTTAGTCTGACAGTGAAAGACTTATCTGAAGGAATAAAGGTAACATCAACCATGACCTGGGTGGGAGAGATGGACAAGCATCTTGAAATAGCAGTGTAGCCAAGGAGATGAAGTATAAGCAATGCAACTTCTTACCCAAGTCTTTTTGCGTTGTTATAGGGAAGAGCAATACTAGCTTGTCCATGTATCCCATGAATACTTGGCATGTTTGTGTATTAAACAAATATCCCTGTAGGAATTACCTTGTTAAACAGAAAACAGCAGTATCATGATTGGTATATTGGACACCTGGAAAGGCAGGTGGAAGGTCAACCTCTTGCTGCTGTGGGAAAGGCATCATTGGATCTCTCCTTTCCTAAAGCTTTAAACAGTATGGAGTTACTGTAAACTTGATCGCTTAAGGACATCCTCCACTCAGCAGCATCTTGGCTTAATAATGGTTTTGAGTTGGTTTAATAATGTCAACTCTGTGACCCCAGTTCTAGCTACTTATCTGGTTCCCAGAAGGTCTCAAGTTCAAGATCTGAGTGTTCAGAGACAAAATGATGCATGGCTGGCACTGTCTTGGGGAAAGAAAATGAAGTGAATAGAGAAATTGTTTCTTGCTCAGAACCAAAATGTTCCCAGCATCAAACTGCTGCCTAGCTTACTGAGGTGTAAAAATGTTCTCATGGGAATAGCAGTTGCAGGTCAGTCTGAGCTGCATCTATCTGCCTTTCTTCTTGTCAGTCTGGAGTTTCACAGATGCTAGAGATTGTCAGAAGATTTAATATGTGTGACTTCTCTCAGAAGTCTTTTTTTACATCAGGGCAGTGAGCAAAACTCTTAGACAACCAAGACTGTTTCAATTCATCTAGAGACGAAATGGTTGTTCTGTAGTGGATGTTAAATCAGTGAAAGGGGATAATCAATCTCGAAGTGAAACTAGTTTTAGCTGTTCTGGTGCTGAGAAACAGGGAATGGCATCAAGGCTCCTTCTACAAACCCATCCCTGTCAAAACCAAAACAAAAACCCCACATAGTGTTGTGATTAAGGAGTTGCGCTCCTGACATGCTTTCCTTGGTCTTTGGGTGTAACTTCTTGCCACATCCTAGAGCTTTAGGACTTTTTTCCTTATGGGAACACTGAAAGGGCAGGGCATGTGGGAGCTCCCCCGAGAAGGAAATCACGGTTAAGTCACTCTCTGCTTTGATTTCGGTTTTCTGCTTCCTCAGAACTCTTCACTAGGAGCCAGTATGTCTGCATGAGGAAACCATCTGAGTGGATGATAGTGTGCCAGCTCTTCTGTAGGTGGCTTTTTTGAAGTCTAGTCCTTATCTTCAGCTATTATGCCAGAAAATCTAGAAGTGTAGGACAGAGGGCAGGTTTAGCAATTGCAGCTGTCTGTAGAACAGGATCTGCAGCTTGGCACACATGAGCCTTGTGGTGAACAATTATGAATGCAGCCTTCAAATTGGGAAATACAGGTTGAGGTTTGCCAGTTTGGTATAGAATACCTGCTTCTGCTCATTGCTGGGTTTAAGAGCCCTGCTAACAACAGTGCTGTAAGACATTTCCTGTAGTTCTGCAACCTCAAGCAGAGAATGAAGAAAGGGGAGTATGAATGGGCTGTCAAAAAAACCCAAATTCAGTGGTGGAGTCTCAAAAACATCAGGTTATAGCTTTCAAGATTAGCTGGACAGCTTTTGGTGTTGTGCACTGAGGCTGAGTGTGCCCATTGACATCTGTATGAGTTGAAACTATCTAGATGAGTTACAAGCTCTTGCCTGGGTAAGAAAATCTCTTACTAAAGGGTTTACAAGTGTCTTGAGGTGTCTGTGCCTCTCAACTTGGTGTGTAGTTGTGAAGTTTCAGAAATGGATCCTACACTGAATATCTTGTGTCCTTTTACATGTAGGGATATTTCCCGTGACAAGGAAACAATTTCATATTCTTCTGGCATTGGACTGATGGTAAGATTGAATTAAGAGATAATAACCACTTGTTTTTCTTCCAACTCTATTGAAAAAAAACAACACACAACCCCTTCTGTTTGCTATACAGCAACTTCTGGGTTTTTCTGGTTTGGGCTGGAATAACGCTGTCCTAGGAGAGGATGACTAGACTGCAGTCTAAGTGGCTTAATTGTTGAAATTGTTGATTCCTTGCTAGTCAGCCAAAATGATCTTGCTGTGTTTTGTTCTGTTCCTTTCCAGTTCCTCTGTCTCAAAGCCTGTCCACAATTGCTTTGCTCGCAGGTCAGTTTTCTGAGAAACTGTAATCATTTTATTGTTTGCTCTTCCTTGTTCAGCTCTGCCAACAATGTTGCAGTGAGTGATTCCAACTGCAGTCTTTAAACCTACCTGCATGATGCTTCATACTAAGCAATGGAGCTGAATTATTAAAACATTGGCTATTAATGCTAAGCTGCTTGATTATGTATATCAATGGGACAAAAGTTACAAACCAGCTTATAAAATGTAGCCCTTACAGTCTATCTGGAAGTGTCCATGGAACAGTTTTTCCTTAACTCTTTGTAGACTGGCAGGTGAATTTAACCTTGCTACCAAATGCACTTGGGGCACAACAACCCTGAGCAGCTACAGACTAGGAGAAGTCTGTCTGGAAAGCCGCCTGGAGGAGAGGGACCTGGGGGTGTTCTTTGACAGCGACTGAACATGAGCCAGCAGTGGCCCAGGTGGCCAAGAAGGCCAATGGCATCTTGGCTTGGATCAGAAACGGCGTGACCAGCAGGTCCAGGGAGGTTCTTCTCCCTCTGCACTTGGCACTGGTGAGACTGCACCTCGAGTCCTGTGTTCAGTTCTGGGCCCCTCACCACAAGAAGGATGTTGAGGCTCTGGAGCGAGTCCAGAGAAGAGCAACGAAGCTGGTGAAGGGGCTGGAGAACAGGCCTTATGAGGAGCGGCTGAGAGAGCTGGGGTTGTTCAGCCTGGAGAAGAGGAGGCTGAGGGGAGACCTCATTGCTCTCTACAACTACCTGAGAGGAGGTTGTGGAGAGGAGGGAGCTGGGCCCTTCTCCCAAGTGACAGGGGACAAGAGGGAATGGCCTCAAGCTCTGCCAGGGGAGGTGCAGGCTTGACATCAGGAAGGTTTTTCATGGAAAGGGTAATTGGGCACTGGAACGGTCTACCCAGGGAGGTGGTGGAGTCCCCTTCCCTGGACGTGTTTAAGGGACGGGTGGATGACATGCTCAGGAACATGGTTTAGTGATTGATGAGAATAGTTGGACTCAATGATTGATGGGTCCTTTTCAACCTAGTGATTCTATGATTCAAATGTTTGTTTCCCTTCCTGCCTTGCAGAGACTGAAAAAAAAGCTCAAAGCCTCCAGATCACTCCGAAACAGGTGTTTTGGGTTTTTTTTTCCCTGTTACAAAGAGTTGCAGAAACCAGAATTGATCATCTTGCTGTTGGACTTAAGTGATCATTGTAGGTCCCTTCCAACTGAGAACATTCTGTTCCATCTCAATGTTTTCCTGTGAGGGGGGATGAGGCACTGGCACAGGTTGCCCAGAGAAGTCGTGGATGCCCCATCCTTTGAAGTGTTCAGGATCAGCTTGGATGGGACTTTGAGCAACCTGATGCAGTGGGAGATGTCCCTCCCCATGGCAGGGGCTTGGATCTGGATGATCTATAAGGCCCCTTCCAACTCAAACCATTCCATGATTCTATAAGCCCTTGATGACATCAATAGCCTATGATATTCAATGGAAAATATAGTTACATGGGAACTGAGCTGATTCATAATGGCATGAAAGGCTTTATTTATCCTCTTCTTCAGGCAGTGGGAATGCTACTAGTACAAACTACTTCTAAAGAACAAGTGCTGTTTAGTAGCTTTCATATTTGACTCAGCTGGGCTTTTAACATCAAAAGTGCTTGGTTTTGTTTAACCTGGCAGTGGGGAATGTAACTTTCTCCTTCTCTGGAGGTTGGTTATATTTGCTGTTAAGAGGTGCTACTTGTGTTTACACTGGAGTAAGGTGGAGGTCTGTGTACCAGTGTCCTAAACCACACCAGGCGATGGTCCCTGTGTGGAAATGAGGCAAAACTGCGGCTCTGTCTTCAGGCAGTGGCTTCTGCAGTCTGTTATGCTGCTGATTATCAAGAAGCCAATTAAGTTTTTAATTAATAAAAACGCTGTTTGAAGGGTTTGCTTCAGTGTGTGCATACCCAGCTATTGCTTTCATGCGCTAATAAGTTTGGGAGGTCTCACTTGTGAACAGGAGAATTACTATCCCATATCTGTAGGGCTGGAATAGGATGGAAATTTTTTTTTTATAATTGAAAAACTGGAGTGACAGTTGGAATTTTTTTTTTTTTTTTCAAGGAGACAAATGCTGCCTGGACTCTGTACTAGAGAATTTTTTACCAAGGAAGGTGGTGAAGGTGACTAATGTCTTGTTAGATCTGTCCTGTAAATGACCAAAGTGTGTGCCTCTATTACCCAGTGGGGACAGACAACTCTGTATCTGTTCCTTAGTACCCAAACCACCTCAAAACATCTGTTAAAAGGTTTTAGTCCTATCTGTGCTATTAAAGCATGTGGATAACTACTATGGGCTTCTGCTTAACAGTAGGAAAGCAGATACACTTTTTAATTCCTTATTGTGTTTTTGCTACTGAACGTGAATTTGTCCCAAAGTGGGACTTAACTCATCAATTGATTTCGCTTACTCTGAGCATCTATTTCCAAACTGAGTTCTCATACAGCTTTGTTGCTGGTGGAACCTTCAGTTCATCATAAACTTCTGTATCTGGCTAACCAAGAGGCCTTCCAGTCCCTGTAGGGAGGAGGTGCTGGCATCCACTTTCCTTTCCTAACAGTTGAGCTTCAAAGTGTCATTCCGCTCTTGGGCTTTCTTGCATTAGCTTTTACTGTCACTTTACTTGTTTCAGAGGCCAGGTATCTCCTAAAAATTGATGTTGCTTTGAAGCAATGAGCTCTCAAACCTGAGCAGATATGGTAACTCATGGATATGTAAAGACTTTATGCTTTCATTAAATCGAAACAAGATAAAAATGCCCCTTCCCCAAGAGGATTTAAGCAGGGATGCTGTTACTTTTCCCACTCAAGTCAAACTTTATCAGCTACGTGGACTCTAGATGTTTCTTAAAATGCCTCTTCTGCTGCATCCTCTTACCAAATACCCAGTTCTGATCCCAGTGTCCAAGCTAGAGGTGTAGAATTAAAATCATGTAACTTGGAAAACTAGCGCATCGCTGCTACTTGTACCTTACTGTCCCATTGCTGGGGGAGGTGGCACTTCAAGTGGAGGAAAGCAAGAGGCTTTTCATGAAACAACTTAGTTTTAAGCAAGCTTAGCAAAATGTGAATCTGTTTTAGCAGCAAATGAGACACCATGAAGCTTTGAAGCAATTTGTGCAACTTGAGGGTGTGTTTTCTCTTGTATACTGCCAGCAATTGTGTCTGCTCAATGAGATGAAAGCAGTCACCCCAAGGTGTGAAGAATCTTCTACCTCATTCCAGCATATGATCCCTTTATGTGTTAAAAGTGGGGTTTTCTGCTTGTCTGGAAACTTTTATTGTTGCTCCTGACTAACAGCTTCTCTGCACTGCAAGTCCTCAAGAACCTGCTGCTGAGTTTGAGCTACTTTGCCTGGAGAATATTGGTCTTTGCTAGGCTTGGGGGGGTTTTGTGCTGCTTCAAGTATGGTTTTCCTTGGTGTGAATGTGCACGGGCACCTGGTGCCACCTTCTTCTTGGGCATGAAGGTTTTGGGTAAATATTTACATCTGTGGATATCATGTGATCTAACTGGACGTGTCAGGCAAGGGGCTTTGCAAGTGTGTGTCGCTAGGATTTAAGGTTATTCCTTATTACATCTTTAGATGTTGCTGAGTGTTCCTGTTTTCTATCTAGTGCTCTCAGTTGTGTAATCCTTTATTGCTCTATTACATGACATCATCTGGATCTGCGGCTCTAGTCTGTTCTCTGAGCTTCAGAACATCTTCAGTTGAGAATTGAGTAAGGACCGTCATTTATTTCTAAATCCATTAGCGTTCTGAAAATAACTAAACAAACACCATGCTGAACTCTTTATTGCCAGCACGTTGCCTCCAGCACCAGTGAAAATATTCACATTGTTTGAGTCGCTGCTAACTGCTAAAGAGAGGCTGGGGTTGCCAGTGGCTGGACAAGTTACTGATTTTTTTTTTTCCTTTAAATTGTAATCTTGCACAAAAAAAGACTGGCAAGTGTGTTCTCTGCTGGAATCAACAATATCTTAATGCTCCGAGGCTAAACTAAGGCTGAAGTCAGCTATTCAGTTGTGGCTGTGTGTACTTATCTCTGGCTGAGACCTACTTACTAGGCTATCGGGACTCTTTGTATAGCTGTGATATTATTTAAGTGTAGGTTTTGTTGCTAATATGGATATGATCACAGGTAAAACAATGGAAAAGCATTTCTTGGGGAATGTCACCCCTTAGGTGACTTCAGTAGCATTCCTGGGTCTGCACTGGTATATACTCTGGCCCATAATGATGAGCTGAGGTGGTTCTCAGGCATGTGCTGGCAGGAGGGAGATGCAGCTCAGGTTCTCTGGTACTTGGTTGACTGCTGCTATGGGGTCTAGGGAGCAGAGGCAGCCAGGCATCTGCTTCAGGCATTGGCATCTAGGGATACAGGCAGACACATGGTGTCCTGTTGTTAATGAGCCATGAAATGGAGATGTGCTTTGGTGAGCTCCATGGAGACATCTTCTGTTTAACACCTGAGTGCCAGTGTATCTTTCTGTAGCAATTAAAGGGGCAGGGTAGGGCTTAAGCTACTTCATGGGAGATGGATTTTGATGTAATGCTCCCTTAAAAGTAACTTCTGCCTTTATAGCAAAATAACTGTGAGCAATGTTCCTTCAAACTCTGATTTAAATCCTCCCCTTAGGTGGAGTGTCCCAGGAGCTGGAGGACGAGACCCTAGCTGTAAAAGCCATGAAGTCCATGTGCTATTGTTCTTCACTTCATCTGCACTTTTTACATCATTTCCGTTAGCTACCTCCAGCTTTCCTACCTTGTGTAGAATTATAGAACAGTTTGGATTGGAAGGGACTTTATAGATACTCCAGTTCTAACCTCGTGTCTCATGGGAGGGCCACCTCCCACTAGATCAGATTGCTCAAAGCCCTATCCAACCTGGCCTTGAACACCTCTGGGGTGTGATGCACCTCTGCTTTCCTACAAGATGTGGAAAGACTTGATGGTATTTAGTGCGTTATAGGACTCCAAACTCTGAATTAGATTTAGATTAAGCTTTGTGTTGGCACTTCCCCAGGGAAACCTCTCTGCTTCCTACACGGATCTTGCAGGGAGCCTGGGTGGCCCTGTAATGTGATGTACTGCACAGAATGCTTTAATTGATCAGCCAAGTGAGTCTGTGGGTCTGCACTGTGTAGAGGAGACTTTCAGTGGCCACAAGTCCACACCAAAGTCAGAGCTTTCTAGTTGCAGCGTAGAGAGGTCTCCAGATGAATCTACTACCTAAAGTTTTTTAGCAGAGCACCAAATGTCTCTCTTGCTCCCTCTGTTTCCAGTCAAGCCCAGCTAGTTGTAACCTAATTCTGACTTTGTCTTGTTGTGACCCCATTTTTCTAGTAAGGCGTGAGATTGGCCAGTCTCGGACTGCCTGATCTCCAACGCTGCTTGTGAAAATAAATGCCTGGATGAGGAGCAAGTCTTTGAATGCTCTTACTGAGGGGAAGGACTGAGCATCCCCAGTTCCTGGACACACAGGAAGGAGATGGTCTTCTTCCCCTGTGGTCCAGGCAGCTTCTAAGGATGGCTGAGTAGTCTCTAGTTGGTGCCTTGGCCCTTATGGCACCAGGTGTGGAAAACAGGGTTCATGCAGTCCCTGCTAACCAACACTGTTGGTAGATAAAGGCTTAGGAATCGATACTGTCCATTGCATGAATCACAGCTTCATTTTGCAGGCGTTGAGCCATGCTGGCTCCTGCTCTACTGTCAGGTGGCATCTTCATGCTTACAGGATGTTCCAGTCAGGATGCCTAGGGTTTTGTTTTTTTTTTTTTAGGGAATCCTTATTCCTGCTGCTCCTATAGAGCATATACTTGGAAAACTCCACTACAGAGGAAAAGGCTCATTCCTGCTGCTATCCAATGCCTCAAATGTGTGCCCTTACTAGGGTTGCAGCAGGTACTTTGTGGTCAGGTCCTCTCCAAGCTTCTCTCCTGTGGTATTCGGCTCCTTTTCAAGAAGGCATGGTTGAGTGAAAGTTGCTTCCCCTTTGTGCCTGCAAGGGGTTCTTAAATACCTACCTCCTGGAAGTGAAAGTATCTCTGTCCCAGTGATCATATTCTGGGATATGGGAAGTGAGCTGTATTTAGGGTAAGGACTGTGCAGCAAACAGAACGTTTGAGTGCTCAGTCCTGCTTGTATCTCCCTGTTGTAGTTGGTGGGTAACAATTTGGCTGCACAATCCTAGCCTAATAGCCTACATGCTGGTGTGACTTTGCTGGGGAGTTTCTGCATCTAGCTCTGGCAGAGGATGCTGGAGAGACTGGCTGTCTTCCCTAACTCCTACCCGTGCCAGAAGGAAATCACCATCTGGGTGCAATCTGCATCTAAAAGACTCTGACCCTCCCAGCAGCTTAGTCTGAGCACTAGCTCTGATCCTTGCTGGCCCCGTGTGGCACCAAGCAGCTGGAGGAGAAAACCAGCAGTGCTTGAGGTCTGTGGGAAGCTGTAGGTAAAAAAAAATCTGCTTCGGGGATACAAAGCAATGAATACTTATGCACCTCTTAAATATAACTTATTTTTCTTCTTGTCGTATATGGTCAGCTCCCCCCTTCTTCGTTGTGATCATGAGTAAAGAGCATCAGGCTTGTGGGTCACACCTCCCTGTGCTGTTACCTCTTATAGAATCATACAATCATCAAGGTTGGAAAAGGCTTCTAAGATCATAAGGTCCAACCAATAGCTCAGCACCATGATGCCTACTAAACCATGCCCCAAAGTGCCACATCTTATGTGCTTTTATAACATTTTCAGGGATGGTGACTCCACCACTTCCCCAGCAGCCTATGCCAATGTTTCACCCCTCTTTTTTTGGTAAACGTTTTTCCCTGATATTCAATCTAAACCTTCCTAGTGCAGCTTGAGGCCTTTCCCTCTCCTCCTATTGCCTGTTACTTTGCAATAGACACCAACACCCATCTCATTACAACCTTTCATGGAGCTGTGGAGTGAAAAGGTCTCCCCTCTGCCTCCTCTTCTCCAGACTAAACTGCACCAGTTCCTTCAGCCCCTACCTGTAAGTTCTGTGTCTGCATGAGCTTTGTTGCCCTTCTGGACATGCTCCAACCCCTCAATGCCCTTGTTGTTTTCACACAATCACTAGGTTGGAAAGGACCCGCTGAATCATCGAGTCCAACTATTCCCATCAACCACTAAACCATGTCCCTCAGCACCGCATCCACCTGTCTTTTAAACACCTCCAGGGAAGGTGACTCAGCCGCTTCCCTGGTTTTGTGACTGTTTCTGTGGTCTTCTCTCTTCTGTTTGGATGAGTATCTTGCAGGGGGGGGAGATATCTTCAGTGGTTACTCGATGTGCTCCTTTCCATCTAGAGGTATTGATACAGTTGTGCCTGATATTTGTGCCTGTGCTCTGGGCTAGAGGACAGGCACCAAAAGTGATAACTGCTAAACTCACCCCAATCTCTCAATATCTGACTGCTCAGACCTCATGGTCACTAGTTACCCTAATACTAAATTTTCATGACTCTTAAATCCGGTGCCTCAAGCCAGTCTAAATCTTTACAGAGCCACTTCTAACGAGTGTCCTGAAATGAAATCCTCAGTGCTGTTGTTGAGACCTGAGCTCCAGGGGCAAGACCAAAGAACACTGAAGCAGGTGGTGGGATAAATACTTAAACCCCTTCCAAATGACATGATCTCAAACAGGAGGTGAGACTCCACCCGGGGCGGGGGGGGGGGGGGGCGGTCCCAGCAGTGCATTGTGCTCCCTCTGCTGTGCTGCAGCATTTATTTCACTGTCCTGCAAGCAGAGCTGGGCTCCTGCAGCACAAAACAGGCTGGGCAACAGAAACTTGACTTGTGAAGCAAAGTGACGCTTCACTTAAGTTGCAGTCAAAGCAGCAGGAAGTAGGAGGGGATTTAAAGTGTTCAGGTCATGCTTAAAACAAAACAACTCTGACTGCAGGTATGGTGGTACTTAGATTTTTTTCTTTTTTCTTTCTTTGGATTCTATGAGCAGCTACTTTGCTTGGCTGTGTCACAGGCATGGGAATCCCAGCAGTAGTTCATGCATGAGTATGGGATAACAGTTTCTCTGCAATGCGTGGGTCCACCTAGTGTTTCTTTCTGGGCTCCGAACTCCTGCAGGCTCCAAGCCTTGCCCACCAGAAAAATTGCTGTCTTGGCAAAAGCTTCTGTTAAAAAAGCAGATATACTTGGTATCCACTTCTGGCTTGGAGGAAAGCAAAGTGTCTTCTGCTCAGGTCCTGATGGACCAGGCAATCACGTCCTCCATGATCTGCTTGTGGAAGGAAGCAAAAATCCATTTCCTACTGGTTTCTAGCCTCAAACCAGCCTAGGTACAAAGAGCTGTTTTTAATCCTCATCAGGCAGTCAAGAAGTAATAAATTGCTAAGAGAAGATGCTGAACATCTGCCTTGAAGGAATGCTGTCTTTGTGCATAAAGATAGTAACCTGCTTAAGGGGAATACTCGGCTGAGGCTCCTTGGGAGCTGAAGGGCTCAGGGTAAGGTGTAACTCCTGCTGCTTGGATCCAGCTCTGAGTGACTGTGCTTAGCTGGGCCAGTTGAGACAGCTTGCAAAGAGCAGGTCTGGAGACACTGGGATAGACCAGATAGCGCCAGACAAAGCGTATTTGATATCTTCTCTGGTGCCTGGCAGCACATCAGACAAGCTGATAGCTTCTAGAGA
Source organism: Clamator glandarius (assembly GCA_033459285.1). NCBI lineage: Eukaryota > Metazoa > Chordata > Aves > Cuculiformes > Cuculidae > Clamator > Clamator glandarius. The sequence continues at coordinate 2,526,767 of JAUNZM010000338.1, read as the reverse complement.
GCTATACTGATGATGGGGCTAACATTTCTAGCAATGGACACCTACTGCTATAAAATAATCCTTCATCATCAAAGGGAAACATGATTTGGGTTGATCTATAAAAGGAAATGAATATGGGTCTGGTATTCCACAGGTAGTGATTTGCCTATAGGATTCCTTCAAGACCTACCTCCTACAAAACCCTGCAGGACTTCTGTATGAAGCACAGCTCTGCAAAGCTGTCCTTGTGTGCTCACACATTCCCATAGTTGTCTCCTTCCTGGTTGTCATCTTCCAGGAGGAGCTGGCAAGGTCACCACTTGGAAGATAGTCACCTGATGTAACTGGATGCCCTTCATCCCACTTACGCAAGAAGTTACATGTTGTATTAAATCCGTACAGTTTAAAGCATTAAAGCAACTATTATTGACTCGTGCAATGAATGCATCTTCCAAAACAACATAACCAGATTAGAAACAGTTCCCCACTCTTCTAGTTATGGGGTTTGGGTGGGAGTAGGTTCCTCTTGTGGCCTGGAGGAGTTAGCACTTAGTATTTGAAACTGTAGGGTAAGTTGATTCCTTGAAGTTGATTTAGGTGATAAATAAGCATGAATACTCTTTTCTTTAGTATTTGTAGCTTATACAGTAGCTTAAGCGTCCAAATCTTGGCAAGGGAGTTCCCAATTCCAACTAAAATGGTGTCAAATGGTTTTCTAGGTGTGTTTTTTCTGGATATGGTTTGCTGACTTAGAGGATGGGGAAGGTTCACTATGGGTATGCTGCCTTGAGACCTGTAGCTAAGATATCTTTAAGATTTCTTTAAACCACCTTTACCCTTGATTTCCTGAACAGCTGGATCAGCTCTGAGACCTTTCTGGATGAAGGGAAAATGGGGAAATGGAGAAAAAAAAAAAAGCAGTTGAAGTCCAGCATTTATGGTAGTATTTGTTTTAGTACAACACTGCATAGACTGGAAGTGATGCAAGTGCCCTATTACCTGTCTCTTATTGCTACGTGGCTTTTATTTCAGCCAAGGAAAGTTAAGTTTCCTTCACTGCTTCCCGAGATGCTTTGTGTCCAGTGGTCCTGTTAACACTTATTTCCTTCAGAGGCGAGGGATTTGACTAGGGAGGGGGACAAAAACAACCCACAAGGTTTTGCTCAGGTAGTGAGGAAAACACTTAGCAGTGGCTGGGGAAAACTCACAAGAATAAAGCAACAAAGCCTGTAAGAGCTTAAGGTATGTGTTTTGTCTTAAAACAAAGGCTGCAGAGGGGAGAGCACCACTCTGCACCAGCTTTTAAAAACTGTGGTGTTGTCGCTGCTTGGCTTTTGTAAAGAAACTTGAGGTACATCACTGCTGTGCCCCAGGGATTTATTCTGATCCCAGCAGGCTGCTTTTGACTCAAATGTGCCTGTGCCACATGATTTCACATGAAGTTTTGGAGGGGCAGAGAAAAGCGATCAGGGTGATGGATTATAATCAGCATGCAATAAGGTGGGACGGCTCAAGCAGCCCTCCAGTTACCTGAAGGGAGGTCTACAAGAAAGATCTTGATCAGGGAATGCAGGGATGGGATGACGGGGGAGGGTTTTAACCCGTAAGAGGGGAGATTTAGATGAGATATTAGGAAGAAATGTTTTCCTGTGAGGGTGGTGAGGCCCTGACAGTGGTTGCCTAGAGAAGTTGTGGCTGCTCCATCCCTGGAGGTGTTCAAGGCCAGGCTGGATGGGGCTCTGAGAAACCTGATACAGTGGAAGGTGTCACTGCCCATGACAGGCAGTGCTGGAACTAGGTGGGCTTTGGGTTGGATTGATTGGTTGTATGATTGGTTGTATGATTGGTTGTATGATTGGTTGTATGATTCTTTTTCCTTGCTGTGAAGTTAGCAGCAGCATCTCACCTGCTAATACGTAACAGCTTTGCATCCCTAGAAAAAATAACATTTTCTTTAAACGAAGTGATGAGCCTTGATGGAGGAGATTTGAGGGGATGAGGAACACCAACTGCAACTCATCTCCCTACAAAGGCATCTGAACAGGCTGGATCGATTGTCTGAGGCCAACAGGATGAGGTTTGACAAGACCAAGGGCCGAGTCCTGCGCTCGGGGCACAACGACCCTGTGCAGCTCCAGGCTTGGGAATGAGTGGCTGGAAAGGTGCCTGGAGGAGAAGGACCTGGGGGTGTTGGTTCGCAGCAGCTGAACATGAGCCAGCAGTGGCCCAGGTGGCCAAGAAGGCCAATGGCATCTTGGCTTGGATCAGAAATGGCATGACCAGCAGGACCAAGGAAGGCATTGTGCCCCCAGACTCAACACTTGTGAGGCCACATGTCAAATCCTGCGTTCAGTTTTGGGCCCCTCACTCTAAGAAGGACGTTGAGGGCCTGGAAAGCATCCAGAGGAGGGAACAGGAGCTGAGGAAGGGGGTGGAGAACAAAGGTTGAGAGGCAGCTGAGGGACCTGGGTTTGTTTAGCCTGGAGAAAAGGAGGTTGGAGGCCTTATTACCGTCTACAACTGCCTGAAAAGAGATTATAGCAAGGTGGGTGTCGGTCTCTTCTCCCAGCTGACAGTGTGAGAGAGAGTGGCCTCAAGTTGCCCCAGGGCAGGTTCAGCTTGGACATCAGGAAGAAATTCTTCACTGAGAGCAGGTCCAGGGAGGGGATTCTCCTCCTCTGTTCCTCTCTTGTGAGACCTCATGTGGAGTACTGTGTCCAGTTCTGGAATCCTCAACGTAAGAAGGATATGGAACTGTTGGGATGGGTCCAGATGAGGGCTACAAAGATAAAAAGCGAGAGGGTTGAAATAGCTCCCATGCGAGGACAGGTGGAGTTGGGGTTGTTCTGCCTGGAGTAGAAAAGGCTCTGAGGACACCTTATAGTGACCATCCACTACCTGAAAGGGGCTATAAGAAAGCTGGAGAGGGACTATTCATGAAGGCTGGTGATGAGAGGGGCAGATTTAGGCTAGATATAAGGAAGAAATTCTTCGATGTGAAAGTGTTGAGGCGCTGGAACAGGTTGCCCAGGGAAGCTGTGGCTGCCCCATCCCTGGGGGTGTTCAAGGCCGGGTTGGATGGGGCCTGGGCAGCCTGATCTAGGGGGAGGTGTCCCTGCCTATGGCAGGGGGGCTGGATCTGGATGATCTTTAAGGTCCCTTCTAATGCAACTATTCCCTGAAGGAGTTCTCAGCTACTTGGCAGGGGCTGCCGAGGGAGCTGGTAGAGTCCCCATCCCTGCAGGCGTTTCAAAGCCGGGGAGGATGAGGTGCCCGGGGCCCCGATTTGGGAGCGGAGAGCAGGGAGGGTGTGGGGTTCGATGCTCTCTCAGGTCCTTCCCCGCGGGGCTCGGGGGCGCGGGCGGCGCTAGGACCCGGGCGGGGCGGCGGCTCCGCTCCCTCCCCGCGAGTTTCGCTGCCTCTTCGAGCTCAGCTGCTGCCTCTTAATTGCTTTTAATCAGCTGGGGGCGAGGGGGGGAGGGGAGAGGGGAAAAAAAAGGGGAGGGGGGAAGGGAAAACAGAGAGAGAGAGAGGGGGGAGACTGGGGTGGGGGGGAAAAATCATGCAATCCAATCCCCCTTCTGCCAACCACGAGCAGCAAGCCCGAAAAGTGTCGAGATGGTGAAGACGGGATGAGAGGCAAAGACGAGGCGACCATGGCAGCGAGACGGGTGTTTCACCTCCAGCCGTGCGGTGAGGGGCGGTGACAGGAGCCCGGGGGGGTCCACGAGGGGAGAAGTTGTGTTTGTAGCTTGCTTGGTGGTTCCCTGCTTCTTCCCCCCCCGCCCTCTCCCCTTGCAGCAGCCGGGAGGGGTCGGGGATGCTTGGGGAGGGGGATGCATCCTGCTCCCCCCCTCCCCCCCCCCCTCGCTTTCTCTCTTGGAAAAGTGCCTGGGAGAGGGTAAAAAAAAAAAAAAAAAAACAAAACCTTGGAAACCTGTTTTTGCATCTTTTGCTCGAAGCTTTTGGGGATTGTGCGGGTTGGGGGTGATACCCTTGTGCGTCTTGGGCTCCTTGGGGAGCATCAAAGTAGAACCAGGGGATAGAGGAGTGATGTAAATGTTGTGGCTTCTTATTCTGGGGGTGCTTTCCTTCTCTTTCTTGTACTTGTTAGGTATAAACAAGCTGCGGTGTTCAGCTCCGCTTGCAGATGCGGTTGCCTGACTTCACATCAGTAATGGGGTAAAAACCGCAATAAAGGGACAAAAATAAAGGCGAACGTGCCTAGTTCGAGCTGAACCGGCGTAATGGACTTGAGTAGCCGTGTGTATTGGCAAAAAAAGCCAGCGATGTGGCCGGTTTTGAAAGCTGGGCTTAAACACGCTTAGAAATGGGCTCTGTGGTTGACACTAAACTTTTAAAAGTTACTTTCTGAGGCGCCTGTCCCCCTGCCTTGCCAAAGGAAGCGCTTCCTTAATCAGCAGGGCTGCATTAGTGCCGCTTTGAGACTAAATTAAGTGACGCGGACTTGAGTTTGTGTAGGAGAGTTTTGTTCTGGAGTAAAAGGAACTGTAGGTGGCACAGCAGCTTTGCCTGCAGAGCAGCAAGTGGGAAGCTGGTCCTCAAACTTTTCCTGAGAACTTTTCTTGCAGAGGATTGTGCCTCTGTGTTTTTTCCCTCCCAATTTAATGAAAAAGTTTGCTTCGGGTTTGCTGTTCTTCCTCAAAGATTTCTTTTGCGCTTCTCTTTATGTCCAGGACTGTCATTTTTTCTCTTGAGATGTGTTGGTGCGACCCTGCTGTATGTAAGCAATATCCGTATCTTAGAATCATAGAAGGGACCCTGAAGCTCATCCAGTTCCAATCCTCTGCCATGGGCAGGGACATCTCCCACTGGATCAGGTTGCTCAAAGCACCATCCAGCCTGGCTCGAACACCTCCAGGAACGGGGCAGCCACATCTTCTCTGGGCAACCTGTGCTGGTGCCTCCCCACTCTCGCACAAAAACATTTCTTCCTCCTGTCTAACCTAAACCTCTCCTCGTTCAGTTTAAAACCATCTCTTCTGGGCACACAGAACTCTTTTCCTAGCGTGCAGTGTTTGCAGGACTTCTCATGTGTTTTTTCTCTAGGTGTGAAGGTAACCTTGTCCCTCCTTTGCGGAGTTACTGTCCCTCAAACGTTGTAGGTGAACCATGGGATAAACTGCATGACCCGGGGCTGGAGAAATCCAGCTGTGCTTTAGCCTTCTCACCTGGGTTGCTGTTGGAGTTGGGTTTGTGGCTTTTTGAAGGCTGGAAGGAAGTGGTGATGCAAGACTTCAGTCCTGTCTACACTGCAACCTCAGTCCCTTTCTTCCCCCCTGTGAGCCGCCCGTCGCTGTTTCCCTTCTATAACCAAGATGTGTTGGCTAATCCAGCTTAGCCAGAGTCCTCTAGTTTTGAAGTATCTGTGGCTTTTCTACGGTTGCCACTCTGAGAATTATGTACCACAGAGGAAGTTCCTCTCCAGCTCTTGTGTTGTGCCTTGGCAATTTGAATGCTTCAGCTTGTTTAAATGAACAGCTAGAAATGAGTTGGGATTTTAAACGGAGCACTCGTTTAACTTCCCTGCTTGCATAAGACATCTATGTGTAAACTCAGTGCCTTGACTTCTAGTAAAGCTGCAGTAAGTCATTAACAACTGCTTAGGGTCTTAAAAAGCAAGCCTTGTTTTTGTTGAGTCAATGTGAAAACAATAATGTCTTTAAAAGCAATGGGATCTGGAATGGAGGCGTATGATGCTGGCTCAAAAGAAAAGTGTCAGTGAAAAGTTCATCTCTTGCAGAAGGGAGCCTGAGGTTTGCTGCAAAGTTAGTCCAGCATGGGTAGGAGGGTGATTTTAGACTGGATATAATGAGGAAAGCTTTTATAATGAGGGTTATGAAACAGTGGCACAGGTTGCCCAGGGAGGTAGTGGAGGTCCCATCTCCGAGAACATTCAATGTAAGGTTGGATGGGACTTTGAGCAACCTGATGTGGTTGAAGATGGTTCCTGTGTCTGCAGTGAGGTTGGACTGGATGACCTGTAAAGCTCCCTTCCAACCCAAAACATTCTAGGACTCTGTGACTTATCTGAGTGCTGTTTTATTTATCTGTGCAAGATGAAAAGCTCAAACCTTGTGGAAGTGCGGTGATGCTCTGCATTTATGCTTTACACCCCAAGACAGGTGCTAAATCCCATCACCTATGGGGAGGGAGAGCTGTTCTTTTTCCAGCAAGTAATAATTCTAACACTGCGCTGTGACTTAGGTGTTTGGGAAGCCACTGTGATTGCTGTCAGACTTCTATTGCTTCAGCTTAGGTGGCACCGAGTTACTTCTTCATAACTCAAACCCACTTAATCTTCTCTTCCTCGTGCAAACCCACTTGTAGAAACGTCCCATTTCTTCATGCAGGATTTCTCCAGGAGTAAACAACTCTCTGGGACACTTTAATGACTTGTCATCGTGAAACTGTCATCTACCTTCTAAATATGCAAACTGCTGCCAAGCACATCAGCAGATACCCAGCATATGTTAAATCCAAGCTACCTTTGCTACTAGACGTGGTGGTGTCGCTGCTAAAGCAGGATAGGGAGTTTGCTGTGAAGGATGTAGGTTAAAAACCTGGGAATGCTGAATCCTTGAACTTCATCCTAACTCGAGTCTCAGCAGTGTTTTGGGATCACGATGTCTGCAAAGCAGCTCCTTGAGGAGTTGGTGCAGAGATGTGGTGAAATGGAAAAACTTTTTAATGCAATATAACTTTCTAAATATGATCTACGATAAGCTCCCTATAAAGTCTTTTGGCAGATCATGGTGACACGCTGGCCCAGAGCAGAGCATTTCAGGCTTCTGCATCTGTCAGGGTTGGCTTTGATATCAAAGCTTTTAGCTGTCACTTACGACTCCACCAGTTTTTCTGTTCCCCATTTCTAAATTAATCCCTGGCTCTGACTTATAATTAAAGAAAACAGCAGCACTACGGGCTTCAGTGTAACTCTGTTATCAAAAAAAGCTCTGCAAGCTCTGATGGGCCAATGAGAACTATTAATTTGGATAGGGCATGGACAGAATAGAGTTCGGTGTTTCAATCCTCATCCTGCTGAAAAACTGCAAGAGGATAGAGAAAGAAAGCACAAAAAACTGATACAAGCCACTGGAGTGGGTAACACTGACTTTATACTTGTGTTGGGCAAGAGCTTTTCTCCCCCTGGATGTTTTTCAGTTCACTAGATTTGAAGGATCTGATGCAAACACCTGCAGAATGGCTTGTAGGGCTGTGGGTGCCCCTGGGGCATTCCCATAGCTGTACTGTGGTGGGATGGATGGAGATCACTGATAATGTGGGCTCTGGCAGGATGGGGAGGTCACAAATTTGAAGCTGGAGGAGAGGTCTTAGCTGATCAGTGCTTGGAGCTGGACAACCTTTGTCTCAAGATGCTGTGGGTAGGCTTTGAACAGCAACAGTGATGGGCTGAGTTATTGGTTGGTGCGACCCACTTGTGGAGCCAATAAGGAATGGAAAATTAGGATGATGGGGCAATTTAGGAGGTGAAGAGGAGGTGGTCTCCTCGCCTTTTGGTGTTGGGGCAGGTGCTGGCACCCTGTAATGGTGGGGGAAAAGCACCCTGCAGGGTACAGCGTCCATCATCGGGTTTATTGTCCTTTTCCTCTTGCCTGCTGCCATCTCCTTCTACAGGAGTTAAATGCCTCTTCCCCCTGCTGCAAGTCTAATTGCATCCCCAGGGTTTAACATGTGTGCATTTGTTTAATTCAACGTGTTGGCTGTTCTCACCGGAACAGGCTGATTTTTTAGGAATTGGGCTTTTTTTTTTTTTTGCTTATTGTGCACAACAAGCTACTGCACAAGATATTCGAGGGAGGGGGCAGGAGGGTAGGGAGGAATTGTAGTAATGCCAATACTTCTTGAATATTATAAACCTGGCTTATCAGCCTGATGCAGAGCTGGAATTTGTCTCTTCCTGTGCTGCATCTCTGCTTTCTGAGAGGGGTGTTTAAATACAGGCTGGAGACGCAGCCTTTCCAGTGTGCTCTGCGGGGCTGTGACAGCAGCAGCGGAGCTGCTGGAGCAGCTCTTTTTTTGCACTAATTTCTCTCCAAAAAGCAACTTCTTGGGCAGAAGGCTCTAAGACTGCATGTCCCAACAGTACCCGCTGAAGGAGGTGAAGGGAGACACGGTTTGCTTCGTACCTGGCTCTCCTATCTTCTCCGTCCTGATGGAGCCAGCTTCTTTTTGCTACCCCCGGCTCACCTTTCTCCGCTCGCCCTATGGCCAGTTTGGGGCGAGCGCTGGCTCTTCGCAGGATTTGGCCCCGTGGCCGCAACGTTTGGTGACGCAGAGGTGGACCGGGCCGGTGGACGGTGCGTGGATTTGGGGATGGAGGGGTTGGGGACTGGAGAGGGGTGGTATGGGGTAGCAGAGAAGCCCACCAAGATCTTGGGGGAGCTTTGGCGATGGTGGATGAGGAGGGAGACAGCACAGGTAAGGACATAGCGGATGCTTTAGTGCAGTTCTGTTGATGCACTTCACTCTTGGACCTCTCCTGGTGGTGCTTGCTTGTCCGCTATCATCTCCACCAAGGAGTAGCTCAGGTCCCTGCTGTACCCTGGGCAGGGTAGCCAGGGAGAGCTGATAAACAACCTCGTCGTGGAAAAAGTAAAAATAGAAACTGATCTCGGCCAGTCTTTTGTTTCATAAATCTTGTTCATTGGTGAAATGAATCCGGCAGTGTCTGAAACCTGAAATACCTGCTGGAGGCTAGGAGGGCTCGTTTCACCCTCAGGGCTGTGATGCTGTCAACTCTCTCCTTCAAGCTGCTATTAAAGGTATCAAGTGTGTGGGTATAAGGGAAGGTATTAAGATCCTTTTATTGCAAATTTGTCTTGCTGCGAGGGAGTCTCTTAAAATCATCAGCATGGTTCAGAATTTTACATATTGCTTTACCGCAAAGAATCTATAAGCAGAAACTTATAGTAAATTGTGCTGGTTGGAGCTGAGCCCTGCTGTGATCACAAGGACAGAAGTCTTGCCTGTGAAACTTTTTTTAGGGAAGGTATCGGGCTTGATGAGGTGAGGTCCTGAGCAGCCTGATGTAGCTTTGCATATGGTCCTACCTGGAGCAAGGCTAGAGACCTCCAAGGGTCACTTCACTTTCAAATACTTTGTGAGCCAGGGTATTCTTGCTTTGCATCCTATGAAATCTGAATCTGCCTTACCTGGAAAAGCTCGTCAGGTGGCATGTAACAAAAAAAAAAAAAAATGGAGGAGACTGGATGAGCAGTCTTGGCAGAGAAAACGCGTAGGAGGTGTTTAAAAACATGCATTGCCTGTGGTTTCGTGCAGCGGAAACAAGTCTGTAGCAGGGACTGAAAATGAGGGGTATGTGGCTGTGAGTGAATCCCTCGGCTAAAAGCTTCTTCCCAAGCCTTGCCCTGCCTTGTGTTGCTTTGCGCTGGGAAGTGTTTGCTGCCTCCTGGTAAATAGGATTTCTAGGACATTTATACTGAAGTCACAGTAATTGTTAGAGTTACTGTAGGAGACTCAGAGATGGAAGTGATCCAGTCCTGCCAGCTTTTGGAAGACTCGCTGTTAATTTCTGCCTTATTTATTTTTAGGGTTCTGCCTTTTTCCAAGTCTGAGTTTGATGTTGCTTTGGGGAGTTAGGTTTTTGCTTTTTTGGACATCCTAGTCCGTTCCTCCAGGCTTTAAATATCCAGCTGGGGGAGATTGGGCTTGTTGTTATGAAAATCTTGTTGTAAGGAAAGTGAAGCAGTAGAATAAGCTGGAGGGAGGGGGGGAGGATGTGGCATCTTCCCTCCGAAGTCTTTTAGACACCGCACAGTTGAGCACTGAGCAGACAGGCGTGGATATAAACCTCCTCGGATGAGGTGAGGTCTCTTCAGTTCTACTTTTTTTGCAGCTTGCTGTTAGAACAGACTTACTGCCCTGTTGCTCCTTCCCTTATGCAGGGTCCTCATTGAATGCACGTGTTAACCCTTGCAGTGCTGCCGCCCATGCAGCTGAACTGTCATGCTGGGTAGCATGGAAAAAAACATCGGAGCCCAGCCCTTGATCAGGTGGGCACTGTGCTCGCAGAGTACAGCAGCAGTATCTTTAAGAAATGTGCTATATCTACCTCTCAGCAGCAGGTTATTTTTCCCTTTCTCTCTTCTTCCTGCATCTTTACATCCTCTTGTTTTACTTCTGTCTGTAAGGTACAGTATCTTCTCACTTCAGTTGAGCCTGCCTGCCACAAAGCTCTTTTCTTTTTTTTTTTTTTTTTTTAAGGAGGCACAGCTTTCTCTGTACAGCATCTAGCAAGAAGCTCCGGTTCCGAAGCACAGGGTCACTTTAATTATTCTATCTTTCCTCCTTTTGCTACCAGAGGCAATTATCTCAGTGAGGAGACCACCCAAAGCCAAGCCTTGGTCAGGGCTGGGGTGGCATGTGGAGTGGTGCTTCGCAGGCATGAAGTAAGCAGCACGTCGGCATCGCTGCTTGGGTTGGGAGAGCTGGGTTGGAGATGCCCATCTGGGAGCTAATGGGTCGTGCTCTCACTCCACCCATTTGCCACTCGCCAATTGGAAGTGAGGGAGAAAGATGCTCTGGATGGACTAATATTGGAGCCATTGAAAAAGCACGAGCCATTGCCTCCTCAGCCACCTGAGCGAGTGGTGTTTGGGAAACAAGTGTGGTGGCTCTGGGGGGAGCGCAGGAGGGGGAGCCGGAGGCTGTTTGAACAGCATCTCTAATAAAGAAGTAGTGGCAGGTAAGTTGTGGTCTTAAAAAAAAAATAAAATAAATCCCCAAACTGAAGCGCTACTGTTGCTGGGTGATGCATTTGGACAGAGAATCTAGAAAATCGGCTCTGCCAGCTCCTTAATTATTTATTTCACTGAAGTAAGGCAGGACTTAATGTATTTTCAATGGGCTTTGCTGCTTAGTGGTATCTATTGCCTGTGCCGGATGTCTCTGTGTTTTTGTGTTTAAATTGAAATCAAATGTCTTTTTCATCCTTACTTTAACCAGCATGGTGCCTTTTCAGGGTCTGAATTTAGTTTTGAGAGATATGCATGGGGAGAGGAACACAAGAGGTGTTACCTATGGATTGTCTCTAATTAATGCTAAAACATTCTAGCAACCTGTCTGTGAGGCTTTACATACGGATGTTTCACGTGGGGGAAAGTGCAGTGCTGAGTGAAAACAAAATGCATATATGTTATCTGTCTAAAATGCTAGCAAACATCATCCCTCTTGCTGTAGCCATGGAAGCCGTGTAGACGAACCATAAACAATGTCCTAATGAATTACACTCTTATCGTGTATTGTCAGCAATTATTTAGCCACTAGACTGGGCTTTTTTTTATTTGGGGCTGGTGATGGACAGTAAAATCAGACCTGGTGCTGCTGGCTCTCCCCCCACCTGTGGTGGTGCCACTGCTTCTGTTTTGTGGTTCCTAGACACAAACTGTGTGGGGTGATTTATGTTACCCTGCCAAGCCTGTTGTGAGTCAAAATCCCTGTTTCTGGGGTTGGGGGGGTGTGAGGCTTGAGGCTACTCAGGGCAAGAGGGGCTGCTTTTGGGGTACCCTTTGGACTGGGTCCACTTCTAGTGGCAGAGGGGCAGTTAGTTCCTCTCTGAATTAAAACTGAAGAGGTGTTTGGTGATCAGGTGGGATGGGTTCACTGCTATCATTCTGTGTCTTTCCACGTTTCCAGTATAGACCTCGCTTTTGAGTTGACTTCTGGATTTGGGTGAATTATAGCTGGTCTCCTGTTTCATCCAGGTACCTTTTGGGTGGTGGTGATGGTGGGAGGGGGTGCAGGAGTAACTTTGCTGCAAAGCTTGGCCCAGACCCTGCTGCTTCTTTAGAAGCTGTTGTCATTTCTGGTGGCCCGAAGATAGGGGATGAGAAAAGTTGTGTAATAATGCACCTTGTGTTCCAAAACATGATCCTGGTACCCTGTGAGGATGCTGGAGTGTGAAACTGGTGGTGGTGGAGGATATCTTCCACATAATGCCAAAGAGATGTTATGGCTGCTAATTTAAACCTCGTAGCTGCTTAATTTTTACAGTATTTTAACACAGTTGAATCACTGCAAGGAACAGCTCCCTTCCTCTGAATAGCCCCAAGCAAGTGAAGCGCTGATGGACGTGTCTTTTAACCATTTTAACACATTTTACCCTGTGCCACTGCAGATAAGTGACAGGTGGTGGCCTCTGGAAGACGTGCTTGTAGAAGGGGAAAGCATTTCAGGAGAGAAAAAATACCTACAGCTTCTTTCTGAAGCCACGTTCAACCCTGGCCAAGATTTGGGGCCATTGCAGTATCTTTTTTTTTTTTTTTCTTATTAAAAGTTATGAGGTTTTTGATAAGGCCCTGCAAGCTGTCTGAAAAAGCTGTCAGTAAGAGTTAATGCTTTCTAAATTATTTAAATGTTTCAGGAAGAGTCTACTGAAAAGCCTCAACTGGTCTGTTCTTGGGCCTTTGCCAGGCTGTGGGATCTCTGGAGGTATTTGCTTTCGCTCCTCTCCACGTAGCACTTAACTAAGACATCCTTGCAAGTCTTAAATGACGTTTGTTTTTTTTTTTTTTAGAGGGTCCAACAGAATGAGCCCTCCCACCTGAGAAAAAGGCAAATAGCCCAAACTCTCTATCCACCAGCCAAACCCCCAAGTGTTCTTGCTCCCCCATTTCTGTGCTTGTCCTGCTCACCCAAGAAACCCAGCAGAGGAGTAAAAGGGATCCTCTTAGCAGAGCAGCTGCAGAGCTCTCAATTTACAGGGTCGCTTCCTCTTGCAGCTCACCTCTGGGAGGCACCCTTGGATATTAATTGCTCGGGTGGGCTAATTGTGATGAGTCAACCTGGACAGCCCTGTGCTGCTGGTAAAATAAGCCATAGTTGATGCCAGCCCTTAGTGTACATGGGGTTATTTTGGTGGTGGTGTCTCTAGTAGCTGTCACTGCTGCAGCCAGTGATTTTTTTTTTTATTAGATTTTATTGCGATGGGTGCTCTGGAGGAAGCTGGGGAGGGGATGAGGAGGGGAATTGTTAAATGCAGTGAGGAAAATGCCGTGAAAGCAGACATGTCTGATCCCTGAGCTTGTGTGTGGGTGGGTGTTTGCGTGGGAATGAGCAGGCAGGAGGATGCTTCCAGCTTTAGCTGGGGGTGTTTAGCCTGGAGAAGAGGAGCCTGAGGGGAGACCTCATTGCTCTCTGTAACTACCTGAAAGGAGGTTGTGGAGAGGAGGGAGCTGGACTCTTCTCCCAAGTGACAGGAGACAGGATGAGAGGGAATGGCCTGAAGCTCCACCAGGGGAGGTTTAGGCTGGACATTAGGAAAAAATATTTCACAGAAAGGGTGACTGGTCCCTGTCAGAGGCTGCCCAGGGAGGGGATTGAGTCACCTTCCCTGGAGGTGCTTAAGGGACAGGTGGATGACGTGCTGAGGGATATGGTTTAGTGTTTGATAGGAATGGTTGGACTCAATGATCTGGTGGGTCTCTTCCAACCTAGTTATTCTGTGATTCTGTGAATATGATGCTTCCTATTTTCACATCGAGAGACTGTAAATTAGTTCTGGAGTTTCATTTACCAGAGTGACTGTGGCATGATTTAAGACGTCCTTGGACCCTTTCCTTTCATCTGAAGAATATTCAGCTCCTTGTATATAACTCCTGATTCAATACTCTTAGTGTTTGCTGAGCCACAAAGGTATAAAGTTGTGTTTTGCACCTGGATTGGGACTGGCATCCTGGCCTGGTCGTGCTGTGATGCGGGGATACTGTTTAGATAGACATGTGGAGCAAAGGTTTATATCCAAGTGACTGGCGCACTGTGGGATAACTTGGGAAATGTCAGAGGGTTGGTGTGGAGGCCTTCAGAAATCAGAATGGGGTGCTTGCCATGTATCTTAGAGATGCTTAGTTTGGGGTAATTCGGACTCTCTAGTCCCCAAAGTGGGAATCTGGGGGATATGAGATCCTTGTGGGCAGCAGCGGTGGTGACCGAGTAACTAAACTCTTGGATGAGGGAAAGGCTGTGGATGTATCTTCCTGGACCTTAGTAAAGCCTTTAACACACTTTCTCACAGCATTCTGCTTCGGAAACTGTCGGCCTCTGGCCTGGACGGGCGCACACTCTCCTGGGTGGAAAACTGGCTGGATGGCCGGGCCCAGAGGGTGGTGGGAAATGGAGTTAAATCCAGCTGGAGGCCAGTGACAAGTGGGGTTCCCCAGGGCTCAGTGCTGGGTCCAGTCCTGTTTAATGTCTTTATCAACGACCTGGATGAAGGCATCGTGTCCTCCCTTAGCAAGTTTGCAGATGACACCAAGCTGGGTGGAAGTGTCGATCTGCTGGAGGGTCGAGAGGCTCCAAAGGGACCTGAACAGGCTGGACTGCTGGGCTGAGACCAACGGCATGAGGTTTAACAAGGCCGAATGCCGGGTCCTGCACTTGGGGCACAACAACCCTGAGCAGAGGTACAGACTAGGAGAAGCCTGGCTGGAAAGCTGCCAGGAGGAGAAGGACCTGGGGGTGTTGATTCACAGCTGACTGAACATGAGCCAGCAGTGGCCCAGGTGGCCAAAAAGGCCAATGGCATCTTGGTTTGTATCAGAAACAGCGTGACCAGCAGGTCCAGGGAGGTTCTTCTCCCTCTGTACTCGGCACTGGTGAGACCGCACCTCGAGTCCTGTGTTCAGTTCTGGGCCCCTCACCACAAGAAGGATGCTGAGGCTCTGGAGCGAGTCCAGAGAAGAGCAACAAAGCTGGTGAAGGGGCTGGAGAACAGGCCTTATGAGGAGCGGCTGAGAGAGCTGGGGGTGTTTAGCCTGGAGAAGAGGAGGCTGAGGGGAGACCTCATTGCTCTCTAGAACTACCTGAAGGGAGGTTGTGGAGATGAGGGTGCTGGCCTCTTCTCCCAAGTGACAGGGGACAGGACGAGAGGGAATGGCCTCAAGCTCCGACAGGGGAGGTTTAGGCTTGAGATTAGGAAAAAATTCTTCACAGAGAGGGTGGTTAGGCTTGGAACGGTCTGCCAAGGGAGGTAGTTGAGTCGCTGTCCCTGGAGGTGTTTAAGATTAGGGTAGATGAGGTGCTTAGGAGCATGATTTAGGGATTGGTGGGAATGGTTGGACTCGACGATCCAGTGGGTCTCTTCCAACCTGGTTATTCTGTGATTCTGTATGTGGTGAAAAACCTTTAGAAATGCGGGGAGCAAGCGAGGCAAGTGACACTTGTGTGACATTCTGTGGCAAAAAGAGTGAGTTAAAAACAGGTAACTTCTTAGAAGTGCTCATTACTGACAGAAACATCCTCTCCTGTAAGGATTGCTAGAGGATTTGGCTGTGTCTATGCATTAGGAAGCCAAATCCTGTGTCCCTGCAGGTCTGAGTTTCTTGCCTAAAGCAGCAACTTGCCATTCGATTCGGCTTCTTAAAAGCACCTTCCTCCTTGGTGGCTGCTCTGACCAATGCTTTATCATCTTATGGAAGCTTACCAAGGTGAAAGGATCTGGAGTAGACTGAAATCTGTCTGGGCTCTCTAGGCTGTTATGAAGACCTCAAATGTTGACTGCTTGTAGACGTTTACATGCAGACGTGTTATAACCCATTTAGGTGAAGGTTTCTAACAAAAATCCTTGCATTATTAAGCTGTACTGCTGCCCGTGTTAAACCTCTAGGTGCGCTACATGGAGAGGAGTCCCTTGTCCATTCTCCAGTGTCAGGCTGTGTTTTCTAAAACTTGACAGCTTCATGAGGAGGAGAATAAGCTGTGAAGAAAAGTAGGGGAGCAGCAATGCAGAAGGGGAACATAGAGTTGAGGTGACCTTTCTGTGAGTACCAGCTGGAGTCTGCCCTTAAGTCTCACTGTGATGACCTGTACATCGCTACCTATTTACTTGTCAAATAGTGCTGAAGAAAGCTGTGTAGGAAGTTATTTAGATGTGATCCACATGTGAATATAACTGGAGGGAGGAGGAACACGGCTGCTGGTCCTCTGTGGTAGTTGTTGTAGGGCTCTGCTTAGCCTGTCTCTACAGCTATGCCACCAAGGTGAAAGAAGGGCAAGTTGAGTAGGGTAGGGCTCTGGTGTGTCTTGAAGTATAGAATCATTAAGGTTGGAAAAGGTCTCTAAGATCATCAAGTCACTGATTCACCAGGTTGGAAAAAACTTTTGGATCATTGAGTCTAACCATTTGTATCTGCTACTAAACCATGTCCCTGAGCACCTTGTCTACTCATCTTTTAAATACCTGTAGGGATGGTGACTCAACCACCTCCTTGGGCAGCCTCTGCCAGTGCCCAATGACCCTTTCTGTGAAAAAAATTCTTTCTGGGTAATTCACCCATCAAAGAGAATGGTTTAGCCCTCAGTGTCTGCCTCGGACGAATGAGATGCAGATGGATGTCTGCATCAGGAAAATGTGTGTGGTGCTCACAGGGGGAATAAGGCTGTAAAGCTGTGGTGAAGAGTCCTTTTAGTTGATCTGTACTCTCACCCTGTCAAGAAAAAAACTCTCTGGAACATAGTAGTGCTGATACTTCACATTTCATGACTTACAAAAGGTCTTTTTTTGCCTATCTTGAGTGTTCTTTGTTGTATTTTCCTTTGCCTTTATCAGTGCAAACTGGTGCTTTCTGAAGAAAGGTCTGAGGTTGGGTTTGCCATGAGCAGCAGTGCTCATACACAGTATTTCTCAGGCGCTTTTCCTGTCCAAGCATTAACAAATACGCTTTGCTTGTCTTTCACTTCCTCAAATTACAGTGATCAGTTTTGAAACCCTGACTTGTGTGGTTTGGTTTTGGTAGTTGTTGTTGTTGTTGCATCATTCTAGCAGTAGAGAAAACCAGGTGAAACCTCAAGCTCTTGTCCTGTGAGTCAATTACTGCCCCGAACAGCAGTAATCTCTGTGCAAATATGAGCTGTGCTTTCACCAGCATTTTCCAGTTGAAGAATGTAGGGCTGTGGGATGGGATCACCTGCTTAAAGCGTAGATAGAAGTGACAAGTAGAAACTTAAGGCAAAATAGCTTTTTGCGTGCTGCTGTCCATTCCTTCTTACTGACTTGAATGGTTTAAAAGAATTTGCAGCAAATGTCTGCTCTAGGAGACCTCGCTGCTTGGGTCTTCCCTGAAAACTGTTAACATCTCATGTCTTCTGAGTACTAGTGATACTGTGTGGGAGAATCCTGCAATATTGATGTTTGGACCCGATCAGCTGGTCAGTGTGATTGGATTTGCTGCCTGTTAAGCTCTTTCCCTACTCTTCTGTGGCAATGTGGAGAGGACTTTGAGGCTTCTTCGTCATGGAATTGTTTGGGCTGGAATGGACCTTAGAGCCCATCCAGTTCCACCTCCTCTGCCATGGTTAGGAACCCCTTTTGCTGCATTAGGCTGCTCGGAGCCCCATACAACCTGGCCTTGAACGCCTCCAGGGATGGGGCATCCACAGCTTCTCTGGGCAACCTGTGCCAGCACCTTCCCACCCTCAAAAGAAAACATTTCTTCCTAATCTCTAATTTAAATCTTCCCCCTTTCAGCTTAAAGCTGTTCCCCCTTGTCCTATCCTTGCAATCACTGGTAAAGAGCCCCTCTCCAGATTTCTTGTAGCCCCTTTCAGTACTGGAAGCTGCTCTAAGGTTTCCCTGGAGCCTTTTCTTCTCCAGGTTGAACTCCAGCTCCTGCTGTTGAGTTGTTGCTGCATAAAGGGTATTTTAGACTCTCAGCTGCAAAATCCTTTTAGTCAATGCTACACAATTAAAAAAAGTCCCTTGCTGCAGGTTTCCCTTGGGATACTATTCCTTGTGTTTTCTTTTTTTTTCTCTTGAGTCTGTCTGGTGTTCTGCTGACTGTAGGTGGAGGAGAGAAGCAGCATTGTTTGGTTAGTAAATATATAAAGTGCACAAACTGTAGCTCTCTCCCTTCCCCAAACTGTATGATCTCCAGGGTCACCTGTTCAGCTGCGGGCTTCCTTGTCTCGGGATGTTAATTCATGGTAAGGTGGAAAGAACAAAGAATAAGAAATGACCTCAAGTCTGGTGAAGCCTTGGATAGGGAAAGGTTTGTCATCATTCATTGGAAGAGGCTGCCCAGGCTAGTGGTGGAGTCCCCATTTCTGGGGATATTAAAAAAAGAAGTCTATATGTGGTACTTTGGGACATGGTTTAGTAAGGCATGATGGTGCTGGGCTGATGGTTGGACTGAATGATCTTAGAGGTCTTGTCCAACCATAATGATTCTTTGATTCTATGATCTTCCCCCTGATCTAAGCCTTGGGTGAGACAATTCACTTGTTGGAGTTGGACCTGGCCCCAGATCTCTTTGAGGTAGTGCAGCCAACCACAGTATTTCCCATCATGTGTGGAAGCTGTTACTTGACAATTTAATGGGAGTGATGGACGCTTCTAGATTGACTGAAATACTCCTGGAAGTCATCTTGAAGGGGCCAAAAGCTTGCTTCAAAGCTAAAGTCCTACCTGTTTCACAGAATCACAGAATGACCAGGTTGGAAGAGACCCACTGGATCGTCGAGTCCAACCATTCCCACCAATCCCTAAATCATGCTCCTAAGCACCTCATCTACCCTAACCTTAAACACCTCCAGGGACGGTGACTCAACCACCTCCCTTGGCAGACCGTTCCAAGCCTACCCACCCTCTCCGTGAAGAATTTTTTCCTAATCTCAAGCCTAAACCTCCCCTGGTGGAGCTTGAGGCTATTCCCTCTCATCCTGTCCCCTGTCACTTGGGAGAAGAGCCCAGCACCCTCCTCTCCACAACCTCCCTTCAGGTAGTTCTAGAGAGTAATAAGGTCTCCCCTCAGCCTCCTCTTCTCCAGGCTGAACAACCCCAGCTCTCTGAGCCGCTCCTCATAAGATTTGTTCTCCAGCCCCTTCACCAGCTTTGTTGCCCTTCCTGGCAAGCAGATTTCTTTCTGGATAACTGTGCAGTTCAGTCTGTCACACTGAGAACTAGTAATTCCTCCTGCGAGGAAACTTGACAAGTCCAAAGTTTAGAGTATTTTTTTGAGCTGAACAAGTGATTTTTTTTTGTTTGTTTTTTTGTTGCAATGTCTTGCTCAGAGTCTTGAGCATTTTGCCGTATCAATTTTAAAGCAAGGTATTGCCTTTGCTTTGTAGAAGCTCTTAAGATATTTCTGAAAGTGCTCAGCAGTGTTGAAGAAGGTGGTGGAAATTGGGATATTGGGCTAGTGAGTAAAAAGTGATGAAGATACCTAATGTTTTCTGATTACTACTTGGGGAGTAAATAAATGCTCCAAATCATAGAATCATAGAATAACCAGGTTGGAAGAGACCCACTGGATCATCAAGTCCGACCATTCTTATCAATCTCCATCTCCCTCAGCACCCTGTCCACCCAGCCCTTAAACACCCCCAGGGAAGGTGAATCAACCACCTCCCTGGGCAGCCTCTGCCAGGGACCAATGACCCTTTCTGTGAAAATTTTTTCCTAATGTTCAGCCTAAACCTCCCTTGGTGGAGCTTGAGGCCATTCCCTCTCGTCCTGTCCCCTGTCCCTTGGGAGAAGAGCCCAGCTCCCTCCTCTCCACAACCTCCTTTCCAGTAGTTGTAGAGAGCAATGAGGTCTCCTCTCAGCCTCCTCTTCTCCAAACATAAGTAGCCTGTACAACCCAAGAGCTGCCAACATGAAAGGACCTGAAAAATGAAAAAATACCTTTCTGATAACTTTCAAAAGGGTGTTGCCTCAAAATAAATTCAGTTAAATATCAAGATAAAGCTAGGAGAGATTTACTGGAGTGAAGTCATAGAAGCCAGAGTCTATATTACCACTTGTAGAAAGCTTGTTAGAGAGCTGTGTTTTGCTTCAGTATAAGGCTTGTGCAGCAGAGGGCTGTTTACTTGGAAGATGCCGGCAGCAGAACATTGTAATTGAGTTACTGAAGTATCCAGAGAATGTGTTTTTATTTGTAATCTGCTAATATTGCAAGGCTCAAGAGAACTTATTACTAACCTTAAAACAAGAGAGTTAAAATGGGTTGTTATATCTGAGACACATTTCCCGCAGGAATTTAATAATGGAGGATGGTATGATAGGGTTTTGTCTGTTTTGTTGTTAAATGTAAATGTAAAAATGGTAAGAATGTAAGAAATCAGGAAGTATGCACACTACTGGTCTGATGCTTCCCAACGTGAATCTTCTGATTTGTCCTCGCCCTTGGCCCACGCACCCCAAACTACAGCAAACTTGACTGGCCCACCAGTCAAACTTCATATACCTCCGTCTCGGTGGCTCCTGGACTCACTGCAATAGAATCATAGAATGGTTTGGGCAGAGACACCCCACTGGATCAGGTTGCTCCAAGCCCCATCCAGCCTGGTCTGGAACACCTCCAGGGATGGGGCAGTCACAACTTCTCGGGGCAGCCTGGGCCAGGGCCTCCCCACCCTCACAGAAAAACATTTCTTCTGAAGATCTCATCTCAATCTACACTCTTTCAGGCTCAAACTGATTCCTTGTTGTCCTGATCCTGCACTCTCTGAGAAAGAGCTCCTCCCCAGCTTTCTTTTAAATACTGCAAGGAGCTACAAGTCAAAGGGCAGTGATTTATTACTTCAATGTTAATCTCTTTAGCCTAGAGAAGAGGAGGCTGAGAGGAGACCTCATTGCTCTCTACAACTACCTGAAAGGAGGTTGTGGAGAGGAGGGAGCTGGGCTCTTCTCCCAAGTGACAGGGGACAGGACAAGAGGGAATGGCCTCAAGCTCCACCAAGGGAGGTTCAGGCTGAACATTAGGAAAAAATTCTTCACAGAAAGGGTCATTGGTCCCTGGCAGAGGCTGCCCAGGGAGGAGGTTGAGTCACCTTCCCTGGAGGGATTTAAGGGCCGGGTGGACAAGGCGCTGAGGGAGATGTTTTAGTGATTGATAAGAATGGTTGGACTTGATGATCTGGTGGGTCTCTTCCAACCTGGTGATTCTATGATTGTATCACTGGGTTTAGGGAAAGAGACTGTTTTCCATTTTGCAGCACTTTGTTGCTTCAGCTCTTCACTTTTACTTTGAATTCAATGCTCATAAAGGGATGAGAAACTAGTCAGCAGCTTTCCTTTGGAAAAAAAAACCAAACAACTAAGTGGTGACACTTCTAATGTTTGTCCAGTTTAGTCTCATCTAATAGGCGTACCTGTAGGGAATATGGTGGGGTGGCAGTAGAAACTTATTTGCTGAGGTAGATTAACTCTTAACAATAAAAATTGCTGTTTAAATTGTCATTGTTGAAAATCTTTTTGGCAGATAATGGAAGATGACATCTTGTTCTGCCTTTGAACAGGGAGAGCGATTGGAGAGACTGGTTGTCCACATAGGTGTTGGATGAGAAAGCAGAGTCTGGAGAGTGTGGGCTTCTCTGTGAGAGATACTAGAGGCACAAGAGTGAATTTGCTATGCTGTGTATTTTGACTCCTCAGGGTAACACTTTTCAGCCTTGTCTCTAGAAGCCTGACTTTATATCTTCCTGAAATTGCTTTGGTTGGATTTTAATTGCTGCAGTCTGGGGAAAAAAACCTGAGGGACTGGAACTAGCAGCATGAGGTTGGTGGGTCTGATGGAAGTGCTGGTGTGGAGAGGAGCAACTCCCATCCTGTGCTCCCAGACTGTAGGTACTTTCCTTAAGCCTAGAAAGTTTGGTGCAGAGGCTGATTTATACCTCATGGAAGCCCTTCTGCAACTTCAGGCAAACTCTGGAGCATCTCTGATGTTATTTGGAGACTCCTATTCCTGCACAAGCTTCCCTCAACAATTGCATTGTGACAGGAGACAGGACAGGACGAGAGGGAATGGCCTCAAGCTCCGCCAGGGGAGATTTAGGCTTGAGATTAGGAAAAAGTTCTTCACGGAGAGGGTGGTTAGGCATTGGAACGGTCTGCCCAGGGAGGTGGTTGAGTCACCGTCCCTGGAGGTGTTTAAGGTGAGGGTGGATGAGGTACTTAGGGGCATGATTTAGGGATTGGTGGGAATGGTTGGACTCGACGATCCAGTGGGTCTCTTCCAACCTGGCTATTCTGTGATTCTGTGATTACCGCAGTGTTTTATAACTGCCCGTTGGCTGAGCTATTTTAATTTCAGGAGTGGAGGTGAGATGGGGAGAGGAAATGCAGGTTGTGTGTCAGGCTGTGGGTATGTATCTTATTTCTAGAGAAAAGGGGACCCTACCTTGCTGTCAGTTCTGCAAAACTCGAACCTTGTTGTTAGCAAAGCATGAGTAAGGAGCTGAGACCTTGGATACTAAAATCCCATAAATCTTGTGAAAGGAGAGGCGCACAGACCCTGCTGTTAGATTTGCTTTGTTGACTGCTACTGAGCATTCCCTGTTCCTGGGAGCATTCAAGGTTAGGTTGGATGAGGCTCTGAGCAACCCGATCCGGTTAAAGATGTCCCTGCTTCTGCAGAGGAGTGGACTAGGTGATCTGTAAAGATCCCTTCTAACCCAAGCATTCTGTGATTGTGTACACGCTTAAGCAAAATCTAACTGATCATGTCCTTAGCTAGCATCCTGTAAACATAAGCTATGCTTACTTGTGCTAAAGTGATTGGGGGAATATAGCATCATAGAATCTCCAATCCAATATGAGGAAAAGGGGGCTGATGTGTAAGGAGGAAAGATTCATTCTGTCCCCCAGATAAGCCTCCTTTTGTTCTTCTCTGTTAAAAAGTTAAGCGCGTACTGCTTTCTCTGGATTCTCTGACACAGGTGATGTAGCCCCTAGTTTGCCTTTCCTATTTCCATTTCTGTTAATCTTAGATTCTCAGAGGCACCGATGATGTAGCCCCTAATTTACCCCCCCCACCTTCATTTCTGCTAATGCGCTGACCTTTGAGCTAGTCCCATGCTCTGTGCGTGTGTCTGGACTTGTGTAAACACCCCATCACCTTTTACCTCCTGGGCACGTTACACACCGTTCCTGACGTTAATGTACGTAGCCCCTTCCGTAGGGGTTGTAATAACTTTTCAAAAGGCTCCAATGAGACTGTTTTGAAGCCTGGATCCCGTTGGCGCTATGGGATGGCATTAGGTAGAGAAGACAAATTGCCAGGGCTGGACTTTAGCCAGGATGTAGTAGGGTGAACGCCTGACTTTTTTTTTTTTTTTTTTTTTTTTTCCCCCGCCCCCCCCAAACGTGCCATTGCATCTTTAATTACAAGGTTAGGACCTCTTTTTTTTTTTTTTTTTTTTTTAATGACTCATCTGAAAAAACAGCACCTCCAACATAATTGCCTGAGTGTGTTGCCTAGGGGACGATCGTTCATTAGTGACTCAGAGGAATGAGTGCCACCTAATGAAATGGCACTCTGTGCTCTAATACCCCAGACTTGCCCTTTTCATGCCTAGTCCACAGAAAAAAAGACCAAACCAGCATCTCCTGGTGCAATGTCAACCCAGACAATGCTGCAGTTTTCAAGTATTTCTAATGAAGAAACCAACCAACTCAGAATTGCTGTTCATTTGGCGTTATCGAGCCATAGAAATAGGTGTGTTCAGTTAAAGAGAGAACAAACAGTATGTCATTTTGCCTAGTAAAGGATGAATGTGTTGCTTCAGGCTCCCTCAGAAGCCATAATAGAAATGAGAAATTGATATACCATCCTGGTGGGAATGTGAGATCCTTGGGTAATCCATCTGCCTAGGCGGATTGTGTTTGTTTCTCTGAAATACGTAAATGCAATCATTACACAATAAGAGCCTCTTTAAACAACTTTCCTTTGATCATTAGCACGCTAATCAGTCTGGATGGATCTTCTCCTTCCCTTCCAGGTGGAGGGAAACAATTCACTCCTCTAATGGGTGCCCCTTGGCCACTGTGCGTTTGTTCCTCCAACCCATTGTTCTGGGATGAACTTGGAACATTGTGTTTCTCTCTTGGACCAGACATTTGTGTTGCCCTTGTGGGTTTTGAAATGGTCATCAGAGTGTCCCTCCAGGAACCTGTGCAGCCAAATACTGTCTGCACTGAGAAGGCAGAGCCGCGTTGGGCTGTGACAAGCGTTAGGGCTGGGAGGTTCTGCCGTCAGCAGCGCGACTTGTCTCCGTCTGGCACATAAAGGTTTCCGGTGGACCAAGATGTATGATGATGCTTGAAATGTGCCACACTGTAAAGGGACGGGAAGAAAAAAACAAAAGCCCACAGCCTGTAAGCTGTAAGTTATGGGGTAGAGAAAAGGGTCTCTGGGAAACAGCCTCATACCTCAAACGGAAAGCAGGAAGCCTAATCTGTAGAACAATAAAGCAGACAAAACCTCTTTCCTTGTTGGCCCAAATTCATCCCAGGCTTGCGTAGGTAATGTTTGATTACCCTAATGATGTTGGAAAAGACAGAGCAAATCTATTCCTCTTTTTGATTGCATTTTGGCTGGGAAGAAGCTTATAAAGACACAGAACCTAGTAGCAACTGTCTAAGGGACGGCTTGGGTGACTTTTGCTCAAGGCTTGAAAACAAGAGCTTTGTTAGCTCACTGTTAAGTGGGACATGCACCTGTACAGCAAAGCTGGTACTTCCAGCCCACACAGTCTGAACTGTCAAACGCTCACTATTGAAAGCAGTCAGGCTGGATTTGGGTACCAGACTTTGATCGCGCCTGAAAGCAGGTGCTTGTATGCTGCTCGAATATCTCTTTTTGCATGGTAAATACCCCATTTGCCTGTAGTTAATTGCAGAGGTGACTCACTAGGAAATTATGTTCCATAATGAATCATAGGGATTTGGTCTTGGTGCTCCTGTGTTTGTGGGTTTGCTTTTGGTCAGACTCATTTCCCACTTGTGGCTATGGAGTTGAGACCCTGTTGGTGCAGATGGTTTTGCTGCAGGACCCCAGCTCAGGAAGCGGGGCAAGG
Organism: Clamator glandarius; assembly: GCA_033459285.1. Taxonomy (NCBI): domain Eukaryota; kingdom Metazoa; phylum Chordata; class Aves; order Cuculiformes; family Cuculidae; genus Clamator; species Clamator glandarius. Next base: position 2,501,933 of record JAUNZM010000338.1, on the reverse strand, counting down.
AAGGCTGTAGGGTTCTGTTGCTTATCTTCAAGTGTCGAGTGCTGTTTTGGGATATCCTAATGTTACGAGCAGCAGAATAGGATGTCAAATCCCACTGTAATGTAAAACAAGTTGGTTTATTTCTAAACTGGTTCTTCTTCCAAGCGTGAGGTGCAACCTGGACTTTATTATGGCTTGTATTTTTTAATAGAAGACTTGCATAATTATTTTTGTATTATTTTTTTGGATGTGCTCGTTCAGGTTTGATAGGTCACTAAGATTGTGAGGCTTTCCCTAGTCTTTAGCCTTGCTGTTTTGTGGTCCTAGCCCAGGATGTCTGAGGCTGCGTAACTTCCCTCAAGCAGTGACTATATAGGATATTCTGGTAAATGATAAACTCAATAAAGAAAAGGTTACAGTTGCTACATCGAGGAAAATCTGATGCCTGCAGTATTTCAGGGCTGGTTTTCTGCTGTAATCCAGGCTTACAGTGAGTTTAGCAGTTAAGGTGAAGAGATTCAGCATCTTGATGATTTTTGTTTCCATTTTTCCATCTCTTTCAGAATCTCCACCAGCAGCGATGTCAAGAAATGGATACTTCTTTGAAGAGAGCGGCAAGTATTATTTTACCACTTTGTGCTTGATATTGCCTTATTGGAGGGAGAGCTGGGCTACAGGGTTAGCTGAGAACTTATAACAGGTGATACAAAAATCAATTTAGCTTCAGTAGCATGCAGACTGTCTTACATGGTAGTTGTGTAATCTAGTGCTGAAGCAGGCTCTATGTTTTTAAATCCTGTAGATGTTCTAGATATTCAAAGCAGCAAATCATTTTCACCTTGTCATCGGTGACTATTCTGGGTGGCTCCTTGTTTTTCAGGTTCTTTCAGGATGTTTTCCTGTAATGCAGGGTGGCAGGTGTATTTGCTTGTCTTCTGGAGTGGAGCTCATGTGTCAGATCCCTTTGGAGGCATCCTGCCAAGAACATCAGATAAATGTGGGATGGCTCTGGTAAATGTATCTTTTGGTGTAAAGTGCCTTCAAAGATTTTTTTTTTTCTTTGAATCGAGATTAAGTTGTGGTGTTTGGAAAGTTCTGTTATGAACAAAGGTGACTGAGCATGTGCAGAGGTTGTTAGGGAGAGATCGTCTCAAGTTTTTTGACTCTAGACCAGCCTCTTCAGGATGTTTCAAAGGACCTGGGGCTTCTTGCCCTTGAGAAGACACAGTGCTTGGATTTCCACAGGGTGAGAGCAGAAGACTGAAATGCTGTAGTTATTTGGGCCTGTAGATGCTTGTTGTGCTGTCACAAAGCTCATTTCTCTTATTCCAGGGATTGAATTCTTAGGTTAACATCTGGAAAGGGGAAGCTGGATATTGGCCAGATGTCAGCTGCAGCAGATCCAACATCGCTATTGACAGTGCTTCCTTTGGCTCACTTGCCTTCTCTGAAAGTGTTACATGGAGCCAATTTCTAGGAGGAAAAGGATGAAAGTGGAAGCAAGTACTCCCAGCTCTAGTAGGAGTTCTTTTCTGAGGGCTGGATTGAATTGCAGAAGGGCAGAAATCAATGCCTGACCTCAGGGATGCTTTATTTCTTTGATACTGGCAAGTTTTCCAAGGGCATGTGGGTCATGAGGTCCGTGTAGGCTTTCTCCTACCCTTCCTGGCTTGCTTGGGACCCCATGGGACGTGATCGATGCTTTCTTGGTGGACTGGGAGTGTAAGAGGTTGGGACTAAACCTCCAGCATCTGGCTGAGAGCAGTAGGGGAGAAATGCTGCTGTATAATTTGGAGGAAGAACAAAGGCAGTTGTCTTATGGAGTCACCTACTTCATTCCAAGACCAAATGCCACAGAGAATACAAATACAACTGTCTGTCTTAGCACTTTATGTGAAAAGGTACTACGTGTTCCATTCCAGAACTCAATGTCGTCTTTAAAGTCACCAAACAAGATGGAGGTGTGGGGGGGAAGCAGATCTCTGGATGACTTTAGAGCACGTTTTTAGTTGTGACATTCCCTGTGCAAAGCTCTCCTATGAGATACGTAACTTGGTACCATGGCAGTGAGCTTTTATTTCTGCCCTGTTTGTGTTGTTACTCAGCTTCCTCCTTTGTCTTAAGGAGATGGCGCATTATAGCTACCAATAAGGATTTCATAAAACTCTGTATGCTTTTTTCTGTTGTCCTCCCTTGTTTGGGGGAAGGAGGGGAAGGTTGCTTGCAAGTTCCTCTTCAGCCTGCATGCAGTATTGAATGCTGTCTTCATTGTGAAAAAAAACACGGTGGATTTCTTGGTTATTTCACACTCAAATCTGCTGTCATTCTTGTTCCTCATTACAAACTGACCTTTTTTGAAAGTTCACTTGCTGTTGAGTGATGAGTCACCTTCTATTGCTTGATTTAACTGAGATCTGTGTTTTTTGCAAAGAGTATGCGGACAGCACATCTCGAGGGTTGCCAGTGTGAATATTTGCATCCCTCTGTGAGGCAGTGCTTTGATTCTCTGAAGGCTTATCCAAAACCCTCATCAGAGCTAGAGGAAAGTACAGAGAAATAAGTTACATTTTCACATAGTTCCGGCAGTGCTTGTTTTGAAGTGGAGCTGCATCATCACCAAGCTGTTTCTTGGCATTGTTTGTTCAGATCTGCCAGTTCGTTATGGAGACAAGAGATGCTCTTGCCTCACCATTAAAATAAAAAAGCCAAACCACAAGGCAAGGAGGAGCAAAGAAAAAAATAATCTTCTTTTGGTTCCCTTCGGGCTTCAATTTCCCTCCTCTCTCAGTAGAGGAACATCTTTTGATACTATTGCCCTTTGCATAGTTGAGCTTTCTCTCCTATCTCCTCCTGTGATCTTGCATATACATATGGTTTTCTGTGTTTTCTGTAATTAGGATGGTTTTGTTTCTGACCTTATCTGAGGCTCTGTTCATAGTCTTTGTCTTTGCCAGCTGACTTTACTTACCCTTCTTGTGTTCTCAATAGTGGCTGCAGCAATGCTAAAACTTAAAAGCCAAGAATTGAGTTTTAGTTTAAATCATCGTAGTGAGGGTGATCTTGAAGCACTGAAGCAGTGAGTTGTAAGAATCTCCTGGATATTTAGTGTTCATTTAAAAAAAAAAAATCCACCGTTACAGAAACATTTAATATTTTGTCGCTCTGTTAATTACTGAGATTGGGCTGGCAGTTGGACTTGAACTCTGGGGAAAGCCCAAGGAGGGTTTTGTAGTGAATGGATGCTAGTAGATGGCTATTCTGGAAGCTCGTAGGGTTGTTAAGCTTCCAGCCATGAACCAACCTAGCAACAAAGCTGGTGAAGGGGCTGGAGAACAAATCTTATGAGGAGTGGCTGAGAGAGCTGGGGGTGTTTAGCCTGGAGAAGAGGAGGCTCAGAGGAGACCTTATTACTCTCTACAACTACCTGAAGGGAGGTTGTGGAGAGGAGGGAGCTGGCCTCTTCTCCCAAGTGACAGGGGACAGGACGAGAGGGAATGGCCTCAAGCTCTGCCAGGGGAGATTTAGGCTTGAGGTAAGGAAAAAACTCTTCACGGAGAGGGTGGTTAGGCATTGGAACAGTCTGCCCAGGGAGGTGGTTGAGTCACCGTCCCTGGAGGTGTTTAAGGTGAGGGTGGATGAGGTACTTAGGGGCATGATTTAGGGATTGGTGGGAATGGGTGGACTCGATGATCCGGTGGGTCTCTTCCAACCTAGTTATTCTGTGATTCTGTGAACCTATTTGATAACGTTTTACCTGACTAAAATTCTGGAAAGGAGCCCATGTATTCAGCCGCAAGTTCCAGTTGCCAGTATAATTCCAGTGCTGGAACAACCAGTCTGCGAACCACCACTTCTATGGTCTCTAGTGCATGGTGGAAGGTAAACACAGGCAATATAACCAGGAGATTTTAAAAAAAAAGTCAGCTTAGTAGCTTGCTCTGTAGATGCAATATTGAGAGGAAAAATAAGGAATTAAGTTTGTGCCTGTCTGTTTTGGAGTTTCTAATGAAGAGTGTGATGGTAGCAGGTACAGTGGCATGTTCTGTCTGTAACCCATGTGTATTTTCACTTTTAATAATTATCTTCTGACATACCTTGATGAAAATCCATGGTTTTATTCGTTTGGCCCCAAGCTGGGCCAGGGAGGCTCAAATTGGATATTGGGAAAACTTTCTTTACTACAAGAGTGGTGAAGCATTGGAAGAGGCTGCCCGGGGCGGTGGTGGAGGGTGTGTGTAGACGTGGTGCTTCACGACACTGTTTAGTAGCCACAGTGGTGTTGGACTGAAAGTTGGACTGGATTATCTTAGAGATCTTTTCCAATCTTAACGATTCTGCGGTGTCCTCATCATTGGCCTCTTGAGCAGACTCTGTTTGAGTCACTTGAATCTTCAGTGAAGTTTTGTCAAATGAATTTTCTTCCTGGAAGGTGTAAGTGGCTACTGAGATGATTGTGTAGCCCTAATCCAAACCTGAAGGTAATTGGGTCCTGATGAAATGTAGCTTGGCAATCAGTGTTCAGAGTAACTACTCATTGGACCTCGCATTCTCTTGGCTCTCAGCCTCCTGCATCCCCCTTGGTGGTGGAGTATCCAGTGCCTGCAGCAAGTGGATTAATTCTAAGGGTATTGGTATTAGCTGCAAGTGATTAAATTCTGCCGGTGTGGGATTAGCTTTTTAATTGTGCAAAAAACTTCCTCTGATAAGACCAAAAAAAAAAGAAGATTTTGCTAGTTCTTCTAGCAAAATCGAAAGGAAGGAGTCCTAGCATAGTGCTGGTGATATCCGAATTGTTGATCCAGCTTTAAAACAATGCAGCTGAGGTGGTAGCATCAACTTTGCTCCTCCAAAGCAAATCCCTTATTGCTTGGTCTCCTCTGACTTACTAATTGGTTTTGTTGTCACAATAAATTGCAGTTGTGTTGCTTGGGATGCTTGGATATATTTTTATCTGCTTGTTTTTGTATTTCAGTTTGCAGTTCTATTTGGTATGTGTGGTGTGAGGTTTTTAGAATTGTTTGCCTAACTGGGAGCTTAATCTAAGTATCTTTGCAAAACAAATCCTTCTGCAATGAGTTTTCCCCATGAGATGCCTGGTTTACCAGCAGAATATATGCTGCTGCTACCTTGGAGAGCCCAAGAGGGTGGCTTGCATGTCTCATGGATTTTTCTTTGAGAACCATATCAGAAGATGCATAATAAAATGAACGCCCTTGATTTTTGTGGGTTCTTTTACAGAACTGAAGCTCCACGTGTTGCTCTGTTTTGTAAAAACAAAACAAAACCGTGAAAACAAAGCCCCACTGAATTACTTGGATTATTCACAACATTTCCTAGAAATCTGGCTGCAAAATACAATACTGGAATTAATTCAAAAGTGCTTGGGTGTCTCTTTTTTGTAGCAAATCAGTTCTTTCGGTTCTGTTATGAATTATTACTGAAGTGTCACGGGAAACGTCGTTTCCATCTGGCTCTTCATAACAAAAGACTGACTTGAAGGAGGGTTGGGAACACATGACTGAAGTTATAGTTTGCCAGGAGTGGAGGGATCAGTTACTTAAGGGATGCAGGTCTGGTCTTGGTGACTCCACCTGCCAGGCACTTTCTACCTCTGTATTTTCCCAAAGGAGATTGATCTGAGCTGTGGTCTTGAAACACTCTTAATTTCTAGCTTAGGTAATGGATTGACATCTCCATGGTATGTGGCCATCGCTCCGCAAGGCTACAAACCCATATTTAATGGGTTCCCAGTGACTGTTCAAGAGCCGAGAAGCATCATTCGATGCTTCCCCAGCTCTTCTGCACCTCAAGCTCTTTGTGGAGGGGCCAGCATTGAAAGTCACTTCCTTAAATCCCAACTAGATGGCCCTGAGAAGTCATTAGTCTACCTGTGCCAACCCATGTTTGGCTTAACAAGGGAGGTCTAACAAAAGCATGGAAGGTGGTAAGCTTCTGGGACTCCTCTTGCCAGTTAGTTGTCACCAGGAAACCTACAGAAGTCCAACAACACAGTCTGTGGACAACCCTTACCTTGCCTAGTAGTCTTCTACTGTGCTGGCATCAACCCGGTCCACGTGTGGCTGCCTGTCTCACGATGGGTAAATCTCCTTAGGACACAATTAGTGAGCCTTGCCAAGAAGTCTCTCAACTGTGAACCAAAGGAAAAGCTTAAAATTCTTGCAAAACCCCAGCTGTATATAGAACCTTTATTTAATCCGCCTGGCTTAAATTTTTAATTTTGTGGGGAAACAGCTTTGCAATATGTGACTCCATAGCAACAGTCGGAGGGTATTGCTCTGACTACAGCAGTGAGATCGTTCTTGTTCTGTAATGGGGTAATTGTTAGGAATTTTACACTCATATGAATCAAAATAATTATCTCTTTAACTTTGAAGTGTAACCTCAGCAGGAACGACGAATACTGAAGTAGGCTGAGAAGAGGACAACTAAACTGGTGAAGGGGCTGGAGAGCAAGTCTTGTGAGGAGCCGCTGAGGGAACTGGGGTTGCTTAGCCTGGAGAAAAGGAGTCTGAGGGGTGAGCTCATCACTTTCTGCAACTCCCTGAAAGGAGATTGTAGAGAGTTGAGTGTTGATCTCTTCCCCCTAGTAAAAAGTGATAGTTTCCAAGTAAATAGTTTCAAGTTGTACTAGGGGAGGTTTAGATGGGTATTGGGAAAAATGTCTTTACTGGAAGAGTGGTGAAGCGCTGGAAGAGGTTGCCCAGGGAAGTGGTGGAGGCCCCATCCCTGGAGAGGGTCACAAAATGAGTAGCTGTGGCACTTTGGGATGTAGTTTAGTAGGCACAGCGGTGTTTGGCTGGTGGTTGGACTTGAGGATCTCAAAGATATTTTCCAACCTTTATGATCTTTTTTCCAAGTAAAGGATGCTCTTCTACCTGTGCAATTGCTCTCTTTGTCCGAAAAAGGAGAGCTATTTTGATATGTAGGTGATGTTGAAATGGGCGTGAGGTGTTGCTTTGTTATTGTGTGTGAGAGCAGGATGCTGTTTAAGCCCTTCTTTCTTGAATGCTGTGCGGAGTGGAGAATGCATAACACTTGTACAAAATTCTTCCCAGTCTCTCCTGAAAGCTTGGATTGCTGTATCCCTGATGATATTCACTAACTGTAAGGATGTCTGACCTTTGGAGGCATCGTGAGGCTGTGTTTTTGTGCAGAGTGTAAAGGTCAAAATGGAGGCAGAGGCTTCTTTATTAGTTGAGTTTCTTTTTGCACCTAATGTTGGGAATTTGGGTGTTTTCTGAGTGATTCAGCGAATCTGCAAGCCTGCACTACTTGAGGAACAAAGCAAACCCTCGTATAGCTTAAAGCTCAGGTTGATTACTTTAGCTGAGGTTAATTAAAACCTTGTGCCTTTCTTGAAAATTAGTGTCTGTTGTTGGTTACAGCAACCTGAAAATCCACAGGAGTGGAAAAACTGGATGAAGCTGTCTTGAACTTAATGCCAGTATCATGATTAGCTTATAGGCAGATATAGGGCTTAGGATCTCTCTGGAGATCATTACTGCTGTATTGCAGCTGAGCAATGGGATGCTCAAACCACCAGACTTGGTTTCAGGGTTCTGTTCGTGTCCCAGTTGATGCTCCCTTACATTTAAAAGCTATGGAGTATGCACGATTATCAATTCTGATGTCCCTGAGAACATGCCACTTGAGAAAGTGGATGCAAATAGCTCCTTGGCTATTCCAGAACAAGAACTTGCAGTCCTCCAGTACTTTGCAGCTTTCCTCTAGGCACCCTTTGAGGGGCTCTTGATCAAGGAATGCAGGGTTAGGACAAGGGGGAATGGTTTTAAGCTGAAAGAGGGGAGATTGAGATGAGATATTAGGAAGAGTTGTGAGGGTGGGGAGGCCCTGGCACAGGTAGCCCATGGAAGTCATGGTTGACCCATGCCTGAAGTTGTTTAAGGCCAGGTTGGATGGGGCTTTGAGCAACCTGATCCACTGGGAGGTGTCTATGGCTGTGGCAGGAGTGCTGGAACTGGATGGGCTTTAAGGTCCTTTCCAACGCTAAACCTTTCTGTGATGATATGAACTTGCAAACTTCTGCATTTGACTGCAGCGGGGCTGTCTGATCCACTGTGTGGGGTTTGAGGCTTGAAATGCTAAGGGTGGGGACAACCGCTGGATTTCAATTCTCAGTAGACCAGGATCAGTGACAAAACTGCATAAAGCAGTGATATTAGAAGGAAAACCTTTGTTTTTCCCAGGGTGAAATGCCTGTGCCTGCTGAATTGGACAGCAGCACCTTGCGTATTGCTCCTGTATTCTAGCAAGGTGACCACAGGCAGTATTTTGCAAAACTAGGGAAAAGGACTGTGCTTCTTTTTGCTGTCTTCTGTGCCTAAAAACTCATTTGAGAAATCTGAGGTGGCTTTCAGTATGGATAGTTGATAGAATTGGGTTGCCAATTGTATGATCTCTAAAGAACTCTTCAATGGTAAACCCAGCTTTCTGGCTTTCCAGAATTTTTTGGGAAGGGGTGACTACTGCTTCTGAAAAAGAGCAGGTGCTGCTCCATGACTCTGGAAACTGAGGCTTGGATTTGGCTGAGGGAATAGGCATTGCTGTGTACAAAGAGGTACTATAAATTTCCAAAGTTATGTCTTGGAAGTTGAGGTGGGTTCTAGAAACCTGGTTTGAGTATTCACTGTTAATTTGGTTCTTCAGAATTGAAGCCAGCAAGTTTTGTAGACTCTTGTCAGAGGTTTGTAGCTTCTTTGACAAGGTTTGATCTTGGCTTTCCTACTTTGTGCTGCTAATCTAGGTATGTGAATTGTTTGGACCTTAAAGCCCATCCAGTTCCACCCTGCCTGCCATGGGCAGGGACACTTCCTACAGGATCAGGCTGCTCAGAGCCCCATCCAGCTTGGTTTTGAACATCTCCACAGACCGGGCATCTCTGACTCTTCTGGGCAACCTGTTTTTCTGCCTCACGATGCTCAAGATGTGCCTTAAACTCATCTGTGTAACTTGTGCTAAATTGCTGCTGCTGGTTTACCTGCCTAAAAAAAAAAATTGTGTAGCATGTACATGCCTAGAACTCTGCAACGTAAAGACAAAACGAAGAATACCCAATCTTGCCACCAAAATCTTTCTTGAATGTTTTGGCTCGCTGCTCTTCCTTGTCTGCCGCGAAGTGCAGATAGATGGACTTGCACTCCATGCCTTCTGGTTAGTGTGTAAGCTTGCAGATACAGATGTTGATTAAAATACCATGATTAGCTTTGTCTCCTCCAAGGCACACCAAGAGGTTGTGCTGGGGCTGCATCTGGCATAAGTCTCAAACTGGGATGTGAGGTGTTGTTAGTAATATAGCTGTTTTTCTCCCAGGAAATTGAGTTTGATGATTAAGACTTCGGCTTCCTTGGAGAGGTCTGTAGCCCCTGGGCTATGAATGCTGCTCCCACAGAGCAATTAAGCTTTCCTAGGGAACGTACATGATGTGGCTGAAGCTGTGCTTCTTGCTAACTACTACTCTGCTGATTTTATTACCCCAGCTGCAGCTGCCAGGTGCCACTAAGGCAAGGGAGGGAGAGGTAATGTCACCTCTGATTGCTGCAGGTCAGTTCACTGCTCTTCCAGACAGAGCTCTGGGCTCTTAAAACTCAGCTCAGAAGCAAAATAGCTGCAGGGCAAGCACCTTGTTAGATTTGCAAGAGGGTTGTGATAGCAGTAGGATTGGAGAGGTGAAGTGGATTTGAGAAGGTGGTGGGAGCAAGGAGAGAGAAGGCTGGGGGTGAGTATTAAGAAATTGGAGCAAGGTAGGCCTGGGCCAGGCATGAATTACAAGGGGAAAGGGTGATGCTTTAGAGGGGGATGGCAAGAGAAACTGCATTTTCCTTCCTTCCCAGCACCTGCATAGCATGGGGGGGGTGGCTTATTTTTGCTGCCTGTGATGGGCTGAGGTACATAAGGACTTGGGGTCAAGGCATCTGCTGCTTATGGCTGCACAGGTTGAGGAGTTGATTTTCTTCTGCAAGACTGAAGAATGATGCCTGCTGTGCTTGACCTCATGCACTTTTAATGCCTTTCCTTTTCTGTTTGCTATGAGAGGAGTCCTGTGGAGTGGTATGAGAGAGATCGTCCTGACCGCAAGGTGTTCTTCAAGGTGCAGGAGGGACACTTTGATCTTCTTGGCTAACGTTAATTCGCTTCCTGACTTGAGCCTCCTACTCAGCAAAATCTCTCTTCTGTGGTGCTCTTAGTTTGTATTTCAGCTGAAGTTGGACTTCTTGTGCTCAGAGGTCTGACTCATCCTGCCATGTATCTCCTGGCACGTCAGTAGATGCCTTCACATGGAGGTGTCAATCCCCAGTGATAGAGGTGGGGGACACATGCTCTTTTGTAGATCTTAAACTCTTCCCTAGCCACTTTGGGACAGTATGCAAAGATGTCTGTGCCTCCTTCCACCTCCTGGAGCGACTGTTCATAAGCGCAGTCTGAAGTTATACTTCCATATGGAAACCTGGTCAGTATTTACAGAAATTTTGCAACAGCCCCATCAGATCCTACTCTAAACTTCTGCAAAGCACCCATCAAACTTCCAGAGGAGCTGAATGGCTTCTGCTGTCACTTGCGGCATCTGCTGCCCTTTAAGCAGCAGGGGTGGCACTCAACAATCATCAGATGATGGGGGAGAAACAGCTGCCAGGGCTGGAGGCAGCTATTGAGCCATGCTCTGAGATGAAGGGTGCATCTGCCGTGCACACAGCTCGTTTTCTCACCTCGAGGTGACCCTGGGTTTGACATGTGTAAGTTGCTTGCATTTTAAAATGCCTGGCAGACTAATAGGCTGAAGGATTCAAAACAGGAGCGGTTCGAAGGCTTGAGGTGATTTAGTGGCATAGCAGACACCTGCCTGGGAGTGCAGTTCCTGCACAGCTCAGGTTTGGGATTATTTGCAAGCCGAGTGTTTTGTTCGTCCCTTGCCCAAGGGACATGAGGCTCTGCTGCCTTTTGTTCTGCTCTTTCCTCCCCTAAAGAGGGAGGAACAGAGGATGCTTCCCTTGCCAGAGTCCTCGCTGACCTCTGCCCAACCCTCTGATCTTACTCCACCCTTGCCCTTCTTCCAGCTCCTGTGCTGCTTCTCTCCTGTCTCCAGCTCTCTGTTTTCACAGCTCATCGCTGCCATGTTCCTATCAAACCAGTTTCAGAAGGCTTGGGAGGTGGATAAACAGTTTTCCCTGCTTGGCTTTTACCCATCTGTGTCATAATTGCAGTAGGATAGTGGAGAAAACCCTCACCCATATTCTGAGCTGTGCGCTCAAACCACATTGCCCTACGTGCCTCCCATCTGACACACGAGAGGGAAGGATGGAGAAGCACAGACCTGTTGTGACGACTTCTCTGGTGCTTCAGTCCTGGGTATGGATGAGATGGAAAAGTCGGGATCGTGGATTTTAACCCACACCAGGCTGATTGTGCTTTACAGGGCAGCTCAAGGGGAAGGGGGCTCTCAGCACTAATGTGGAGGCTCTTTGCTGAGGAGAGGTTATGGTGTCCATCGTGTGGTTCAAAGGAACCAAACCCTAGGTTTGATGCTTTGCTTGCAATGAAGATGCTTGCATGGGGCTTTGTAGTTCTTCCAGAGCCAACAGGTACCCTGGTTGCTGTCCATTGCAGCCCTTGTGCAGATGTTTCATACCTGGTGGTGCCCACAGTGCCACGATGCTTTGGATATTGTTTGTGTGCTCTCAATCTCACTTTCTAGCTGTTTCAGACAAGTTTCTGCTATGCAGTGATGGAGACAGCTGGCTAAGCTCTACCAGCAGCAGAGCACAGCCCCCTTGGTGCATTTTGCTGGCTGGGAACAGCAGCAGCTTGGATGCTTTTTGTAGCTTTCAGAGCAGTTCCGATAGGACTGAGTCACATTTATTCTCGTCAAGCAGGTAGATGTTGGAGAGGGATTAATCCGAGTTTCTTGGTGCATTTCCCATGCTTCAGCTAAGCAGCTCAGGAGTTACCTGAAGGCTGGAGCCACTGTCACCCTCCGAGCCCTCCTAGGGAGATGGCGAGTGCTTGGGGTGAGTGTCCATCAGCGCGTCACCCGCAGCAGGAAGCGCTGCAGCCCCTGTCCTGCGTCGTCGAGTTCCTGTTTGTGGCCACCCTGTTCAGGGCTTTTTGTTTTTTTTTTTTTTTTTTGTGATGGCAAGCTGTCAGCTTGAGATCCCTCCAAGACTGTGCATGCTGCTTTCAGCTGCTGCCTCTACTCATATGAGGCTTAAAAAAAAAAAAAAAAAAGCCATCAATATTTAAGTTTCCATTCAAGCCTCGACTCAAAGCTCACCCTTTTCGTTTTGCTGTGGTGCCTAAAGCAAATTAATGAAATGTATCCCTCCTGCTTCAAATTAGGCATAAAATACTTGTCAGAAGATGGGGAGAAGCTGCTGAATAATCCTGGTAATGTAAAAATTGACATTCTATAATGTCCCTAATTCTCCTAATTAACTGTGATACATGAGCACACCACAAGAGTCCTCCAGCTGCTTCGTAATGGAATGTTGCAATGAACCAGCTTGTTGTTGAGTGTGGCTAGGTTAAACTATAATTAGAAGCCTTGCGAAAGACTAAGGAGTTGTCCGCTGTAATTAAGGAATTTACCTTGCTTTCTTGGTGCTGCTGCCTCCTGTGACCCACTCCTCTGCCCCACCGGGAGCTGTGGGTCTGTCCATCCACATCGGGTACCTCCTTGGAGACCTCTTTCCTTCTCCCCTCTCAGTTTCAAATTGCTGAATTGCAATGGAAACAGCTGCGCTGCTGATAAATGTGTTGGGGTTTGGATGGGCTGGGGCTGTGGTACAGCTCTTGCTTCTTGGGTCACTACTTGGCATTTTTTTATGGCTTCCAGTTGTAGTTTCCATCCTGTTGTGGTTTTTTTTTTTTTTTTTTTTTATCTGAGCACTGTTGACTTGGTGAGCAGGCTGGCATGTGACGCCTGTGTTGTCACTTGGCCAGGCTTTGGAGTGTCCTTCGGATACACACCTGAGGCCAACACAAAATGTGCCACAGCTCATTACTGATCGTTTGCAACCCTTGCCAGGTGAAAAGCATAAGAGAAGCCACTCAGAAAGCCACTCACCCATTGATCATGGAGAGCTTTGGTATGCCCACACCTGGATACAGCCCCACTAACTGCCCTCATGTCCTTGGCAGGGTACCTCAAGTGCGACACGGACGATGGCTGTGAGACCAAGGAGGAGACTGGGGGTGAGGAGCTCTTCGATGCAGTGAACTCCTCCATCGTCTCGGGAGACAGCATCCGCTTCTTTGTCAATGTCAACCTGGAGGTGCCACCAAACGCCACCGGTGAGTTGTCCTCCTGCTCCAAAATGGCAATATGAACCGTGTTGGAATTTTTCAGTGGTTTTAGGAAAACTTAATGGAATTCTGGCTGCTGAGCATGTTTTCAGCCACCCCTTTCTCCCCTTTTCACTAAAATGCCTTAAGTTTGGGGCTCGGTGCCTTGCAGCTGCTCTTGCTGCTGTGTCCTTGTTGCTGGAGGAGAGCCATTTCTAGTGAGAAAACCAGAGTTTTAGTACATGTGGTCCCTGTGGATAACTCTAATGGGACTCTGGGGCTTCCCAAGGCAGAGAGTTTGGGGTTTTTTTTCTGATAACATTTTCATTTAAATGTTGGAGGTGAGTCAGTGCTGTGGATCACCCCAGCCAGTTGCTCATCTCCAGCGGTAGCTGCAAGGGGAAAAAGACCATGGAAGGACTTTTTGGTGTTGGATGCATGCTTTTTGGGCTTATTTATTCAGGCTGGAGGTAAGAAATCCCTGTACCTCCTGTGTCGAGGCAGACAGCACAAATGGGGGAAAAAAGAAGCAGCCTGTTAAACACCTCTGATGGAGTTAAGGTGCACACAGATATGCCTACAGTATGAGGAAGCACTGTGGTCTCACGTGCTGGCTGGTCTGGGTGATGACTCAAGGACCAAGCTCCCCCAGATATGCTTTAGTGGGATCTGTGCCTGCTATGAGGCAGCTTCACACAGGGAACGATGATTATGTTGGTGCCTGTGGTTCTAGAGTGTTTTGGGGAGCTGGGGTAGACGAGAGCCCCTCACCACAAGAAGAATGTTGAGGCTCTGGAGCGAGTCCAGAGAAGAGCAACAAAGCTGGTGAAGGGGCTGTAGAACAAATCTTATGAGGAGCGGCTGAGAGAGCTGAGAGTGTTTATCCTGGAGAAGAGGAGGCTGAGGGGAGACCTCATTGCTCTCTACAACTCCCTGAAAGGAGGAGCTGGGCTCTTCTCCCAAGTGACAGGGGATAGAATGAGAGGGAATGGCCTCAAGCTCTGCCAGGGGACATTTAGGCTGGACATTAGGAAAAAAATTTTCATGGAAAGGGTCATTGGTCCCTGGCAGAGGCTGCCCAGGGAGGGGGTTGAGTCACCTTCCCTGGAGGTGTTTAAGGGATGGGTGGATGAGGTGCTGAGGGACCTGGTTTAGTGTTTGATAGGAATGGTTGGACTCGATGGTCTGGTGGGTCTTTTCCAACCTGTTGATTCTATGATTCTATGAAAAGCAAGCGGCAGAAAAGGCTCCACAATTTGGTGGAAGGACTTTTTACATCTGGTTCTGCTGGTGCTGTGCTGCTTCTCTAAGGAACTAGCTGAGAACAAAGATGCAGTCATGCTGCAGATGGACCCGTCAGCCCAAAGCTCTGTTCTTTGTGTACCTTCTGCTAGGGCAGCGCCTTTTAGAAGCTTTGCCCACCACTGGGGATCAGGGTTGGAGGAGACTTCAGGCATTGGCAGAGGCTGCCCAGAGAGGTGGTGGAGTCACCATCCCTCAAGGGATTTAAAAGATGGATACATGGAGTGCTTAGGGATATGGTTTAGTAGTGCAGTAGGACGGGTACAGTTGGACTTGATGATCTCAAAGGTCTTTTCCAACCTAGCGATTCTAGGATATGATTCAGCAATTCCAAACAGCAGAGCTGATGCCAGTTATGAAGATGTCCAAGATGCTTGGTGTTGAGGAATAAAATCCCTGCATTGCTCTAGAGGTTGCTTTTGCCTCTAGCACACCATTTTAACATCCTCCTCAATGCACGTGCTAAATGGTGGAGGGAGGACCAGGAAAACCTGGCTTTCTTGCTGTGTGCCTGGGAAATCTCAGCTCTGGGATACAGCAGCAGCCTGAGTTTCATCTCAGCAGCTGGAGGCAGCCTGGAGCCTGCCTGCATGGGCACTGACTGCTTTGGAGAATAAATGCAAGGGCTCTGAATTATCCTTGGTGTCGCACTATCGTAGAGGCCTTTAAGCTTGCTCAAAGTTATTTGTTTGATTACAAGCAAATCCCAATTGATCTAAAGTGAGTGATTGGAAACAGTGACGGAGAATACGTGGAGTCCAGCCTTCTTGACTATCTTGAAGTCTGCTTTTTGAATCAGAGCAGTGGCTCTAAGTTAAGAATAATATCTAGCAATTTTCAAGCCCGTAATTTTACAAATGCCATCTTAATTGAAAGATTTAAGGGGAACCGTGCTCTGCTATGACAAGTCTGGGCTTAGTGCCGTGGGGTGCATTGTTTGGAGATGAGGAATGCAAATGCTGTGGATTCTTCTGTCTGAAGAAGCTGACTTTCCTTGTGTGTCCTCCTGGGCGTTTTATAAGTGTTTACCCTTCCACTCAAAACAGGACAAAAAAGGCTTCCTTAGCTCCCTCAAGCACTGATGTTTGTGATGATGGTATTACTTGTATCTTTTTTTCTTCAGCTAACATGTTTAGGATTTTTAAGGAAAAATGGACTTCTGATGTGCTGGAGTCCCCTTTCAAATGCAAGGATATAAAGGTTTTAGAAACAGGATTTAGGCAGAACTAAAGTCCAGGCTTTCAACAAGGATGAGCATGAAATTAGATCTCTTTTTTTATACTTTTTCTCTTGACGGCATCAAAGCGATCCAGGTAGCCAAAATACAGATTCTTTTCTGTGAGCATCAGGTATAGGATTCCACAGACTCCAGGGTTTGAGTCATCTAGGCTGTCAGCTCTTTCTCAGACTTGGTTTTGCTGACGCATCTTCCAGAGTTGATTTTTATACATACTAAATCAGTCTCTGGCTGCAGAGGGCATAGCTGATCCTCCTGGAGTGCTGGCTTCTCAGGTGACTGAAAGTGGCTGAGATGAGCCCTTTAAGCTCTTCTGCTAATGAAATTAGCCTCAACTGCTGGAAAAAAAAAAAAAAAACCCACCCTCTTAACGAGCTTTTGAAGCTTATTCCAGAAATTAGGTTTAACTGTGCCCTTGCTGAGGTGTATCTAGGAGTACTGCTCCCTCTATAGCTCTGCAAGGGCTGCCAGGCAATGCAAGTGGAATTACAGATGTGGTGACAAGTCCACCATCGTTCTTTTGAGCTGTTAATCTCCTTGTGATGGATGTACAGTTTACTATGAGCGTAATGGGATGGATTTTACTGTAATATTTTTTTAAAATATTACTGCATGGAATTAAATGTTTAGCCAACAAAATGTAACATGGCCCATAAAACTCTGATAATTAACTGTTGTTGTAAAATGCTGTGCTGTTCACACGGTTGCATATAAAACAAGATTGCTTGGAGAAATCTAGAGTTTAAGGTATGGCCTGTATCTCATTTTTAGTTAATGCTGGTTACTGGTGGATGGAAAATTGAGCCCAAATCAGTGCAAGTGTCCAGGCACTAAAATGCCTCTCAGTCTTGACCCTTGGGTCTTTTCTCCTGAGCATTTTATTGTTTTCTTGTGATTGCTGGTGAAAGGGTTTAATTCTCTTCTGCCTCTCATCCTTCCAGCATGTGTTTTGGTGGCAAGACTTCTGTTTTTGGCAAACCTGGGTAGCACTGACGTGAAAATGGGTCTTTATCTAAAGCTCGATGCTTTCGGACCCAAGATCTGTGTTCAGGGGGGAAGAGCAGGATGGGTTTTAGAGACCAAGACTTCTACTTAAGTCATAGTAAAGCATGTGTAAGTAAAATATTAGATCTATGCCCTGCTGCATATATTTTTGCAGGTGTCAGTACTACATTCCGGTCCCAAACGAAGTCTTTTCTCCCTGATGGTTTTGCCTGAGATCAGAGAGAGCCCCCAACACAGGAGCAGGGATGTTACCTTTCCTGTACTGCGGATGGAAAAGACAGTTTGATCCTCTGGTCTCTGGGAATTTGTACCAGAAAGGATGAGGAGCATCAGTGAGTTTGGTGTGCGGTGGGAGGGAACTCGTTACTCTCCAGGCTGGTGTGCTACAAGCCCTGCTTATTTCACAGCTACCTGGTTAGCTATCTAGAAGCTTGTAAGCTCGTAAAATGGAATTGTTTGAGTTGGAAGGTACCTTAAAGCCCATCCAGTTCCAAACCCCTCTGCCATGGGCAGGGACACCTCCCACTGGATGAGCTTGATCAAAGACCCATCTAACCTGGCCTTGAACACCTCCAGGAATGGGTCATCCATGATTTCTCTGGGCAACAATGTGGATTTATAACTGCTTTCCTCTCACCTGGCTGGAAGTGTATTAGTTCCTCTATCTTTGTGCTATTTGGATGTGAATTTGACTGTCTCTTTCATACATGGACTTTTCCATAAATCCCTCTGGAGCCTGACCTGCAGGTGTACATACCGGCATCCCTTCAGCCTATCACAGAACCATCAAACTAGAGATTCAACTACTTGCTGCTTTATCTGCAGCACGCTTGGAAATATATCCCTGCAAGTCAATGCAGCAAGTTTAGTTTCAGCTGAGCCTTAAAGCTGAAAGCCTCGCTTCTTGCAGTGAGTCTGCATGGTGTGCAGGGCCACAGCCTTGTCATCAGTCACAATGTTCTTATCTGCTTGGCAGCTGCCTTAAGTCAGTCAGGTAAATATTTATATCATTTGGACCTCCTTCTTGTAGTTTGAGTAGTTTGAGAGTTTAAAACAATTCTTTGGACCTTGGTCTTGCAGGTTGGGGTCTTAAAACAATCACTGCCTTCGACTTTCCCCAGATTGCAATTGAGGGGTTTGCATAGGACTTGAGGAAAAAGTCAGAGAGTTTATTGTGGACTTGTGTAGCTGTAGCTGCTCACTTTTTGCAGTATGTATTGTTGCTTGCAGCTGATGCTCATACCAGTAGTTTTAGCTGCAGAAGAGTGCCTAAAGCTGTTCAGGGGGAAGAAAGCAAAATCCCAAGGACAGCAAAAAGCCAGTTGGAAAGCAGGATGTGTCTTTGTTGGGGTGTGATTGGGGGGGGGGAAATAACGGAACATGACTTACGCTTCGGGAGAAGTTCAAGCCTGTTCCACCCTCTGTACAATTGATCATGCCTAGATACGGAGAATCAAGAGTTTCCTGTAATCTGCTCCAGAGACACGCACGTGCACGCCCACCGCTGCTGCTCAGAGCAAAACACGGTGCGCTAACTCATGGCCCAGCCCCTGCCGAGATAGCTTTTTTTTTTTCCTTTAAGGGGATGAGGAGAAATGCTAGATGCTGGCGCCAAGGATATTCCAGAGAGAGTAGTGTCCAGAGACAAGTGGTCTGGGCCTGAATGGGTATCATTCTGCACACAATAGTCACATTTCCTCACATTAATACCGAGGTCCTTTTTATGTCTCGAGGCACAATGCTGACCCGTGCGTTCCATCTGATAACTCCTGTTTTAGCAGTTTGATGTCAGCATGGGATGTTGGGCTCCTGAAGCTTCCTACGCTCTAATGGAAAGTGGATACACTAAGGGGGGGAGGTCTATAAAGGCGACACGGCCTCCCTCCAAATTTCCTGATTGAGAGTGTTTTCAAAGCCGTGCTACCGAAGCCAAGGGAGGTTAAGGGGATTTGTGTAGTGCCAGTGCTTCCTCACGAAGCAGCGTTGTCTCTTTGAGGTGTTTCACCTTGGTTTCGGTTCAAGGCAGCTTCCCCTGGGGTATTGAGGGCTCTATCACTCAATTTAGCATGGGCAAAAAAATCCACTTTTGCCCTGCCCTAAACTTAATGACAAAACCTATTGCAGATTTTTTTTCTTTTAAAAAAAACGCAAACACTTATTGTTTTTGTAGTGTTTGAGAAGTTGGGAGGGTGTAACAAGTGACACAGCACTCTTATCTTGTCTCTGGCTCTGCACGAGAGACCTGGTCAGTCTGTCCATGCTGTCCACACTTCTCCAGTTCATTTGCAATGGCCAGAGAGGAGTGAGAGGCAAAAATACTTCACCTGCCCAGCTATTGTGATGTCTTTGAGCATTATCACAGAATCACAAGGTTGGAAAAGACCCCCAGCACCATCGAGTCCAACCATTCCTATCAGTCACTAAACCTTGACCCTCAGCACTTCATCCACCCGTCCTTTAAACACCTCCAAGGAAGGTGGCTCAACCACCTCCCTAGGTAGCCTCTTCCAATATAAAAGTGAGTTTTTCCTCCCTATCGTGCCTGCTCCAGAAACTTGCTGCTGCTTATTCCCACCTCTTTTGACCTGGGTGTTGGTTTAAAAGGGATGAACCCAGCTGGTTTCAGGCTCTCTGCTGCAGCTCAGCCCACCACTCTTTTATGTGAATGTGGGATAGCTGGGGAATAATTACTTATCCATCAATATTTAACTGACGTTACTCAAATATGATGGGGAATTAGTCCAGAGTGTGCACAGTCATGGCAGGGCAGCAAAGCAAAGGATCCCCTTGAGGTCCTGCACATGCAATTCTTTGTTACCAGTGATGAGTTAAAGGTATTTTCACTGCTCCTAACAAGCTCCTGTCATGTACTCATGTGTTTGTATTTATTTAGTTTTTTTAGGACAACAGATTCTAAAAGCTGAACAGTTTTTGCAGCTCGCAATGCAGTTCAACACAAGTTGAATCCACAAGCAGCCTGGTCCAGTGGGAGGTGTCCTTGCCTATGGCAGGAGTGTTGGAACTGGATGGGCTTTAAGGCCCCTTTCAACCCAAAGCAAACCTCTTTATGATTCTAAGTGGTTGAAGCTTGGATTTGCTCAGGCTTCTGAAGAAAGACCAAGCAAAATGCTTTTTTTCTTAATAAAAAATACCCTTACTTAGGAAACAGCAAGGGTCTGATTTGAGAAAACCATGGAAGTGCTAATGTAGCATTCTGCGCTCATTTATTAACTTATTTATCATGCCAACACACTGGGTAGCGCATGTAGAACTAAAGTAATGTACATTGATGCCTACACAGCCAAAAAGTTTCTGCTCTCTAATTTCCACTCCTTTATCCCAAAGGAAAATATGTTCTTAAGATGCTGCAGGCATCTGCTGGTGGTCTGAGATCCTGCAGATACCCAGTAGTGGCCTCACTTTTGGATCTTCTCAGATATTAAGGGAATCATGGGGGAGCTGTACAAGGGAGGGGATGCAAAGGGGATCTTAAGTTAATTTTCCGGGTTGTCTTTGCACAGAACATGTCATTGTCATTAAGCAGGAGGTGGAGGGGAAGCAAATGGGGGATTTGAATTCTCTGGGTTGCTGTCAGGAATGTTATGTAAAGGGCAGCTGGGATGAAACCACTTTGGAGTACAGCAGATTTCCTGCTGCACTTCTTGCTTCTGAGCATTTAAATCTCCTTGTTCAGGTCAGAAAACCTGGATGGGTGCTGTTGTTCTTAAATGGTGGGAAACGAAAAACGGAGTCGTGCCACTGGGCCCTGACAGGGTACTGAGTGTGCTGACACGAGGCCACAAGTGCAAGTCTAATGTTGTCAATTCATCACTGTTGCTAACGTGGAAGTGAACTCCCAGCGAGTCACTTGTAGCACATTCAGTAACGCTGTGTGCTTGTGTGCCTGCGTCCGAGAAATTCGGGATATACGTGTCGCCTTGATGTGGCTGCCAGGGGATGTCGGAGATGCGTTGCTGACTTTTTGGTTTTCCCTTGGGCAGAACCTGGAGCACAGCCTAACAGATAAGGTCAGTCACCCCTGGCAGCTCTCCTTTAACTGTGTGCGGGGACAGAGACATTAATGCCCGTAGCTAGCTGGCTTGCCTAAAATAGACTTTTGCAGCCTGCTTTGTCCAACGAGGGGAACCACAAAAATAGAAATGAAAATTCTGCGTGGCCCTGACCTCTTTCCGTTTGTGTTCTTAATCGTGACATTCAGGTGCTATATCTATTTATTACTCCTGATACTGAAATGTAAGGGATCATAAAGTCACTAGGTTGGAGGATTGAGGGATGATTGAGTATTTTCTTATTTATCATTAGTAAAGGGTGAATCTGTGGTTTTCAATATCCATTTTGTCTTTGTGAAGGGCTCCTCCTTGGACGTGCAAGGTCTGAGGGTGTTACATCTTTCCAGCTCTTCCGTCACTGAAGGGAAGCAGTGATAGCGCCATGAAGGAGAACATCAGTGGCAGGTTGGCAGTGTTTGGTCTTGGGCTTTAGCCAAGCCATCTACCAATGGACGTGTGACAGGCAACCTCATGCAGGATTTATTCCATATTGTCTAATAAGGGGAGACCTTATTGCTCTCTACAACCACCTGAAAGGAGATTATGGAGAGGAGGGTGCTGGCCTCTTCTCCCAAGTGACAGGGGACAGGACAGTGGTTGGATTCAATGGTCCTGGAGGTCTTTTCCCGCCTAATGATTCTATGATTCCAATGGGTTCCCCTCCAGTAAGTAAAAGGGTCATTCAGAAGCCACACAGAAGAGCACCTGGGAATGTCCACGTTCTGTATGAGAGGCTTAGATTGGATGTTAGGAAAGTTTCTTTACTGAAAGAGTGATGAAACATTGGAAGAGGCTGCCCAGGGAAGTGGTGGAGTCGCCAACCCTGGAAGTGTTCAAAACCGATGTTAGACATGACACTTTGCAACCTCATTTAGTAGACACAGTTCTGCTGGGCTGGCAGTTGGGCTTGATGATCTTGGAAGTGTCTTGCAACCATTCTCATTCTACGATTCTAATTTTTCCCCCAGTTTTTCATGAACTGAATTTGTTACTATCCTTTAGTAACGTTATAACACCACAGTGGGCATTTAAGATAACAGCCCAGAACTGGGATGGTGATTTTGGTCTGTGTCCTTCCCTTGGATCACGTCTGAGTGGCACGTTGCTTGGATCAGATGATGAATGAGACTGTGGACCTTCCCAAGTGTCACCTGCATACCCAGAACAGCATATTTTGAGAAGTCTGAAAGGCTCTGGTCCACCGCGTGTAGAGGTGTTTTGGCTTGTGTTGGTAAAGCTCAGTGATGAATACCCAAAAGAGTTGTCAATGGAAAATATTGGTACGTACTTGAAACTGATAAGAGGACCTAAGAGTTTGCTGCGTGATAAAAGGACAACATGAGTTTGTTTTGTGCATCCATGAGGATAGACTGGAGATTCAGATTTCTTTTCTTAGCATGTGCTTGCTATTGTTCAGCTTTGTGAGGCTTTTTTCTCTCTCTAGAACTATTTCTTGCAAGAGCTGAAAAGCCAAAACGGTTTTTTTTTTACCTCCTCAATGAATATTCATGGCTTCCAAATCTTCCAGCATACTTTTGCATGTGTAATTAGACTGTGAGCGGAGTAAGTGAACGTTGGAGAACTACAAGTGTAAGAGCCTGGGGAAAACGCTTGATGTTTCTGGCTTATTTGGGTGCTTACTTTTTAATAATAAAGAGTATTTTTTAGATGAAAGTTTGTGTTTTCCAAAAGATGCGTCAAAAGCAGTAGTAACTGGGACAGTTGTTCCAGCAGACTTGTTTAGTGAAGCGATGCTTTTAATCACATATAGAGCATCCAAGTGAACTTTGGGAGAAGCTGGGTGATGTAACCAAAGCCTCTGAACCATTTATTTTGTTTAGAGGAGGGAGATGAAGGCAGTCCTTTCCTCCTTCTCTACTGCAGTCAGCTCTGCTCGCAGTTTGAGCTGCAGACTTTTTGACCCCATTGTAGACATGAGGTGAATTCCTGTGTGATCAGGGATGGCTGTGGTTAAAGCAGGTTTTTTTTCTTTTTTTTTAACTGCATCCTCAGTCAGCCTATCTCGTGGAGATGTGGGGCTGGGCTTGAAGGTGCCTCTGTGTGTGAAAACAGAATTGCAGCAATTCTTACTGGTTAGGATTTGAAAGTCCTGATCTGGAAAGGAAGCAGAGACCTCAAAAATAGCTGTAACTCCATGTTACATCTCTGTACTTTTCCACAGTTTAGCCTTTGGAAAGGTTTTTGGTCTTCACTGGGTTTTTTCCATGCTCTCATGATGTTCATTTGAAGACTGCTCATGTGTTTCGTGGATAATTTTTGTAGCAGCTCAGTCTAATGGGCTTTTTGGAGAGTGTGAAGATGGGGACTTTGAAGAAGGATGTGCAGTTACGTAGTGCCTGTGGTTCTTGTTGAGCTATGGAGAAGGGATGCACCATCACAGTACCAGCAGCACTGGTGATGCTACAGAGAAGCTGCCTTGGATACAAGCAGTATGGAATGGGCTTATGGCAAAACAACTGGATTTTACTTAAGTTTTTTTATCTTACACTCCCAAAATTCCTTCACAGATACCCTAACAAAAAAACTGATGCTTGGAAGCTTGCAATGAGAATTTCGTGGTGACCCCCATGCCGATAACTCTGCTACATATTAAGTGACATTTAATAGTCTCTAAACAGCAGTTTTCTTTCCCAAGAGCTCTGTTGCGTTACGCTTGGATTTATGGAGGCCGTGTGCTGAGTTGACAGGATGTTAATGTGCTCATCTCCGAGTCGCTGCGTGTGATTTCTCGCAGCCTGCTCCCTTGGAAGTGCCTGGGTGTTATTGTTGACTCTTTGGGGACAGGGATGCTTTCCAAAGTGCTGTGACTCATGCAATCGTAGCCTCAATCTATCAAACAACAATGCATTGGATTAAATGATTACCTAAAGGATTAGGAGTTAGAAGTGAAGAGTATAAACACAGAGAGTGTGGGGAAAAAAACCCAAACCCGTTCACTAAAAAAAGCTGCGAGACACAAATGTGATGTGATCAGGTCATGCCAAAGGCTGCTTCCATGACTGGTTTACACTTCCAAAATGGGAAACGTTGTGAAAAACTGAATCTCTGCTTTTCTCTAGAGATCCTGCTGTGCCAAGAGAGAATACCTCACCTTGTTCCATGCCTTTTGCTTAGTTCCTGCTGCCTGTCAGGTTCCTGCAATAGTAACACACTTATAATTCTTTCTCTTTTTTTGTTTCTCCCCCCTTTCCAGCTGAAAATGAAAGTGCTGGCTGCGTGTTACTGCACACATCAAGGAAGGTGAGTAGGAATGCTATGTGATCCATTTATTACCTTTTCATCATATGGAAACAGAGAAAAAGAGCTGAAAACACTCGGTAGGGATGGGGAGGTGGTTTTTACTGGCCTAAAGAGAAGACACATGAATACTTCTTTCCTTGATTTCCTATATCTACCTTTAAACCTAAAAAGCCGTGTGCTCTTCATTCTCCCATTTCTCTGTAATTCTGATAATTCCACTGCTTTTCTATCCCAGGCACTTCCTTGACATGTTAATTCCTCGCTTTCTTGTCTGCAGCCACCTGCAAAGGGATTGAGGTGTACACCATAAAGATTTAGGCTACTGAGCCTCCTCTCCAGCTGAAAGCAGAAGCAGCTGATAGACATTGCTATGATTTGGTCTCCTGTTCGTGCCAGCTAATCAGATCTGCCTTCAGGGTTCAGCAGGAGTGAATTCCCTGGAAACAGGCAGTCGAGGAGTATGATTAGGAAACAACACTTAATTTATGCTTGCTCTCGAGACCATAACTCAATAACAACAAAGTAAAAATGTGAAAAAAATATACATAGGCTGTATTGTTGCAAACCCTTGACTATGAAAGTACACAAAGAGCGCAGAGGGGAAATGGGTTGATGTTTAATAGCACGTAATTGGTCTTTGGGGCTGAAGCATGGCTCATGGTGCTTTGAGTTCTCTTGACTTCTGCTTCACCTGCTGGTTCAAGGGGCTGGGTTTCTGCAGGAAAACATGTGGCATCACTGGACCTGGTAAATCATATCATATCGCAGGCTTCATTCAAGGTTGTAGCTTGGGTTCTTAAATTTGTGTTCCAAAGCCTTGCAGGCTTTTCTGGGAATCACAGAGAGCTCTTTAACTCTGCCTTGCTTTAGGTCTCTAAGACTGCCCCTGCCCTGGGAAGGCATATTGTAGAATTACTATAGATCGCAGAATGGGTTGGGTTGGAAGGGACCTTAAAGATAATCCAGTTCCAACCCCCTGCGATGGGCAGGGACACCTCCCACTGGATCTGGTTACTCAAAGCCCTGTTCAGGCTGGCCTTGAACACCTCCAGGGAGGGGACAGTTGCAGCAGGCTGAGTTAGAAGGGGGAAGAAAATGTGTAACAGCTTTAGTAGAGGAAACCTTTCCCCCATGTTTAAAAAAAAAAAACCAACAAAAAAACCCAAGAAAAACCTCCAAACAACAAAACTCAAGAAAATAAAAACAACAAACAAAACACAAATTGGAAGACCCCAAAACAAAACCCACTACCAACAAGAAAAGTCAAAACCATTGTTTTGATATTAAGTAACAGTATTTAAAATAAGCTATTCTGTGCTCAGGAATGGGAATTTCTGTGCGAGTATTTTGTCGTGTCTAATCCTGCTGCCAAGATTCTCGGTCATATATGGTTAACTGAAAGTAACTTAAGAACTTAATCATTTAAAATGCAAATTCTAAGCCCAAATGCAGGATCTGCCTCTGAAAAATATTTGGAAACTGCTAACGCTTCTGTCTTCTGTTTTATTTTTCCTTTTCAAAGCTGTAGGATTCCTGCTTCTCTGGCTTGTAATTTGTGCTTGAGCAGGGGAGTTAGGGATTCTTTGGCAGGGCTTGAGAAAAGATACTATTGTCAGGTTTTCCCTCCAGGAAGGATGAGTGGAAGTTTTATGCTTCAAGTGCAAAGGAAACTGGGACCAGAGATAGAGATGGCTTCAGTGTCTGGGAAGAGGGAATCACTGACAGAAACTTGATCAGCTCAGAAGCTTTGAAGATGTTTCTTTGTTAGGTTGTTCCTGTGTCTGGTGTTATCCTGTGGTTCTTGTGCCCCTTCAGGACTGCTGGAAGGAGAGTTAATGTCTCAGGGAAGTTCCTATCTGGCATGGCAATTGGTAGGCATAAAAAAAAGAGAAGCTTGGTGGCGTGATTTTAACTATTTCATCACCGTCATGGTGTGTTTCTGAGGGAATTAGCCCAAATGGCCATGGCAACAGCACAGATAGAGTTCTGTTCAGGACATGCTTTTTAGAGAGGTCTCCTCATAAGGTTCTTGAAATGTCTGTAAGTGGAATTGGTCTCCAGAGCAGATGCAAGCAGAGAATTTGCATTTTGGGCTGCCTTGATGGATGTCAAGAGTTTTCTTTTGCACAGATAGTGTGTGACTTTGGCCAAGAGACTTGCCTGAAGTTAGTAGAGGCTGTTTCGATGCATTCCCCCTCTCTTCAAGAACACAATGCAATGTGCAGCTTTGCAATCAGGGATATATAATGCTCTTAGAATGGCTGTTGGGTAACTGTCTTCGGCTTCTGGCTAAGCAGTTTCCAGCATCAAGCATCTTGGTATGACTTAATGATCTAGCTAAAAATACTTGTGAAGGGAGTGATCATTAATCTCTCCTGAAACTACTGACTGTCTTGACTGGAACGGTTCTGTTTGTGCTATCTCAGAGGTGTTGCTGTGCCAGTGCTTCCACAGTTTGATTTTGGTTTGTCTTGGAGCGATGTATTTATACCCTTTCATGGTGACTGACTGCCTATTTAATGCGCGCATCTTCCCCAATGTTGTGGGAGTGATAATAAGGATGGGTATTGCCCTGTTTCTTATAAAAGACCAGGAGCAGGGGTATAAACAGAGCTGAGGCATGGAAAATTATTGACTAAAGGCATTAACCTGGAGTCTGTGGCAATGCTGGAGTTGAATCCTCCTGACTTGCAGTAAGCTGCTGACAGTGCTGTCCTGTCACAACAAGCAAACGATGCTGTCATGCACTACTCACTGAAGGATTAGTGTTGATTGAGATTATGTAGGCAGATAATAGCCCTCTTCTTGAATGGCTTTGATTCGTTTCTGCTGTCCTTCTTGAGCATTTTATCAACCTCTAATTTCTCTGTTCTCCTGATGGTTTCTCTCATGCAGGAGAGAAGCTGGCGGCACAAAGGCACTCCTGCTTTTTTGAAAGCTCTTTGACACAAGGGGGAATGGCCTCAAGCTCCACCAAGGGAGGTTCAGGCTTGATATCAGGAGAAAGTATTTCACAGAAAGGGTCATTGGGCACTGGCAGAGGCTGCCCAGGGAGATAGTTGAGTCTCCCTCCCTGGAGGGGTTTAAGGGACGGGTGGATGAGGTGCTCAGGGACATGGGAATGGTTGGACTCTGTGATCCAGTGGGTCCTTTCCAACCTAGTGATTCTGTGATTCCTTATGTTCTTAACCTTCCTCGTGGGTGCCTCTGCCATCCACCTTGTTAAAACCTAGTTCACAGAATCACAGAATACCCAGGTTGGAAGAGACCCACCAGATCATTCATTTGACCCCTTTGCTGTTTGAACTTGCATCCTAGGTTGGACTCTCTATGCGGGACATGTTGGGAATGGGTTACCTTTGGGAAGTGGTTGCTGGTCATATATTGACCCCAGGAACACCAGTCTAACGTATGGTGATAGGTTTTTTAAACTGCTCTCACACAGTTATAATTTAAGACTTGGCCTCTTTTTGATGGAGTTGTAATGTAGCTGGGCCCCTGCCTCCTCTCCGAAGAGCAGATGGCAACAAAGCCTTGGGGGTGGGAGCTGAAATCCTTCAGAGAAACCTCCCTCTCCAGGATGTTGTGTAAGAAGTGATTGATGCAAAGTAAAACAGTGCTAATTGCAATAGATGTGTACTGACAACTTGATAGTTGCTGTGATAATTACAGTAATTAGTGAGATATTAGCATTTTTCCCTGTGTCTAGGCTATAAATGGAAATGGTAGAGAGGGTATGTGTGAGCAGAGAGTATCCATGACTCACGCTCTGGGATGGTCCAGTAACTTGGGGAGAATGTGCCAAGGTCCTTGTTGTGGAGGCAGCTTGGGTGTTAAGCCTTGTTAAGCCGTTCAGAGCTTGATTCCTACTGAGTTTAAGAGGAACTGAGGGTTTAAATGTATCTTGACAATCTGTTCCTCAACATCATGAACTCAAGCCTGGCTGGTTTCCTTTTGGAAGGAAGATCATACAAAATAAAGGGCAGTTCCCAAGTTCCCACTTCCTCACTCAATCTTGAGCTGGTGGAGAGGACAGGACTGTCAGTCCTTGACTAGTACTGTGCTTAACTGTGTGTGGATTTCCAGGGTCTGAATGGGGAACAGTGCATTTGTAGTCTGATCACTCAGTTGATAAACTTCACAGCTGCCAAATACAGAAAGGAACTGAGATTCTGTAAGACAGCATGTTTTTTTCTTCCATCTCAAGGACAAGTCTGGGACAGCAGAAGGAACCAGCAGATTTAAGACAGCGTCACCCTCTATCTTAAATGATTTGTAGAATCATAGAATGGTTTGGGTTGGAAGGGACCTTAAAGCCCATCCACTTCCAACTTCTCTGGGCAACCTGGGCTAGGGCCTCACCACTGTCCCAGGAAAACATTTCTTCCTAAGATTTCATCTCAATCTCCCCTCTTTCAGCTTAAAAACATTCCCCCTTGTCCTATCCCTGCACTCCCTTATAGAGCCCCTCCTGAGCTAAATGCTATGCACAAAGGAAGACGACTTCCTTGGCGGTAGGAACAACAGAAACTCAGGAAGCATTTGAAACGGTGATGGGCTGGATGGCTTTCCTCAGCCCTCACTTCAGGTTGGCTAACTGGAAGCACCAGAAAGAGATGGTTCTGAGTTTGAGAAGACCTGAGAGTTAGGTTGCGGAGATGCGTACAGGTAATTTTTTATGCTGCTCAGTCTATTTATGCTCAGTCTATTTCTTCCGGATAACTTTTCCCACACTGCTGCAAATGTCTAAAACTCTTTAAACAAAGAGGATTTTAAATGCTATATTAAGTATCTTTGCTTTGTCCTAGGCAACAAACTATTTTTTTTTTCAATTCTATTTTCTATGTCAGGGTGTGTAAATGGTGCTTATGCATTTGTCATGTTGACTTTCTTAAACTAAGCCTTGAAAATGGAAACTTTTGCATTAATAATGTGAAATAACTCATTTTGTCCTATAATGTGATCTGAATGGTTAAAGTTCCAGAATCATTTTGGGTCAGTGATAGTAACTTCAACAAGACTGTTTGTGAACTACACAGATCCTAGTCCTTTGCTGTTAGGCATTGTGCAGAGTTGTCTAATCTTCTGACCTCTTCTTAACACAGTACCTGAAATTAAAGAATTTTGAGGAGGAAGTCAGAGCCCACAGAGACCTGGATGGATTCTTGGCCAGAGCTAGCATCATCCTTGATGAAACAGCCACCTCCTTGGACGATGTTCTTCGAGAGATGCTGAAACACTTTGCTGAAGATCCTGAGAATATGGAGCCGAGCTGCAACTTTGAAAAAATCATGAGCACTTTATTCACAGATTCAGGGACCCCACGAGAAGGGAATGGTAATGAATTCTTGATTTTTTTTTTTTTTTTTTTTTTTTTTTGCTTTTGCCTGTGGGTTACTGTTAAGTTTTCATCTTTTCCATTGGTGGTGTTGAACATTCACTGCTGCATAGTCTCCAGACATGCAAGTTGCATGTGACACTGGGGACTTGTTTCCATATCACCTGGGCTACGAAGGGTCTCATGGTTTTTAGGTTGTAATATTTTGGTGTGTCTTGCCCCCATGTCATTAAGATGACCCATAGAGGTATTATTCAGGATAAGACTTCTGCAGTATGGAGTGTCTTGTCTGTTTGGACCCATTAGGTCACTTGCCCATCACTTGTCCTCTGTCTTGTGATTCTCTCTGAATTCACACACGCTGGAGAAGTTTAACTGTTTTGGACAAGTTTAACTGTTTTGGACAAGTAATTGGTTGGGGAGGGCTGAGCCTTCGTGTTGCTCCCAGTCCACTGGAAGGGGCAAGAGGTGCTCTGTTTTCCTTCAGAAACTCAACTAGGGCAGCCATGGCCAACTCTAGCTCACGTGTCACCTTAAGCTATGTCATTGTGTAGTCTAAAGTGCTACCTTTTAGCCCAAGATGTAAAGAAGCTTAACTAAGCGTTGTTTCTCTGTAGGCACCCATGATGTTTCAGAGTCAACAGGAATGAATAAACAAACATGTACACCGCACCTCAAATGTAACTGTCACAGCCTCAGTGAATTTGTTTAACAGATATGTCAAGTCCTGAGCATGTAGTAAGCATGTTCATGCTTTGGTTACTTCTTGCTACCTGTCTTAGAGCTTTGCATTTATAATCTCTTTAATTTAGGCTTTCTGCCAATAAATAAAAACTAAGTAATGCCATAAAATAATCTGAGAGCAGTAGTTAGGACAAGGGGGAGAAAGGGAAGGGGAGTCAGATGATGACACCTCTTCCAGTCCTGCCTTGTATGTGTGTTGAATAACGCTAATCTAATAATCTAATATTGCAGTAGGTTGATGTTGGGAGGAGAAAACAGCTTCCTCTTCATGCTGTGAATAGTTTACGTAACTCAGAAACATAAGGAGAAACGTTTCCATCTTTTCTCTTGTCACCGCTCTCTCCTTGCATCAATCCACTGTGTAAATAAACAAGTATGCTTGGTGTTAGTACTAGCTTCCATTTGAAAGGAGATGTTATTTGAAGTTGCAAACCAAGTGTGGACAGCCTGTAATGTTTCTCTCTCTTCTTTTCCCAGTTCACCTCTTATCAGATACAATTCAAGGGGTCACAGCGACAGTCACAGGGGTGCAGTATCAGCAGTCCTGGCTCTGTATCATGTAAGTAAGTACCTAGGTTATGTTAGCAGAATCTACTGGCTGCTCAAAACTTGTAGCTTCTGTTCAGAATGTGCCCTTGGTGATGTCCTCTCCATCCATCCTGGCCTGTGGGGTCTCAGTCTCAGCACTGGGCTTCTCCTCTTAGCAAATGGTTAAGCGGCAGCCTGAGCAGAGACGACCATGGTCTCTACAGGGCATTAAGCTGCTGGATGCTATCAAAATCTAGTGTTAACAAGCTAAGAATGCTGAAAAAATCTGAACCGGCAAATGGTAATTATTGGGAAATGTTAATGAGAGAAACTTCTGAAGGGACAAGCAAATTGTGTTTCATGGACTGCTTTGCCTGCCAAAGTCTGGGAACTCATAGCGAAAGATTTCTTGGGTCCTTTGATGAAAGCATCTAAACATTGTAACTGAAAATTAAAGCCAAATTCTAACACTGTTCAGACACTGATTACTGTCTGACAATTAATTCAGACCCTGATTAATTGTCAACACTCCAACACTCATTGGAGCAGACCCTTAAGGCGAAGGACTCTGTCACCTGGGATTTATGAGACGTGGTGTCCTCACCCCAGCTTCCACTTGACCAAAACTAGGTTTTGAAATTGTCCCAAAGTCAAGAATGTTGAGTGAGCCAAACTATCCCTTCACAGAGAGGAGGCTGGGACCTGAGTCACTGAGCCAACCAAACCAATGTGATCAGACTTGTCTGGTTTTTTATGCATATACAGTCTCCAAGTCAAGTTCTCAAACTTGTTCATTCTCAGAAAATTTACTAGGGTACGTTGGATAGGTGCCTAAATTGTTGGGAAGCATTTATGCATATTTTAGCCTTCACAGCCAGTTTCCTAAGTCACAGTAGCTTTCCTTTTGCTAGCAGTTCTCCTAGTCTCTGCTTATGGCTGGAGAAAATAATAGAGTATCTGCCTTGGAAACAGATGATTTTTAGAAACAAATAAAAAAAAACCCACTAAGAGTGAAAAACCCAGCACCCTTCTCTCTAATCTTTTACAAAGGAGAAAAACTTGTTGTCGATGTAACTATTGCGTCTCAGGGTTCTGTTTGGAGAAGTAGGTGAACTGGATAATGTTTGTCATGCACATGGTGCCGTCACCTCTGCTTTTACAGCAGGTACAGAGCACCTTGCACAAGGAAGAGCATGAGTTTAATACAGTAGAAGGGTGTCTCTGTACTAATCAAGAATACTTTTAAGCAGTTTTCTCCCCTTTGGGATGCTACAGGTAGGATAGCAGCAACAAGGATGCGTACATCTGAATCTAGGAAGGATTCAGGGTGGAATTTTCTATGGTGTCATGTGATACAGCTTTGTGGAGGGCTTTGCAGTGTGTTGACTTGATAACAAAGCATTTCTAGAGGTCATGATACAGATGTTGTGATTATATACATAAAGCTGGAAAGGGTAGGTTCAGTCTTTCTGTAGGAAGTGTGCCAGAGCTTTAAATGCATCCATGTGAGTAATTCTAGCTTCCATGACAAGACGTGAGTTGAAAAACAAGCTTACTGCCTGAAAGGGTCTTGTGCAAAACTTTCCTTCTTGCTTCCTTTTGTTACTCTGAAGAGGGAGAAGAAAGTGGTGGGAAAACAGTGATGAGTTATTAACTATAATTATGTAACTATTGCGCTGTATTCCTGCTGTAGCTGTTGTGCAACAGATTGTGAACCATATTTTTAAATCTCATTTTTCTTGAAGTTGGGTTGAAAAACAGCTTCCAAACTCTGAAGTAAAAGGAATTTGTTGCTGAAAAAATTTTCCATATGAGTGGGAAGAACCTTTAAGATATCTGTTTTTTTTCCCTTGTGTTTAGTCTGTGCTTTTTGCTAAATTTTAAATTATTGCTGCTCTTTTCTGTGCACCTTAACTAACTTTATTTCTAGTGGGTGAGATAGGCTTGAGTGTTATGGTAGGATTATATTACTGTGGAAGAGCAGCTCAGAGATAACGTATTGTAGCGCTGCTTCTGCATTGATTTAGATGGAAAATATTAAAGTTGAAATTAGGTTAAGGTTAGAAAGGAAAAACTTGTGTGAGATTTTCAGTGTTATATGGATGACATCAAATGAGGAGGGAGGGTTGAAGTGCTTGAGGGTGGGAAGGATCTACAGAGGGATCTGGACAGGGTGGATAAATGAACCAGGGTCAGTTGTATAAGGTTTAATAAGGCCAAGTGCCGGGTCCTACACTTGGGTCACAACAACCCCATGTGATACTGTAGGCTTGGGGAAGTGTGGCTGGAAAAGCTGGCTGGTGGAAGAGGAGCTGGGGGTGTTGGATGGCAGTGTCTGAACATGAACTAGCAGTGTGCCTAGATGGCCAAGAAGGCCAACAGCGTCCTGGTTTGGATCAGCCATGGTGTGGCCAGGAGGAATTAGGGAAGAGATTGTCCCCTGGTACTTGGCATTAGTGAGGTCGCACCTCCAATCCTGTGTTCAGTTTTGGGTCCCTCAGGACAAGAAGGACATTGAGGTGCTAGAGCGTGTCCAGAGGAGGGCAACGAAGATGGTGAAGGGTCTGGAGCACAGGGGTTATGAGGAGCTGCTGAGGGAACTGGAATTCTTTAATTTGGAGAAGAGGAGCCTGAAGAGAGACCTTCCTTTCCTCTACATCTCCCTGAAAGGATGTTGAAGTGAGGTGAGCATTAGTGCCTCTTAGCAAGTAACAAGCAACAGGAAGAGAAGAAATTGCCTCAGGTTGCACCACAGGAGGTTCAGATTGGATATTAGAGAAAAATTCTTGGCAGCATTGGAAGAGGCTGTCCAGAGGAATGGTGGAGTCCCTATCCCTGGGACGTGTAGCCATGGCCCTTCAGGAAATGGTTTAGTAGGCACGGTGGGGCTGGGCTGACAGTTGGACTGAATGGTCCTAGAGGTCTTTTACAGCCTTAATGATTCTATGGTTCTGTGTGGAAGATCATTCCTATTGGACACGAAAATGTGATTCCCTCTCTTCTATGCCTGAGAGAGATGTTCTTTATTTGACTTATCCTCAGTGGGAAGAGAGGTGGGCACAATCTAGGGTGAAGTAGCCGTTCAGCTTCTGTGGCACTGTTGCTTTCATGACTTACTGAATGGCCAACAAGGTCAAGATGTACCATGTGGATCTGGGCTATAGCCAGGACAGAACAAACTTAGAGAATTGAGTATCTCAAGGCTTAAATATTCCCCTGAAGTCCAGGAAAATGTCTTGCTTCTGACTCACAATAGGTTTTCAGGGCTTTCTTTATCAGCAATGACCAAAACTTGATCTTGCTGAATCCATAGCAGGGTACGTAAGCTTATAGAAACCTTGACTTTCATTAAAATTCTGTGTAGCTGAGAGAGTAGTGCAGTACTGCATGCCCCACTAGGCAGCAACCTTCAGCTCTAGAAGAATGAAGGCTGCTAGCTATTTGTATACGTGATGGTTTTCTAACTAGAAAGGAAATGTTTGGAGTTGCAGATTACCTTCATCAGTCAAGGACACGATTTCGTACCTTAGAAACAACAGACATAACTCTTTCTATTATTTATAATATTTGCCAGACGAGCAAGACACAAATGGGCATGGAGATCTCCTGCCACTTCGCTGTGAAGCTGCTGGTTGATTGTTTTGTTCGAGGACTTGGGATGAGGGATAACCAGACCTGTCCCAGAACAGGGAGCACTGGGAATGTCGAACTGTTATTCTCAAGTTTAATCAGTTATATAGCGTGAGGAAACTCTGCTTTCTGTAAGAGTTTAGAGAGATACCTTGGTATCCTTTCAGCGTGCAATGATTGCAGCAGTTTAATGTGCTGCTGAGTGGGTGCTCGGTTTGCCAGGAACCCCCAGATCCACTGTGATGGAACCTGGAGTGGGTAGAGTGGATGTTTTGTGTATCTATATCAGGAAAGGTAAAGAAGCTGCCTGTATGTAAATTATTGATTTTGGAGTTGGATGCCTTTGTGGCTCAAAACCCAAGGAAGCCCCTCCTTTATACATTGGAGGCTGTATGGAGAAGTGGCTCTCATCACAAGCCTATCACATCGTTGCTTCTTTCAATGTCTGACAAATAGAGATGCAAATGCTGATTTTTTTGATGTGGTTTTCCTTTGGAGTGAAGGATATCTACTGATAAGGGTAAACTATTAATATTCTTAGTTAATGTAACTATTAATTGGCTGCTGGTAGATCTCTTCTTGTTTCTCCTAGGTTAACACCCTCAGTGTGGGTTATTGAACAAACACTTCCTGAGCTGAATGGAATTCCCCAAGCATCACAACTTCCAGGCTGTATTCTTCTTGCCAAGAGACAGATATAATTGCGTTCCTCCAAAGCTGAATTCTTAGAAAAATATTAAAACAGGCTTCCTTGTAGTCTGGGTTGAATAGTTGAAGAACAGGCTGCATTGTTAAGGAACATGGATTGGTGAAGGACTTGTTTTCAGTGCATCCAACTGATTTGCTAAAGGCAAAGCAGAGGAAAGAAGCCTTTCTGCCAGCAAAGAGTTTTGGTGGTTTGTGTTCCATGTTGCTATAAAATTGCTTACCCTGACATAATAGGTCCTTGCTGTGGAGAAGCTTAACTCTGAAAGGCAACCTGGGTTTTGGTAGAGCAGGTCTTGTGAGGTTGATTTTGATAGCAAGCAAGACAGATGTTCCAATAAAGTTAAGCTTAAGGGTAGTAACTTCTTGGATTTAATGTATAACCGATGGTTGTGGGAAACATGGTACTGGTGCATCTCTCAACAACAGGAAAACCAAAGCCTATTTCATAGAATCATGGAATCAGCAGGTTGGAAGAGACCCACCGGATCATCGAGTCCAGCCATTCCCACCAATCTCTAAACCATGTCCCTCAGCACCTCATCCACCCGTCCCTTAAACACCTCCAGGGAAGGCAAGTCAACCACCTCCCTGGGCAGAAGGTTCCATTGCCTAATGACCCTTTTAGTGAAGATTTTTTTCCTTATGTTGAGCCTGAACCTCCCCTGGCGGAGCTTGAGGCCATTCCCTCTCGTCCTGTCCCCTGTCACTTGGGTGAAGAAGCCAGCTCCATCCTTTCCACAACCTCCTTTCAGGTAGTTGTAGAGAGCAATAAGGTCACCCCTCAGCCTCCTCTTCTCCAGGCTAAACAACCCCAGCTCTCTCAGTCCAGACCCAGGGGTTTGTGAGTCTATAGAAAAGCCACAGTGTTGCTGTTTTAGCTGTTGAGTAGATTTGAAGGAGAGATGCTTCAATTACTGTGTATTCCTCAGAACAGTGCCCTTTCTTTCAAGGAACAAAATTGGGATGCTATAGGAAATTAACTGTTCAACTATTAAAGCCAATATCATCCTTTAAAAGAATGATTACAAGAATTGGAATCTTGTGAACAAGAGCTGCTTCTCCAAAATTCACAACCTCATCTCTCAAGTGAACTTTGGGTTCAAAAAAACCTGATATATTTTCTTCTAGGGGCCTCTTGTTAGGCTGTCCTGGGTAGTGCTGGAGAGCTGAAACTCTTGCAGGTGCTGTCATGAAATAAGTTCTTAAACTCTTCATTAGAAACTTGGGTCCTGAAGGAGATTGGTTGGAGTCAAGAATGACTTGTTGCTGTGCCTGCAGCATGTGTACAGGGTGGAGGAGGTGTCATGTTATGCATTGGGCTGTAGGGATGCTTTTCCCTAGAGGGATTAGCTGCTAGAGAGGATGGAGCCCGGCAAAGTGCATTTACCATTCTGAGATTATATACAGCTTGGAGCGATTTTGTTGCTGAAATAAGCCTGCACCAAGCTGCGGGTGAGCTGTCCTGCTGGTCACAGCTTCATTCCTCACTTGCAAATTCTGGTTTCTGAAAGCTTGTGCCTGGAGCTGCTCCACAGAGGAAGATTTATTTGCAGTGGATGAGAACAAGAAGTGTCATTATTGTTTTGCATGGGGACAGGAAAAGGCTGGCTAGCTGATTACCTTTGCTGGGCGCTTTTTCTTACTGCAGGGAATAATTTGTTTCTGAATTAACTTCCTTTCTTGCCCTGTTGAAAGAAGGTTTCTGTTTCTCTTGGGTCTCCATAGTTTGACCCTTTTTATGATTTGTTTGAGAAACGTGTTATTACTCTGATAACATCGTGGGCGTGGGGCAGACCTGTGGCATGTGTGAGCTGGTGTAGCAGTGATTTTTGTGGAGCGTTGCCAGTTCTCACCAGCCGAGTGCCACGCTCAGCGCTGCTGTATACACAGCCTGGAAAGAGAGGACGATGGCAAAACAGGGACGCATGCTGTAATTTCAGTGCCCTTTTTATGAGCTCAATTATTGGAGGATCAAGATAAAATTGCTGAGAACATAACCTGGCATCTCATTAAATGATAGCCCAGCATTTCCATGTCTGAGTAATACTAGGTGAAAAGAGATTTTTTCACCTTGTTGGCCAAACCAAAGGAGAATCAAATGTAGTTCAACTTGGACCAAAAAGAAACTTGAAGTCTTTGGCCAAACCAGACTTTAAGTCAGCTGAAAATGTCTTGCATGTTCTTTAGGAATAAATATTTATTTAGAAAGAAATAAATAGGTGGTGAGGACCTGGCCCAGAGAAGCTATGAAAGCTCTGTTCCTGGAGATGTTCAAGGCCAGGTTGGATAAGGCTTTGGGCAATCTGATCCCATGGAAGGTGTCCCAGCCCATGGCAGGGGGTTGGAACTGGATGTCCTATAAGGTCCTTTCCAGCCAC
Organism: Clamator glandarius; assembly: GCA_033459285.1. Taxonomy (NCBI): domain Eukaryota; kingdom Metazoa; phylum Chordata; class Aves; order Cuculiformes; family Cuculidae; genus Clamator; species Clamator glandarius. Next base: position 2,464,436 of record JAUNZM010000338.1, on the reverse strand, counting down.
AAACGATTCTATGATTCTTAGGATTTGGAGGCTTTGAAGGCTTTGACTATTCTACCCTTCAGAATTCTTAGTGGGAACTTAGTTAAGGGCCACTTGAAAAACATTTCTTCGTTTCCAAAGTGGCTCTCTCGGCCTAAACTGTGCTGAGTTTTACCTGCAGTCTTGCGTAAGTTGGTATTTCTTAATGTGAACCAAACAATATTTTGTTCTTTACAAATATTTGCACAAATCAAGTAGGGACTGCAGTTCTTGTTTGTATTATATTTGTATCTGGATTCTGCAATTAAAAGAGAAGTGGGAGCTCTAAGCGCTACATGCGGGATTTGAATCAACTACACAATGCCTGGAATCTGAACAAAAGCTTGAGATGCTGAATGATGCATGGGCAGAAGTGTCTTGGTCATAGAATCACTAGGTTGGAAGAGACCCACCGGATCATCGAGTCCAACCATTCCCACCAATCTCTAAAACATACCCCTAAGCACCTCATCCACCCTCACCTTAAACACCTCCAGGGAAGGCGAGTCAATCATCTCCCTGGGCAGACTGTTCCAATGCTTAATGACCCTTTCCGTGAAGAATTTTTTCCTAATCTCAAGCCTGAATCTCCCCTGGTGGAGCTTTGAGGCCATTCCCTCTCATCCTGTCCCCTGTCACTTGGGAGAAGAGCCCAGCACCCTCCTCTCCACAACCTCCCTTCAGGTACTTGTAGAGAGTAATAAGGTCTCCCCTCAGCCTCCTCTTCTCCAGGATAAACACTCTCAGCTCTCTCAGCCGCTCCTCATAAGATTTGTTCTCCAGCCCCTTCACCAGCTTTGTTGCTCTTCTCTGGACTCGCTCCAGAGCCACAACATCCTTCTTGTGGTGAGGGGCCCAGAACTGAACACAGGACTCAAGGTGCGGTCTCACCAGTGCCGAGTCCAGAGGGAGAAGAACCTCCCTGGACCTGCTGGTTACACCGTTTCTGATCCAAGCCAAGATGCCATTGGCCTTCTTGGCCACCTGGGCCACTGCTGGCTCATGTTCAGTCGGCTGTTGACCAGCACCTCCAGGTCTTTCTCCTCCAGGGAGGTTTCCAGCCAGGCTTCTCCTAGTCTGTAGCTCTGTTTAGGTAGCTGCTAAGAATATTCAGAACACCTCTGGAGAGGTGAGCTTTGCTTGTATGTGAAAGGGATCCAGTGACAAAGAGTAGCAGCTTTTTAAAGAGACGGCATTTCCCTTCTTATACCCAAGAAGCTCTTGAGCTGAAATGGTGTTGCAGCACTGTCATCTCTGGAAAGGGAGGCCTTGGAGACACGTTACTGGAGTTGAAATACAACCCTGTCATTTCGGAGAGAAAGCTAGCTGCAGAACAACATGTGGTTTGCTTAATTTTTGCATTGTATGATAGATTTTTCCTAATAACTTGGTATATTGCTACCTGACTTATTATAGCTAGAGGAACAGAGCTCATGCACCCCACCTGGAGTATTATGTCCAATTTTGGAATACTCAATATAAGAAGGAGATGCAACTGCTGGAACTGGTCTGGAGGAGGCCTTGAAGATGATGTGAGGGTGGGAAGCACCTCTAGTATGAGGACAGGCTGAGAGAGTTGAGGTTGTTCAGCCTGGAGAAGAGAAGGCTGCGGAGAGACATAATAATGGCTTTCTAGGACCTGAAGGGGCTGCAGGAATGTTGGGGAGGGACTTTCTACAAAGGTGTGGAGTGACAGGACAAGGGGCGATGGCTGTAAATGAGTGAGGGGCAGATTTAGACTAAACATAAGGAGGTATTTCTTCACCGTGAGGGTGGTGAGGCACTGGCACAGGTTGCTCAGGAAGCTGTGGATGCCCCCTTACCAGAGGTGCTCAAGACCAGGTTGGATGGGGCCTCGAGTGGCCTGATGCACTGGGAGGTGTCCTTGCCCATGGCAGGAGGGTTGGAACTGGATGAGCTTTAAAGTCCCTTCCAACCCCAAAATATTCTATTATTCTGTGTTGGTTTTCCTGCCTTGAGTAGGTGCAAGCTGAAAGTCTTGCGGGGTTTTACAATGTTTCATCTCTTGAATTTACTTTATTAAATGTGGTAGGAGAGCAGGCAAGCAGGTACTGCTGAGCAGCAGTGATGAGAGGTGCCTGGTAACTTTTCTACTAGACCAGGTACTGCCCAATAGACGTGGTAGGAAAAGGGATGATATCTGGTAAGAGTTAGTAAAACTCTGAGCAGTAGGTATCTAATATGTGCTTCTGGCCATTTCTGGAATAAAAATTGTTAAAAACGCCCAGAAATCCTTCCTTTTTGAAGTATTGATGAACTCAATAGCTGAAGCATGAAAATACTGAGAAGAGCACAAAATAAAGGCTGGTTTTGCTATTAACTGTTGGACAAGTTGAGAGAATTGAAGGTGCTGGACCACTAGAGGGTTATCCTGTGAGTCTGAACCCAGAGTTCTCATATCTTACCTGTTATTTTGTTGAACTGTAGCATAAGGGGGCAGAATTGCTGCTGAGGGCTTTCAGCGGTTTGTGGAAACCAGTCTCTGTGCTCATTTGATGCATTGGGAGGGAAGAACAAGGGTTGTTGCAGATCTGAAATATGGGCCAAGCAGAGAATCACAGAATAACCAGGTTGGAAGAGACCCACTGGATCGTCAAGTCCAACCATTCCCACCAATCCCTAAATCATGCTCCTAAGCACCTCGTCTACCCTCACCTTAAACACCTCCAGGGACGGTGACTCAACCACCTCCCTTGGCAAACCGTTCCCATGCCTAACCACCCTCTCCGTGAAGAACTTTTTCCTAAGAAAAAAAAGAGAGTTTGCATTCTATTTTTTTTTTTAGAAGAATTTTATTCCTAACCTTAGGACCTGCCTTGATTTTATTTCCTTCAAGGCAGTCTCAGGTGGTCAGAGTAGAAAAAGTACGAGGGGCTGTGGCGCAGGGGAGTTGGGAAATAACTGAAATGCTGTCATCTTATTCATGACCTTTATTGTTCTAATTAAGCTGTTTGACTGTTGTCAGAAATGTGCCTTTGTCAGATTGATGTGTGGTGTTATCATACATGTGCCTTTGATTTCTGTAAGTAGGCTGCCTCCAATCTGTGATCAGGAAGTCAAACTCGATAAGAAAAATTTGTGGTGTGATATTTTTTTTTAATATGCAAGTTATGAAGAGCCTTATAAAAAATGCAATGTGCTCCTGCCTAATACATTTCCAGCTAAAGATCTGTGTGAGCCATTACTGGAATGACCTTCAGGGAGCATGGACATATGAAAACAGGTTTTAACCTGGAAAGAAGTGGGCTAGGGTTATGGAAGAGAAGTTAAAGGAGAGATTAATCAAGGTCTGTGACAGATGCTTGTAAGATTAATAAAAAGGGAGCAAGCAAATGAAGTGACTTTGAACCAGAAGAAAATATCACTCCAGGGTAGGAAAACGCTTGCACACACGCAATGTCAATAAGCAAAACCTGCATACATATCCCATCAGTGTTTTTCATAGAATAAAACAGAATTATAGAATATCTCAAGATGGAAGGGGACCCATAAGGATTATCAAGTCTGAAAGTCTATCAAGTCTACCTAAAACTAAACCACATGACTAGGAGCATCATCCAGGCACTCCTTGAACTCTGACAGGCTTGGTGCTGTGACTGCTTCTCTGGGGAGCCTGTTCCAGTGTCTGACTTAATTGCACTTAAGTCTGCCAAGAATGAGCTGAAGGTTTCACATTTTACCAAACTTGCACTTAATATCAAAAGCAGCTCACATGATTCCTCATTCAGGGACATTATCCCATACTTAAGATTAATTAAGCCCCAAACAAACCACTAAACAGTACCAAGTGAGTTCTACCCACAGCTCCTGAAGATCAGCTGAGGCTTAGTTTCTGTGGACACTACATTCTGCTTGTAGAAAAAACAATATGCGCACATAAAGCTATTATAAATAGGAACTTCTCACTAAAGACATGAATATGTATGAAGTTCTCAAAAGAGAACTAAATCAAGACCAGTGTTTGTGGTTCTAGTTTCCTCTGCATGATGCAGTTAGTCTAGACTGCTGTGTATTCTGAGAGATGGCCAGTAACAGTATGCACTGGGAAGTCTCATGCTACAAAAGGGTTTATTTTTAGCATCATGGGCATCTTCTGACTAGACTCAGACATAGATTTGAGGCTCTCAAGGAAGAAAAGTAGATTTAATGAGAGCAGGAGATCTGTAGTTCAGGCTGGTGTTAAGCAGCTTCTGCAGTTGCACAAAGCCACTTGAATTTCCCAGCAGGAAAAATGATGCCTGCTCTGAGGATTATGGCTCCACCAGGATAGTGAGAGAGCTGGTCTGTCATGATGTTTGTTTATTTCAAACAACTTGTTGCTGGTTTTTGTTATTGGAGTCGAACAGCCATCACATGCCCAGCAGGGCTGGTTGGATTAGAGCAAAGGATTTCTCTTGGAGCAGTAATTCTGCCTGCTACAGCCTCTGTAGGTTTTGAGCAAGGAGGTCTGCTTGGTTTCTCTTAACACAACTGTAGCAGAAAAGGGAAAAATAACCACTGAGAACAAACAGGGAAAACCATTCAAACAGAGACCTGCCCAAGGCAAAAGTGGAAATAGGTTGGTTTGGCACCTTGCCTTAATGTTTCTAAAAGTGCTTTGGGATATCAGGTAAAGTGAAGTGAAATGAAGTGTCAACTGCTTTCCAAAAATGTAGACGTTGGGTTTTTTCTTTTAAGAGGTTTTTTGTAGAAGCCTCTGTAAGCGCTAGGTATGTTGCACTCCGTCTTTTGATTTCTTGGCCATTAAAAAGCAGATGGGGGAAGAGGGAGAATACACCTCAAATTCTTGAAAGTTATTTCGCATTAAAACATGATGTTGAATTCAATGAAAGAGTTAATTAGCAGAATTTGGCTCATATTAACTTAAAATCACTATTCAAGCCTTTGGAAGTGACCCTTTCGCAATTAGTATTTGTTTCTTGAAGTTTAAATCTGCTTATAAACCTTGTATACCAGAAAAGAACATGCTACGTGTTGTAGTGCCAAGTATAACAATGCTGTCTTCCTTGACAGTTGCACTATAAAATCCCTTCAGCGACGTCATGTTTGCATCAGCCGCCTGGAGAGGCCTCAGAATTGGGGTGAAAACTCCTGTGAAGTGAGATTTGTGATATTAGTCCTGGCTCCTCCTAAAATGGTGAGTATTGTGCTCTTGCTTCCTTTGATGCTTCAGAGGGTTCTCACAAGATTGTTTTGCCTTGGTCTTCTAGGCTTAATGATGAACGCAAGGGCATGCGAAGAGGCCCAAGGTCTTGGTAGCTGTCGAGATGGTTTATATTGATGGTGTCTGAGGTGTAGGTCAGGTAGCTGTGTCCTCATCTCCCACTGGAGGATCGTCTCTAGCCTGAGTGGGAGGAGAACACTGCAGATCAAACGTGTCTTTAGTTCCCATTCACTTTTTCCTAGAGCTACACTGTTATAGTGCACGTAATAGTTGATAGATTCCCCCCATCCAGTTCTATTAGTCTAGCCGCTATTTATTTATAGAGGCATAAATGCTATTCCTGGTTCAAGTTGTGCTAGCCAAGGGCTCTTGTGAGTCTACAGCTCATGTCCCACTGCAAAGATCCCAGTTGCTTCCCAGCAAACTCTTGATGGGACTGAGAGTTACGCTGTGGCTGCAGCAGTTGTAAATGGATTGATGTAGGTGGAGCTTTATTGCAAGACTATTTAGGAGTTGAGGTTCTTGTAAGGGCAGACTGTGTTGTGGTCCTTTGGGATGTGTTTTCATAGCTTTTGGCACTTGGTTAAAGCTTGCTCAGGTGTTCTTTGGTGTAGATGAGGCCAACAAATGATGTAATGGTAGACATTTACTGCAATATCATGAGGGGCATCAAGGTCAATTGGGGATCACCATGTTGTCTTCCTAGAAAGCACTGGCTTGATCAAGGTGATGTGTTCTAGCTAATGGTTGAATGGTTCAAAGCTCAAGACCTTTTCACACTTGAGCTGGCTGTTTACACCTTGAGCTACTAGATCTGTGCTTCTGGGAGGTGCTGGAGAGGTTAGAGACTTTGTCTGGAACAAGACATATCCTGATTCAATTTCCTGCTCTGCAATGCTATCTGTGTGACCTTTGGACCGTCTAGTCTGGTCTGTCTCCTTCCCGCCTCCATCACCAACCTCGTTTAAATGGAAATACTGGTGTTTCCTTATTTCCCAGGATTTCTGGCGGATCTTTCCTAACCGAGCGGTTCAATGCTTTTGGCATAGATCTCAAACCCAACAGGCTGAAAACATATTGATGCTCCTCATGAAAAGCAGCAGGCAAACAACTGAACCCATGTGCAATTGCATTGATCTCTTGTTCATTGTATGGCCACTTGCTTATCTCCAGCCAGCTACGTGCAAAGCACCCGGTGAACAGCTCTGCATCCGCTTGCATCCTGAAAGCTTGCAATTCCAATGCACGGCATCAAATTAAGGGAAGGGAGTGGAGGCCAAACAGGGCTGCAGTTGCCAATATGCTTTTTATTTCAAATGAGTTTATCTAGCCAGCTCTAAGTACGCATTTCTGGTACAGCAGTTAAAATAATTAACCTGCTGACAGTAACGGATTAAATGAGCCTTGCTTGGGAGGGGGAAGCCCAGAAAAAGAGCATCTGTTGTGCTGAGGGATAGAGTGGCCTTCTTTATGCAGAGGGTTTTATCAACTGTAAAAGCAACTCCCAGAGCAGATTATCTTCATTTCAATCCAAACCCTCCCCTAGAAACTTAAATGGAACGTATCTGAAAGGACATTTTCTGGGGTGGGGAAAAGGTGGTTGAGGCCAGGCGGAGTGGATGGGGTGAGTATAGAGTCAATGATATGACTTTGGGACTAGAGCAGTGCCACCCACATGTCCATGCCTCTGCATTAAATAATGCTGAATTATGTGGTTGTGTTCATGGAAAAAATTGTTTATCTGCTTTGTTATGAATCATGAAAACAAGCTCAGATCAATCACATATGCTTGCTACTACTTTTGACAGTGATGCAAGGAGCTTGGAGGCTGTCCAGAGGGAGGGTGGTTGGTTGGATGTCTCTAACAGTTGTTGCGTGGTGTAGTGAGTGTAGCCAAGGCAGGTGGGTTAAAACTTGGTATCAAAAGGAGCTCTTGAAGAGCTGTTTCTGCATAACTTTGCCTTGGCAAGCATCCTACCTGTCCTGTACTTCTTCAGCATTAGGGCACGTTAGGGTTTGTAGAGCTTGGATTTGGTGGGTTTGTCCTCTCTACCTTTTCCTTTGTACCCTATTTCCAAGGCGCTTGGACTAGTAGGAACGTGGGCTTGGATACCGTTGAAGCTGAATCTTCGAAGATCAGGCCTGTGGCTCACAGAAACATTAAAGCCTGCAAATAGTCACTTGTTTCTTCATGTTTGCAGGTCTCCAATCTTCACTAAGTGTTTGAGGGGACAGACAGTGCTGCTTGTGTGCATGCTCAGCTGCTTCTTTCTTGTGCTTTCCTCTATTCCAGTAGTTACTTCAGCGAAGAACTCTAAATCTCCACTTCTGCTGCCAGAATTGGTACAGAGAGACCATCCAAATTGAGTTTTAATGCCCAGGAAAAAAAAGAAGCAGATGTGCACAGTAATCTATCTTCGAGAAAAGACATTGGGACACTTCTACCTGCAGGAACCTTGACTCCAGTGTCTTTCCACACCAGTCGCAGTAATGCTGAAGATGCTGTAGAATAGCAAAGGCTCTTATTTGTTTAGTCTTAACAGTCTTGGAGAGAGACTGGGGATGAAATGCATGCTCAGCATGATTCAGCTTTGGCTCAAATCCTGGGAAGTTGGTCGAATATGACTGATCAGTCAGCAAGCCTGGCAGCTTGCCCTTCTAATGGTGCCCAATGGGCTAAATCAGTGGGTTTTACCTTTCAGAAGTGAAAGACAAGAGTTTTACAAGTTTTGTTTTTTGTATTCTTTTCGTGCTCAGAAAAGTACTAAAACGGCCACAGAAGTGGGCAGGACCTTTGCCACGATGTTTTCAGACATTACCTTTCGGCAGAAACTCCTAGAAACCAAAACAGAAGAGGAATTCAAGGAAGCCTTAGTCCACCAGCGCCACTTATTGACGGTGGTGAATCAGAGACCTTCAGCGATGAGTGATGGGCACAAGTCACATGGTCCTAAACCACTCAAGGTAAGACTGGTTAAAGTTGTGCCCCTGTTTCAGTGGTGTCAGAATGCCTAAATTCAAGGGGTTTAAGGTAAGGAGATAAAGTACTTGTGCTGCTGGCATCTGCTGGGGTCATCTAGCAAGCTCTCGGCACTGAGGCTTCTTTGGATGAGAGTGTCAATCTCCTTGAGGGTAGGAAGGCTCTGCAGAGGGATCTGGATGGATGGGATTGATGTGCCAAGGCCAATTATATGAGATGAAACAATACCAAATGTTGAGTTGGGTAAGTAGGTTACAACTCTGTGTAGCACTACAGACTTGGGGATGAGTGGCTAGAAAGCTGCCTGGTGGACAAGGACCCGGGGGTGCTATTTGACAGCAGCTGATCATCAGCCAGCAGTGTGCTGAGGTAGACAAGAAGGCCAACAGCATCTTGGCTTCTATCAAAAATGGTGTGGCCAGCAGGAGCAAGGAAGCAATTGTGTTCCTGTACTCAGTGCTGGTGAGGCTGCACCTCAAATCTTATGTCTGATTTTTGGCGTTGAGGGGCTGAGAGCACATCCAAAGGAGGGCAGTGAAGTTGGGAAAAGGTCTGGAGCACAAATCTTACCAGGAGCAGCTAAGGGAATCTGTGTCTGTTTAGTGAGGAAAAGAGGATGCTGAGGGAAGACCTCATTGCTCTCTACGACTCCCTGAAAGGAGGTTGTGGCAACGTGGGTCTTGGTCTCTTCTCCCATGTAACAAGCAATAGGATGAGATGAAGTGGTCTGAAATTGCAGCAAGGGAGTTTAGATTGGATATTAGGAAAAATTCTTTTAATGGAAGAGTGGTGAAGCATTGGAAGAGGCTGCCCAGGGCAGTGGTGGAGTCATCCCTAGAAGTGTTGAGAAAACATGTACTTATGGCACTTGGAGACATGGTTTAGTAGTCATGGTGGCGTTGGGTTGACAGTTGGACTGGATGGTCTTAGATGTTTTTTCTAACCGTAGCGATTCTGTGATTCTGCCAATGACTGATGCTGTCCACTGTCCTATGCTCCTGTTGTAAATCCCAAGAAGACCCTTCAGAGGCAGGTGCTGAAGGGATGTAGAGCAGCGGGGAGGTGAAACGGTTACAGGAGTTTCATTCCAGATTGTCAGTTGAGGATGGGATTAATAGATCACTGTGCATTGTTGGTCCAAAATATTTAATCCTTTCAATCAGAAGTCTCTGAAGAAGCTGCTGCTTGTCTTTCCTGCAGCTAAAAGACTTCTTGGCCATCCCTCCATGGTAATTTCATTTAAGTTGCCAGTCAGTATTTGGCCTGACTTCTCTGAGTTTGATCTGTAGCTCTGTAAAAAGTTACTTGCTTTGTACTTTAAAGTTCGAGGGAAATGCTGTAACTCTGCTTTCTTTTCTGGAATTTCCTGCGTATCGGTCATTGCTTTGCTTTTCCGTTCAGAAATTCGTTCTTTAACCAGACAGCGTACCTGAAAAACAAACTGTGCCATCTCTAGCTTGCGGCACCTATCCCTGAGTTACAAATTACCTTAAAGCTTTGGGTTGCCTACAATGCAGAAGGTGGTTAACTTATCACTTTTTTTTTTCTTTCCTGGAATGGATGTAAGGGATTTTGATTTGTACATCTGGAAATGAGTAAAGCTCATGTTTTTCTACTTGGATCTACTTGCTTATAGGTACTGCTTTGAACTTTCCTAGATCCCATACCTGCTTTTAAGTTGCAGAACAAGCCCTGAAACCCTCTTGAAAGCTAGACCAATCAGAGCGGTGGCATTTGGAGCAGTTGCAGTAATATAATTTAGGTAAAGTACTTGGTGTTTCATGGTGGGATTTGGTAAAGCAGGTGAAGTGCCTGGATCTCTCTTCCATTAAAACCAGCCCTTTTAAAATGTCTGTAGAGGGGTTTGGTGAGCAAGGGGGCCACGTGCAACACTGAACTTGTAGGTGTTGGCCCCTGAGAAGTGGGGGACAATTTTGGCCAGGTGGACTCTGAGCCAGTGCTGTAGATAGCAAGACTTGTTTCCTTAATGCTTGCTCTTGGCATTGACCGTTCTTAGTCTGGATTTGGTAGATTGTTTAAAATATTTTATCCTTTACCTCTCAGTAGACGCAGCTTGTATACAGCCTGTATAGCAGTAACTCTGCTTTCTCATGTTTCTTGGAGGAAAAAAGGATGGGGCCTCAGGCAGCCTGATCTAGTGGGAGGTGTCCCCACTAGATCAGGCTGTTGCAGGGGTGTTGGAACTAGAGATCTTTAAGGCCCCTTCTAACTCAAACCATTCTATGGTTCTGTAAAGGAAGCATTTAATATGAACACAAGCTCATATGAGAGCAGGGTGTAACTCCAACCTGTAAACCAGCCTCAGTGAGATAAATACTGTAATCCAGAGCCAATGTGTTATTACAAGTGAGCCCTCAGGAGGATAAAGCTTCTTGGTAGCATAAAAATCTGCCTCCTGCCTCCCTTACTCACCCGATCCTGTAGTAGTGGGGCAGAAATGGGCTTCGTGCTTTGTGTGAGAGTGGGGATTATTTCTGCAAATTCTCATTTTTGCCTCTGAGAAAATACCTAAGAGAGACATGACGGCTGCATACCATGCTGTGCCTATGGCACAGTCAGTTTGCTTTGGCTCATCTCAGAGGATTATTTAGGCAAGGCTACATACTCAGTCATCATTTAGTCAACCTGAAATCCTCTTGTTTACTGAGGCATCTAATTGTGCTTTTGTTTATGGAAGAGCCTCAACAGTTGATGCTTTCTGGCTGTGATTTTGTCTGATGCCTGTTTGGATTTGCTGACAGGACTGGGCTCTGTCTGCTCACGTCAGTAGGTGGGAGGATCGCATATGTCCCTGGTCTGTGTAAAACAGTTATGCAGCCCCTCAGTACTTTAAATGAGAACTGATAATCTATGATTTTCGTTGTTGTTTACTCCTTTTTGCTGCTCTTTCCTCCCTCTGCAATAGAAGCAACGTAGGCAGAGCATTGGAAAAGACATGCAGAAGGGGGGAATGGGAGCCTGAGGGGAAGTTTTGGTGCTGGCTACCTGGGCTGCAGGTCTTAAAGGCTAAGAAATCTTGAGCTTGATGGGGCTGGCCACCTGGATAAAGGTCACAGTATCAGAATGTTAAATTAAAAAGATCGTAGGGCCATGAGAGAGGTGCCACCGTGAACAGGATTGGAAAGCCAAAGGGTCAGCCAAACTTGACCTGCTGAGGGAAAAAGAAGCTGGAAATGTTAGTCCAAGAAATTCCTGTGTCAATGTTGGTTGTCCTTCCCAACATTTTTGGAAGCTTCATGAGGTGCAAGCTCAGAAGATGGCACGAGGTAAAAGCCATCTTAAAACATATGAAGATGACAGGTTGAGAGAGTTGGGCTTGTTCAGCCTAGAGAAGAGAAGGCTCTGGGGAATCCTTAGAGCAGCCTAATAGTACTTAAACGTGTGCTTGGTGGAAAGTTAGGGATAGAGCCCTTTATCAGGGCGTGCAGGGACAGGACAAGGGGAACAGTTTTAAACAGAAAAATGGGAGATTGAGAGAAGATATGAGGAAGAATTTTTTTCCTGTGAGGGTGGTGAGACACTGGCTCATGCTAACCAGAGAAGTCATGGCTGCCTCCTCTCTGGAGGCGTCCAAGGCCAGGTTGGATGGGGATTGGAGCAGCCTGATCCGGTGGGAGGTGTCCCTGCCCATGGCAGGGGAGTGGAACTGGATGGGCTTTATGGTCCCTTGTAACCCAGACCATTCTGTGATTCTAAGATACATGGTGGATAGGTTGGGGGATAAAGATAGAACTGAAAAGGGCAGTAACTTCACAGGTCAGTAAGCTTGGGTTGTGCTGTGGAGAGAAAACAGAGTAGGAGGTTAGTAGGGCAGAGTGGGAACTAAGGGGGAGGATTAGCTATACAGAAGGAAACAGTTTTCCCCATACTTAGCCATTCATGAGATTTAGGTTGATATCCCTATGCCCCGTACTAGGCTATATGCATGCATACATACAGGAGATAAAAGCATGAAGAAACTGAGGGGTTCTTGTATCCCATTGCTTTCCCTTCTCTCTTGCCTCATAGGACAAGAAGTTAAGGAGCACTTTTCTCTTCTGCCCACTCAGTGCTGCCTACAAACAGGCAACGTGCACGAGTGCCCCTTCCCTCCCTACCCCACGCTTAGCCTGGGGCCAGCAGCAAGTGCGTGGCTTCTTCCCCAGAAGATGAGATACCCTGAGCATCATTTTCCCATCCTCACTGCAATGGGACGAGTAAACATATTAGTCATTAGAGCTATTGTAATTCTCTGGCTGACTCGTGCCCTCAGGAATGTCTTTCTGGGGGGAGAAATTAAATTGCTTTTCAAGTGCATGTAGCTTTGAGGGCCAAATATGCCTCCAAAAATGGTTTAAGCTCATAGGTTTTTCAGAAATGCTTAAAATGCAGATGTTGTCCTGGTGCCTGCTGTCTTTTCATCCTGGTTGTTCAGGTTAGAGATGAAACTGTCCTGAAGTAACAGTTTGTATTGGCAGAATATCAAGTGCAACAGAGCTGACTTGAGTAAGTAAAATGAGATGTCAGAATTACTGATAAGGGATCTGGTCCTTTGAGGGGGGTGGTTTATACCCCAAACCCTAGTGTTTGCTGTGTCCCATGTATTCGATTTAAAGGAGAGGTTTCCCTGATGTGTTTGGTTCTGATCTTTGAGGAACTGCAAGGCAGGTGAATCCCATGAGAAAAGACAGAGCTGGACGTAGCCCATTCAACAAGCACTGTAGTGTCAAGTGTTTCCTAAAACAGTGGTTTTTATCAGTCGCTACATAAAGCAGCCCTAGAGTTAGGAAGACGTCTCTGTTCTTTGGAGATGATGCATCATAAGAAATATGGCCAGGTAGGTTGAGGGTGGTGATTATGCCCCACTGCTCTTGTTGAGACCTCACCTGGAGTCCAGGAAGATTATGGATCTGTTAGAGTGCATCCAGAGGAGGCCATGAAGATGATCTGAGAGCTGGGGCACTTCCCACATGAGGACAGGCTGAGAGAATTAGGGTTGTTTTAGCCTGGAGAAGAGAAGGCTCCAGGGAGAATTTACAGCAGCCTTACAGTACTGAAAGGAGGCTACAGGAAAGCTGGAGAGGGGCTCTTGATCAAGGAGTCCAAGGAGGAAGGGGATGGTTTAAAGCCAAAAGAGAGGAGATTGAGACGAGATCTTAGGAAGAAATGTTTTCCTGTGAGGGTGGTGAGACACTGGCATGGGTTGCCCAGAGAAGTCGTGGCTGCTCCATCCCTGGAGGTGTTCGAGGCCAGGCTGGATGGTGCTTTGAGCAACCTGCTCCAGTGGGAGTTGTCCCTGCCCATGGCAGGGGGGTTGGAACTGGGTGGGCTTTGAGATCCCTTCCAACCCAAACCATTCTATGATTCTGTGGTGTAAGTTTGGGATCTCCGATGACCTTACGCTCCCTAGCAGGGGCTATAAATTTTCTGTGTCTGTCTCTGCAACAAACATATGAAATGTTTCTAGATGAGACAGCTGGGGTAATTAGCACTGTGTAAAGGTGCATTTAATTTTCAGAGTAATGTGTATTCTTCGAGTTGAGAATAACAGGAAAAATCTTGGCAGGTGCCTCATTTGCAAGTGTTGCCTACTCTGATGCTTTCCATGTGCTTTCCATAAGGACGTAGTTGTGAGAATTGGGAGGCTGTAAGTCAATAGCAGCTGTCACATGTTTCTAAAGAGCTCCTTATTGCCTGTGGTGTGCTTCAGACCGTATAAATAATCGCAATGCACCTTGCAGGCCCCCAAACCAGAAATAAAAGAAAACGTGCTGTTTTCTGGAACACATTCACAATGATCTTTCTGTCTTAGTGGGCAGAAATTATGATTTGGATGTGTGAAGTTTTTCTAGCTTGGTTTAGAGAAGGAACCCTATGAGGAGCTGCTAAAGTTAGTTGGTCTGCTCGGTCTGGAGGAAAAGAGACTGAGAGGAGACCTCATAGTGATCTACAGCTTCCTCACAAGGAGAGGAGGAGGACCAGGCGCTGAGCTCTTCTTTCTGGTGACCAATGATTGGACCCAAGGGAAAAGCAGGAAGATGTGCCTTAGGTTAGACATTAGAAAAAGGTTCCTCACTCAGAGGGTGGTGGAGCACTGGAACAGCTCCCCAGGGAAGCAGTCATGGTGCCAAGCCTGTCAGTATTCCAGAAGCTATTTCAGAAGCATTTGGAGAACTCCCTCAGACACATGATGTGAATGCTGGTGTTGCTCAGAGCAGGGACAGGAGATGGACCTGATAAACCTTCCAACTCAGGTTGATGGTCCCTTCCAACTCAGGTTGATGGTCCCTTCCAACTCGGGGAATTCCATGATTGTTTTTTGTGTACTTTAAGGTGCTGACAGTCTTATTTCCAATCAATTTGAGGTCTGTTTCCTGTGGAAATGCCAAGGAAAGGAGCACTTGCTGGGCATCCCCTTTCAGAGGCTTCATGTGGATTTGGGGGAAGACTTATTCCTGGGGCATCTGAAGAAAAAAGTTGCCTGGAGGGTTAGGAAAAGCATCTCTGACCTGATGTTTGCCCGTGGGTACTCAGGTGTTAGCCAGCACTCCAAGGTATAATCCTGCGTTTGGCTAGGGTGTTTTCAGCAGGTTGCTTCCATGCAGTGCATCAGCTCCCTCACCTGCAAAGCAGGGATTCATATACAAATGGGAGGGGAAAAAGGGAAGGAAGGGAGGAAAATGGGGTGGTCTGGCAGATTTTTAATTTTTACAATACTTTTGAGGATATGAATTGAAGTGCGAAGAGTTTATTTTGGATTATCATTACGAAATCAGATTTGAATGCCTTATTCAAAATGACCAGTTCTTCTCCTATCAGTGTTGTATAAGGAGGTTAATCTCTTTAACAATGCATGAGCCTTTAAACTGACACAGTACTTCCTTCCTTTCTTTAGTTGCATGAGTTTCTCAATGTTGGCAAGGGGATTTCTGATGACATTGCACGAAGATTTCCAGTGTACGCTTTGGACTTCACTGACGGTATGTTGGCCAATGTTTATGAAAGCATTGGCTTGGTTTTGAATTTTTGTGATGTGATGTCCTGTTTACAGTGTGCATTGAATGTGCTCTTTGGTATGTGTAGTAGCTCTTATTTCTCGTTTAAAAGACTATTTCCAGTAGCTGGAGGGGTCTATAAGAAAGCTGGGGAGGGACTTTTTACAAGGCTTGTAGTGATAGGACTAGGGGCAATGGGTATAAACTGGAGAGGGGCAGATTTAGGCTAGATATAAGGAGGAATTTCTTCACAATGAGAGCGGTGAGGCACTGAAACAGGTTGCCCAGGGAAATTGTGGCTGCCCCCTCCCTGGAGGTGTTCAAGGCCAAGTTGGATGCAGCCTTGGGCAGCCTGATCCAGTGGGAGGTGTCCCTGCCCATGGCAGGGGGGTTGGAACTGGCTTTAAGGTCCCTTCCAACCCAGATCATTCTATGAACACGTTCACAAAACATGTTGATAGGCAGCCTGACACACTATCAATGAGAATCTTGCCACGTTCCTTTAATGAAGATGATAGCTATATGTAGATGAGAATTTTACTCTTTACTAAGCAATGAGATGATTAAATGGATTGATTGTTGTCATGTGTAGACACAGAACAACTCATTGCAACCTTATTAGTCAGCATTGACCTAATAGATCCTTTCTGCTGTCTTAGCAAGCCAGCATCAATAGCAATTACGGTGACGCTGGGAGAGCTGGGAATGCCTAAACAAAATCTGAGCTGCAGTAATTTCAGCTCAGTCTTTTTAAAAACAGGATATAGCTTGTCTGCTGTAGCCAGATCACAGGAGCAGCAATACTGTGTTTATTATATTGAGTCTCAAGTTTCAGGCTTTATATAGCTCTCACAATAGCCTTGTTGGTTTTAAGACTAACTTTCTCCCTTTTCACTTTCAAACTTTCACTTCCAGAGATTCTTAAAGGCTGTGAAAAGTCTGCAGGGCAATCCATGATTACAGAGCCTCAGCCTGACATCAAAACATTTTTCAGGTTCTTATAGCTTACAGGGAAGTTGGTTAATATATTCAAGTATCAAACCAAAAAGTTTGTGTGAAGTAAAGATGCTGAGTGTAGGCAGGGAGAGTCTCAGGGCTCTGTTAGACACCTTACTGCTGTTAAATCCTTCTTAGCTCAAGTCACAGTATCCCAGCTCTCCCCCCTGCTGCTTCTCTGCTGAGGGCTCTCTCTTGGAGCTGACATAAGAAAATACGATGTGCACCTGAGCCCTGGCAAAGCGACCTTCCACAACAGTTTAAGCTGAAAGCGTGTGTGGCTGGGGTATGGCTGTGTCCTCCACTCCGTTTCAACAAGGATGGTCACCAGTAGTAGAGGAGTTGTAGCAATCTCTGAGGAAATGATCTCAGATTGCACCAGGGGAGGTTTAGATCGGGTAGTAAAATGAAATTCTTTACTTAGAGCAGTGAAACGTTGGAAGAGGCTGCCCAGGGAAGTGGTGGAGTCATCATCTATCGAAGTGTTAAAAAAACATGTAGATGTGTCACTTGGGGGCATGATTTATTAGGTACGATGCTGTTGGGCTGACAGTTAGGCTTGGTCATCTTGGAGGGCTTTTTCCAGCCTCATTGATTCTATGATTCACTTGGCTGTTGGCTGCTCAGCTGAAGGAGATGCCATGTGTGTCTTGGGGGAGCTGCCAAGTGGTTACTTGCCACAGAGTTCCAGCTTCATCTTCTGGGAATGCTTCACCCACCACAATGGGTTCTGAAGTTGGTGGTATCCACTCTAGTAGGAAGAATAAAAAGGGATGAGATGCTGCCTTAGCGCAGTGGTTGAGTTCTGGATGTTTTCTCCAGGTGTTTAACTGTTGCAGGGAAGCTATTTTCAGGAGGCTTGGGGTGAAAAGAGGGCACGCTTCACTTGAAGTCAAGCTAATGCTCTATTCTCTGGGGATCTGAGTGTGCTTTGAGGAGGAAGAGGGACAATAAATTTTCAGGGTAACAGGAACCAGTTTGTTGAAAGTATTTCTTGGTGTGTTTATCAGTGGCACCAGGTGCAGCAGGGGACTTAAGCTCCTAATCTGGACAGCTCTGGAAGTGGGTTCAGGACACTTCTGCGGGTGTTGCTTTGTAGGGCTGTCAAGTCTACTTTTTCATTATAAAGGGGATACTGAAGCACTTCAGAAAGGAAATGTTTTGGCACTGCCATTCAAGGAGAAACACGCTGTGGGGACCCTTGTGCAACTCGATACAGAGCAGTGTCTGCTCTGCCTACAGCTGTGTCCTCAGCACAGCAGGTTCACAGGCACAGAAGCATCACGTGATGGTCCTGCAGCCAACATTGCAGCAGATTTGGAAATCCAGTTTGGGGTTTGAGCCGTGTCCTGGCTCTGCGTACATCCAAAGTAAACCTGTGTGTGCTGCCCTTCGGTCCTGGTGCTGTTGGTTATCTGCAAGTTTTCCCTGAACCCAATGTACGCAGCAGATCAGGCTTGGTCTAAACAAAGTCTGACTAGCTTGGAAGAATTGTTCCCTTGATTACATCTGCCCTGAGTGATAAAATATTGTCACAGTAAGAATCTAGCTTTACAAATACACCGGAAAAAAATGGTTTTGGTATAAAAATGCAAGTATATGGTAAAAAGTGTTGGTGAATTGTTACACTATTTCTGGAGAGTGGAAGATGCAGAAATGAGCCAACTGAAGCTCAAGAACTGCTACAGCTCAAATGTGAAGCACTGTGCTTAGGAGCGGTTGTGCTCTTTCAAATACAATATGGGAAAACCAGGATTTTTAAAAACCTATGTGTGTATTAGCATGTGCCACTTCTTCCCAGAAATCAGAAGTTAGGATGAATTCTTTAAGGGTCTACGTGGAATGAAAACCAGATGGAGCATAAAGCATCTGCCGCAAACCACCAAGACCAAAGGTGATCAGGAATGTGAAATTCCTGGACCATCTCAAAGCAGCAATGTACCAGAACACTGCTATCCAAGTATCTGCACTCCAGACAACCACACATGCGCCATCAAAGATCTCTGAATTGCAAAGATAATTTTTTTGAACAGTTGGATTCTCTAAATCCTCAATCTGAGCAGCATCCTCTGGTTTTGGGTTAGGCAGATAAACCAATGAAGGGCAGGATGAGAAATAATAAGGCTTTTGTAGAGCTGGCAAATACTTTGTCAGCTGTACTTTTGTCGGAAGGGTGGTCTTCACATGCTGCACTAAACTGGCTGTTAAATTATCCCTGACCTTCGTGATGTGGGAGAGGGAAGAAAGGCATCATTGTTGTCTTTTTTTTCCCTTGTGTTTTTTTCCCCTCCAAATTAGGAATTTGTCAGCCTTGGGTTTGCTTTGGATTGCACAATTATGTATTTTACTGAACATTCCAGGATCAAGGAAGAATTTTCTAACTTTAATGATATGGGTGGCTTGTACTGGGTATTTTCCTGGAGGAGCACCTGAAGATGAACAATTGGATTATGCTGAGCCTAAGAACTCCTGTAACTTTGCTTTAAAGTTAGGATTAATACAACTTGGCATGCACTCTCCTCTTAATGACTACAACATTTTTCTAAAGGATTCTGCTTTCTCAAGAAAAGTTGTGTACAGAACTTCATCCTAATCTTGTCAAATGGGCTCAGAACACATGTATATCAATCCTATTATCTTTTAGTCTCAACTGAACCAGAGGAGCTTGCTGAAAGATTTTATTTTGGGGATGGTTTGAATGAAGGAGGAAATTCTACCTGGGCTCAGCTACAAGTTTCTTGAAACCCCTTAGAGCTGCTACTCTTATTCTTCAGTGTGTATTTTCTAGTGCAAGCTAGTGAACTGAACATAAATGTAGTGCCTGGAGAGGAATATTTGAGGTGCCTGAGGTTTTTATGATGAGCTTTGATGCTGTGTTCTGTTTTACCCCTTCACCTCTTGGGGAACGAGGATGAAAGGAAGAGAGCAGAGCTGAGATTTATTCTGTTTGCCCCTGTTTTCCTTGATCTGTGTCCTGGACACAGGGCTGAGATGGGTGGACAGTTCAGCTGGAGATGTGGATTCCTCTCTGTCCTTGGTCCTGCGATCTCCAAAGCTAAACGTACCTCCACTACTGGTAGAGGGAAGCTTGAAGACACTGGAAGCTTTAAAGGCACTGGAAAAAAATGGGATTTGAAAGGGATTTTTTTTTTCTTGCTGGTTGTCTAAGGTAGCACAGACCTTAAACCTGCTAAAATGTTCACTGCAGATTTTCTGACATGCTAATCTTCATCAGCAGTCCCTCCTGGTTACCCTGGCGACCTTGTTAGGCAAAATTTCATTCTTGAGGGAGGAGGAAAAATGAAGGGATTGCAGAGAGGCTTTTCCCCTTCTCTTCAGTGCGTTTGGCCAAGGTTAGGTGATGGAGTAGCTCCTGTATCACTGCAGCCCTTCATTCCTCAGTATCACCTGGGTGTGGAAGTTCAACAGCAGTTTGAAAACTGACTCGTTGAATGCTTTGTGGCATAATGACCTGGCTTCGCAGCTTTCGAAGTTTTTCTTTGAGTGGTGGATAGGAAGCCACTAAGATGCATAGAAATATCTTGGTTTGTCTGTGGACGTTTTCTTACTGGAGTCTTATCACATGTAGGAAATAAGCTTGAGAGGAAGAGGAGAAGCAGCGCAGGAGGGACGTGGGTGTGTTAGAGCAAGTCCAGAGGAGGCCTCAAAGATGGTCTGGGGGCTGCAGCACCTCCCGTATGAGGATATTCTGAGAGAGTTTGGGTTGTTCAGCCTGGAGAAGGGAAGGCTTCAGGGAGAATTTACAGCAGCCTTCCAATATTGAAAGGGGCTCCGGGAAAGCTGGGGAGGGGCTCTTTGTCAGGGAGCGCAGGAGTAGGATGAGGGGGCATGGTTTTAAGGTGAAAGAGGGGAGATTGAGATGAGACCTTAGGAAAAAATGTTTGCTGTGAGGGTGGTGAGGCCCTGGCATGGGTTGCCCAGAGAAGTTGTGGCTGCTCCATCCCTGGAGGTGTTCAAGGCCAGGTTGGATGGGGCTTTGAGCAACCTGATCCAGTGAGAGGTGTCCCTGCCCTTGGTGAGGGTTGTGGAAGTGGGTGATTTTTAAAGTCCCTTCCAACCCAAACCATTCTATGAAGGGAAAGCTTTTTTTTCTTTTAAATCAGGGCTTTAACAGACGCATCCTTGCTGCTGTGCTGCAGATCGCTATAATGAAAATTGGTTTGTGTTGCATATTTCAGGGACATGAGAAGGAACATTATTAATCAGACATTTCACAGAATGTACATCTGTCTCGATTTTGGTTCAGCAAGCGTAAAATTCATAGAAATAAGGAACTATTCCTAATATCTGGGGTTTTGGTCGTTAACTTAGTGATGCAGAATACCAAACAAAGTGAGACCAGCAGCGCTACAGTTCTCTCCGAAACTCTCACCTTGTCTTTAAAAGCTGTGGCATTTCAGAAATTCACGCAAGTTAAATAGAACTGTCGTGTTGATGAACATAATTGCTTCCTCTTTCAATGTGTGGAGGTATCTTAATTTCAAGGGATTGCTTCTGTAATAGTCAGCTACTCAAATGTCACAGCTGGACAGAGTTGATTTTCCGCTGCAAATGTATATTGTGCAGGTGGAGTGACACATTTTTCAATGGCTTTATGAGCCTGCTGCAGATGAAATGCCATCATAATGCAGCCCACCTTCTTTTAAATGAAATACTGTCAGTCCCCGGTTGCAAATAGACCCTGGAAATGTTTAGCCAGATGTTGATTTTAAAAAGGCGAAAGGTAAATTGTGGTTAACGCTCTATTTTAGTGCTGCTTGTGGGTGAATCTGTACAAGGAGGCAGTATTTGCTCATTATTTCATTTGCAATTAAGGAGTGATTAATCATGTTTATGAAAGACCATGTTTAATCTAATGTAGTTACTGTCTTCATTATGAAGTGAATTTTGCTGCCCACCAGAAAGGATTCTTTGCCCCTTGGGTCTCATCTGGCTCATGATGGACTAAAAGTGTGTTGTGCTGGAAGTTTTGGGCTTGACTTCATTTCTACTTCAATCCTTGCAAAGCAAGTAGAAGCTCTTTATGATCATGGAGGTCCTTATCGTGGCCATGTGATGCTTTTCAAGGCTTCTTTTGTCCTTCTGCCCTTCTCATACTACAGTTTATCTACCTGAACATTATTTAGAAAACACCTCATCACTTTAGTAGCTTTCTCTGACCTGCAAATAAGCCTGTTATTTTTCTTCCTATTAGTTGCTCCTCTGATCCTGGTTACCCGTCTTTTTGTGAAGGATTTCAAAGCATTCAGGCCTTGCTGCCTCTGGCCTTTCATGTTGGCAAGACTTCTTTATCCAAAAGCAATATTCTGGAGCAGCACAGAGCCCTTTGAAGAAGGATGTGACCAGCTCTGCTCATAAGGCTACCACTCGATCCGCTGTTTTCCCTGCAGAGCCTTTCATTTTCTTTAAAGGTCCCAGGCACTTGGGAGTGTGAGGTAGGAGCCTGCAGCTGGACTCAGAATCACAGAATAACCAGGTTGGAAGAGACCCACTGGATCGTCGAGTCCAACCATTCCCACCAATCCCTAAATCATGCTCCTAAGTACCTCATCCACCCTCACCTTAAACACCTCCAGGGACGGCGACCCAACCACCTCCCTGGGCAGACCGTTCCAATGCCTAACCACCCTCTCCGTGAAGAACTTTTTCCTAATCTCAAGCCTAAATCTCCCCTGGCGGAGCTTGAGGCCATTCCCTCTTGTCCTGTCCCCTGTCACTTGGCAGAAGAGGCCAGCACCCTCCTCCCCACAACCTCCCTTCAGGTAGTTGTAGAGAGCAATGAGGTCTCCCCTCAGCCTCCTCTTCTCCAGGCTAAACAACCCCAGCTCTCTCAGTCGCTCCTCATAAGATTTGTTCTCCAAGATCACATGAGAAAGCATCTGCAAGAAGAAAATTTCAGGCCCTTCGGTTGCCAAGAGTGGTCAGGAATGTGGTCTGTGGTTTCTGAATCTTCACAATAAATTGAAAGGAATTTGCCTTGAAACAGCTGGTCCAATGACTCTCCTGGAAGGTCAGGCTCGTATTCGCATGCTTGAGATGTCTGCTGTCAAGTTTCAACCCCTGCCCTTTATTAATTTTTTTAAGGATGCTGAGCATAGGAAGTCCTATTTATGTCTGTTCCTCTCATTTCTATGGACAGGAACCATCACAAGGTATCCTTTATTCATGTGGCTGCCTATTCATTACTCACAATCTTTGATTTTCTTGATTTTAGCATCCTCCTCCTGTCCTTATCTCTGCACTGCAAACTGTGCAGAAAACAGATGTTAGATAAGATCCCAAAGTCACTGAGCAATTACTTTTTATCCCAGTGATAGTCAGTCTGTTGGGACAATGTCTAGATTTTGTGAAGTGTTGCACCAGCAGCCTTGTATCAAAGCCCTCCCTTTTCTGATTCGACTCATTGTCTTGGGGCTCTCTCAGCAAGGGACTGGTGATCAGCAAAATCTTAGATGGGCCTTTGGGAGCTTAGGGGTAGATACCTGTGTGGGAATTCACTGCTCAGGAGGCTTCCAGAAGGACAAGCTTGGAGTTACCCAATTCTCCCAAGTGTCTCGCAGCAGGAGCAACATCAAGCGTGGTGGCGCAGACAGGTTGAAGGCTGTTTCAAGGTTTTCTTTGAAAGGCCCTCTCTGGTGTATCCTCTCCGAAGAGGCTGTGTGAAAACTTATGTTCTCCTCGAGCAGTATCAGCTGTTGTCATCTCTCATCCTTTCTCTTGTGTGATATGAGCTCACTGGGGATGAACATCAGCCTGAAAACAGGAAAGGGAAGGGAAGCTACTTCAGAGGCCCTTAAATTCATGTTATGACACTTTAATTCTCTTTCTGGCTGCTTTTGTTTTGGCCTGGTGTGTTTTTTCCGATGGAGATGAGAAGGGGTGAGTGGATGGAAAAGAGAACCATTCTTTCAGAAGGGCTTTTTTAAAGCAAACCTCTTTAATGTACGCATTCCTGACCTCTTGTGCTATTTGTTTTTGTAAGTCTGCTAGCACTAATTGGCTCAGCATAGCAGATTATTGATTCAAGCCTATAACCTCAGATTTCTGCCTTGGGAAAAATGAAGTGCTTCATGTTTTCATACCCAAAACATCATGAGTTGCAAAGATGAGGGATCATCATGAAGCTTATTAGGGGCAAAGCCCAGAACACCTATAAACTTTGTATTAAAGAAGGGGAGGGGGGTATAAACCCAAAACTTATGGCTGCTGCTTTGATCCATTTCCAAGCTTCTGAGGCCAGCAAAACTGAACAAATGCTTGCAGTATTTCCTGTTTTATCAGTGCCAGAATGTCTGTTGAAGCTGTCTGGTGGCATATTGGTGATTCTCCTTCTGGTCCCAGATGAAAGAGAGTATGATTGGACAAAAGCAAATGTTAGTCCTACTTTGTATGTTTAAGACTCAAGCGTGGTCTGAACTTCTCCTTCTACCTTACAGCATTAAACAAACTAATGGTACATATGGCTGATGCAAGGAGGGTTTCAATGCTTTGCAGGTGGGCCGTAATAACATGATTTTTATTCTGGTTTGCACTAGGTGTTATTGGAAATAACAAAGCTATAGGAAAATACATCACAACTATGATCTTTCTGTATTTCGCCTGCCTTCTGCCATCCATTGCATTTGGGTCACTCAATGATGAAAATACCCGAGGAGCTATTGGTAAGTTTACTGATTTTGTGCATCTGTTGTGGTTTCTCATGTATTCAAGCTGGGGAGCTCTGGTCACAGATAGTTTTGGTGTTTTTTATTTGCTGCAAAAAACCCACCACTGAAGGCTTTTCTGTCATGTTTATGACTTCTTTCTTGGAGGGTTATAAAAGGTGAACTCTGCTGAGAGGATTGGGATTTTAGTCTGGAGAAAGAGACTGAAGGAGAGAGACCTTATGAGTCAACAACTGTGTGAAAGGAGCTCGCGGCAAGGTGGAGGTTGGTCTCATCTCCTAAGTGACAGGCAATAGGACAAGAGGAAATGGCCTCAAGTTGCACCACAGCAGGTTCAAATCGGACATCAGGAAAAATTTCTTCACTTGAAAGGATTCTTGGACACTGGTAAAGGTTGCTGAGGGAGGTGGTGGAGTCCCCATCCCTGGAGGGGTTGTAAAGACAAGTATGTGAGGTCCTCAGTGCCCTGGTTTAGTAGTGGACAGTTGTAGCTGGAGTCAATGATCTCAAAGGTCTTTTCCAACCAAGCGCTTCTACAATTTACGTAGCACCATCTGACTGGGCTGATACAGGGATATACTGCTGTATATTTTTAAGATACTCACTTTATAACTGTGCGATTATGTGCACATTTTTATCTAGTACAACTCCTGTGCTTTTGATCAGAATTTGATTGCCTTTCTCCAGACCTTCAGCATAGGGGATGGAGCTTCGCTCTATCCCAGTTGTTGCTCTGGAGCAGTTCATGCTGCACCTCCCATACAAGGACAGGCTGAGAGAGTTGGGGTTGTTCAGCCTGGAGAAGAGAAGGCTCTGAGGAGACCTTAGAGAACCTTCCAGTACCTGAAGGGGCTACAAGAAAGCTGGGGAGGGACTGTTTACAAAGGCTTGGAGTGATAGGACTAGAGGGAATGGCTGTAAATGGGAGAGAGACAGATTTAGACTTTATGTAAGGAAATTCTTCACAAGTAGGGTGGTGAGACACTGGCACAGGTTACCTGAGAAGTTTGTGGCTGCCCCATCCCTGGAGATGTTCAAGGCCAGGTTTGGAGGGTGCCTTGAGCAAACAGGTGCAGTGGGAGGTGTCCCTGCCCATGGCAGAGGGTTGGAACTGGATGAGCTTCAAATTCCTTTCAACTCAAACTATTCTATGATTCTGTTACACTTCCGAGCAGTTTTAGCTGAAATCTTGTTCTGATGGCCTCCACAAACTCAGGTCATATTTTCATAGCTGTTGAAAATATAAAACCTAAAAATCCCACTGAGATCCAAAACAACAAACGCCCCTCAACCAACCAACCAAACCTCATTCCAATTTCTTAGTTAAATATCTGGAAACGAGATGGCATCCTAAGTAATTGGTACAAGTCTGCTGGAAATGCGTCGCTTTTTGTTTTCCTCTGTGCTCTCTAAACATTACTCTTCCTTATTAGCAGTTGGCTTCTGTGCCCTGCAAATGCTTCTTAGTTAGGGAGATGTTGGTTAAAAACCCTGTTTGTTTCCATTCTTCCTGATTATTTGTAGATGTGCAAAAGACAATTGTTGGCCAGTGTATTGGAGGACTGCTTTACGCGCTCTTTTCGGGGCAGCCTCTAGTTGTGCTCCTAACTACGGCTCCTTTAGCGCTCTACATTAACGGTAAGTTTATTAAACATGTACATCGGGGGATTGGCATGATGGTGATTGGTGGAGTGGGACTTTGTGCAAGAACCTTGCAGTCTTGTTAGAGCTTTAGCTGAGTTTTGTTTAATAAATCAGTACTAAAGGGTCGCTTCTGGCCCTAAGGGAGAGGGGAGGAATTCGATTTAAGTTTAGTTGGTTGATTTCTAAAGGCTTTCATCTTGCATAGAGAAAATGTTTTGTGAGAATAAGCATTTCTTCTGTTTCAAGGAGGAAATTTTCTATCTGACAGTTTTCTCTTGTTTGAGAACATTCTCTTGTTTCTCTTGCATTGAGAAGAGCCCGAGACAAAGATTTTGTTGACTTGATTTTCTTAATTGAAGTTTTAAGCTTTCCAGTTACAGCTGCAAGTTGATATCACTGAGCCAGATGTGTTAAATTCTCTATCGGAACAATAAGATGACCTATGCGTAGTTTGATATGTTTAATACAAGAGGATTTGTACACAGTACAGTGACTAAATAAACGGTGCAAAAACGTGTGTGAGATCCCTTGCCGAACAACATCCCAAAATATCAGCGAGAGCAAATTCCAAGGGCTGATTCTGTGGCTTTGATTCTTGGGAGAGATGCTTTTAGCTGTGTTTCCCAAGCGCTTCGCTGTTTCTAGTGGAGAAAAGGAGAGGGAGTGGAACAACTTGGGTTGGCCCAGTGTTCATGTGGGAGTGTAGAAGCAGGGGTTTAATTCTATCTGCCATAAGCATGTTACGGTAAAGTTCTGAAATTGATTCTTTCTGCCATCAAGCAGATGGGAATCACAGGGTGGTAATGACAAAAGCTTGATCTGACATGCAAATGCTTCATCTTTGCAGTCATCCGAGGAATCTGTGATGACTACAACTTGGATTTCAGTGCTTTCTATGCCTGGATTGGACTGTGGAACAGCTTTTTCCTTGTGATGTACTCCCTCTTTAATTTTAGTCTTCTGATGAAGCTCTTTAAAAGGTAGCTATTTTTCAAGAAGTCATCTTTTGATCAGATTATGCAGCAAATGGAAAAATTATACATTCCACAAGGTCCTTAATTACAAACTTGTCACAAAATATACTTTGTGAGATGAGGCTAGCATCATTTCAGCTTATTGTTTGAGCTTGAAAGATGCTTTGAAAGATTCACTGGGGTTTGTTTCCTGTTTTGCAACCTAACTAAAACTCTTATATTTTCATGTAAATGCATGAGTATGCTGATTTTCCTTTGAATGGAATTGAATGCCGACTCTAATGGTTGTACTAATTCCTGGGATTTTTCCACAGGTCAACAGAAGAAATAATTGCACTTTTTATATCCATCACATTTGTGCTTGATGCCTTCAAAGGCATTATTAAAGGTAAGCGGTGAATGACATTTTTCAGTGTGGATCTCTACTTTGCTTCCTTGTCAAAGGGAAATACAGGGCTGCAAATATGCATGATGTTTATTTGTTCCATCTTTGCTCAGGGTTTTCAGGGGGAAAAAAAAAATATCACTGAGAGATTGAAGCAGCCCTTTATCCAGGTAAAGCTGCTGACATGCAGAGTTTCAGCTCAAATTTCAGTTGGCTGAGGTAAAGTTAGTGGCTTCCCTTTACCAAATGAAGAAACCACATAACGTTGCTGTGAAGGTCCTTCTCCTGATACCAGTCTGCTTGATCTTGACACAAAAAATATACAGTTGACATGCAGTGCATCTAGGCCTCTTTCCTTGCACCATGATTAAAACTATATGGAGGGGAATTGAAAGATGGGTTGAGATTTCCGATTCACACATGAGCTCCAAGACCCTTCTGTGACAGCAGCGTAGCTGCAGTACCTTCCAGCTGCTCCTAAAGCTATTCTGCCCCTTCTGGCCACTCGGCCCATGTTTCTGGGTTAAGTTCTAGGTGAGTATCCATGAGCAGCCTTGGGATTTAAGAAATTTTTCTGGCACCTCTCTTCCCTCCCGGTCAAGATTGACAGGAGGTGTTTGTGGAGGTGAAAGATTTTAACAGAAATGCCCTGTCAATGGCAACCTGTCCATCCCAGTGAGAAGTTGGCCCTACATTCCTTGGCTTTTACGAACTGTTGTCCAACAGCCTCACATTTGGGCTATCCTTTGAAATTCTTCAGGGCATACCCAAGACCCCTAAGCACATCCCTTGTTTTCAAGATTTTCAGGCTTGCCTCATGAGGAAACATGGGAAAGACATGGATCTGTTAGAATGAGTCCAGAGAAGGCCATGAAGTTTGTAAGAGGGCTGGAGCACCACCCATATGAGGACAGCCAGAGTTGGGGTTCGTCAGGCTAGAGAAGAGAAGGCTCCATGGGGACATTATAGCAGCCTTCCAGTACTTGGAGGGGACCTGCAGGAAGCTGGGGAGGGGCTCTTTATCAAGGAATGCAGAGATATGACAAGGGGGAATGAGTTTTAGCTTGAAGATGGGAGGTTGTGATGAAATCGTAGGAAGAACTACTTTCCTAGGGGGGTGGTGCGTCACTGGCACAGGTTGCCCAGAGAAGTGGCGGCTGCCCCATCCCTGGAGGGATTCAAGGCCAGGTTGAATGAGGCTTTGAGCAACCTGATTGAGTGGAAAGTGTTTCTGTATGTGGCAGGAGAGGTAGAAATTGAAGGGCTTTAATGTTACTTCTAACTCCCAAACCATTCTATGATTATGGTATCTTGCTTGCAAGGAGAACACTTTCAAAGGGTAGGTTTGACACTGTGCATCAGTTGGTAGTGAGCTACTTCCTCACTTCTTTGGGAATCCTTAATCCAGCTTCTTGGGATATGCTTTCAGGAGTTGTTTTTCTGTGCAACATACCTTTGTCTTTCAAATATCCTGCTTAAACAACACTTAGTGAAGGAGCTGTACTGGGATGCTTTGCTGTCTCCTTGCTTGTTGTAGCTTTGCTTTAATGTGTGCTGTTAGTGCCCTGTTCTGGAGGCATGAGATGGTCTCCTTGTGGCACTAAGGTGTTCCTCAACAGAATAGCCAACTGCTCTGTAAGAATTAGCAAATGCAAATGTTCACAGTTCCTCTGTAGAAGACGGCTGATTTCCCATAGCAGAGGAATAGGGTGCAGAATAAAGTACAGAAGGCATCTATTGATCTGCCAGGCTTTAAGAAATATGCAACTAATACCTCAGAAGTATTGAAATGAGGACAGGAGAAGATCCTGGAAATTAATTAGTATAATTAGTGACTCAGTGTAATTCTCCTTTCTCCTTGGGAAGGGCTAAGTTTGTAGGAACAATGGTAATAAATTCAAGTCAATGCTCCAATTATTTGCCAGCTCATGTTGGCTTGAGCTGTGTCTGGGAGCATTCAATGCACCAGCAGAAGGGGCTCCAGGTCCAGCCGCATTCCCAAATGCAGAAATGCACCGATGCTGGTGGACACAGACATTGTCCTCAGAATCAAAGAATATTTTGAGTTGGAAAGGACCTTAAAGATCATCCACAGCAAGAGCTTTGGAATTCCAGGTTTCTCAAAGCCCCATCCAACCTGGCCTTGAGGATGGGGCAGCCACAACTTCTCTGGGCAACCTGCTCCAGTGTCTCACCACCCTCACAGGAAAAATGTCTTCCTAACATCTCATCCAAATCTTCCCTCTTTCAGCTTAAAGCTGGTCCCTCTCATTCCATCACTAGGTTGAACCCTCTCAGCGCTCACGTTTAAACACATGACACCAGTGCAGCTCGTGGCCATGTGCCTGTCTTTCTTCTTCCACTCCAGTTTTGTAGCTGGAGGTGAAGGTCGCTGCTGCCATCTCTCCTTCCCACTCAAAGCTTGTGTAGGAAGAGAAAGCTGGTACCTTGCTGTCTGATGTATCCTGGTAACAGCTACCCAGGGACTTTGGGGTGTCCTGAGAGCCAGGGGAGATGCTGCTCTTGCTAAGAGGCATTTCTCTCATTCTGTTCATAGCTTTGATCTCTATTTTTGCAAAATACACGTGGATGTGCAGGAAAGAAGGGGGGCGGGCAGGGATGCGATACTGTACAGAGGAATTGAGCCGTATGCGTTCATGCTATCCTGGTGACGCTTTGTTTTCACCGTGTGGCCCAGTCATCAAAGCTGTTTGTTTGATCTTGACATCTGCACTCTGCAGGAAACAGCAGTGAAGCAGCTGAAGCAAACAAAGCGAGTTAATGTTGTTGGAGGGAACTTGAGTGTGCACTAGGTTTGAGGATGGCTCCGTTTCAGTGAGGGCAACACCTGCGTTGCTTCTCGCTCTCTGAATGTGGGTAACAAGATTCTGTTATAAAAACAGACCGTAAATCTGCAGGAATCAACTGCTCTTCAGCAAGAGAAAAGCAGTGAAGCTGGGGAAGGGCATGGAGGACAAGGCTTACAAGGAGCAGCTGAGGGAACTGGGGTTGTTTTAGCCTGGAGAACAGGAGGCTGAGGGGAAACCTCATCGCTCGCTGCAGCTCCCTGAAAGTAGGTTGTAGCGAGGTGGGTGTTGGTCTCTTCTCCCAAGTGACAGGTAATAGGATGAGAGGAAATAGCCTCACGCTGGGCCAGGAGAGATTCGAATTGGGCATTAGGAAAAACTTCTTCATCAAAAGGGTTCTCAGGCCTTGGCAGAGGCTGCCAAGTCCTGGCGGAGTCCCCATCCCTGGAGGCATTTAAAAGATGGGTAGATGAAGTGCTTAGGGTGGGTATTTAAAAGATGGATAGTTAAAGTAATTTAGTAGTGGACATGTGCAGTTAAGCTTGATGATCTCAAAGGTCTTTTCCAACCAAAAGATTCTATGATTGGAAGTCTGTGGTGTAAGGTGAAGGCCTCTGCTAGCCTTGTTAGCAAGCTCTCATTGCTTCACTGAAATACAGCAGTAAAGTCGAAGCTTTTTCCCTTGTATCCAGGATAGAGTGGAGCAATCCTGCCTGGTTTTGAGATGGATGCAAATCAAATTGCTGCATGAGAGGTAGTGTGCAGAGATGTTATGAGGCTGAATACTAGCACCAAGGATGCGTTCAGCCCTAAATGTTTATTGCAATGTAGCCAAGCATGAGAAATAGAGAAAATTCACAAAACCTCCTAAAGACTAACTTGTTTTTTTATTTGTTTGAGTCTAAATCTAAATATAGACACGTGCAACTGCATTCAGCATAGCTGCCAAAATTGTATGTGCTGTTGTTTTATCGTATGCTCAGTAATTATGCGTGTTTCTAGGAGTTAGTAACTCTTGGGGTCAGCTGAGATGGGGAACAAGCTTTTAGCCCTGGCCAGCTGCTGATCCCAAGGAAATACCTCCAGAAGTGGTTTTGTTATGACAAAAGTCTTCTCTGATGTTCGGAGCTAGAAGCTGCAAATCCTCCATCAACCTGTTCCGTGCTGGTGCGTGGGTCACGGCAGTGTTCTGTGCCTCAGTTTACCTACCCTCAAAGCAGGTGTGGGTGGCCTGCCTGGGCTGGACACAGGTGTGAGGACGGAGAGAGGAAATAACAGCAGAGCCACTTTCATGGTACACGATGCAGGATTACGCAGACCTAGTGGAGGTTGTAGTGAGGTTGAAAGCATGATTAAGGCTCCCTTAGCGAGGAGCAAAGTGCAATGACCTCCTCATTTCTAGCTGCTGCTGAAAGCAAATGGAAAGGTTAAATCTTCAACTGTAAACCTTCTATAATCGTTACATTTATATACAGAAGTATTGATGTGAAATAACCATCTCTTGTGACCTCCATGCCCTACTGTCCCCGTCAATTTATTAGTTGCTCAGGCTCCTTTGAAAGCATAAAGGTGGTGGAAGAAGGGTTATTACTACTGTTAAAGTGGCAGTGTAGCTAAAACTGGGGCTTTTTACATTGTGTGAGCTCGAAACCAGCTTATTATTAGGCAATCTGTGCTTCAGCCAAATTCAAGGTGGATTGCATGCTGAGAGGAGGCGATTCTCCCTTTCTATTCCTGTGAGACCTCACCTGGAGTTGGGCTCAGTTCTGGAGTCTTCGGCACAAGAAGACAAGGATTTGTTAGAGTGAGTCCAGAGGAAGCCACAAAGATCATCAGAGGGCTGGAGCACCTGCTGTATGAGGGCACGCTGAGAGAGTTGGGGTTCGTCAGCATAGAGAAGAGGAGGCTCTGGGGACACCTTATAGCAGCCTTGCAGTACTCAAAGGGGATCTTCAGGAAAGCTGGGGAGGGGCTCTTGATCAAGGAGTGCAGAGATATGATGGTGAATGGGTTTAAACTGAAAGAGGGGAGATCGAGATGAGAGATTAGGAAGAAACGTTTTCCTGTGAGGGCGGTGAGGCCCTGGCCCAGGTTGCCTGGAGAAGTCACGGATGCCCCATCCCTGGAGAGATGTTGAAGGGTAGGCTGCATGGAGCTTTGAGCAGCCTGATGCAGTGGAGGGGCTGGAACTGGTTGAGCTTCAATGTCGTCTTCTAACCCAAACCACTCTATGAAATACTAGTTGTGCTTTATTTCGTTTTGCCCATTTCCCCTGTAGCTGCGGCAGATGGAAAAGCTGAGGTGCTTGAGGTTTTCAGAAACCTGATTATTATTTAGAGGTAGGGGAAAATCTTATGAGGAGCGTTATAGCCTAAGCTTCAGATTGTTCTAGGTTTGCTTGAAGAGGATAGTTTTGCCCTAAGCTTTTCAGTTTCCTATGCAAAGTTTGAAGGGGTATTTTGACTAAAACAAAGAAAAGCAGAGGGACTGCAAAGCTCTGACAGACAGGGTGGTCTCCATCCACCTGTCTCTCCCCATTGCTATGGGAGGGAACAAATGCTGCTTGCTGCTCTCTGATCGCATGACATGGGAGTACGAAGGCTACAAAATCCAACTTCCACCTTCTGTTTGTTCTTGCTCCTTGTGGCACTTGAGGCTCTTGTTCCCGAAAGAGGTGAAATTGTCCCAATACCACATTTATATGCTTAAACCCAGCTAATGCCATGGAAATTGAAGCACAGCTGTGTAAATGCTCAAGAGCAAGAGTGTATTTACAACAGTTAATTACTTATATAAACGCCTCTGAGCTAAGCTAACACATTTATGGACAGTTCCAGGGGCATTACTGGGTGTTCCACTTCCTCAGGTTTACATCGGGTACTCTCAAACTCTATTTCAATATGCAGTGTGAATTTAAATGTTCTGCCAGGTTTTGCATGTCATCGCCAGTTATCTTTAAAATCTGGACCAGCCTTGGAGGAAAAGTAATTACTGTACATTTTGTAGTCCACTTAAGGATCTTAGCAGCACAGTTGCTCTTTATCTCAAGAAATACTGATGGAATTTATTAACCAGGCTGCTGAAAGAGGAGTCTTAATATGTATATATTAAAAAATGTTGGACTATATACATATATTTATTATATAGATATTTATATATATAAGTTTGGACAATGTATATATAATACATTTAAGAGCAGTGATTCCAGTGCTAGGAACAAAATCACTTAAACGATTAACATTGGAAGTCCTTACAGTTCAGACATGCTGCTCTAAATAAATTTGACTTTTTACATGTTAAAGTAAGAGGAAAAATAACTTCGTAAAGCTCTGGCTTTCTAAGCAAAGCAGCTCTCCTGGTTTCTTTTTCCTGGTTTGAGGAGTAGAGCTATAAGTCTGGTGAAGCATAAGGTTAATACTGCATGATCAAGCAAGAAAGAACCACTTTATTTTACTCTGATTGTCACAGACATGTCCTAATGCTTGCCTGTTGGTTGTTTGCACAGTTTTTAAGAAATATTACTACCATGGGCGCACAGGAGACAGTTACTTGGAAAAAGCACGAGCTGATGCTATTCCAAGCCTCGGCATCAATACCACCTTCTTGATGAATTCATCAGTGAGCAGATCCATGTCCCTAGAGAATCAAACAGGCACGCATGATGTGCATTATGGACGTGAAACTGCCGTCCTTAGTCTCATGTTGATGTTGGGTACCCTTTGGCTTGGTCATACGCTCTATCAGTTTAAGAAAAGGTGAGTTACTTCAGTCTTGGAGCTCAGACTACTGATTGTTTCATATTATCTGTGAGGTGTCGCTAATGGCTTAAATCATAATTTTGTAACCTTGAAAAATTAGGTGGAGCTCTTCCACTAGAGGCAGTGGAAGCCAAAGCCAGAGATGAACTTGGCTGGCCAACTGGAAAATGTTAGCAGCAGAACAAAATGTTTGGTTGCTGGATGATGTCCTTCCGTATTTGGTTTGGCGTCACAAGTGACTTTTTAGAGAGCTTTGGGGGGAAACCATCTATTTCATGTTGGAACTCCTTTAACTCTCCCCAAATAGGCATTGAACCATTTTGAGGGGGGCAAAAATTCCTGATGGGTCTGCAAGGTCTCCTGGGAATGTATGTTCAGTTTACCCTTGGGAATGAAATGCCCGGTTCTGATTTGCGTTTTAGTCCCGTGTCCTTTAAAACTCAATGTTTGAGTAAACAATTAAACTGAAGTGGGAACGAGACACAAATTCGTGCTTGGAGGACCTTTTTCTGACTTGCATCTCAGTTTCTTTATGGGTTTTGCTATGTATTCATCAACCTTTAAAAGCTATATATTTAAGAGTATTTAGGGCTGAGTTAGACTAATTCTTTACTCCAAATATCTCCTTAGAATTGCAAGATTGGACTGATTTTTCAGTTGTTAAATCATTGGTATTCTCTGGATTGAGGGATCGTTCCTACTGCACAGTGTTGATGAAAGTTTTTTGTCTTTAAATTGCAGCCCGTATTTGCATGCGAGAGTACGTGAAATTCTGTCTGACTGTGCCTTACCGATTTCAGTTCTGACTTTCTCTGTGGTGGGTTCCTATATCTTCAAGGAAATTGAAAGTAAGTTATATATATTTTTTTCTTTTTCTTCTATGGAATTCTGGGGGAAGCTGTTTAGGTTTTGTGAAAAAAGAATTTGATTTTAGGAAGATTTTGCTAAAAAATAACAAAGTTCTTCTGTGTAATTTCACAAATACTGTTTGTACCTCCTACCTCTCCAAGAGCTCATATTTCCTCAATATTAGATTTATTTTGTTCAAAGCCCTAATTGAACAAGGCTGAGTGAAGTTTTATTTCTAGATAAATTATTCCAATGTGTCTTTTCATTTCAGTGTAGTTTAGGTGTACTTCACAATAAAGAGGATCAACAATTTCTGGCAAAGAACAGAGTAATTAGCAGGCAGGAAGGGTTGTTGCCAGTCATACAGATGTAGAGTTGATGATCCCACTCTGTCCTCTTTGTCTCCAGTTAACGTTTTACTAATTTAGGTGAAATGGTGCAGAGCATCTGGGCAATTCGAAGTTGCACAAGGAAATCTAAAAATGAGACACCATTCATTGGCCAAATAGATCAGCTTTTCCATATCAGGAAGCGATAATGGGGACAGGAATTGCATTGTCCTCTGGTGACGTGAGTGGCTGATGTGAGGAAATGTATGGAAACAAATAAGAAATGGCTTTTTTGTGTGTGATGGCCATTCCATCCAGTTGGATTGTAAAATAATGTGTGGCTACGTGTGATTTATCTCTAGTCATGGATTTCTTCCAGTGACAGGAAAGTAGGGGCATTTTGTACAAAAAGCCGTGCACAGCTTGTTGGATGTGAGGAAGTTTTAAACCACCACCTCTTTCAGTTGATTAACTGAGCAGGAGGCATATACTGCTAGTTAGAAATTGAGTTTTCTTATCTATAAATGCCTCACATCTGTGGAAAACAGGTTTCCCTCTTTTGTTTAGCTCAAATAGATGTTATGCCTGACTAGAACTAGCAGTAATCTGTCAAATCAGGATGGCAGCCAAGTTCTGAGAGGATGGAGGTAAAAAATAAACTAAAACAGATAGATGAACCTGTCTTCTATGGTCTTCTGGCTACCACATGCCAGAGCATCACACCTGGTTGACTGTTCCCCATAGTTTATGGTGTGGGTAGAAGATTGCTTGAGTCCTTGTGAACGGCTGGACAAGGAGGTGCCTTGTAACATCATTCCTCTCTTCTTTCTAGTGTCAAAATTTAACTACAACCCATCTGAGAGCTTGTTTGTGCTGGCCCCAGTCCAGTCCCTCTCCATTGGGTCAGTGATGAGTGCCATGGGGCTGGGATTCCTCCTATCAATGCTTTTCTTCATAGAGCAGAACATCGTAGCATCGCTCACAAACGCCCCGGAGAACAGGTAATAGTTCTGGTACTGATCTTCCTCTGTGGAGGGTTGTCCTTGAGTCTCTTCCAGCACCGTTTGTCCAAAGCTTGTCTGAATATCAGTAAAGGTATTCGAGTTGTGTTCTTCAGAACTTCTGTTTTCATAGAACTACTGTCGTCGGGGCAATCCCCATTTTCAGTACACAAAGAGGGATGATGCGATTGAGGGACCATTCATAAAAGCTTGTGGTGATAGGACAAGGTGGAATGGGTATAAGGTAGAGAAAGGCAGATTTAAAGTAGACATTAGGAAGAATTTCTTCACCATGAGAGTAGTGAGGGACTGGAACGGGTTGCCCAGGGAAGTTGTGGCTGCCCCATCCCTGGAGGTGTTCAAGGCCAGGTAGGATGGGGCCTTGAGCAGCCTTATCTACAGGAATGTCCCTGCCCATGGCAGGGGGGTTGAAACTGGGTGATCTTTAGGGTCCCTTCCAACCCTATTTTATGTGAAAGTAACTCTACTGCTCAACTCTTCACTATCCTCAAAACCCTAGTATTGTGGCAATGAGTGAAAAATTCCAGGTATCAATGAGCTCCTCGCTTTAGCCTGTTTCTTCTTTACCCACATGTGGATGTTACATGTGGTTTGAGGTCTGTCCACGTACCTCCAGGTATTTAGGGAGTGCATTACATATTGACTCTTGCAGTACAGAGAATGTTTAGAAAGTAAAAAGTCAATGACCTACCTAAACGTTATAACGTGGTGTGCTCCAATTGAGCATCAGAAAAGAAGTGTTAGGAGCTGTTAGTCTCCAGTTAAAAAGGTGGAAGCGAAGTAGAACAGTGTGTCTAATAGGTCTGATTTATGTGCAAATTTAAGTCGAGATGCTGCACTATTAAAATATTCCCTCTGATGTTTTTGTGCCAACTGCAATCAGATATGACATCGACAGTGAATCCATATGAATTTTTTTTCAAGGGAAACTACCGTGTCTCAAAGGATTTTTGCTCATGTAATGCGTGGGAGGGTTCTCTCCTTGCATAACATACATTAGCATTTTCCATGGTGTAGCTGGAGTGACACTGAATTAGGGGGAGAAGAATAGCTCAAATTCAGTTATACTAATTTGGTTTCCTTTGACCACTTAACGTTTTCCTCTTATCTTTATTATATCCCTTTAAGTAAAGCATTGCATAAGCCTAATGTAAGTGGGTCATCTTTTCCCTAATATTAATTTCTTCTAAACTTTTGATGTTTTCCACTAAAGTGTCTTTAAGGAGCGTAAAATATTCTTTGGAGTTCTCCGTAGTGTTTTTCTTAATGGAGTGTTACAGGGCTGAGCTTACCTTGATCAGGTATACGAACATGGGTTTTTGAGGACAAGAAAACTGGGACTTGTCACCTTCTGTTTGTGGTACCATCACCGGATAAAATTACCTTCATCTATACCAGCTAAATGGGGAATGTGCTGTTAGGTATCTTTACCAAATGTTTTGATTTCCTCTTGCAGGGAAAAAAAACAGGGAAAAGATGATGCATCAGCATACACTTATGTGTTTTGCTTGCTTTCATTTTTTTCTCTCAGCGTGTGGGACAGTCCCAGGAATACTGGCCTGGTCGAGCAGTGTGAAGTTAACCTAGGATCTAGATCCTTGTATGTGTGTTGAGCTGGACAGTCTCAGTGGAGCTCAGCCACTTCTCAAAACAGACGTTGTACCCCAAACAGTGTCCCAGGGAGACTAAAATGATGCCACTGATGATCGCAGAATAATAGAATGGTTTTGGTTGGGAGGGATTGTAAAGATCATCTAGTTCCAAGCTCCCTGCCATGGGCAGGGACACCTTCTACTAGGTCGGGTTGCTCAGTGCTAGGTGTCTGGCCTTTGTACATAGAAAGCTCTCTGAAAAGGGCAGACAGGACAATCAGGTGATAGCCCTGGGGATGCTGGAGATGCCTTTGCACTGAGAAAGCAGCATGTGAACAGGGGCTGTGCTTTCTAAGCGTGAGTCAACACAGGAAACGTGTTCACAATCCCACCCTTCCTGCCAGCACCTTCCAGCTTCAGAGGCATTGCAATGTAGACATCTACCTGACCTAGTCACCCTCGGTCAGTGGAGGTGAGTACGTCCAGTGAAACAAGTCTTTTTGTTCCAAAAACAAACCCTCCCCGAGATTTTTTCCTGCCTAGAGAATGGCATCTGCTGCTCTTCAAGACAGTCATTAGGCATAGGTCTTCACATGCTGTGTTGTATCTCCTAGCTTGATGTCCTAGAGTATCCCAGATGGCACCAACTCTCCGCAAAGCTATGGAGCAGAGCTTGCTTGGGTGGCATTAAAACACCTAAATGTGCTCCCTTTCCAGCTGATGGGTCCTGAAGAGCAATTCAACTGATCACTTGTCACGTGCTCTGATGCCTAAGCAGAAAAATAGCGTTGTTAGATATCGGAGTGCAAGAGCCGAGTCTATCCCCAGCTTTTTCTAAACATTACGTACTTATAAACTTACTTATAGTATGGAGGTGCTCAAGACCAAGTTGAATGAGGCTTTCAGCAACCTCATGAGTGGAAAGTGTCCCTCTCCATGGCAGGGGGGTTGGAAGTACATGAACTTTAAGGTCCTTCCAACCCAAATCATTCTATGATTCTATCTGAGCAGCTGGTACCAGATGGGTAGGGGGAATGGGGCAGACCTTAAAATAAAAACAAGGTTAAACTAGATCAGAGTTCAATGTTAGCAGCTGTTCTCTGTGTAGTCCTTGCAAGGTGAACATGGTCATCTTCCTTGGTTAGAGTTGCCAGTTTCCTCCAGCCCTAACAACAAAAAGGTGAGGGCTACCCTGCATTAACCAAAGTCATGAGCATATGTCCTTGTTTAACTGCTCAGGAGGAGCTGAAGCTTAATAAATTCATGTC
Source organism: Clamator glandarius (assembly GCA_033459285.1). Classification (NCBI taxonomy): domain Eukaryota; kingdom Metazoa; phylum Chordata; class Aves; order Cuculiformes; family Cuculidae; genus Clamator; species Clamator glandarius. Next base: position 2,425,949 of record JAUNZM010000338.1, on the reverse strand, counting down.
CCACATTCTTATCATGCAGCAGCAATTACATAATTAGGGGATTTCTGCAGCATACCGAGCACGTGTTCTGCTCATGGGGAAGGAGAGAAATCAGGGTTAAAAACAAGATAGGCAGAAAATGTCAGCAGCCTGTGCCCAGGTTTCTAACCACTGCCCACGTGGACTCCCCTGGCAGATGTACACATGTGTATTTTGAGTGGACTCTGCAATAAATGTAGTGGTAAAACACTGATGAAGTTTTCATAGGCTGTTATTTTAGTGGATTGCCTTTCTGCTCAGCATTATCTTTCCAGGAGATGACCGCTTTTGGAGCAAGCTATCAACTTTCATTGCCTTTCATGTTCACCTAGCACAGACCGTAAAGCAGAGAGGAGCGTGAGATCACTCTATGCACTGAAGTGTGTTTTAATGTTTAGCCTTCAAGCTGAGGGTTCAGCAAGAGCAGTCTGAGTTTGCACTGACTGTAACTGCTGTCAAAAAAACTCTTTTCAGGTTGGTGAAAGGAACAGCTTATCACTGGGACCTCCTGCTGGTTGCGCTGATTAACACGGGACTGTCAGTCTTTGGCCTCCCGTGGATCCATGCTGCCTTCCCTCACTCTCCAATGCACGTCCGTGCCCTGGCCTATGTGGAGGAGAGGGTTGAAAATGGACATATCTATGAGACGTAAGTAGGAACCGTAGAGCTGCCTCACATCTCTTTGGTTTCATTTGTGGTTTCTTCATCCTTTGGGGACAGTGGGTTATGTGGTTGGGGAGTTGGCTGTCATCTCTAACACCTGCAAGATATGAAGGTGGAGGGGAGATGCACTAAATGAAGCCAAATCATCCAGCATAGTCTGTGATCCCACTTCATGGAATCATAGAATCACCAGGTTGGAAAAGACCCACTGGATCATCGAGTCCAACCATTCCTATCAATCACTAAGCCATGTCCCTCAGCATCTCATCCACTCATCCCTTAAACCCCTCCAGGGAAGGTGACTCAACCACCTCCCTGGGCAGCCTGTTCCAGTGCCCAGTGAACCCTTCTGTGAAAAATTTTTTCCTAGTGTCCAGCCTAAACCTCCCCTGGCAGAGCTTGAGGCCATTCCCTCTCGTCCTGTCCCTTGTCACTTGGGAGAAGAGCCCAGCTCCCTCCTCTCCACAACCTCCATTCAGGTAGTTATAGAGAGCAATGAGGTCTCCCCTCAGCCTCCTCTTCTCCAGGCTGAACACCCCCAGCTCTCTCAGCCGCTCCTCATAAGGCCTGTTCTCCAGCCCCTTCACCACTTTCGCTGCTTTTCTCTGGACTCGCTCCAGAGCCTCAACATCCTTCTTGTGGTGAGGGTCCCAGAACAGAACACAGGATTCGAGATGCGGTCTCACCAGTGCCGAGTCCAGAGGGAGAAGAACCTCCCTGGACCTGCTGGCCACGCCGTTTCTGATCCAAGCCAAGATGCCATTGGCCTTCTTGGCCACCTGGGGCACTGCTTCATCACCCTTCATCAAAGCACTTGTTTCAGAATAGCCACAAATCTGAGCTCTCATCAGTGGTTGGCAGCAGCCTGCAGATCCCACCCACTCTGATGTGAATTGTCCTGTGGAAGAGTCAGCTGGGACCTTTTATAGATCTATTGTTGTGGAAAGCTGAGGAGATGTTTGGCCAGATCTTTCCAGATGTCCTCACCAGAAAAAATCCAGTCTGATTCATTGCTTGAAACCTGTCTGGTGGTTATTACAGGGCATAAGAAAAATGCAGCATTCTTTCAGAGCTCCTATAGCATCCTCTGCCACATTTTGAGAAGGCAAAATGCTCTTTAAAATCCCTTGGGTTTAGACAAAACAACTGTGAAGCCATGCCTGGGTCATGGCTTTCTGTTTAACACCAGATTTTTTTGGTGTTCCGAGTTGTCAAAAACACTTTTCTCAGAGATCTGTTTAAAAAAAAAAAAAGAAATTAAAAACCTAATTTCTCATGAAACCTTCTCTAGAATAGAGATTATCTGGTCTGTTTGATCTCAGTATGTTACAGCTGAGTGCTTTTACCTCAGAAGTGGTAATTTCCACTCACATGCCATTAGTTTTAATTATCCTGTCTAGGTTTCCATTTCCAGAGGTGCCACTTATCAAAAGTCTCAAAAGTGAGATCATTTGCTTTTGGGGACGGAGTGGGTCCGTCTTGGTTTCAGTCTCACCTTCATGCTGTTCTTGGTGCCAGCTGGCCCAGCCCAACGTGGCAGGGCTGTTTTGGGATTTGGTGATGAACAGATTTCACCTTCCACACCTCGATATTGTTGAGTCCTGCTGCTCCCTGCAATACTTTTACGGACCTTTCCTTGGAGAGGAGTCCCTTGGGCTTGTATTCCCATTAGTACATGTTGGTATTGGTTGTTTTCAGTGCTATATCTTTCTTGACTAACTGCCTAACTCTACCTCAGAATCATTAGGTTGTTTGAGATCAGCTTTGAGATCATCAGTTCCAACCGTAGCTGTCCACTACTAAACCGCGTCCCCAAACACCTCCAGGGATGGGGACTCAACCACCTCCCTGGGCAGCCTCTGCCAGTGCTTGAGAACCCTTTCTGTGAAGATATTTTTCCTAATGCCCAATCTAAACTTCCCCTGATGCAGCTTGAGGCCATTCCCTCTTGTCCTATCCCTTGGGAGAAGAGACCAACCTCTACAACTCCTTTTTAGGTAGCTGTAGAGAGCGATGAGGGGTCTCCCTTCTTCTCCAGGCTAAAAAAGCCTCGAAAGAAGCACCTTTGTAATTTGATTTCTGTGGGATTTATAGAATCACAGAATCATTACGGTTGGAAAAGACCTCTAAGATCATCCAGTGCAGCTGTTAGCCCAACGCCACCGTGCCTACTAAATCATGTCACGAAGTGCTATGACTACATGGTTTTTGAGCACCTCCAGGGAAGGAGGCTCCACCACTTCCCTGGGCAGCCTCTTCCAGTGCCCCGCTCTCTCTGTGCGTGTTCCCTCATGATACTGCTTTTCCCCATCTGGAGGCAAATCAGGATGTAAATGTGTACTGTGAACTGGATATTGGGAGTGAAGAAGGGAATGAGGATTTCCTGTTTACTTGAACTCCCTATGGAACTGAAGTTTTTCCTCCCTGCAAAGCATTGAGCTATAAACAAGAGGCTCAGAGCAATGTTGTCATTTTTTTTTCCTTATTATCCAGTTCTGCTGAAAAAGAAACATACTGAAGCTCAATTAGAAAATCAGGAGTTCTTTCAGTGCTGGGTCCCTTGGCAGGCTCCTTTTCTGCACTCGAATCAAAGCTCTCACTGAGGGTGATGATATAAACAAGAATAAAGTTCTGCTGCAACGAAAGCAGAATTTTCTTCTCCCCTGTAGAGTAACCACTTGAGTTTCATGTGGCAATCTGCAAATAGGCTCTCGTTACTCATATGGAGGAGGCTGGGAATGGCTAATCCTGGGCTAGCTGTATTTAAAGGATTCTGGGGAAACGAGCCTGGATTATGCTCTTTAATCCCATTAAATTACTTTATTGCAGCACAGGCTTTCTGGAGCTGTTTCCTCAAGGGCCAAATGAGTTTCTGAACACGTGAAAATCGCAGGGTTTCTCCTAGTGACTTAAAGTGACTGTTTTGATGTCCTTACCATAGAAATAAGGAAGGTGTTGGAATTGGCATAAGTTTGGTGAATTATGAGCAATTTTAAAAATGGAGTTTTAGTTACACCAGAGGAGGTTTAGATTGGATATTAGGAAAAACGTCTTTACTGAAAGAGTGGTGAAGCTTTGGAACAGCTCACAGTAGACATTTACGTCCTGATTTGCTGAGGAAGAGTAGTATTGTGAGGGAACACGGCTTGGTGAGAGCAGGGCATTGGAAGTGGCTGCTAGGGAAGTGGTGGAGTCTCCTTCCCTGGAGGTGTTCAAAACACATTCAGCCCTGGCACTTCATCACGTGTTTCAGTAGGCATGGTGGAGTTGGGCTGATGGTTGGACTGTGTGAGCTTAGAGATCCTTTCCAGCCTTAATGATTCTGTGTTTTCTATATTCTGACAAGAAATTCCAGACTGCTTGAGTAAGCGACAGTAACAGGAGCTGGCAGCAGTAGTTGCAGTACATCTTGTATGTGATCAGACACTCTCCAGTGCTGCAATTGCTGCATCCCCGAGAGACAACAGGCAGAAAATTTCATGAGCTTCAAAAATCCATTACCAAAGGAAAGCTTCTCTGAGCTGTTCTTGTACTTCAGACTGATTGTACTTGCATCTCATTGCAATGTGGTGGCTTCGTACCTGATTTTGATACTCAGCTTTTTGGTTTGCAAGACTTTTTATTTGCAAAAAAAACTTTCTGGACTTGTACGTACTTGGACTACCACTTGCAGGTCAAGAGCACCCCCAGCAGTGGGTTTTGGTATAACATAAATGCTTCTTCTGTGCCTTAACCCAATGATGAAGCCATGGATCTCGTGCTGTACCTGGATGAGGCTAAGACACTTAATGCATCCTTTCACTCCTGCTTTACTGGGACGCTGGAGAGGCTCATAGTGGTTCTGGTAGCTCTGAAGTAGTCTGATACAGAATGGTCAGACTAGCAAATTATTCTGAATTGGCATTTGCACTTGCAGTTTAAGCTGCTTGGCTCTGTCAATTCCAAAACTTCTGTTCTCTGGAGGCAATAGAGAGAGTGCTGAGCTATATCCACCTGGGTAATGTCCCAGTTCTTCCAGAGACAAGAACAGCTGGCAGACAAGAGTGAAGTGCTTTACGCTCTCTTGGCTTCCATAGGCATTGGTGGGGACCTCTTGACGTGGGAGACTTGCAAGAGGATCTGAACAAAATCTGTTTGGAAGGAGGAAAGCTGTAGTTTCTGCTGTTCAAACCTAGGCAGCGGAGAAGTTAGTTAGAGGTTAACACCTTATGTCTCTTCTGTGCATCCTCCTTTGGTAATCCTGCATAACGTGTATAACCTGCCACGTTATTCACCAAGAAATTCAACTGTTGTCCTCAGGACTTTGTGTATTGTTTGATATTTGTTGTTCCTTCGCTTTCTTGGCTGCTCGTGTCTATTGTGCCACATTATCCAAATCCTAGGGCAAGCCTCAGGCTGTTATTCTTTCCCTCCCTCTTTGTAGAAGGGTCCTCCATCCCCAGAGCTTCACTGTGCTCTCGAATGTATAAACAGATTTGCAGTTCAACCTGATCTTACTTAGAACTAAGAGTCTCAACTTATTGAACAAATTCACTGCAAAGCCATCTTCTTCAGGACAGAAGGGATTACAAAGTCCCAGCAGTGCCGATGTAAAAGAGGAAAATGTGTTTTGATAGATTTTGTGGCTGGCTCTTGTGCTAATCCTTGAAGTATTTTGTGTACAGCATTAATTCCGAATATGAGGTCTTGTATCCAGGGAATGAGGCCATCAAATGACACCAAAACAGCCTGTAGGCAAGAATTTCACCTGATAACAGGGGGGTTTACTCACTAGCTTATCCACTGAATTGGTGTATTTATCTTCTCCAAAAAAAAACTACATTAAGAATCCCCATTTTCTCTTTTTATAAGCAGTCTTGGAAGGTGAAGTTTTCTTTCCTCCTATTGTTTAGGGTAATTTTTCTTTAAAGATACTCAAAACAGGTTTAGCTTAAGTGGAAAGAAGGCTTTGAACCCCCGATGAAGGCTTTGAACATCGCTGCATACTTTCTTGTCAGTATTTTCTTCTTCCCATTAAAAAAAAAAAAAAGAAAATCAATCTGTGGTCTGTCAGCTCTGGAAAATTTGCATCGATTAATTACATGTTTTGCATGGTAATAAGCAATTTGCAGCGCAACTGCTATTATCCACAGCAGAATTAAATTTCTAGCTCCCTGCGTAGTGCTCTCAACATTCCCCTCCGTGTAAACAAGGAGATCCTCATATACATCAAAAATGCTGGCTCATAGTCAAGGGAGTGCAGACTTTTTTTTTTTTTTTTACAAGAGGTTCATTAGTTCCCGTCGAAGTCAATGAGTTTTCCTTTGGAGAAAAGCCAATTGTATATGCATGGGGTAAATCGAGGAAAGGATTACTGCCCAGAAAGAGGATTCTTGCCTGGCATTTTTTTTTTTTTTTTTTCCAGTGTACTAAACAATTAGTTTAGAGGACGATTTAGTTCAGGATAGGATCTGTGGAGCTTTGCAGAAGGGGAATTTGGCGTTTTTCCAGCTGCTCTGTTTGTGGATTAAGTGCCTGGCCTGGATCCAGGAGAGCTCTGCTTTCTCAGTGTCAGCACGGGGCCAGAAGCACTGATCTCGGTGCCGTGGAGATGAGTTTCCCTTTCCTGAGCGGCACGTGTCCTGCCCTTATGCAGAGCGGCGAGCCCCAGCAATAAGCTTACATGGACACTGGAATATTATCCTTCTTACCTAATCCCCATTTTCTTACTTTCAGGATCGTGAGTGTGAAGGAGACCCGACTGACAAGTCTAGTGGCCAACTTTTTAGTTGGCCTCTCGCTCCTGCTCCTTCCTTTCCCTCTCCAGTGGATCCCAAAGCCAGTCCTCTACGGCCTCTTCCTCTACATCGCATTGACCTCTATTGATGGGAACCAGCTTTTTGAAAGGGTGGCTCTGCTGCTCAAGGAACAGGTACACAGACTGGGGTACCAGCACGGTGGAGAAGAGAAAGAAATGTTAGGAACAGCCTTGGTGGCAGGAGCTTATGTGGAAAGCTGCTGGTGTGGGGAATAGAGTTGATGTTCCCCAAACTTGATGTTCTCAAGAGGCTAATTTCCAGCTCCAGCTTTCACTTTGTGTAGCCCTTTCAGTTTTCTCTGCAAAGACGGAGTGAAACTTGGTCTGGTTTAGCCTGGCTGCCACTGAGATGTGAGCAAAAGAATAACACGGTGACAGACAACAAAACTGGCATGGTTGTTGTTGAGTTACGAAAAGGTGGTAGCTGAATTGTTCATGAAATTACACTGCAACATAATCATAGAATGGTTTGGGTTGGAAGGGATCTTAAAGATGATCCAGTTCCAAGCCCCCTGCTATGGGCAGGGGCACCTTTGACTACACTGGCATTTGAGCTTTCTTGTTCAGAGGGATGTCTTGGATACAGTCCTTCTCTCTTCAGTCTGCTTTGGTCTGGATTTCTGATCCCCAGAAGGCAAAAATGTGGACATGAATGGAGCCAGGGTAGCTGCTAGCAGGGAAGACATCCCTTAAGCTGTGCGGAAAAATACAATTCAAACAATGCCTTATTAAAAAAATGATTGCACAGACTGATGCTTCCCGAGCATAGAGTGTCTGTACGGTTCTGAAAATCCACTGTGATGTTTGTCAGCTGCAGAGTGCATGCATTTTAAAATTAGACAAAAATATGAAAGAACACTTTTATAATGTCAGTAAAGAGTGATATTTGATTTCCCCAACAAAACTTCAGAACAGGTAGCTTTTTACTGTACACTTTCTTTCTGACTTGTTTGAAATATCGTGAGGATTTAAAAATTAAAATGAAATTATTTGCTTTGTTGAAACCCTTCTGATGCCGGATGAAAACAAATCCGGAAGATCTGTTTTCAAGCCATCTCTGTTACAAGTGCTTCTTCGGTGTTAGCTTGCAGGTACCTGTGAGGGGTAATGTCTCCAGCTCGTTTTCCCTTATGTAACAAGGGTCAAGGGCTTAATAAGCCCAGCGGTTGGCTCTGCATCTCTGCTAATCTACCTTGATCTCTAATATTACATCCCAGAGGTTAAAACTGTGAAATCCGGGTAAAGATTCCATTTGTCGTGTCAATTTTTGAATAAGGATTGAGTAGTTAGTGATGTATGTGGAATATTACTTCTGGTTTTAATACAAGTTGCACATGGAATTTTCCAAGCTTCAGTTTGGAAATTAAGTAGTAGTGTCAAATATGGAGATCTCCCTTTTCTGGAAGCCTTTTAATGAGTCATGGCATAATCTGAAGTCTATTGAGGCTGTATCGGTGCCAGCAGACAGTCGCTCATACTCTTCATTGATGTATAGACAGTGAGTCAAAGCCTGTGCTCAGACATGAGGAAGCAACTGTCAAGAGAAGCCACGAGTGATATTTACTCTATTAATATCACTTTTCTTTCCCTTCTTCCTCAAAAATTAATAGTTTATATGAGTTGAGAGAATCGCTGCGGTCCGAGTACAGCCTCTTCCCACACCTCCCCAGTCTCATCTCCTGGTCTTCCCCTACCTGGGTTCAGCCAAGGAATGGTGCCACCAGAGGCAAGCATGGAGTCTGATCAGCAGAGGACAGAAGGCTATAAAAAGCTGGGTTTCTGGAGGAAAACCATCCAGCAGCAATACCCAAATGCATCTGCTTACCATCACCCTCCTGCATGCCCCCACAGGCACTACATGTATTGCTGGAAAGCCCTGATAATCCTGCTCAGGGGGGAATCTCATTACTGTACTTATCAAGATATTTCACTGTGCACCAGGTGCTCCTAAAGGCAATCTTAGCAGTGTAGTGTCTTTTCTTCTCCAGGTTTCCAGTGCCCAGTTATCTTCAGTGTTGATGCTGTGGGTAAAGGCACTTGATTTAACCCTACAAATTCTGTGTTCAGCTGTTGAACCTGTTAAGGGTTGGCATTGATGCTCTTTGTGTAAATTGATGACTTTCTTGTGTTTAAAAGGCTGTGCCATCTTCTACAGTCACAAGTCCAGGTCACTGCACGTCTAACGTGTGATTCTTCTCTTTCCAGACTGCTTATCCTCCGACACATTACATCCGCAGAGTGCCCCAGAGGAAGATCCACTATTTCACAGGCTTGCAGGTCCTGCAGCTCCTTATCCTCTGTGGTTTCGGCATGTCACCGTTGCCCTACATGAAGATGATCTTCCCACTCATCATGATAGGAATGATCCCAATCAGGTAAGAAGCTTGGCTGCCTTTTATTTTCCTTCCCATGCATTTTTTTTCCTTCAGGCTATGATTGCAGGAAGTCTTCAGTGGTCTAGAAGGGCATCTGGTACTTTCCTGAGTAGGCAGAATCTGAAACTGAGTGATGCTGAACTCTTCTTCACCAGCTGCTCAGGCTTGAGAAGGAATAGTGCTAAGAACCTGTGATTTCGCTGATGCTGGGTGTTGTGCAAAGGGGCTGTCAGATACTCTTCTTCCAGCTGGCAGAGAGAATTGTAGAATGGTTTGGGTTGGAAGGAAACTTAAACATCACCCGTTTCCAACCCCTCTGCCATGGGCTGGGACACCTCCCACTGGATGAAGTTGCTCCGAGCCTCATCCAACCTGGCTTTGAGCACCTCCAGGGATGGGGCAGCCATGCCTTCTCTAGGCAACCTGTGCCAGGACCTCACCACTCTCACAGGCAAAAAATGTGTTCCTAATCTAATCTTCTACATCTCCCCTTTTCCACTTAAAATCGTTTGTTCTCTTGTCCTGTCCCTGCACTCCCTGATAAAGAGCCTCTTTCCTGTGGCCCCTTTCAGTACTGGAAGTCTGCTATAAGGTCTCTCTGCAGCCTTCTCTTCCCTAGGCTGAACAAGTCCAATTCTCTCAAAGGAGAGAGGCAAATAAGTTTATTTTCCAGTGAGAATAAGTTTATTTTGCGAGATGCCTGCTCCTCCTGAGAAAGCTCTGCTCTGAGCCTTCTTCTAGGTATTTGATAGTATTTTTTAATTGATTTCCTAAGACCTGTGCTCAGAGCAGAGCTAGCAACTTTTCTTAAGAGAACCCTTATTTCTTATCCAGTGCTGTGGTGACCCCGGAGACCTCTCCCACTGCAGAATGCCATTGTCAATGATCAGTTAGATCAGACTGGCCACATTTAATCTTAAAACTGATCTTAAAAACTGAGAGGACCTGACAATATCTTGTAGTCTTGAACGAATCGTTGAGAGTTTTAACTAACTTCTCCCTTAATGTTCATTCATAGTGACTGTCCGTCATTCCTCACTTAAATCATTCATGCTCTCCATCCTTTGGATATAATGAGAAGCTGTAATAAGAACTTGGAAGGAACAGATCTGTTTCCAGTCTGCTTGATTATTTTTAGGCCAGCATGGCATCCAGCAATATCTTCTTGTCTTTAAGCTTGTAGTCTTGGAGATTTTCTGTCTGATCTCAAAGTTCAAGGCTACCAATGTGATAATCTGCCAAGGCAGCTATTCTGGTGTTTTCCTTGGGTGATTGATGGGTCTAGTTCTTGTTGAAATAAAAAAAAATGTCAAAACTACTATGATCCATCAATAGGATCAGGTTAGAGCTATTTGGGCTGGATTTTTCAAGATGAATGAAATCGGGTAATGCACTGGAATTATTGTTCCTGTGGTAAGAGTCTCTCAACCACCCTTCACATAGGCATCACTTTGGATGACTGGTTAAGTGGTTGGTAAATACTTCAACTGTGTGTGGTGCGTGCTCAGTGATTGACCTTGGTGGGAATTACAAATCTCTATGCAGAGCAGCTCAATACAGAAAAGAAAATGTGGGACACGCTTATCCAGTGTTCAAGTATTAGATGTAATGTAATAAGCTAAATGAGGGCAGAGAGTGTGCTGTGGCAAAGAACCCAATTTTATAGCAAAAGCTATATAATTTGGTGTTGAAAATACGTAAATAAGATACTATCATCTTGTATTAGCTCTGTTGCTAACTCATTTCTCATTCCAATGGCGCTTTTTCTAGTAGCTGTATAATCAGTCCTGCTGCTAAGGGGAACGTGATGCTACCTGGCATGATAAAGAAATTTGCTTTTGGCTTTCCTTTCTCCTATTTATTTTGCCTTCACGCACTTTCTGTGGGCTCCAGCTAAGAAGGCAGCACCATGATGCATGAGGTCAGGAATTAACAATGACTTTTTCACTCAGATTTGGCATTCTAAATAGATGAGACAGTAGAAGTGAAATATCCCTTCCTTTTCTTTAAGTGACGGGAGGAAGAGGAGATGAGAGATTAGCCAGGGGTCAAAGTCAAGAATCAAACCCAGATGAGTCATGGTTCATTGTCCTATCCAGAAAACCACCTATGTTACTTGTCTGTCTCCAAAGCCACATTTCCATCTGTCTGACTGCATTAGACGCATGATTTGTGTTGTCGGTGGTGAGGGACCATCTTTCTCCACTGGTGTAGCGTTAATCTGAAAGATAATGGATTCTTATTGCAGCGGATAACAGCCTGTTGGGAGAAAACGTGATCTCTTTGGGTATCCCTAGTTCCTGGCTTTGATTCAAAACTTGGTTTTGGTTGCACTCAAATCCCTGCTCTGAGGAGTACTGAGGTTAAAGTTGCTTGGCGAGGAAGAACTTTCTTTCCAGGTTCTCTGATGCTTATCTGTGCTCTGATAGCTCTTAAGCATTTCATTTCATGATGGGTCCTTTTAAGCGCATCCTGGCACTTCTCAGTAGGAAGTGCTCTTTGGGATCTCTTGCATAGCTATTGAAAGGCATTTCCAAGAATTAAACTGACTTTCTAGTGCTTTGTGCCTTATTTTAACAATTGGAGAATAGTTTCCTTCTTAAGCAATAAAGAACATCAAACTAAATATGCAGTAGGATTTAACGAGAGCAACTTCATAGCATGTTATTGCAGTGCCTTGCCTTTCTCACCCAAATATGTTAATTCACGAGCATGTTCCTGGAAACAAATGAAAAAATCAAGCCCCCAAAGTAAGGGAATCACTATCTCCATGATTTGAGGAAGAATCCAGACCACCGGGTAGGGATGGAGTCTTACCAGCAGCTGGAGGAATGAATGTCACAGCCCTTCTTTTCTTGTGACCACAGTCTCAAGTCTTGCTGGTAGACTTAGTGCTTCACTAAGAGTTCTACTGAGTATGAGGCTGCATGAGGTGGGGTTTGTGTGTTGGGAAACTATAGGGAAGTGATGAATAAAGTAGAAACTAGAAGTAAATGGTGATTGTTTGCAAAGCAAGCCCTCCGCTAGCAAACTGAAGGCAGCAGGGATCTCTTGCCTTCCTCCCCAGCACAAACCAGGAGTGTAGCTGTGGGTCAGGTGAGATGGTACATTGTTGGTGCTTTTAAGACTTTGTGGTGACAGAGTGCTCTAGGAAAGAGATTTTTCACTGTGAGGATGAGGAAGATGTCTTGCCTTTTCATCTGATAAGAGAAGGTTTCTTCCAGGAGGATCTCCACACTGTTTTTCCCATAAATATTGTATTTGGTCATAGGGTTGGTTGTTTCTTTACCCCACTTCACCTCTTCTATAGCTGGGCAAATCTGCTGTATGTATGGCCATGGACAAACTTAGCTGAGAGTCTTGGGACAGGTAAAATGTTACATGATAATAAACAAGCACTAATGCTATCTCTTTGCTTCAATCTTAGGTATAACCTGCTCCCTAGAATCATCGAAGCCAAGTACTTGGATGCTATGGATGCAGAGCATTAAACACGGTCCTCTGCACGTGGAGCAGTGAGGACAGCTCTTCTGGAGTTGAATGGTGGCTCTGCCGAAGCGTAGAACAATCTATCTGCAGTTCTTTCTTTCACCACTTTCTTTCTGCTCTAATATGGCATTGGTAATGCACACATATCAAAGACCAATTGAGCGTTGAAGAGTCAGACAACAGCCTTTTGGACTTGGGAGGCCAGTGTTCTTTGGAGCTGTAAGGCAAGCAGGCTTTATCGAAATGCTACTTCCCTCATCTGAAAACTGGAAACCCTAAAGATCAACATGTCCATACAGTTGGAGCATGCGTTCTCAGAGTTGTCATGTGTTCCCTTGTTTGTGGGGTGGGGGAAACCTTTTTTTCTTATGCACCGTGTTCCTTTCTTCCAAAACACTACAAGGACAGCAACTGACCCTTCTTTTGCAGAATGACAGTCTTGCTCTGGCCTTTGAATTCCATTTCCCTTGCATCCAGTATTCCCAAACTGGTATTCCGTGTGGGATTTTCTCATGCTAAGCCACTGATGTCAAGAAAGATGTCTGGCCACCTCTTCAGATTAGTGGAAACATATGATTTGTATTGATATAAACCACAGCTTGGGATGAATGTTTAATTCGCAGAATTGAGCTGGAAGTGATCAGAGGCTGGGCTTGCATGGTGATGTTGATGAAACCGCATCTGCGTCTAAACTATTTGGGAATTATTTTGGATCTTTCTACCTTTATTTGGTGGTAAACAAACACAGAAGTGTAGCTTTGCACAACTGCAACAGTCTTCAACCCAGATTGAGATGCTGAAACTTGTCAAAGGGCGGTTGTGCTAACGATTGCATATACATATGTACAGTAGTGCCTATGTGTACATATGTACATATGGATTTGTGTATATATTTTGCATAGATATACATATAGGCCTGATTCTTTCAAAATACCAAGTGTTTTGTGTAGTCAGTGTTACCCGTGATGTCTCAACCATACGCTTGTTCTCTGCTTCAGTGCTGCTTTTTCTCATTTCAGAGATGGTCACTTTTTTCCTTTGGAAGCTGCTCAGTTACTGGTTCTGTTCGTGTGTTGTTTTATCCCAGGTGTCCTTCTGCTTTCTTATTCTCATGCCTTGACACCTTCATCATTCTGTCTTGCTGCTCCAATTTGTGAATTTTGCATTCAATTTTAATGTATGACATGCAATGAAAGTTCTCCTTTTTTGCTGGATTTGTTGGTCATTTCATTATTTTTGTAGCTGATCTCTGGTTTTCCCCACTCTCAGCCACTATATTATATTTCCGGATGAATCTAACTTCTGCTGTCTTTTGTATTTCAATTTATTTAATTTTGCTTGTGCTATGGTCAGTTTTCTTACTTGGAGTACTGTGAAAGAAGCTGCCCTTTAGTTTAGTGCTTGCTCTTTGCCACACAAAACAAATCACAGGTAAAGTGTTAAGAAAAGTGTGGACCTCCAAAGATAATGATCTTTCAGAACAGCAGAAATGAGGGAAGAAGAGTAATATAAAATGAAATGCAAAGGTATTATTAGCACAGAGAAGTGTTTCTTACCAATTGCCCTGTTAATGGTGCAGAGTTTGTTTTTTTTATCAGCACGTGCTCTACTGATTGGATGTTCCTCTGCCTGAACAGGAGTGCAAACTCTAACAAGGGAAGAAGACATTTGGTTTGAAACTCCTGTGCTGTAACTAAGCCAAACACACCAAATTTTCAGTGGCTTGAATTTGCACTAAAAAACAGATGGTGTTTCATCTTAACGTAGTTGCCTACGGCTTTAAAGCATGTATGAAAACCTAAATTTTTATTTTCTTATGAAACCCTTCATCTTTGTATTGATGGAGGAGGAGCTGTAAGAGTGTTCTTAAGAACATGGCCATGGCTAATATCTCCCAGACCAATCACAGGGGAAAGCCCTCGGCTTAGCAAGCAAAACAGCATTGTGTGACCTTGCAAGCGTGACTTCCATATTGCACCAATCAACTCTTGTGGGTCAGGGTGCCACCCCTGTACATCAAAGCAGCTAATGTCCCACATTTAGCTTTTGGTCAGTCTCGGAGGCAACTCATGCCACGTCTGATATGTGGTTTTGACAGCAGGTATAAATCAATAAGTGGTTTCTGACTACCTTCGTCAACGTTACGTAGCTTTTGAGTCATTTCCATGGTGAGATCAGTAATAACTGTTACCAAGGTCTGCGTGTAGAAGCACGGCAAACAGGATTTCAGGGCAGTGCAAAGGTGGAGGTGGTGAAAGTATGTCTGATCTTCAGTCAATAGGAAAAAAAGGCAGGTGACATCAAACAGTTCAGTACCTGTTGTAAGACAGGGAGTGCAAAGGCCGATGGTGCTTAAATAACGTGTTTTTCCCATGGATGTCAAAAGATTTAACCGAAGGTAGAATGAAAAGCATCATCCCGTGGCTGAGTAAGCCGTTAAACGCACATATTCTGGAGTTGCATTTCTGGTGCCTCAGCACTTGGCAGGAAGAAGTAGCCTTGTGGAATGATTTAAGTCATATTATAGATGATGTGGCTGAGGAAGGAGAGGATGTGCCCAAAGGAATGTGGCTCTGGACCACTTTCTGGTTCACTTTGAGATGATACTTCCTCCAGCATAGAGCATAGTGGGGTGAACTGGTATGCAGGTCTTGCTAGAGGAGGTAGTTTTGAGATGTACCCTCTATCTCCTCAACTTTAAAAGATAAAAAGTGTCCCCATTTAAAGCCTCTTTGAAACCGTTGATTTCAGTGTCAAATGTTGCTAACTGAGATCGTTTAAAATCCAGATAACTGAGGGGTTAAACATCCACCACAACTCTTGTTTGTATCTTATTGTTGTTGCTTTACCAGTATCACTTCGGTGTTCGTATTCCCCTTGCAGCACCAACAGGATTAAGCTTTGCAGGGCTTTCTTTTGACAGAAGTCAGGGGCCAAAGAATCAGCTCATGGGAAATCAGCACAGCTTGGGAAAAGAAGTTGTGCTGCCTTAGATTGGTTGAACATTTGGGCCCATGTCTCAATGTCTGGGTAGAAAGGAGATGTGAGACTCAAGGCCTCTTGTCTTATAAGGGGTTGTATGGTTCCTGCAGAGGATTTTTTTTTTCATAGAAAAACCTTTTCTCTTGTTTGCTTCTGGTTTTGCTGACGTAAGCGTAGGCGTTTCCAGGTAGCAGGCTGACTAGGGAAGGAGGAGAGTTTGTTCAGAGTTGATTGAGCACTTTAATACTTCTGTGAAGGTTAAGACAATTAGAATGTAAAAGAAGTTTTACTGTAAGCTCTTTATATACGCACAATGCTAGGTATAACTGTTGCCAAAGAACTGGGTTTGAAAGACACTGATAGGTATTAAGAGAGTCCATGAGGTTCACCTGGAGCTGCAAGGTAGTAAAAAGCTTCTGAAAGGAGTGGATTTTGGAAGTTAACTTTTGACAGCTACCAAAATGATCAGAAACTGGGGATAGAATTAACTTCTACTCTCAAACTTGTAGTTTTTGATCCTTGCATTGAATGTAGGAGCCAGAAGTTAGCCTGACAATTAAAATTGGATTTATACCACAATACTTTTGTTGGTCTGAGACTTATTTTGTTGCCTACACAAAATACCGTTGACGTTCTGTGTGTAGAAATAGATATTTCTCCATGTAAATGAAGGATAGTTACTGAAAACATGGACTGCTGAATGGGCAGCATGGCACTTTCTAGATTGCTTAGGAAGTGAATCTGACGGCTTCACTAGCATCAATCTCCAGATTCTCTGGCATCAACGTTTGAAGCTGTTAATAAATGTCAAGCTCTACTTGGATATGCATCAGTGTATTGCTGTGAAAAGATGGGGGATGGAGTAAATGAATTCAACTGGTTTGCTTCAGAGCTGCCATCTGAAGTGCTTCAAGATGAGCCCAACAACTGTGGGATGTGATACACGCTTCCTTGCTACCTGTGTGAACTGGGATGCTCTAAAAACAAATATGGCAGAGTCACTTTTCTAGGTGCTGGAGGTCAAAGGATTTTCCCCAGAAGTTCCCATGCCCCCAGCTTTCCCAGAAGACTGACACTGTGTGTAAACTTCTGCATATCGTAGCCGGCTGCTATAAAAACTGCTGCTGAACCGTCTTCTGTTGACACTCTTTGAAGAAACATCAAGTTGGCCAAAACTAGATGTAGCTGGAGAACACATCCAGGAGGTGGGAGGGAAGAGTTGTTTTGTGGAGTTCTCAGTAACAAAAAGGGACCCAAGACGTGCCATGTCACTGAAAACATCTACCACTTTCCAATCTGTTCTAATAAGCATGTGCCTACTCTAACTATTGGCACATTTGTGTTACTCCTTGAGCAAGTTTTTCTTATTCTTTCTGTTCTATATCTGCCCTTATTTGTGTTTCTACCCACTTGGAAGGTCAAGGAGCCCAACCAGGGTTGGCTCAAGCTCATCTTGTGTGTCAGTCCCTCCAGAACTAAAGTGCAAGCCATTTTCTCTGTTGTGTCCTGACCCAGCACCTCTCTGAAAGTTGGCTGTGACATCCCCACTATGGAAATGCTGCCCAACTGTCGAGTGGGTGTTTTTCTCCACAGAACTCGAGCCTCTGTCTGAGCAGCAGTGTGGCAGTGCTTGTTCCCTTGGGGCTCGCTTTGCCATAAGTAATTATGAAGGATTCATAATTGTCCTACATTTGCACTGTCTTCTACATCTCTTTAGATGATTACTTTATGGCACAATGTTCCAATTGGGCTTTTCTTTCATCTGTCAAGCTTCCAAACCAACTTAAATAGACATAATGGGATGGATTTGTCCTATTATCCATCTGTGCTGAGGCCTGTGGATGTCAGAAGAGAATAGTCTTCTCTAATTGTTTTCATATCTAATTAAGGCATTTAAGTACCAAACCCTGTCCATTACACTTCTGGCTGCAGTTCTGGTTGCAAAGAGCAAAATCATCAATGTTGTGTGAAGAGCAGACAGACAAGGGAGTTGCTGGTGTTACATGCTTTAGAAATACAAATTAGCACTTTTCTCTTAGCTTTTGTCTTTTCCTTTGAGGCTAAGACAATCCTTGGCTGTGTCTCTTTCCCTTGTAGAAAACTCTGCATGAGTTTGGATCACTCTGCACTGTTCTGCTGTCGCATTAAATATTAAGTGCATGTCCTGGGGGAGATTCTGCCTTCTGCTCCCCATCTGCATCTCTGCTGCGAAGAGCTGCTTTCTTGGAGAGCTGAGGTCTGCTCTTTGAGCAGATGAAGGGATGCATGTGGTGCCTCAGTTGCCTCCGTGATAAATTCTTGCTGGTGCAAAAACTGTCAATAGACCTTAGTTAGCCTCAGGTGGGAGTCCCAAAGATGAACAAAGTGGCAGAGTTTAGGAAAAAAAAAAAGTTTGGAATTAAATTCTCTCCTGCTTGACCTGAGCTCTTATCATTGAAAAAAAATACTAAAAGCTCTCTGGCAGTGAAGTTTTTTTGTGTGATTAGGGTTTTGCAGAAAATTTAATATGCAGAAAATCAGCCTATTAAATTCAACAGCTGGAATATCAGTTTCAGCACCTGGGAGGCTTGCTGAAGGGCTGAGATCAGTTCTTGCAATGCCCATCAGCAGTGATGGATGTCTTGGTATGCTTTTTCTAGGCATCAAATTTAGATAAGATTCACAGGACTGGATGACTTAAATGGCTTTTGCAAGTGTCCATACAAGCAGTGTGGGTAATGTGGCCATCACGCTGGTCTCCCAGATGTGGCTGGAGCAGAAGACGTAGCCCTTGGTGCTGTGAGAGGCGGCATCTCCAGTGTTGTGGGTGATCTCTTTTCAGGAGGTCGTTGGTTGACATCTAAGGGATATGACTGAGCTCATGCAGTGAACTACCTGCCTTAAGAGCTGTGTTATCCCCCTTTCCGTTATTTAAAGCCTACATCTATAGTATCATGTATTTCTGGACTCCTCTAAGTTGGGACCGGTGCCACCAGTTTCAAACTGCATCCCCAGCAGAGCCCTAGCCTGCATAAATGCTTTTAAGTGATTCACATCTTTTGAGCTTCCCTTGCTTGCCCAGGTGTTGTCTTCTACCTCCCAAGCCTTCTCATGCCAAAGTCTAATTAGAACCCCTGTTTTAAGTGCCCACATCTGGAAGCTTTATCCAGTCTGATGTGCACTGGGTGTGTCCATCCCTGGCAAGCTCAGGGCTGGGATCTGAAGTGCCTGGATCCATTCCCATGGGAGAAAGCCTGATTCAGCTGTGAAGCATGGCAGCCCTGCTGGAAAGTGAGAAGCTTATTGCATTGCTGGCCCTTTGAGGATTTAGCTTCTTGCATTTGGCAGAGCTGCTCCGATTTCATCAGTAAGGTGGCTTACCACTCTGTTATTTTTAGAAGTGTTTAGCCCTCTGCTCTTCCTGTTCTCTTTACTGATGTGAAGTTGTACCTCGTTCCCACAGGGATGTTGATACCCCACAAAACAAGAATGCTTTTATTGAAGTCCAGCAGTTCAGCTGCTAAGAAACCCACTTTATTTCTCCAAAGTAGATGCTCCTGAACTCTAGTGTAAGCCAAACTCCCTTCCCCCTGGTCCGACCCGAGAAAGGGGCTGTGTATTAAATACACCCTTATTTCCTCTCCTGTTTACCTTGGAGGGTGTTTAAATACAGGATAAGGTCTGAGGAGGGATGACATCAAGAGGAGAAGCCTTTCTGAGGCAGAACCAGCTCATTTCAAATCCCGCATCTCGTTTCCACGCCGAGCTGCTTGGCCGGGGCAGTTTGCAGCGTGCCAGAAGTTGATGACCAGCAGTGGGATTGTTTCCCAGCATGTTACAGGGCATGGAACTGGTTAAATAACTTCGTACTGGGTTCCATCACAGGTTGCCAGGGAACTGTTTTAAGTGAGGGAAAGCACGTGTTCCTGTTCAGGGAGATACGGCCCGTAGATATTGCACTTGCTAAATATGCTCTTCAAGCGCATGCCTCTATCTAGTGTTGATTTTATGGTGAATGATTTCTTTTGATAAGAGTTGCTTGGGACATGAGGGGGGGGAGGGAGAGGGAATTCCTTTATTGTATAAGGAAACTCTGTATTTAAAAACAAAATAAAAAGAAATATACTGTTTATATATTTCTACTTTGTGACTAATCAGTGTCCTTTCTTTAACCTCAAGCTCCCAGCATAGCCTGGACTTTTCTCCCACTTGCTGAAGTAATTTCTCTGGTGGCACAGGGGCATCTCTGTAGCAGAGATACTTCTGTAATCCTTGAAATTTCCAGCATTTAAGCACCTCAACTGTGAGTGTATGGACAGGTATTGTCCCATGGAAGTCTGAGGATCTAAAAATGGAATTTCTTCATCCTTTAATGGGGAAGCATAAGAAGTAACTGCACCTTATTCCTGATATGGTGCACTGGGAGCATCTGGACCTGGATAGCATTGCCCTTGTGGCTTTGTCTTCCTTGGCATCATCCAAACCAGAGATAAGCCCAAAATCTAGTGAATTTGTGTCATGTAGGAGCCTGAGAATAATCCACCTCTCCAAGGAGTAAATTAGCTAAATACCTACCCTAAGATCCAGACTTGGATAGTTGCCCTTCAGCTCCCTCTATCTTATCAAGACCTTTGAAGAGCTCATTTAGCCAAAGGAGGAGCTTTTCACGCGTGAATACAAGGTGAGGTTGGTTGAGCTAAAGGTAGGACTGGGAAAGGCGGTGTCGGTCTGGTAGCATCATCTGAGAGGAGCCAGAGTCTGCAGATTTGCTCCTTGCCTTGAACCACTTCATGTCTCTGTGTCCCGTAGGATTCACCCTCCACCCAGAGGGCTGGTTCTGGCTTCTGTCGCAATGAGGTGCCCTAGAAGTAATGTTGATGACCCTCTTTGTGTGTGTGTGTGTGTATATATATATTTTTATTTATGTTTAAAATACATATGAACAGGCTATCAGGAAAAGTCCTCCCCATGGCAGCTTTAAAGAGATGTTGAGCATGTGGGCAGCCTCACATTTTTTGGATCTTGACTTTCTCCAGATTCTGGTATGAGGACCTGTAAATGTGCCAGCGCCTGAAACAATGAAGGAGAGCTCAGATGTACCATCCTCTTCTGCAGAAGTGTGAAGCAGGAGCAGGGTGTGGAGAGGCTCATGAGCCCTTTCCCACCTCTGTGTTGCCTGCAGAGGGGTAGATCGCCTCTCCTGTCACAGCAAGCTCCAAACGGAGAAAAAGACTCTCAAACAGGTGCAAGGATTGAGGCCTTCGCAATAAGAAGCTTCTTGAGGTGGGAGTGGAGTGAGACGTGTGGCAAATGTCTCTCTCTTTTGAGGTCTCTCTAAGCGGAGAAGGACAGCATATGCAGGGTGATCACCCTGAAGACCTAGAGATCCTCTTGCACAAAGACTGGAGAGTGTTCCTAGTTAAGGCTGCTCCTGCCAGTCTTCCAGGACTTAAAGGGACCTTACAGGAAAGCTGGAAAGGGGCTTTTTATGAGAGAGTGCAGGAGTAGAATGAGGGGGAATGATTTTAAGCTGAAAGAGGGGAGATTTAGATCTGCTATCATGAAGAAATTTTTTCTTGTGAGGCACTGGCACAGGTTGCCTTGAGAAGTTGTGGATATCTCATCCCTGGAGGGGTTCAAGGCCAGGCTGGATGGGGCTTGGAGCAGCCTGGTCCAGTGGAAGGTGTCCCTGCCCACGGCAGGGGAGTTGGAAAGGGATGGGCTTTATGGTCCCTTCCAACCCAAACCACCCTATGGAGATCACAAGAATGAGACCAAAGAATGTGTAAGATGCAGTTGTGCACCCATCATGGAACAAACACCTCCTGGGAGCCACAAGGTCACCTGGGCCTGTGAGCTCTTCACGGCAGCTTTCTCCAGCCCATGAAGGTCTCTCCCCAGGCCAGCCCCAAAGTCCCTGCTTAGCCCAGTGTTAGCCATGGAAAGCTGGGAAGGCTGGAAAGCACCTTTGGTATGGACTGAGATGTAATAAAGGGCTCCATGCTACATCAGGACAACAAATATGATGCAGTAAACTCTCCTGGATGAGTAATGGGAAGCAGAGAGAGAAGGATGGGCAGGTCGTGTTTGTCACCTTGTGGCTGTCACTGCATGGGGTTTTAACTGATGGGCATCTCCTTCCAACTGCAGAACCTTGTGAGGTGCAAAGTGGCCCCCATTCAAAGCAGATGTCTAAAAATAATTGGTTTAAATATCAGTGGCATTTGGTGCTGATCTAAACTTAGGAAGGAAGGGGTCAGATGGGGGCTTGTCTCCCCCCACCATGTCCTTCCTTTCTCACTGGGACATACATACAAGACACTGCCAGTAGCTTTGCAGGAAAGGTTTAAATATCCATTGCTCAAAATTGCATGGATAAACTGCTCAGAGAGGAGCAGGGTCTGTGGGTTTGCCCTATGTTATGTGTTGATCTAGAGGACATAGAAAAAAGGATTGTTTAGAGTGGCTGCAACTGGGCTTTCCTCAAGCTGACATGCGTTTGTCAATACTTTTCCCTTCTTGATGACCTGCTTTGATTTAAACTGAAAAGTCATATTCCTCCCTGCACTTCCCAGCCCTAAAAAGGACTGAAATATCTTTCCAGAGTGATCCAGATCAGAAAGGGTCCAGCACTGCTCTCGTGTGCATCTGCCACTGCAGCACAGCAAGTGAGGAAAGGGTTACAAGCCCCTGGTCACTGCATTTGGGGGGGATTAAGCACCCAGAGATGGACCTGAAGGGAAAGCAGTAGAAATGTTGCAGCACACAAGGGGTCAGATATCTCAAGTTATTTGTGTAAGAGCAAAAAAAAGCCGTTAATTACAGGTATTTAGTTAGTGTTTTGGATGGGGGGGTTGTTTATTTTTTTACTGGCAAGTAGTTTGCAGCCCTGAGCCTTCCCAGGGTTTTCAGCAGGGATTTAATCTGCTGAGAACCGGTGCCATCTAGGGGACAGACGAAAGAATGATACAATCATAGAACAGTTAGGGCTGGAAGGGACCTTAAAGATCATCCAGTTCCAACCTGCCATGGGCAGGGACACCTCCCACTAGACCAGGCTAACCTGGCCTTAAACACCTCCAGGGATGGGGCAGCCACAGCTTCCCTGGGCAACCTGTTCCAGTGTCTCACCACCCTCATGGCGAAGAAATTCTTCCTAATGTTTAGTCTAAATCTGCCCGTCTCCAGTTCATACCCGTTCCCCCTCATCCTATCCCTAAAAGCCTTTATGAACAGTCCCTCTCCAGCTTTCTTGTAGCCCCTTTCAGGTACTGGAAGGAGCTATAAGGTCTCCTCGGAGCCTTCTCTTCTCCAGGCGGAACAACCCCAACTCTCTCAGCCTGTCCTCGTACAAAAGGTGCTCCAGCCCTTGGATCCTCTTTGTAGCCCTCATCTGGACCTGTTCCAACAGCTCCATATCCTTCTTACATTGAAGATTCAAGAGCTGGACTCAGGATTCCAAGTGAGGTCTCACAAGAGGAGCAGAATCACCTCCCTCGCCCTGCTGGCCACGCTGCTTTTGATGCAGCTCAGGATGCAGTTGGTCTTCTGGGCTGCGAGCACACACTGTCGGCTCATGTTGAGCTTCTCATCAACCAGCACCCCAAGTTCTTCTCCTCAGGGCAGCTCTCAATCACATCATACCCTATTGCTTACTGAAAACAGGGATTGCCCCTTACCCTTGGCCTTGTTGAACGCTGTGAAGTTCTCACAGCCCCACCTCTCAAGCTTGTCCAGGTGCCTCTGGATGACATCCCGTCCTTCTGGTGTGGCATCTACACCACTCAGCTTGGTGTCATCTGCAAACCTGCTGCGGATGCACTCAATCTTGCTGTCAATATCACTGATGAAGATAGGAAACAGCACCAGTCCCAGTACGGATCCCTGAGGGACATCACTTGTCACAGATCTCCATCTGGAGTCTGAGTTGGAAGGAACCTTAAAGATTATCTAATTTCAACACCCCTGCGATGGGCAGGGACACCTCCCACTCACCAGGCTGCTCAAAGCCCCATCCGACCTGGCTTTGAACATCTCCAGGGGTGGGGCAGCCACAACTTCTCTGGACAACCTGAGCTGCCCTCATTACGAAGTATTTCCTCCTTACGTCTAGTCTAGCTTCAATAACACAACCACCCCCTGACAAAATCCTTTTAACACCCACCGTAGGCAGCTTCAGGGTGGGTGACAAGGTTCTGCAGGCCAAAGGTTTGCTGTCAGCTTCTCTTCTCTGTCCACCTCAATCCGATCCAGCAGCAAACATCCCTCCAGCTCGTCCCCATCTTCCCCTGGGGCAGTTCAATCTGTTAGGGACATTGGGATGAGGCATTGGTGCTGCCAGCACGTCTTGCCTTGGCTTAAGTGGCCACAGGGCACAATGCTAATTCCTTGAGAACTCTCCCAGGTAATAAAACTTTGCAAATCACGAGAGATTTAAACCCTAAAAACTGCTTGCTGTCTGTGCAGGCTCCAGCAGAGGGAGCGTGGCTGCAGCTGACAGTATTAATACTGCTTCTTTTTAACAAGTGCATCTTTTTGAGATGAGACATTTGGATGCCTTGTTTGGATGGTGTTTTCCTATGAGCTTTCTAATAGCTACCCCAGTGCTCCAAAAGCAAAATTCTTGGAGTGCCTTTATAAATAAATATAAAATTTGGGGTCTTTTTTTTCTATTTTGAGGAGATCCAATAAGAAAAAAAAAACCCAAAGACTTAACTCTGCAAGTTTTAAGTCACAGGTAGATCAATTTATCAATTCTGCATTGTTTTTCCCCTTCACAGGAAAAGGATTTGGGACAGAACGGTCTTTGTTGGTTGGATCCCTTTGCTGAAATCCTTTGGCTACCGAGGTGATGATCTTCTGGTCCCCAGAGGGCACTTAGAGCAATGTTCCCTCTCTGCTGCTTCCTAGAGGATGGGTTTCTGCAAGGAGGCAATTCCTTATATTGCTGCCGTGGTATAGAGGTAAGCTAAAGAGATGTGAGAGTCCAGGGATGCTCACATGGGATGAGCTTCATGCCTTGGAAAAGGGATAGGAAGGAGACACCTGTCCTGGTCTAGCCAAAACTGTTCCACTTCAGTTGCGTCTTATTTAGGGACTCTTCTTCAAACACCTATTGTCCTTAAAACTGTGGGTTGATTTTGAAGGATATGTGTGATTTGAAAGTTTAAATGCAAAGCTTCATTGTCTTCTTGGGCCCTTCCAGTGCCTCAGTTTCCCCTTTAAGGTCTGGTTAATTTGCCACAGACCTCTGCCAGCCCAATGCTGAGGGGTTGACACTGGATGCCTTGGCTGGACCCCAAGTCAAGGGGTTGATGTCTGTGTGACCAAATCATCTCTTGAGAACCACGTTCCCACCACACCGGGATGATGTTTGCTGGACGAACGCCTCTGGGGAGCTGGGCTCTGTGCTTATCAGGAGGAGATGGGGCTGTCTTAGGGAGGGGGGAGCCTCAGAGAGAAAGCAGGACATATGCTCATGAAGAGGAGCTGCTTTGAGCAGTTTGGGTCCCTGGAATCATTATTCCTGATCACACCCATAGAAGAAGCATGACAGTAATTGCGTATGGTCAGGTTATTGGCCACCCTTGCTATGAAAGTGGGTTATGCCCCTCTGCTTCTAAATTAGAGAGGGTTTAGAGACCCAGACCAGTTCCACGGTAACTTCTCTTCAGGCAGGAGCAGTCCTTAGTGACGTTGCTTGAAAGCTGATAGTGTCAAGTGATTCATTTTATCCATCTGGGTAGGCTCTGCCTGCTTGGATGGAGAAATGTCAACACCTGCGATACAGGGAAGGTTGCCTTGGGACGCTAGTCTTGAAAACATTGAGAGGTTGAGGACCTCGGAGCTAATGAGATTTCTCAGAATTTGCATATTAATAACTGTGCCTATTATCTCACCATTAGAGTTAATAGGGTGTGATATTAACAATTAATAGTTAATAAAATAGCCACTTTAATGGCTGTTTGTACACAAAGATGGAAGAATGTATCTGGGCACTGCCAGAATCAGACACAGTTGGAGGATTTTGTTGATCTCTCATCTGCCTGAAGACTGAGGGGGGAAGCTTTGGCTATTTTGGACTTCAACTTCTCGGCTTTATCTCGTGAGGACAATTTTCTTTGGCATTCATCTTGCTCCAGCAGCATCCCTGCTCCTCCAAATCTGTGCTCTCTTCTCAACCAAATAAAATAAGTTATGGTTACCTCCCCTAATAGCCATTAAATGCAATTAGTACTTCCCAGCATGGCCCAGGAGCAAATCTCTTAACGAGGTCATCCCAGCCTCCAGATGGAGGGATGCTGTATTAAGATTTTTAGGGAACATAATTATTAGTATTTTTAATCTTTCCTTCACTCAAAAATTGGCATTATCCCTCTGTCCTCCCAAAAATCAGCCAATGCAGGGAATGTGCCATCCCTCCACTCAATGCCTGTCCCACAAGGGCACACTGCCCTTGGTTTTCCAGGCAGTTTGATGCTCCCCAAATTATCAGGGCTGCTCATTTCCCCCTAGAAAGTGTTGGGGGTGGGGGAATCCTCCTATGGAGGCCCCAGACCTGCAGGGGTTTCAGGAGGGAGTAAATCCCTAGAGGTGTTTAAGACTAGGCTGGATGGGGCTTTGAGCAACCTGATCCAGTGGGAGGT